>CM066035.1:456935507-457535507 GCA_033557465.1 Ichthyophis bannanicus
AGAAGGGCATGTAGGATTATCCTCCAGATCCTCATTAATTTGGACAGGGATATGGTGCCTAAGAGCAATGTTGTGAAGGATGCAACAGGCTATAATGATCTCTGCCACAGTCTGTGCTTTGTATTGTAAGGCCCCGCCTGTCCTATCAAGACACCTGAAGTGACTCTTTAAAATGCCAAAGGTGCGCTCTATGACAGAGTGGCTGGAGGCATGGGCCTCATTATAACTCCTCTCTGCACATGTCCGTGGTTGACGCACAGGGGTCAGTAACCAGGGGTGAAACCTATATCCTGACTCACCTGCAGAAAGAAATGTGGAACATTAAAGCAGGAGCTCATGTCCACCCAAATGGACACAAGTATGTACGTGCAAACCAAACGCAGAAAACATGCTGACACAAACATATGACATCACATGCTATGCTATGCATCAGCGTGTGAAGTTATGACACAGAAAACAAGGGGTAGGTATAAGGATTGCAATCAACATAATTTGTAACCACAACACAAATGCTAGCATCCATTCTACCATCAACACACAGCACTGTAGCAAGGTAGAGCTGGAGGGCCTCCCCCCCTCCCGTTAGATCACACACAGACAGATGAGACACACACACAACTAGGGTTACACCTCAAAGACAGACATGTGCACATACGGTTAGTCAGAGGATCACCATGTGCATGTCAGAGATGAGAAATACACACCCAGCAGTATACAGTCCTCATACTGGCCTGCCTCAAATTGTCTGAATAGTGCCGAGTGATGCAGGATATAGGAGTCATGGGTAGACCCTGCAAACCTAGGGACCACATTCAGAATATGCATATTTGCATCACATACAACCTGAATATTCAGGGAATGGTAGTGTTTGCGGTTGCGGAACACTACCTCCCTGTCTCTGGGCGGGACCAGGGCAACATGTGTGCAATCTATAGCTCCCATCATGTGTGGTATCCCGGCTAATGCCTCAAAGGCCTGGTTCAGGGTCCCCCACTGTTGCCTAGTGTTGGGAATGGCAATGTAATTCTCCACCCGGCTGATCATGGCACGCAGTACCTGGTGGAGACAGCGTGAGAAGGCTGGGCAGCTCATGCCACCCACTGCGGCCACAGATGACTGGAAACAGCCAGAGGCAAAGAAATGTAGGGCACCAAGGAGCTTGACCAAATCCAGTATGACATATGAGCGACCTGTCAGGGGCTCGAGGTCAGGTCATAGATCCTCATAGAGTTCCCTAATAGCCCTCGTGCTCAGGCGGTAGAGGGAGATGACCTGGTCCTCACGCATGCCCTGGAGCTGGGCCCTGGGCCTGTTGAGGCGAGGCTGGCGAGCCTCCAACTCCGCACGCCTCCTGTGGCATGCCGGCACAGCCCCTGCCTGGCCTGCCCCCACAGCTGCAGGTCTGTGTTGCAGTGGGACTAAATCCATGCCTTGTGCCTCATCCTCATGGACATCATCTTCCCAGTCAGGCAACCGCAGCCCCTGCTCACCTCCCACTGCACATGCAGCAACCACAAAGCCTGCCATAAACTCCACCCCCCTCAACTTTTCTAACTCACTCAAACTGAGACACTCACCACACCAACCTAGCCACGCACCTCCCCCACCCCTCACCAACCCTGCCAGTCACCTCCCCCACCACACACGAACCCAGCCACACAACCCCACCACCACTCACCAACCCAGCCACTCTCCACACCAAACCTGCTTCTGAAACTCTCCTTGCTTCACCAACAACCAACAGTGCACACCTTCTCTCCCTCGCCTACACAAACCCCTCAACGTGTACCAGGTGTGCATGTGTATTTATGTGTTTTTTTACATTGCGCGCATTGCGCATGTGCTGTGCATGAGGCGTGGCGCATGTGCTGTGCCTGAGGCATGGCGCATGCGCGTAATGGCACACAGCACATGCGCATGCCTCATGTCCACGCACAGCGCATGTTTTTAAAAAAATTTTATTTAGTCAGATTTAATATACCGCTTTATCATTAAATCAAAGCGGTTATCACAGCAAACAATCGTTGGGGAGAGTGTGCGACATTCAGTGTGAAACATCTTAGAGAGTGTGGTCGAGGGGTGTGAGTGATTTGATTGCTTTAGGTGCAGATGATCTATGTACAGCTATTCGAGACAACTGGGCTATTTACAATTGAGCTATCTACAATTGGGCTATATACAGGTCTAGATACAGTTCGTAAAGGCTTCAGTTTGGCTATGGCGGAGTTTAGTTCAGGTGAAGTCCTTGTAATGATCCATGAAAAGCTTTGTTTTTAGTAACGTTCTGAAATCTGTGAGGTCCGTGGCAGATCTCAGCTCGTCGGGGAGAGAGTTCCACAGGGAGGGTGCCGCCAGGCACAGAGCTCTTCTTGAGGTGTCCTGTCTGGATTTGGTGAATTCTTGTGGGGTGATGATGAGATTGGTGGTTCTCCTTCTTCTGGGTCTGGTGCATCTGTCTGCTTTGATGAGAGGTTGCAGGCTATCTCCTGAGATGTTCTGTCTTATCTTGAATATGTTTAGGATAACTTTGTATTGTATACGGGAGCTGATTGGGAGCCAGTGGAGGTGGTACAGGATAGGAGTAATGTGGTCCTGTCCGGAGTGGCCTGTTATTATGCAGGTGGCAGTGTACTGAGCCATCTGAAGTGGTCGAGGGGCCTGTTTTGGTAACCCTAGGTCAGTGATGGCTAACCTTTTTGAGCCCGAGTGCCCAAACTGCCGCACAAAACCAAAGAATTTCCTCAAAGTGCCAGCACGTCAATTTGCATAAATATTTGCATAATGCTAACATACACTAACTTTTAGTAAACATGTCTCTTAATGAGTGTATGGATAAAGACAGACTAAAAGATTTCTACATTACTATAATCCAGTGCCAACCGCCAGGCACATTAGGAACTACTACAAACACTGCCCATTTAGAACCAATAGCAAACCCGCCGTATCCTAACAGCACTACCAGGACTCACAAAGCACCATACCATACCTATCAAAAGGCAACACTGCAAATATTAAACCAATACATTTCAGAGAATAACAATACATGACCTACTGGGGAAAGAGAACAAGTGGCAATGTCAAAAAGGAATTACATAAACAGAATACCTCAGCTCAGTTACACAGTTGCAATTGCTCCAGCCACTTTCTTCTGGTTTCTTCATGTTTTCTGCTAACTCTCCATCATCTGCTGTCCATTTGTCCTTTCTTCTCTCTTCTAGTTTTTTTTTTTCCATTCTCTCTCTCTACATCCGCTTTAACATACTAATCTTTCTCCTTTTGCTCTTTCCTCATTCCTATTTCATCCACTCAAACTTTACCCCTCCATCCTCAATCCCCACTTACTCTCCCAATACCCGGCCAATTGTAGATTTTTTATCCCTCCCACACAAAATATTTTTCCCCTCTCCATTTTACTCTCCCAGCCCCATCCCATTCTAATCCTCCCCCAACATCAGCTCCCTTCTAGTTCCAACCTCACCCAGCATCCATTCCCTTCTAGTCCCTGCATCAGCCCATTTCCAGTCCTAGCGCCCATCAGCCCATTTCCAGTCCTAGCAACCCCCCAACCCAATACCAGTCCTAGCCCCCCCCATCAACCCACTTCCAGTCCTAAACCCCCATCACCCCATTTTCAGTTTAAGCCCCCCCTATAACCCATTACCAGTCCTAACCCCCATCACCCCATTTCCAGACAGCCCCCATCAGCCCAAAGCCCATTACCAGTCCTAACCCCCCTAGCCCATTAGCAGGCCTAACCCCCCTTGCCCTTTAGCATTCCTAACCCCCCCCCCCATAGCCCATTAGCAGTCCTAACCCCCCATCACCCCATTTCCAGACAGCCCCCATCAGCCCACAGCCCATTACCAGTCCAGGAGATAATGTTGATGATTTTCTAGAGTCTTTTGAAAGAGTGGCACAGGCTTTAGCATGGCCAGAGACCCAGTGGGCAGTAAGGCTGGCAGCCTCATTAACTGGTGAGGCACTAGCAGCTTACAGAGCAATGCCAGCAGCCCAGGCTTTGATTTATAAGGATGTAAAGGCAGCTATTAGAGATCGCCTAGGGTTGTCTATTTCAGAGTATAGGCGAATGTTTAGAGCTGTTACATTGAAAGTGGGTGAGACACCCAGGGCTCTGAGTCAGAGAATCAGAAGTTTAGCTGTAAAATGGTTGGAGCCTGAGCAAAAGACAGTAGAAATGTTATTAGATAGTATAATGCTGGAACAATTTATGCTTGGGGTACCTAAAGATTTGAATGTTTTTCTTATACAGCAAAATTGCCAAAATCTTGGAGAGGCAACCATGCTAGCAGAGAGATTCTTGGAAGCCACGCAGGCTTGCCATAGAATGGGTGGCCCTCTAAAGATGGATGCTGAGGCTAGATGTGCTGTATCAGAAAAGGGAATAATTAAGAATGTTTCTGAAAATGAATGTACTGTATCAAACCAGATGACACAGTGGAATAGAAAGAAATGTTTCAAGTGTGGAAAAGTGGGACACTTAGAGAAGAGATGCCAGACACACACTAGTTTAATGGGTCTGGATTTAAAACAGCCCAAGGAAGGATTTCTTTTGATGGTTGATGTGCAGGGAATTACCACAAATGCATTATTAGACTCTGGGGCAGACCAGAGTATGATGTCAAAAAGGCTTTGGAAGAGGATAGAGGCCCAAGAAAGATTTGTGCCTAGAACCCCTGAAAGCCAAGTTCACATCAGATGCATTCATGGTGCTGCATCATCATATCCCACCTATAGGCTAAAGGTTAAGTGCCTAGGGAAACAAGAGGAAGTCCTGTTAGCAGTGGTGCCTAGGCTACCCTTTGATTTGGTTCTAGGAAGAGACTGGCCAAGATTTAAGCAGGGTCTAGTGGAAGGGCTAGGAAAGAAGGAGGGAGAAGGTTCAATAATGGAAATAGCTCCCGGGCCTTTCTTTGGAAGTCCTCAGTCCCTAGCTAAAAAGATGGTTAAGCTTCCAGAAGACCAAACTATGGGTAATAAGAGGGGCCTTGTATCCACCCGCTCGCAGGCTAAGTTAGAGAGCCAGCAGAAGGAGGAGGGGGAGCAGGCAGAGTTATTAGGAGATTTACCCTCTCATGATGATTTAATAACCCCATCATCTGGTAAAATAAGAAAGTTGAAAGCACAAAAGAGGCGTGAGAGACTTTGTAGAGCACAGGGTAGGGCTGAGATGTTAGCTGGTCAAAGTTTACCCTGGGTGCCAGCTGAGTTGGTGGCAAAGTTTCCTAACTTTCCACAAGAGCAGCGAGCTGATCAAGCTCTCACCCGAGCTTTTAAGTATGCTCAGGAGGTCAGGGAGGAATTGCCCAGATTCAGACTAGATAATGACATATTATATAGAGAGAGTCAGGACCCCAGAAATGGTGCCATACGTAAACAATTGGTGGTACCCACAACTTTCAAAGGGCTAGTACTTAGGCTAGCACATGATCATCCAGTGGGAGGTCATAAAGGTATGCAAGGAACGCTGGATCAAATTCTTGTGCGTTTTTACTGGCCAGGTATCTTCAAAGAAACTGCCCAGTTTTGTGCTGCATGTCCAGCGTGTCAGCGAGTTACAGCGGCTCACCCACCGGTGGTGCCATTGATCCCCATGCCAATCATCACAGACCCAATTGGTCACATTGCCATGGATATTGTAGGCCCATTAGTTAAAACGCCCCGAGGTTTCCAATACATCCTAGTTATGGTAGATCAGGCAACAAGGTTTCCCTGGGCCATACCATTGAGGAATGTTTCTGCAAAAACAATAGCTTTAGAGCTAGTAAAATTGTTTTGTGAAGTGGGATTCCCAAGAGAGGTGTTGACTGACCGAGGGTCCAATTTTGTATCCAAATATTTGGCCCAGGTCTGGGATGCCTTTGGCATTCATCACGTGAAAACCTCAGCCTACCATCCACAATCAAATGGTTTGGTGGAGAGATTCAACCAAACTCTCAAACAAATGTTGAGAAGGGGGTTAGCAGGAGAGGTAAAAGAATGGGATATGTTATTACCCTTTGCCTTATATGCCTGCAGGGAAAGAATTCAAGTGTCCCTAGGTGTAACTCCGTATGAGTTGATGTATGGTAGGGCTCCCCGGGGTTTGTTGGATATTTTGAGGGAACAATGGATTGATCCTGAACCAGGAAGTCAGGAGGTGCCACTGTTTCTACGTGACTTGAGAGCACGTTTGAAAAGGACGTCGCAGGTTGCTGAGAGGAACCTGCAGGACAGTCAAGTTCGCCAGAAAGGGTGGTATGATAGAAAGGCCAAAAGCCGCCAATTAACCATTGGTGAAAAGGTTTTGGTTCAAGTAGCAGGAACTGCTCCAAAATTTGAGGTACAGTGGAAAGGGCCATGGGAGGTTGTTAAACAAGTAAGCCCAGTGTCTTATATGGTAGAAAATGCCAGAGGGCGTAGGCAGACCTACCATATTAATGTACTTAAGTCTTGGAGGGAGAGGCCTGTAGATAATGACCTTGAACCCAGTCAGGAAGTAAGTGAGCTTCAAGAAGATAACACTCTCGTAGGTATTACGGACTGTAGAGAAGCAGTTTCACCAGTAAAACCAGTCCGTAATAACTTAAGCAGGGGGGTATGTGATAAGGAAGCTTATCATAGCTCAGGTAGGAGCTATAGAAAAGATGATGTGACTCTGAACAAGCAACCTGTCAGTTCTGGTAGAAGCAAGAAAACAGAGTTTTCACATAAAAGACTACCAGTCCCAGAATGCACCAGGTTTCCAGCAGCCATGAGAGGGGCTGAAGTGAGAAAATGTGTGTGCAATCAAGAGAGCTATGAGGTAATCCCTAAGCACTCATCTCAAAGGGCAGGGCCTGATTCAAGACAGCTGCACTGTGTTAGGGAGCAGCACACATTAGGAAAGAATAAGAATAGAGATTATTCTTCAGATAACAGCTTCAGGGAGAGCTACAAGAACAGCTTCAGAAAGAGATACAGAGGGGAGAGCTTCAGCAACGGCTACAAGCACCAGTATCACCTGGAGAAACAGAAGCCAAGCCAAGCAGATAGAGAGAGAAGGAAACTCTCTGGAAGGAAGAGAAGAAAGGCCATTGGAAGGTCTGGGAGATTCCAAAGCAGTACTCATACTGGGAGGTATTCTAAAAGCCAGCAGAGTCCATTGGACTGGATTCAGCCAGAGGAATGGAGTGGCAGAGATAGGAATCACCAGTGGCTACCTGGAAGAGAGAAGACTGCATGTGGAAGGGACTTTCAGACCAAGGCCAGAAGGTATGTGAGAGGAGATCCAGTGTCCAGGGATCAAGATTGGAAGGCTGGACATCAGAATTGGATTACATATTGGCCAGGCTATACAGAGAGGAATAATGATAGCAGGAGAGGCTCAGGTATGAACACTGATCCAGACCCTATCTATAATAGAGAATGGCAGCAAGGGAATGAGCATTCTCATGATAGTGCCTTAATGAAAGACTCGTCTGTGCCAATGTATGATAATGACCCTATGCTGATTGATACAGCAGATGAAAGTACAGTTTATATGGACTGTTCTCTATCTAAATGCTATTGCTAGCTTTCTCTGAGCAAACACATCAGCCATCACAAAGAAACCTAACTTTGTTCTTTATTTCCACTGCAAACAGCTCTTAAAGCAGGATTTGGGCTCACACAGTAGCAGCCAGCCAGCTAAAGGCTTTCAGCTGGTCCATTGATAGTAATTAGGGCTGCACCTGATTGTGTGGGTGAGCAAGGGAGAATCACTGCTGAGATCTGTGTGGAAAATAAGCAGAAGTTAACCTAACCAGCAAAGTTTATTCTTTTCTTTGTGCCTTTGTATTTGGTAATTATTTGCTAAGAAAACATTAGCTAATTGCCTGACAAGCTGAAGGTTGTTTCTGGTTTACTTTGTGACTTTTTGTTATCCATTTTTAAACACTGCAAGCAAGTAACCTCATTTATAGTGCTATCAAGCATACATGTGCTGGGTGAATTAAACCCCATCAATAAAAGAAGTATTTTATTGATCTTACCACTTGGTTTCACAACTCAAATTATTGTCATCAGCTGTGTTTGGGAGTGAATGAACTACAATACCCACAATACCTTGCAAGAATCATATGAATATATGCATCGTCAAGATTGTGTAAGTTCTCACCCTAGGCAGCCGTCTGACAAGTCCTACCCCCCCCGCCCGCCCGCCCGCCCGCCCATTAGCAGTCCTAACCCCCCCCCAGCCCATTAGAAGTCCTAACCCCCCCCCTAGCCCATTAGAAGTCCTAACCCCCCCCCCCTAGCCCATTAGAAGTCCTAACCCCTCCCCCCCTGGCAAATTTAAAAAAAAAAAAAGCTGGCTCTGGCTGCTGCCGCTGCCGCGGCAGAATGCAATGTCCCGCGGGGCCCCCTCCGCCCGCTAAGCCCCTCTGCAAGGGCTTTCAGATTCGCGAGGGAGAGCGTCTCCCTCGCGTCTCTGTTAAACCCGCAGGGGCTAATGGGAAATTTCCCATCAGTCCCTCGCGTCTAAAGGGGCTGATGGGAAATTTCCCATTAGCCCCTGCGGGCTTAACAGAGACGCGAGGGAGACGCTCTCCCTCGCGAATCTGAAAGCCCTTGCAGAGGGGCTTAGTGGGCGGAGGGGGCCCCACGGGACACTGCATTCTGCCCTTGCCGCGTCCGCGGCAGCAGTCAGAGCCAGCTTTTTCTTTTTTGCGGACCTTCCCGCGTGCCAGCTGCAAGGCCTTCGCGTGCCACAGCTGGCACGCGTGCCATAGGTTCGCCATCACTGCCCTAGGTATACTGGGTTGCAGTAGTCGAGTGTAAGTGTGATGAGTGTTTGACAGACTGTGCTGAAGTGGTCCTGAGAAAGGATGGGTTTGAGGTGTCTGATGGTTCTCATTTTGCGGTAGGCGTTTTTTGTGGTTCTGGTGATGTGGGCCTGTAAGTTTAGGTCTTTGTCGAGCATCACTCCGAGGTATCTCACTTCAGGCTTTACTGATATTGTGACGTCATTTAGTTTGATGGTGGGTGTCATTGAGAAGGTAGAGTTCCTTGATATGACAAGAGTGCCTGTTTTGTTATGGTTTATGGATAGATTGTTTTCTAAGAGCCTGGTTGTCATTTGCTGGAGACAATTGGCTAGGTTGGAGTAGTCAGGGGTGTCCAAGTCTATTAGGGTTAATATCATTATGTCATCGGCACACGCACCTTCCGCACCTGTGCGGCGCATGCGCAATGCGCACAGCCGACGTATTCGCACTACTGCGCATGCGCAACACACGCAATGTATACAAATGTATACTAAATAAATAAATAAATAAATGTAAAAAAAACACATAAATACACATGCACACCTGGTACACGAGCGGTTTGTGTAGGCGAGGGAGAGAAGGCGTACGCTGTTGGTTGTTGGTGAAGCAAGGAGAGTGTCAGAAGCAGGTTTGGTGTGGAGAGTGGCTGGGTTGGTGAGTGGTGGGGGAGAGTGTCAGAGGTAGGTTTGGTGTGGAGAGATGTGTTGCAAAGCAGGCAAGAGAGAGAGGAGGGGAGGCGAGGAGCAGGAGAGAGAGAGAGGAAGGGAGTTGAGGAGCAGGCGGCAGGGAGAGGAGGGGAGGGAAAGAGCAGGCGGAAGATGTAGCAGAGGAGCCGAGGGGCAGAGATGTGTGACAGGGAGGGAGAGGGCACAGAGGGCAGGGAGATGGAATGACAGGACATAGCAGGAGGGGAGGAGGGGGGCACCTGTTCAGCAGGACCCAGAGCTGACAGGGAGTGTTGAGTCTGTGGTGGTGGTGGCTGCAGGCCCATCAGGAGTGTCACAGCCCACCCAGGGGCCTCCCAGTGCCAACTGAAGGCATATACCGGTGCCAGCTGAGGAACGGAGGAGGTCTGTGAGATTCAGTCAGCAAGAAAACCACATCCTGCTGGCCAGTGTGTTGGAGCAGTATGAGGTGCTCTATGGACAGCTGAGCAACAGCACCACTGTGGCCACATGTATATACGTGTGGGAGGAGGTGCAGGAGGACGTAGCCCAGGCAGGGGGACCAACCAGGGACCTGGACAGCCTGAGAAAGAGATTCAATGACATTAAGCATGGTGTCCAAGCACGCATAGTGGCGGAGAGGCAACATGCCATGGGCACCGGTGGGGGTGCCCCCTTCGCCCCAACCCTCACACCCCTGGAGCAGGAGCAGGACACCGCCCATCCACAGGCAGGTAGGTCGGCACCTCTCACCCTGCTGCTCCTTACCCTTGGAATAAATGTCCTTTGTCTATACATCAGGCATCTTCTTTGCCCCTCTTCAGACTCAAGTTAAAAGCTCATCTTCTCGCCTCTGTCTTTGGCCCATGAGTTTGCTGTTCTCCCTCCTTCCTCTCTGTTATATCACCTTTCTGTCATCCCCTCACACTTGTTCCTATCTCTTTCCTTTGTCCTGTATCTCCTGCTCTTGTCTCTGCTCTTGTTCCTAACTTTTCTCTACACCTTTTATTGCTTTGTCCTCTTAGATTGTATGCTCCGTTGAGCAGGGACTGTCTTTTTGTGTTTTCATGTTTACAGCACTGTGTGCACCTGGTAGCGCCCTATAAATGCT
Source organism: Ichthyophis bannanicus (assembly GCA_033557465.1). Taxonomy (NCBI): domain Eukaryota; kingdom Metazoa; phylum Chordata; class Amphibia; order Gymnophiona; family Ichthyophiidae; genus Ichthyophis; species Ichthyophis bannanicus. The sequence continues at coordinate 456,946,067 of CM066035.1, forward strand.
TAGTAGTAGTAGTAGTAGTAGTAGTAGATATGCTGCACATGTACAGGGCATGCCCAAGCACATGCAGCACATGGAGGGGATTGGTGGGGGACCATGTCCTGAGAGCATGTGTGCCCTACCACAGGCAACTGTGGGGTGATGATACAGCAGCACATGGCATGGTAGGTACAGGTTGTGTGTGACAGGTACCTGGGCCTACATGCATGATAGACACAGCCCTGAACATAGTCGAGGATGGCAAAGCTGTGTAGAAGCAGGGGGCGTGGCAGACAAGGCCCATATCTGATTGAACACTGCATACATCAATAGTCCTGAAAACCTCCATGCAAAGCCCAGAGGGTTAAGCTGCACAGCTAAAATGCACAGCACTACAGATCAGCAATGTAATAGTGATCTAAAAGACCTATCTGAGGAGTGGAGAATGATATCCCACTGTAATCAAAGCGGATCACAGCACATATGAGCAGCAATGCAACAGTAAAGAGCTCCACTGGAATACCATTTGTCACTATTCAGATACCCTCCTTGTATTACTATTACATTGGTGCTCTCTAGTGCTGTGACGTGTTGCTTTGCTGCTGGACCCTCTGGCCTTTCCATGTAGGTGATATTGGTCACTGATGTATGCAGAGTTCATGAAATTACAGGGCTTTTCCGCCCTTCAAAGTACTCCTCCTCCTACGCATTTGTGTTTGCGAGACTAACTGAGGTCTGTTTCCCCCACTACTGGAGTTATCTTACCCAGATTGGTCTAGCGTTCCCTCCTCACATATGGCTTATGAGGGTGTATATTGATTTGTTTATTTGGGCCTACTCCTTTTGGGGTGTGTGTATTATTATCAGCCTGATTTCTTTGTCCCCCTGAGGTCTACTTGCTAACAAAGTACCTGGCATATAGGTCACAACCATTCATCATACCTGTGCAGGCAGTCACCCAGCACATTGTGACAAGGGGAGACATACAAGAGGGACAGACAACTAGCCCAGAACACATTGGCCTTGGGGTACCCACACACAGCACCAAAACACATATGACGTCTGTATGCTCTTACTTATCCAAGGACATATCCCAGACCTCTGACAGGAAAGGGCCTAACACACGGGGATAATGACATAGATGTAAACAAACGCCAGCAAACACATCACACACATGTCACACACTTAACACTCTTTCAGGGCCCACATACAGTGGCGATCCCCCACCCACCCTCACCAGACATTGGTGTGCACATTGCCACACCCGTACCACGTGCATAGCACAAACCCCACACCACCTGGGATCAGCCCTTATACATATCCCGCAGTGCACAGACACATTCCCATAACGCCCACACATGGTGCAACCCCATGCCCAGCAGTGCTACACCCATCCCCTGGAACACCCCACCACACCCACGTAGTATGGGATAGCTGTCCACCCAGCCGACACAGTAGTTTGCAAAGCGGAGGCCCCCCACACATGTCTGGCTGACACGGACACATCCTGCAACAAATAATGTGCATACCACTCAGGCAATGCAAGCACATCGCTCACACACATAATGACAGTACACAATCCCACTCAGGGCTCCTACATGTACCACAGCCACATGTATTGCTGAGGCCACATCCAAGGTCAGGCAGCCAGTCCATACCTGCTACCTGCAGATAGGGGGTGCGGTACTCAGCACACCATCCCCCACACACCACATCCCATGTAGCACAGCTACACCAGGGAATGAGGCTGCTCCCCCCCCCAACCCCTGCCAGGCACAGCACACTGTAGGCACATGTGCTGTCCCCACTGTAGGTGCACCAACATCAGGCAGAGGCAGACAAAACATTGATTTTGGCAGGGATGTACTACACACATGTACATAGGTGCGCTGCGCAAACTCATCTGTGTTGTGTACTCTTTTCCACCCCCCAGGTGACTACTGGTCCATAGAGGCACATGAGGAGGAGGATGTGGCAGGGCCTTAGGATGCTGAGGGGCCAGTGGCTGCAATGTATGGGGACACCACCAGCAATTGCGAGGGCACAACAGGAAACAATGTGCTGCCAGAGGCAGAGGACATGCCACCGGATGTCAATGTTACAGTTGGGGCCACTAGCAGCAACTCACAGGCTGTAGAGGGTATGGAGATGGAGGGGAGTCACCACACCATGCAGGTGCCAGGGACATCAGCCACCCCTCCCACCAGTATGGGCTATGATCCTGGCGGAGCTGCGGGCCCACAGTGCCTCAGCAAGGCACAATGCTGAAGGTGGGTAACAGCATACACAACAATCCCCATGGAGGTTGACGTAACATCCACAAATGAGATTGTATGTGCACCACAATATGTTGTCAACATAGCTGATCGTATATTATGTTGTGGGGGGGGGGGCTGTGCCATGTGTGTTTCCCCCTATTGTAGCATGGCTTGTCAGGTGTCAGCATGTTGAGGAGCTCAGACATATGCACACTGTTCACGGCCATATACCCGAAGGAAGCGCAATGCGGTAAACACCTATCCCAGGTCACCTAGACAGCTTACTTGACTGACCCCTCACCATAGGTACTGGTACCTAGCATAGCTTGTCACCGTAATCTGTACTTAAAGCCAGAAAACAGGGCCCCAAAGATCTATGTATGTGTGTGCCATGACTCCCCATGTCATCTGGCTTATCTCATATGACCAGTACACAGATCATGCACTGACACATTGCACTGCGACACTGTACCATGTGTGAGATCTGTGATTCACACAACCCCTCATCAGGATCCTTTCCTGGCATGAGAATGGCTCATAGGACACACAGATGTACACATGGTCTTGCGTTGCTAGTCATCACGTGCATGGGTTTTTCTGCAGACTGGTCTGGTGTGATATGCCTGACATGTGCATGTGTCTCACACATCACCTTGTGTCCCACCCACAGGTACTCGTCAGGCTCTGTTGGCCATTCACCAGGAGATCCACCAGCTGCGGGCCACAGCGGACACAACGGCAGGGGCATTACTCCGTATTGCGGATTCCCAGGAGGCTATAGCTGCCCTACACAGCAGCCAGCACTGGCACCAGAGGCGGCACCAGCAGTCCCGGAACAGAGGAGTGGGTTGGGCCGTGGTCGCTGTGGCCGGCCACGAAGGATGTGAACATTGTAAATAAAGACATCACAACCTATTACTACCTGTGTGTTTGTTTCCAATGTGTGCCACTGTGATCCCCTGAGTACCCTGCACCCCCATGTTGTCACCCTTCCCAAATGTGACTACCCATATCCCTCAGATGTGTGGTGTCTGTACTGCCACCAATCAATGCACATAGGTTATACCATGCCCTGTGTGCCATGGACTGTACCAGGTGGTCACCCACCTACCTATGCATGGGGGTATACCCAACCTCACCCACTGACCAGCAAGATGTACACGGTGGTACATGTCTATTGTAAGGATCTATCACCCTCTCCCACCCCATATGCTCTCCATTATTATACACACATGTGTGACCATCCTCCCTGCCCACAACAGGGCCTACATGGTTGTCTACCCACATAGGCTTCCATGTGGCACAGACAGACAAAGGTAGCTCGCTACAGTCAGCTGATCACTCTTCCTCAGCGCTTGATGTTCCCCACCATTCATCCTCGGGACCTGCATCAACCTGTCTCACCCTCACCAGCTATCCCAGATACAGCAGTCCTTCTTACTCTTCCTGCCACATACCTGCTGTTAGCCTTTTCACCTATTGCGCCACAAGCATGGTGCATCAGATATGCAGCCTACACATCACAGGCAGCATGCATGTGACCATAGGTGTTGGGACACACTGCACATCAGAATATCACAGGGGCACCAGGGGACACAGATGCCTATGCACATGGGCAGCCCCCACACCTGCGTGTGGAGACGGTCCATGTATGTTACCTATGTCTACCACACATACACATAGGGATCTACACACATGTCCCATGCTCATGTCCACAGTCTGTCTGTAAGGGAGACACATGAACATTGTGCAGTATGTACAAACTGGTTTATTTATACATTTACATTGGCTATGCTCCTGTTGCAGTTGCCCACAACTTCCCTATTCACAGGAGGCCTTAGTCGTAACCACAGAGGTATAGTGCAAAGCCTAGTGTCATGATAGTGGTGCCTGGTGATATGTTCAGGGCCACCCACCTCCTGCTCTATCTCAGAACACATCACACATGTGTTGCAAGGATAGCATGGTGCCATGGCGGGTGTGTCGAATGATGTGTGTAGGACGCAAACACACAGGTGTGTGCCAGACCACACAGGGAGTTAGGGAACACCTCCCCTGGACACCAGCATGGCCAAACCACACATGGCATGGTGCTGCCATGACATGCAAGGAGGGTATAGGAACAGGGTATAGGGAGTCCGGGGAGTTGCGCACAGTACACATAGGTGTCACCTCACATATGCCCAGACCCACATCCATGAGGCTTAGGATAGTGCAGCCTGGGGGTGTGGGTGTTTGTGCCCCTGCTGACCACTGCTCTAGGACAGAGGCTCCCAACTCCAGTCCTGGTTGGCCAAACACTGTTCAGGTTTTCATGCTGTCCCTAATGAATATGCATGAGATACATTTGCATACATTGGGGGTGGTGCATACAAATGCAGCACAGGCATATTTATTAGGGACAGCATGAAACCTGAATGGTGCTTGGTCCTCCAGGACTGCAGTTCAGAAACTCTGCTCTAGGGATTTCACATGTTTATGGAGTCTGTGCTCTGTAGGGTAAAATATAGGCATTTCAAGCATGTTTATTTTATCTGCAATAAAGGTTCCGTCTTTATTACTGGGTAAAATATGGGGACAAGGTTGGCAGGTGCCACAGCTGGGACTTGAACCTGTGACCTTCTGCCCCTGAACACACTGGCTGTGTGTACTGCACCAAACTGTTGCCTCAGGGGCAGGTCATTCCCTGGGGACACCATGACTGTTCGTCAGGCAGACCTTGTCTGTTGTAGTGCACAGCACCCACCTAAATGGGACTTGGCCATGGTCTGGTGTGTATAAACACTCTTAATGATCGTCAATTCACAGAGGGTAGTTATCACTGATAAATCATTGTATATTTCCCTCTATCGTTTTCAAGGCTATATATCACTGCTGCTGTCTCTTATCTTCAACACTATAGAGAAACTTTCTTATTTATTACTTATCTCAGAAACTGATATTACTAATTATAAGGGATATATAGGTCTCAGACTTCTCACAGCACTGGCTATAACAGACTGTGTCCTAAGCCTTGGTGCTTATTTGCATCAGCGACCTATACAGGAATATCCCCTTCTTAACGGTCTTTAGTGTCAGTATAACATTCTGAATAGTTTAATGTATCAATTGTGCTTATCTGATCAAATTTAAACACCCGGACGCCACCATCCGGCTCCGTTTGTGCGTTTCACAGACGTGGGTTTCTTCAGGGGGAAGTTTTAGTATCCAAGCACTCGATGGAGTATCTCATCTTTAGTTGTTTGGCGTTTTCATATTTTCAAAAACTCATCACTGACTAAGAGGAATGACAGTCAATATTATTGGCATGCCTTGCATCCAGCGATTTATAAAGAAAAAAACATTTTAATATCTTGCCAACACATATACAATCTAGTGGTCATACCTTCTGATACAAGCTGTTACTGCTCCTTCTTTTAGTCAATTGACCGCAAAAAATGCCGCGCATGCGGGTCCGTTGCACTCAGACATTTAAACTCAACGTCAATACGTGCTTCAATGGCTACGTCACAGATTTCTATCGTTAAACTTCATTGATCATTAAGTGACATGGTCATATAAGCTTATGCCGTCATATACTGTTCAGGATCTAACTAATCATCAACATGTTATGAGATGAAAAAAACGTTATGAGATGAAACAGTGTATCTAATTTATATATCCAGCGTTGTTCATTAATCAGTAGGGTTTGTTGTTGGGATTTACCCTCTTTCCCTGTCGTCACTTTTTCTAGACAGAAACATCTGAGATCTTCAAATAGATGTTGCTTCTGCAGACAATGTGCCACCAATGGGGCTTCAATAACTTTGCATTTCAATCTACTTTGATGTTCATTCATTCTGATTCGAAAAATCCCTCAGCCTCCCTCTATCACAATTTATTAGATTTTGAAGAAATTGCTCGAATCAGATGGATTTTAAGAAACAATCACAGCAATTAAAGCAAAATTTTAGACATAGAGGATATCCTGAGCATGTAATCAAGATGGCATATAGAAGAGCACTATATATGAATAGAGGATTACTTCTAGAGTCCCACAGCAATAAAGATCGTGATGACACTGTAGTAAATATGGTTACTAAATTCTCGCCGTACAGTGCCTATATAAAGAGAATCATCAAGAGACACAGTATTGTATTTGGCCACTGTTCCTGGATTACAGCAATATACAATCCGCTGTGTGTGGACACGACAAAGAAACTTGAAAGAGAGGCTTAGCCTTGCAATATTATGTCTAATAACAGATTCAATTACGAATGAAATACCGGGCCATAGTGCCTGTGGAAATTATACCATATGTCCAATATCGGAGGAAAGAATGAATTTTGAGCATCGTGGAATAACATATAAATTGAAACATCAAACATCTTGCAACTCCTGTTTTTTAGTATACTGTATCACTTGCCCATGTGGCCTCCGTTATATCGGGAAAACTATTTGACTTTTTCGAATCAGAATGAATTTACATCGAAGTAGATTGAAATGCAAAGTTATTGAAGCCCCATTGGTGGCACATTGTCTGCAGAAGCAACATCTATTTGAAGATCTCAGATGTTTCTGTCTAGAAAAAGTGACGACAGGGAAAGAGGGTAAATCCCAACAAAAAACCCTACTGATTAATGAACAACGCTGGATATATAAATTAGATACTGTAGATATGGACGGGGGGATTTCCAAAATGGCCGCGGATGCAGTCTGTACTGTCGGATGTGTTTAATGGGGAGAAAGCATAAAGGGAAAACTGGGCCGTTGCCCTCCCAGCCCGTAGGTACCTCTACGCCTAATTTGCCTTCAGTTGTGGGTCCTCTGGATCCTTTTCTTTTGCGCACCCCTCGGGACTCGGAGCGATTGGGAGGAGCTGTGCGGCTAGCAGGTTCGGCGGAGTCGGAGTGCCCGGCGTCTGCGTCGCTTTCATCTGTCTCCCCCGTATTGAGCCCTGCGCCTCTGTTAACTCGCACTCAGCCCTTGCCTTCTGGCTTCCTGGAGCTCTCCTCTTCTCCCTCGGCGGGGGGGTCGGTGAAGTGCTCGCGAGGGTCAGGTTGGGCTGTGTCTGCGTCTGGGACGGAGCCCTCAGGTGACCTGGACTCCCGAAGATCTACAGAAGCGCTCGGAAAGGTGCTGCTGGAGCAGCAGTCTCTCTCCGTGAGGGGTGATCGTCCTGCGGCATCGATGGAGCCGTTAGACCCCCTTCCTGGCTCAGGGGAGGTCTTTGTGTTGCAGAAGCCACAAAACTTCACATTGGAATCCATATGGAACGCGATAGTTTCCCTTGGTGAGGCACTTCTTCCACAAGTTTCTTCTTTAGCTAATAAGGTAGCTACATCCGCAGTTTGTTTGACTGAATTAGAAGGAAAAGTTTCTACGCTCCAAACGGAGCATATAACTGTCTCTAGTAAAGTTGAAAGCTTGGAGGATCTTTCAGATGGACACAGGAAGAATATTCTATCTTTGCAATTAAAAACTGAGCATTTGGATAATTTGTCTCGGGCGAATAACTTGAGAATTATTAATTTTCCCAAAGTGTCCTCTATTTCTCCTAGAGACATGTTTGTAAAATATCTTGTGGAGAATTTGGGGGTTTCCCCCGAGTTGGTACCCCCTTTGGTTAAAGTTTACTATTTGCCTACTGCTAAACGAGCTTCGGCTCCAAGAGTATTGGGGGAGAGCCAAAATCAGGGGGATGTATTAAATGTCACAGATATTTTAGAAAATTCTGGTTTAGAGTCACAGGTTTCATCTACACTGCTTATCACTTTTGCCTTATTGTCTGATAAGGAATGGTTGCTTAAATTGTTTTTTCAAAAACGGAATCTTCAGTTCCGTGGATTCTTAGTTCGTATATATCCTGACTTATCAAGAGAAACGCAGAAGCGACGCAGAGAGTTTCTATTGCTCAGGTCAGGGGTACTGCAACTGGGGGGGCTGTTTTTTCTCAAACATCCATGCAAATGCTTGGTGAAATTCCAAGCTTTTTCTTATGTGTTTTTTGAGCCCTCCCAGTTGTTGGCTTTCATCAATGCTAAAAGTCAGGAGAGGCCCTCTGGCTCATAGATTTTTAGCTTCTTGTTAAGACTGCATGTCAATTTCTTCTTGTATTAGGTAAATTTACTTATGGAATCCCCTCTTTGGGGGCTAGAGAGAATAGGCAATATTTGTTTTATGTTAATGTTGATTTCTTTTTGTATCCCGGTTAAATGGGATGATTTTCTGTTTGCCTTTCTATTTCTTCAAGAAGTGGTGTTGTACCTTTCTTGTTATGTATTGAAAATTGCATAAATAAAAAATTAAAAAAAAAAAAAAATTAGATACTGTATCCCCTGCAGGCTTAAATAACACTATTGAATGGGGAGGGTGCATTTAATACGGAAGTAGAACCAACATCAGCTGTACCCAAGGTTCCACATTTTTTCCTCTCATAACGTTTTTTTCATCTCATAACATGTTGATGATTAGTTAGATCCTGAACAGTATATGACGGCATAAGCTTATATGACCATGTCACTGAATGATCAATGAAGTTTAACGATAGAAATCTGTGACGTAGCCATTGAAGCACGTATTGACGTTGAGTTTAAATGTCTGAATGCAACGGACCCGCATGCGCGGCATTTTTTGTGATCAATTGACTAAAAGAAGGAGCGGTAACAGCTTGTATCATAAGGTATGACCACTAGATTGTATATGTGTTGGCAAGATATTAAAATGTTTTTTCTTTATAAATCGCTGGATGCAAGGCATGCCAATAATATTGACTGTCATTCCTCTTAGGCAGTGATGAGCTTTTGAAAATATGAAAACGCCAAACAACTAAAGATGAGATACTCCATCAAGTGCTTTGATACTAAAACTTCCCCCTGAAGAAACCCACGTCTGTGAAACGCACGAACGGAGCAGGATGGTGGCATCGGGGTGTTTAAATTTGATCAGATAAGCACAATTGTTACATTAAACTATTGAGAATGTTATACTGACACTAAAGACCGTTAAGAAGGGGATATTCCTGTATAAGTCGCTGATGCAAATAAGCACCAAGGCTTAGGATACAGTCTGTTATAGCCAGTGCTGTGAGAAGTCTGAGACCTATATATCCCTTATAATTAGTAATATCAGTTTCTGAGATAAGTAATAAATAAGAAAGTTCCTCTATAGTGTTGAAGATAAGAGACAGCAGCAGTGATTTATTTATTTATTTATTTATTTAACATATATTTATAACCCGCAACTTCCAGAGTTCAGTTGCGGTTCACAATAAAACAACAATCCACAAAGCAAAAGCTTAGTTTTACATCGAACATTTTGTAACAATAAACGTAATGGTTAACAGCATGAACTAATGCAAAATAGCAAAACTGGCTTGTAAACTATGTACAAAAAACTATATACAAATACATGTTGTGGGTACTTTGGAATTGGATCATAGTGTTTTTATAATTGTGTATTGTCTGTTAAATTGTTGGGATTAGTATTACTCTGTCATAATTTTTAACCTTTATCTGAGTGTATCCAGGGGTTATCTATGTTGCCGTAGTGCATGGAGAATAAATAGGTTTTTAGTTTTTTACGGAGTTCCATAATTTCAGTTATAGTTCGTAGGTCCTCCGGAAGGGAATTCCAAATAGATGGGGCAGCATGAGAAAAAGCTCTTTTGTTAGTTAATTTATTTGCTTTTATGAAATCATTAGGAGTATTTAGTTTATTTGAGTATCCTTTTCTGTGCGTGGTTTTTTGAGATTCCATGCTAATTAGTTTTGCTTAATGGGATTGGGGCCATGTTGTTTAAAGCTTTATATGTAGTTATTATGGTTTTATATATTATCCTACTTTGAATTGGCAGCCAGTGTAGGGACGCTAGTATTGGTGTTATGTGCTGGATTGAGTGTGCTTTCATTATAATTCTTGCTGCTGCGTTTTGTGCTAATTGGATTCTTTTTATGTTTTGTTTCGTTATACCTAAAAGAATTAGGTTGGCAAAATCAAAGTGCGGTGTTATTGTAGCCTGGATTATATTAATGAAGTCTAGTTGGTGTACTAACGGGCGTAATTGTTTAAGAATTTTAAGTTTAAAGTATATTTTCTTTATGGTGTTTCTGATGTGAGTGTTCATCGTCAGATGAGTATCTAGAATAACACCTAGGTATCTTATTTCATTTTTTATTTTAATGTCATGGTTTTGTAATGTTATATGGGTTGGGTGGATATATGATTGATTTTTTGTTACAATTAGGACTTCTGTTTTTGAATGATTAATGTGAAGGTTTTGAGCTTTTAGCCATGTAGTAATTTCATTGAAGCAGTCTGATAGTAGTTTTATTGGTAAATTAGGAATCGTGAATGGGATGTACATCATAATATCATCTGCGTATAGATGATAGTATACTCCGAATTTTTTAAAGATATCACTGACAGGTTTTATGTAAATGTTAAACAGGAGGGCTGATAGTGCGGAGCCTTGTGGGAGACCAATTTCTTGTTTATATATGGTTGATGTTTGGTTACCAATTCTTACGTTTTGTGTTCTATTATTTAAGTAAGAGGTAAACCATTTATGTACAGTGTCTTTTATTCCTATTTGTTTCAGGTTATTAAGCATTATAGTGTGGTGAACACTATCGAATGCTGCCGAAATATCAATAAATAAGAGTATAAATGCTTGTTTATGATTATCGATTCCTTTGAGTAGTACATCAGTTAAGACTGTTAAAAGTGTTTCAACTCCATGTTGAGGCCTAAATCCATATTGGTGGTCATCAAGTGGGTAGGATGAATCTAGGTATTCTTGTGTCTGAATTTGTACCACTTTTTCTATTATTTTAGCTAAAAAAGGGATACTTGATATAGGTCTGTATGATTTTGGTGATGTTTTATCAAGCGTGTTGTTTTTGAGAATTGGGCGGATTTGTGCATGTTTGAGCGTAGAAGGGAGGTGTCCTTGAAGCAATGAGAGGTTGACTATAGGGAGGATGTATGATAGTAGTATTGGGAGTGTACTTTTTATCCATGATACTGGGCATGGATCAAGAAAGGAGGTTGTGGTGTTGAGATTAGAAATGATGTTCTTTAGTGCGTCTTTTGATATGGGGTGAAATTTTGACCATTCATCTGAGCAGTGATGAACTGTATTTATATTGTTTAGTGTCATTATAGGTTGCATAGATTTGTTTTGATAATGGATGGCTAAAGTTTGTACCGATATTTCAGTGATATCCGTGTTCGATGTTTGAGGATTATTAGTAAGATTTCTAACAATTGAGAATAGTTCTCGTGGTCTGTTGTAAGATTTTGATAAGATTGCTGCGAAATAAGATTTTTTTGTATTATCTAATGTATCTTTGTATTTTGTGAGATGGTTGTTATATATTTCCTTGTTGATGGTTGATTTGGTTTTGCGCCATTTATGTTCTAATTTTCTTAGTTCTTTTTTCATTTGTTTTAGCGTGTTGTTAAACCATGGAGTTCTGTTTATTTTTAAATTAGGGGGCTTTTTGATTCGTTGATCAAGTTTAGCTGCATTATTGATTGTTACATGCCAGGATATTACAGCTTCATCTAGATTCATTGGGGATGATGAGAGGTGAGGTATTGTTGTATCTAAGAATTCAGTTTCATTAAATTTTTTGAATTTTGTAGTGGGATCACTTCGTGTGTTATTTTTAGTGTTGTTGGTGTGGAATGTGAATTTTGTTTTGATAATGTAATGATCAGACTAGGGTATTTGTGTGTATTCTATGGAGTCTGTGTTGAATAACTTGTAGAGTGTGCTTGGTAGGAGAATAAGGTCAAGGATGCCTCCTTTTATATGTGTTTTTGTATTAATTATTTGGTGATAGTCCATGTCTGATATGGATTCTAGGAACAAGTTGGCTTCTGATGCTGGAAGTGATGGGAGATTAAAGTCTCCTAGCATGATTATGGGATTATGTTCTGAAGATGAGCCTAGGAATTCAATTAGAGAATCTAATATATATATAGCCTTGAAAACGATAGAGGGAAATATACAATGATTTATCAATGGTCTAGTGTGGGCAGATGCCATTTCCCCCTCCGCCACCATGCTGACATGCCCTTATGCCGGTGGTGCTGGTGGTGTGAAGTCCCAGGCCATCCAGTGTGCCGGTAGGCAGCTGCCTATGGTGTGAGTTGTTGGGTAGGGGTGCCTACATGGACATGCGTGCTTCCCCCCCCCCCCCGGCAACGCCTGCCAATGTTATGTGTCCTTGGGGGTACATGCTGGGTAATATCCCTTGTGACACTGTGGGATACACACTTGTGCCCATGTTGGACCCTTGTCAGTTGCTGTCTTGCTGCTTTACAATTTCAGCATTCCTATGTGCCTAGTCCGCACTGTGCCCCAGCTGGACCACAGAATGTGCCGCCTGCCGCCCCCTGTATCCCATTTACAGCATCAGTACAGTTGCCGTTTCCTATGTGCCCACTCTGCTGTTGCTGCACATGTGCATGCTACAACAAACCTGCCCAATGTAAATGATAACAACCCTGATCACTGCTATTTCAATGTGGGATCATTCACTTTGTAGGGGGACAGAGCATAGGCCCTTCCAGACATGATATCTTCCTTTTTACGCTTTGTCAGTAGTGTTGCTTTATGTTTATCATTAATATCACTATTGGCCAGCTTGGTTATTGGGATTTCATATGTGGTTCTATTAATTTTCTATGTTTATTTGCCTTTTTGGTTCCTGCACATGTATCACTACTATCACATGTATGGGTTTCCCTGCCTTTGCTGTACATTGCTGACTGAAATTGTTTTTCTGTCCTGCAAATGTGCCTAGCGCAAGGTTTTCACTGGCACTAATTTTCAGGGCTTTCTTTCACGGCGCTAGTGTGCATGGATCCACTCCCTGCCCACTCTCCACCAATTGACCCCTTCTCTCCGCCCCTGGGGAGCCTTACTCCACCCTCTGGGATGCCTTTCTCCTCCCTCTGTGCACCTCACTGCCACCGGAGACGTTTTCGCGCGATACGTGACATTATCATGTGATGATTATCATGCAATAACGTTACATATTGCGCAATAATATCACTGCTGCTACGTTAAGACAGTATAGTAAACATACCCCTATGTCATTTCCATTTCCTAGGGAGATAAAGTTTCTATATGAAATAAATGACTACTTCTTGGAGCAGCTTGGTCATGAACTGACAAACGGGGAAGCTATTTTGGACTACTATTAGTAATCTATTAACTATCATTAAAATCATCTTTAGTACCTGAAGATTGGAGAATGGCCAATGTGATGCCAATTATTATCTTTATCTTTATTCCTTCATTTGATATACCGCCCAGGCTGTAGCATCAGGGTGGTTTACAATAACAATAAGAAAGCTCAAGCCAGAAAGAAGAAAGGAAAATCATGTATCAATAGGACAGAAAAAAGATAGCGGAGTCAGGAGAACTGAGGGGAAAGAGTTCTAGGTGTATCTGGATTTTCCGAAAGCTTTTGACAAGGTCCCTCATGAGAGATTTTTGGCAAAATTAAAAAGTCATGGGATAGGAGAAAGTATCCTACTGTGGATCAGGAAGTGGTTGAATGATGGAAAGCAGAGATTAGTGCTAAATTGCCAATTGTCTCAGTGGAGAAAGGGGAATAGTGGATCTGTGCTGAGCCCCACTACTTTTTAAGATCTTCATATATGACCTGGAAATAGGAATAAAGAATGAGGTGATCAAATTTACAGATGATACAAAATTATTCAAAGTTATTAAAACACAAAAGGATTGTGAAAAATTGAAAGAGGACCTTGATAAATTGGAAGACAGGATGTCCAAACAGCGGTTGAAATTTAATATGGACAAGTGCAAAGTTATGCACTTGGGGAAGAACAACCCAAACTATAGTTGCACGATGCATGCTTCCACATTAAGAATCACAACCAAAGAAAGGAATTTATGTTTCATTGTGGATAATACATCAAAACCCTCTGCCCAATGTGCAACGGCAGCCAAGAAAACAAATAAAATGCTAGAAATCATAAGGAAAGGAATGGAGAAAGAAAACAAGAATATTATAATGCTTCTGTATCATTCCATGGTGCTACCACACCTTGAATATTTTATGCAATTCTAGTAACCATATCTTAAAAAGAATATAGCTCCTAAATTTGTGTCCTATTTTCAGCCACACTTAGGTTCCTAAAGGAGCTTAGGGCCTGATATTGCAAAATATTTACATGGTTGACATGTAAATGCCCCTAAGTGGGATATTCGGAGGCACGGTTTGTGCTACTGAATATCCCCAAGTAATGCCTTTATGTGCCTCAATGCTAACTGCTTAGCACCGGGACGTGTCGGGAGTGTTCCAGGAGCGGTAACCGGGTATAACCGGTCAGCGGTAATATTCAGCCGTTGCCTGGTTATTGTTCAGAGGCGAAAGTTAGGCACAGCAACAAACTACCTGGATCTTTACTTCATGTTTCATCTCTCCCCCTTTTTCAAGTCAGAACCAAAACCAAAAATATTTATTTATAGCAACCAAAAAGTACCTAGCTTTCCTTGTAGGCTCAGACAGACTTATAACCACATACTCTTTACACACACACTCTTAGTTTTCCTGGGGCCTTCCTTCTTCAAATCTGTTGCTCCCATGCTCTGTGCCTGGGATTGTAAGTGCTTTAGCCAGACTCTGCCCATATCCCCAGGTTTTACAGCTCTACTGTGAGTGGCTGAGCAGTCAGCTTCACGGGCAGCAGACGCACAGCTCATCCAAATTACCCTTAGCCCCAATTTGTTCTGTTTGTCTTAAACAGATTTCAAATTCTGTGGGGCACAGACTGTCTCTTTTGTTTAGCCTGCCTACATTCCTTGCATAGCCTTTAAATCAGATATCTGAGTGTGCCCTCAGTTCATAGAGGGTCTACTGGCCAGATATTTAAGTTCCCGCCCACCCTAACTCTCACCCCACCCACCCCAGGGTTGCATTGCCTATATAGTCATAATATACATTAGGTGTTACACCCAGGGGCGGTCCAAGGGGGGCGTGGGGCCATGTGCGGAGATTAATTGTGGGTTTTCATTTGCATAAGGAGTCTCATTTGCATACATATTTGCATAATATTAACATGCACTTTTAGTAAACATGCCTCTTAATGAGTGTCTGGATAAAGAAAGACTAACAGATTTCTGCATTACTATATTGCAGTGACAACCGCCAGGCCCATTAGCAAGTACTATGAGCACTGACCATTTAAAATCCATGGACAAAGCAAAAAAGAAACCCCAATCCAGAGTGAAATAAGAACACAAAAAGTTGAACTCTGAAAGATGGAATAAAGGACCCTCACTTTTTTGTCGGAGTGAAATAAACCCAAGAGAGGGAAATTTAAAACCACACTCTTGCTGTTGTCACTCCTTTTTAATCGTTAGTACAGTAAACCGTGAATAGAATGCTTATTACTTAGCTTATAATAAAGGTGAAGCTCCTTTCCGCCACCGGAATCATAGTATGCAAAAAAGTCTGCCTCGAACTCCGTTTTGCCACAATGACCAAAATCTACGACGTGACACGTTTAGGGTCTAAGAAAACGTTTGACCCTGCATCAGGTATGTAAAAACTTGTGGTCAGTAACTTGAATCTTGAAAGGGCAGAATCATCAATTAAAAAGGAGTGACAACAGCAAGAGTGTGGTTTTAAATTTCCCTCTCTTGGGTTTATTTCACTCCGACAAAAAAGTGAGGGTCCTTTATTCCATCTTTCAGAGTTCAACGTTTTGTGCATTTAAAATCCATAGCAAATCCACCCTATCATAACAGCACTACCAGGACTCACAAAGCACCAAACCCTACCTATCAAAAGGCAATACTGCAGATATTAAACCAATACATCTTAGAGAATAACAATACATCTCACTGGGGGAAAGAGAACAAGTGGGACTGTCAAACAGAAACTACATGAACAGAATACCTCAGCTCGGTTACACAGAACATAGACCATCACCACACAAAGCACAAGGGATCACAATTTAGATATAGGAAGATAATAATTAAACTGGGAACCCCAAAAGCCAAACGTGAAATGTACAACACTGGAGAAATAAAACTATAAAGTAATTTCCTCTTACACTAAACAAAAACACAAAGATGTTAGCAGTACACACTTCCCAGACCACACATATTCCAGTTAATAAATTCAAAATAAAAAGTATTTTTCTACCTTCTGTTTGGCATTTTATTTTTCAGTTGCAATTGCTCCAGTCACTTTCTTCTGGTTTCTTCCTGTCTTCTGCGAGCTATCCATTTGTCCTTTCTTCTCTTTTAGAAGTTTTTCATTCTCTCTATATATCTGCTTTAACATTTTCCTTTTGCTCTTTCCCCCATTTCTTTCCTTATTCCTTTATCATCCACTCAAATTTCACCCTTCCATTCTTAATCCCCTTTTCCATTCTCAATCCCCTCTTACCTGGCCCATCGTAGACTTTTCTTCCACACAAAATATCTTTTCCCCTCTCCATTCACATTCCCCATCCACATCCCTTCTAGTCCTTCCCCAAAATCAGCTCCCTTATAGTTCTAGACCCACCCAGCATCTGCTCCCTTCTAGTCCCATTCTCCCATGCTCCCACATCAGCCCATTTCCAGTCCTATTCTAGCCCATCACCCATTTGCAGTCCAAGCTTCCCCATCAGCCCATTTCCAGTCTTTGCCCCACATATGCTCTTTTCCAGTTCCATTCTAGCCCCATCAGACAATTTCCACTCCAAGCTACCCCATCAGCCAATTTCCAATCCTAGCCCCCTCGTCAGCCCACTTCCAGTCTTATTCCAGCCCCCATCAACCCATTTCCAGTCCTATTCCAGCTCTTCATAAGCACATTTCCAGTGCTAGCCCTCCCATCACATCTCATTTCCAGTCCTAGCCCCCCCCCCAATCACAGACCATTTCCAGTCCAAGTCCCCCCCATCACAGCCTCTTTCCAGTCCTAGCCCCCCCCCCCCCACCATCATAGCCTATTTCCAGTCCTAGGCCCCCCCACCCCCACCATCACAGCCCATTTCCAGTCCAAGTTCCCCCCCAACCATCACAGCCCATTTGCAGTCCTAGCCACCCCCCATCACAGCCAATCCAGTCCTTGGCCTCCTCCCCCCCCCTGACCAGCCCCACGGTTGTCTGAGGGGCTTCAGAGGGAGCCGGGGAAGCTCACACGAGGCCCCGGCTCCCTCTGTACAACCGCCAGCATGAAGATCCTTTTCTCTCCCGCTGGCAGCTGTTTGTGTGAAGCCGCGAATGCTGGGAAAGGTTTAAGGGTATTGCCTTTAACCTTTCCCAGGAACACGGTTTAATGAATTGCATGAATAGGATATAGTCATAGCTGGCTATAATCTATTTAGAAGAGATAGAGAGGATAGAAAAGGAGAAGGAGTAGTCCTATATGTCAAAAGCATTATTAAAGCTGCTAAAATGGAGGGGATGTGGGGAAAAGAAGAAGCATTATGGATTTTGTTGGGAAGAGGAGATGGCACTGCCATCTAACTTAAACTGAAGAAATGGATAGTGAATGGATTGTTGATATTGCAAAGATAGCCATGAAGGGGGAAGTGATCATATTGGGTATCTTTGATTTACCCTTTGTGGACTGGAGTGTTCCTTCAGCAAATCAGGAAAGAAGTAAAAAAATTGTGGATGCCTTCCAAGATGCATTACTTAAACAAATGGTGATGGAACCGACCAGGGAGAGCTCAGTGCTGAATTTAGTGCTCACCAACAGAGATAGCGTGTCGAATATCCAGGTGGGTGCCCATGTGAGCAGCAGCGATCATCAAATGGTGTGGTTTGAGATAAAAGCCAAAGTAGAATCCAATCACAGCAAACTCAAAGTCTTAGGGGCTTGTTTACAAAGCCGCGGTAGCGGTTTCTGATCGTTATCGGAGCCACGGCCCGCATTCATTTCAATGGGGCCGCGGCTCCGATAACGATCGGAAACCGCTACCGCGGCTTTGTAAACAAGCCCCTTAGACTTAAAAACACTGACTTCTGCAAAATGGCCAAGTACCTGAAAGAGGAGTTGGCAGGGTGGGAGGGGATAAGGAAAGTGGAATTGCAATGGGCTAAACTAAAGGAGGCAATAAAAGATGCAACAGATACATACGTAATAAAAGTAAATAAAAACAAGAGGAAAAGGAAACCTATTTGGTTCTCCAAAGAAGTGGCTGCACAAATAAAGGCAAAAAACATAGCTCTCACAAAATTCAGAAGCGGTGCAGTACACCCAGCCAGTGCATCCAGAAGCAGAGGGTCACAGGTTCAAGCCCCAGCTGTGGTTCCTGCAGAGCATGTCCCTATATTTTACCCTACAATGCAGATACAACAGCAACATGTGCAAAGCCCAAAGCAGCGGTGAACAGGGGTACAAACACCCACTCACACAGGCTCCACAATACAAAGATGCATGGAGAGTCAGGCTGTTGGCCCCAGTATTGAGCTGCAGTTATCACCAGGGCACTACTACTACCTCCTGAACAGTTTAGCAATGTCGGCACTGTGATCAGGACCAGTGTGGCGGGCAGAATTGCCAACCACCCCTATCTTTGCACAATGCTGCAATAGGAGCGTGTGTGTGTATATCTAGCCATTGTTTGTGGCTGCCCGCACCTCACCGGGCCCACAATGTCCTGCTGTTACCAGCGTTAGTCTGAATATGTGCATAATGTGTCATGGGTATGGCCCGGCCAGGGCGGATTGGCCAGGATGCATCTTCACAGGGTGAGGGGCAATGGCTGGGACACTGTAGTGCCCAACCACATCCTGCATGGACAGGGTGGCCACAGCATGGCATGCTGGGAGGGCACTCATTCTAACCGATCAGTGACCATGGTATGTCACTATGGACTGGCTCGTGGACTGTCTACAGTTAGACTGTGCATGGTGGGAACATGTATAATGTGCAGTCTGACTATGCTGTCTGCTGGTGACTGTCAGACAGTGTTGTGAGGTAGTTGGGGTGTTCCAGACCCAACCCCAACATTGCTAATGGTTTGACACTGCCCTAATTACAGGTATGGCTCTGGCCCACCAACCCTGGAGGGCTGTCTTATACCAGCAGGATGGAGGTTGCTTCACCGGAGCTGGGGCACTTGTCTCTTACCTACAAAAAGGGTGATGTGGGCCTTTTGGGAGATGTAGTGTATACCACTTTGACCTTATAAAGGCACTGCTACAAACACCTCATGCAGGTCTAGAAACCCCTCTGCCCTACAGGTGCCCATGGCAGCCAGACGCAAACACGGGTTACACACTAATCTGGGTGGTGTCTGGTCCCAGAGGGCCACATGTGACTGCAGGATAAAGATGGACACCAAATTACCTTCAGCTGCACTGCAAGGAACAGCTATCACACAATGTTAGTGATGGGGATGCACAGCAGGGACTATCTCTAGCACCACATGTACTGTGGACCTAGTGCTGGGCACTCATCCTAACCCTCAGGGAGAACACAGAACCTGCACAATGACATGGTCTGTAGCTACTGTGCCAGTATCACGCACTGTCAGTTCTTCATTCCAAGCTGAGGTACCGGAGAGGTGCAGACCCCATTTGCTGATCAGCTGAAGACAGCTATTCAGCATGTACATTGCATCATGGGTAATGGTGGGGTTACCCTATCCTGGCACTCAGAGCAGACAGTTTGTGCAGTGACCCGCAGTCCTTCTGTACCCAGCCATTGCTGTGACATACACCACAGAGGCATAGCCTACCAGTTAATACAATGCCATTCTTGGCAGTGTTCATGGGTTCAATTCCTCATTGTTCCCTCCTCTCATGCCTGTCCTACTCAAATAGTATGCATGCCTGTAACAGTCATATTTTTGCAGATTTGTGCTGCCAGCCCATAATACCCTTGCCACAATTTCCAACATTCCCTCGGTCTGTCTATCTGCATCTGTCAGCTGTGTAGAGTCCTGTCTGCCTGTGCAGGCTGTCACCCCATGTCCTGCACTGCTACCCTTTCCTGCATTGTGCCTCTTCTTGCTTGCCTTGCCTGTGCCTGATCTACATGGCACCACCACTCCTCTGTCCACCCATCATTGTAACTATCCTGCCACCTCCGCCTCCACTGGGGGACAGGTATTCCCATCGTCTGCTACCAATTGTCTTTCCAGTACTTAACATTGCCAACACCCTGTGCTGTGGTACAGTTTCCCCCACCATGTTTGTCATCAGTACTGGCAGAAACATGGGATGCCCTCAGATATGGCAGGTCCAGTGGCTCCCAGCTCTACCTCCTTCACTCACCTGTTCATTGCCTTTCCTGAGTGCTCTATCTAGTGTTAGGGCTACATCTGTCTCTGTGGGTCATGCATGTCATCCTGAAGCACCTTGCAGCCCTTAGACCACACTAACCTAGGGCACCATAACCTTGTTAGGCCACCTTAACCTATGGTTCCATAATCCAGGGTGCCCTCTAAGGTGCCTTGTCCAGGGATGCCTAATACAGTGCATATCCTAAGGAGCCCTACTGTATAGGGCACATTACAAAGTGCCTTATGTGGCACCTTACAAGGCACCTTATGAGGCACCTAACAAGGCACCTAACAAGGCACCTTATAGGGCACCTAACAAGGCACCTTATAGGACACCTTATAAGGAACCTCACAAGGCACCTTACTTATAAGGCACCTTACTAGGCACCTTACAAGGCACCCTACAAGGCACCCTTGTAACGCGCATTAGTTTGTAACATGCGTTGGCTGATACGGCTTGCTGTAATGATGCACTTTATATGGGCATCTGTACCTTTACCGCGGAACCTAACGCGAATGACATTACCGCAGTTTAGTAAACATACCCCTATATCTCACAAAGGATATAAAAAGGCTGGAAGCAGTTCAGAGGAAGGCGACCAAAATGATTTGGAGCCGGGATCAGAAGACTTATGAGAAGAGACTTGAAGACCTAATATGTACACTCTGGATGAGAGGAGGGACAGGGGAGATATGATTCAGATTTTTAAATACTTAAAGACCATTAATTAATTAATTAATTAATTAATTAATTAATTTAATACTCTTATATACCGCGCTATTTGACATCATTGCGGTTTACATGGAACATCAAAGAAGTTTTATGATGGGGTTACACCATAAATTACAGATAACAGGGAGATTAACTTGGATAACATGTTAACTATTTACACAAAAGGCATAAGATGAAAACCCTATGTATATCACATTGTGGAATGGTTACCGAGTGATTAAGGATCTGTGTTGCGTGCAGGGTGCTTTGGCGTGCCTACTTCAGGGTAGCACTTGAGGAAGAGGTGATGCTTCAGGGCCTTCCTGAATTTAGTTATCTCTGTGATTGCTCCTATGCTGGGTGGCAGGGCATTCCAGCTTCTAGGTGCACAGAGACTGAAAGCTCTGTTTGCGGTTGACTGTGTACACTGGATTATTGTTTTGGGGATTACTATAGTATTTATTGCTGCATGTCGTCTGGCTGTGGTAGGGGGAGTCATGAGCGTAAGGCTTGCAAGTGATGAGGGGGAAAGTCCGTTGATGGCCTTGAATGTTAGTAGTAAGATCTTGAAGGTGATCCTACCGTGAATTGGGAGCCAGTGGAGACTTTTGAGGATCGGTGTTATATGGTCACGTCTTGAGGCTCCATTTAGAACTCTGGCTGCAGAGTTCATGGCGAGTTGGAGTGGAGTTAGGGTGGATTGAGGTAACCCTTGCAGAATCGCGTTTGCATAGTCGAGATGTGGAATAGATAACGCCTGAAAGATCGTTGTGAAATCATCCGGTTGCAGCAGGGGGCATAGATGTCTGAGTGTTTTGATTTTTAGATATGCTGATTTGACCATGTTGCCAATATGGGATTTCATGTCCAGTTTCTGGTCCAGTGTTACACCCAGGTAACAGATTGTAGATTTGGTTTGAAGCTCTACATTTCCGACTTTTAGGTTGGCCGGTGGGTGGAAGTTAGGGTTTCTGGTAATGAACAGCACTTCAGTCTTTTTGTGTTGTATCCGGAGATTCTGATTTTGGAGCCAGTTTTCAACTGCAATGAAACAGTTCGTTAGTGATGAGAGATTGATCTGGTCAGTCTTGAAGGGTGTGTATAGCAGTACGTCATCGGCATATATCATGCAGTCAATGTTGAATGAACGTATGAGATCGCAGATGGGCTGTATGTAGATGTTAAACAGCAAGGCTGATAGGGAGGATCCCTGCGGAACGCCTTGTTTCTGGTGGAACGGTACAGACATTGAGGTCTCTGTTCGCACATGCTGCCATCAATCAGAGAGGTATGATTTGCACCATGAACAAACATTAATGAACAAACATCTTCCAAAGACGAGGAAACTGTAAAACTAGAGGGCATTACATCAAGCTGCAAGGGGGTAAAATTAAAGGCAATGTAGGAAATACTTCTTCACTGAAAAGGTGGTGGATGCTTGAATGTCCTCCTGATGGAAGTGGTAGAGGCAAATACAGTGACATAATTGAAAATGGCATGGGACAGAAACAGTGGATCACTTTATAGCAACAGGATAAAATCAAAATAAACATAACCATCTCTTATATCTCAACAAATACACAGAGTGGAGCATGGAGCGGTGGGTATACCCAGGGCCGGCCCCTCCATTGAGCAAGAATGTTTTTTGCACAGAGCCCCGTGTTTCAGGGGGCCCCGCGCAAATAACATTCTGCTTTTTTAAAAATTAAATTTAAAAAAAAAAAATCTGGCTGCTGCCGCTGCCGCCACAGCAGCAACAGAATGGAATGTCCCGTGGAGCCCACTCTGCCCAGCTGAGCCCCTCTGCGCCGGCTTTCAGATACACGAAAGGAGAGTGTCTCCCTCGCGTCTCTGTTAAGCCCGCAGGGGCAGACATCTGCGGGCTTAACAGAGAAGCAAGGGAGACACTCTCCCTTTGCGTATCTGAAAGCCGACGAGAGGGGCTCAGCCGGGCAGGGAGAGCTCAGCTGGGCAGAGGGGGCCCCGTGGGACACTCCATTCTGCTGCTGCCGCGGCAGCAACGGCAACAGCCAGCTTTTTTTTTTTTTAATTTTCCATGAGCCGATGGGGGGGGGGGGGGGGTTAGGACTGGTAATGGGCTATGGAGGGGGTTCGGACTTGAATTGAGGTGGGCGGTGGGATGTTGGGGGGGTAGGACGGGTAATGGGCTATGGGGGGGTTAAGACTGGTAATGGGCTGTGGGCTGATGGGGGCTGTCTGGAAATGGGGTGATAGGGGGTTAGTACTGTTAATGGACTATGGAGGGGTTACGACTGGTAATGGGCTATGGAGGGGGTTAGGACTTGACTTGAGGTGGGCGGTGGGCTGTTGGGGGGGGGTAGGACTGGTAATGGGCTATGGAGGGGGTTAGGACTTGACTTGAGGTGGGCTGTGGGCTGTTGGGGGGGGGTTAGGACTGGTAATGGGCTATGGAGGGGGTTAGGACTTGACTTGAGGTGGGCTGTGGGCTGTTGGGGGGGTTAGGACTGGTAATGGGCTGGGGGGGGTTAAGACTAGTAATGGGCTGTGGGCTGATGGGGGCTGTCTGGAAATGGAGTGATGGGGGATTAGGACTGGTAATGGGCTATGGGGGTTTAAGACTGGTAATGGGCTATGGAGGGGGTTAGAACATGACTTGAGGTGGGCTGTGGGCTGTTGGGGGGGGTTAGGATTGGTAAGGGGCTATGGGGGGGAAAAGACTGGTAATGGGCTGTGGGCTGATTGGGGCTGTATGGAAATGGGGTGATGGGGGTTAGGACTGGTAATGGGCTATGGAGGGGGTTAGGACTTGACTTGAGGTGGGCTGTGGGCTGCTGGGGGGGGGTTAGGACTGGTGGGGGGTTATGACTGGTAATGGGCTATGGTCTGATGGGCGCACTCATGAAATGCGGTCAACTCGGTTAGTACTGGTAATGGGCTATGGTGGGGGTTAAGACTGGTAATGGGCTATTGAGGGGGTTAGCACATGACTTGAGGTGGGCTGTGGGCTGTTGGGGGGGTTATGACTGGTAATGGGCTATGGGCTGATGGGGGCTGTCTGGAAATGGGATAATGGGGGGTTAGGACTGGTAATGGGCTATGGAGGGGGTTAGGACTTGACATGAGGTGGGCTGTGGGATCTGGGGTGCGGGGGTAAGGACTGGTAATGGGCTATGGGTGGGGTTAAGACTGGTAATGGGATGTGGGCTGATGTGCGCTGTCTGGAAATGGGCTAATGGGGGGTTAGGACTGTTAATGGGCAATGGAGGGGGTTAGGACTTGACCTGAAGTGGGCTGTGGGCTGTTGGGGGGGGGGTTAGTACTGGTAATGGGCTATGGGGGGGTTAAGACTGGTAATGGGCTGTGGGCTGATGGGGGCTGTCTGGAAATGGGGTGATGGGGGTTAAGAAGTGTTAATGGGATATGGGGGGGTTAATACTTGTATTGGGCTACGCAGGGGGATAGGACTTGACTTGAGGTGGGCTGTGGGCTGTTGGGGGTGTAGGACTGGTAATGGGATATGGGGGGGGTAAGACTGGTAATGGGCTGTGGGCTGATGGGGGCTGTCTGGAAATGGGGTGATGGGGGTTAGCACTGGTCATGTGCTATGGAGGGGGTTAGGACTTGACTTGAGGTGGGCTGTGGGCTGTTGGGGTGTTAGGACTGGTAATGGGCTATGGGGGGGATAAGACTGGTAATGGGCTGTGGGCTAATGGGGGCAATAATGAAATGGGGTTATGGGGGGGTTAGGACTGGTAATGTGCTATGGGGGGGTTAAGACTGGTAATGGGCTATAGAGTGGGTTAGGACTTGACTTGAGGTGGGCTGTGGGCTGTTGGGAGGGGTTAAGACTGGTAATGGGCTATGGGGGGTTAAGACTGGTAATGGGTTGTGGGTTGATGAGGGCTGTCTGGAAATGGGGTGATGGGGGGTTAGGACTGGTTATGGGCTATGCAGGGGTTTAGGCCTTGACTTGAGGTTGGCAGGGGGCTGTAGGGGTGGTTAGGACTGGTAATGGGCTATGGGGGGGGTTAAGACGGGTAATGGGCTGTGGGCTGATGGGGGCTGTCTGGAAATGGGGTTATGGGGGTTAGGACTGGTAATGGGCTATGTTGGGGTTAGGACTGATAATGGGCTATGGGGGGGCCTAGGACAGGAAATGGGCTGATGGGGAGGGGTTAGGACTTGAGGTGGGCTGATGGGGTTAGGACTGGTAATGGGCTGTTGGCTGTTGGGGGCATTAGGACTGGTAATGGGCTTTGTGGGGGGTTAAGACTGGTAATGGGCTGTGGGCTGATGGGAGCTTTCTGGAAATGGGGTGATGGGGGGTTAGGACTGGTAATGGACTATGCGGGGTTAGGACTGATAATGGGCTATGGAGGGGGCTAGGACAGGAAATGGGCTGATGGGGAGGGGTTAGGACTTGAGGTGGGCTGATGTGGTTAGGACTGGTAATGGGCTGTGGGCTGATGGGGGGGTTAGGACTGGCAATGGGCTATGGGGGGCTGACTGGAAATGGGCTGATGGGGTTAAGACTGGAAGTGGGCTGATGGGGGTTAGGACTGTTTATGGGTTATAGGGGGCTTAAACTGAAAATGGGGTGATGGGGGTTAGGACTGTAAGTGGGTTGATGGGGGGCTAGGACTGGTAATGGGTTGGGGGGTTGCTAGGACTGGAAATGGGCTGAGTGGAAGGGGAGGCTTGAACTGCAAATAGCTGATGGTGAGGGGGCTTGGAATGGAAATGGGCTGTGAGGGTAGGGAGCTAGGAATGAAAATGGGCTGATGGAGCAGCTAGGATAGGACTGGAAATGGGCTGTTGGGGGGAGCTAAGATTTTAAATGGGCTGTGGTGGGGGCTTGAATTGAAATGGACACATGGAGGGGCTAGAACTGGAAGAAGGCTCATGGGGGGGCTTGGACTGGAATTGGGCTGAATGGAGGGGAGCTAGGATTTGACATGGGCTGATGGTGGGGCTAGGAAATGACTAGAAATGGGCTGTTGGGGGGTGCTAGGATTGGAAATGAGCTGATTAAGGGACTCTGACTGGATATGGATGGGGAGCTAGGACTGGAAATGGGCTGATGGGGGGCTAGGACTGGAAATGGGCTGATGCAGGGACTAGAAGGGAATGGATGCTAAGTGAGACTGCAACTAGAAGGGAGCTGATGTTGGCGGAGGATTAGAATGGGATGGGGCTGGGAGAGTAAAATGGAGAGGGGAAAAATATTTTGTGTGGGAGGGATGAAAAATCTACAATTGGCCGGGTATTGGGAGAGTAAGTGGGGATTGAGGATGGAGGGGTAAAATTTGTGTGGATGAAATAGGAATGAGGAAAGAGCAAAAGGAGAAAGATTAGTATGTTAAAGCAGAAGTAGAGAGAGAGACTGGAAAAAAACTAGAAGAGAGAAGAAAGGACAGCAGATAATGGAGAGTTAGCAGAAAACATGAAGAAACCAGAAGAAAGTGGCTGAAGCAATTTCAACTGAAAAAAAATGCACTAAAGGTAGAAAGATATCTCTTTATTTTGAATTTATTAACTGGAATATGAAAGCTCTGGGAAATGTGCATCATTAACGTCTGCGCTTTGTTTGGTACAAGAGGAAATTAATTTATAGTTTTATTTCTACAGTGTTGTTGTACATTCCAAGTTTTGGCTTTTGGGGTTCCCAGTTTAATTATTGCCTTCCTGTTTCTGAATTGTGATTCCTTGTTTGGTGATGGTCTATGTTCTGCATGTGTAACTGAGCTGAGGTATTCTGTTTATGTAATTCCTATTTGACATTGCCACTTGTTCTCTTTCCCCAGTATTCTCTGAAATGTATTGGTTTAATATTTGCAGTGTTGCCTTTTGATAGGTAGGGTATGGTGCTTTGTGAGTCCTGGTAATGCTGTCAGAATACGGCGGGTTTGCTATGGGTTCTTAATGGGCAGCGTTTGTAGTAGTTCCTAATGTGCCTGGCGGTTGGCACTGGATTATAGTAATGTAGAAATCTTTTAGTCTTTCTTTATCCATACACTCATGAAGAGACATGTTTACTAAAAGTTAGTGTATGGTAACATTATGCAAATAAGGCCACTTATGCAAATGAGGCCCCGCACCGAGTCTCCGCACATGGCCCCGCACCCCCCTTGGGCCGCCCCTGGGTATACCCCTAAACAAAGGCATGGGGAGGGGTGATATGCATGGAGGAGCAGGTGCAGCTACTCTTGCCACCTTGTTGGTTAAACTATATGGACCATACAAGTCATAATCTGCCATCATATACTATGTTACTATGTTGATGTGTACAGCGCTGAGCAGGGCCGGCCCGTCCATTGAGCAAGAATGTTTTTTGCACAGGGCCCCGCGTTTCGGGGGGCCCCGCGCAAAGAACATTCTGATTTTTCTTAATTGAATTTAAAAAATAAAAAAAAATAAAAAGCTGGCCGCTGGCGCCATGGAGTGTCCCGCGGGGCTCCCTCTGCCCGGCGGAACTCTCCCGGCATGGCTGAGCCCCTCTCTGCCGGCTTGCAGATACGTGAAGGGAGAGAGTCTCCCTCGCGTCTCTGTTAAGCCCGCAGGGGCTGATGGGAAGCAGGGGCTGATGGGAAATTTCCCATCTGCCCCTGCGGGCTTAACAGAGACGCGAGGGAAACTCTCTCCCTTCGCGTATCTGCAAGCCGGCAGAGAGGCGCTCAGCCGCGCCGGGAGAGTTCCGCCGGGCAGAGGAAGCCCCGCGGGACACTCCATGCCGCCACGGCGGCAGCGGCCAGCTTTTTTTTTTTATTTTAAATTGCCATGAGCCGAGGGGGGGCGGGAAGGACTGTCAATGGGCTAGGGAGGGAGGGAGGGGGGTTAAGACTGTCAATGGGCTAGAGAGGGAGGGAGGGAGGGGGGTTAAGACTGGCAATGGGCTAGGGAGGGAGGGGGGTGTTAAGACTGGCAATGGGCTAGGGAGGGAGGGGGGGTGTTAAGACTGGCAATGGGCTAGGGAGGGGGGGTTAAGATTGGCAATGGGCTAGGGAGGGGGGGTGGGGTTAAGACTGGCAATGGGCTAGGGAGGGAGGGGGGGTTAAGACTGGCAATGGGCTAGGGAGGGAGGGGGTTAAGACTGGCAATGGGCTAGGGAGGGGGGGTGTTAAGACTGGCAATGGGCTAGGGGGGGTGTTAAGACTGGCAATGGGCTAGGGAGGGGGTGTTAAGACTGGCAATGGGCTAGGGAGGGGGGGTTAAGACTGGCAATGGGCTAGGGAGGGGTGGGGTTAAGACTGGCAATGGGCTTTGGGGGGGGTTAAGACTGGCACTGGGCTAGGGAGGGGGGGTGTTAAGACTGGCAATGGGCTAGGGGGGGTTAAGACTGGCAATGGGCTAGGGAGGGGGGGTAAAGACTGGCAGTGGGCTATGGGGGGGTTAAGACTGGCAATGGGCTGTGGGCTGATGAGGGCTGGCAATGGGCTATGGGGGGGTTAAGACTGTAGTGGGCTGATGGGGGGGGGGTAGGACTGATAATGGGTTATGGGGGGCTAGGACAGGAAATGGGCTGATGGGGAGGGGTTAGGACTTGAGGTGGGCTGATGTGGTTAGGACTGGTAATGGGCTGTGGGCTGATGGGGTAGTTTAGGACTGGCAATGGGCTATGGGGGGCTGACTGGAAATGGGCTGATGGGGGGTTAGGACTGGTAATGGGTTATAGGGGGGGCTGGATCTGAAAATGGGGTGAGGGGGGTTAGGACTGGCAGTTGATGGACGGGTGGCTAGGACTGGTATTGGGGTGGGGGGTTGCTAGGACTGGAAATGGGCGGAGTGGAAGGGGAGGCTTGAACTGCAAATAGCTGATGGGGAGGGGGCTTGGAATGGAAATGGGCTGTGAGGGAAGGGAGCTAGGACTGAAAATGGGCTGATGGAACAGCTAGGATAGGACTGGAAATGGGCTGTTGGGGGGAGCTAAGATTGGAAATGGGCTGTGGTGGGGGCTTGAATTGAAATGAACTCATGGAGGGGCTAGAACTGGAAGTAGGCTCATGGGGGGGCTTGGACTGGAATTGGGCTGAGGGGGGGGGAGCGATGGTTTTACATGGGCGGGGGGGGGGGATAGGAAATGACGAGAAATGGGCTGATGGGGGGGCTAGGATTGGAAATGAGCTGATGAAGGGACTTGGACTGGAAATGGATGGGGGAGCTAGGACTGGAAATGGGCTGATGGGGGGCTAGGACTGGAAATGGGCTGATGCAGGGACTAGAAGGGAATGGATGCTGGGTGAGACTGGAACTAGAAGGGAGCTGATGTTGGGGGAGGATTAGAATGGAATGGGGCTGGGAGATTAAAATGGAGAGGGGAAAAATATTTTGTGTAGGAGGGATGAAAAATCTACAATTGGCCAGGCTTTGGGAGAGTAATTGGGGATTGAGGATGGAGGGGTAAAATTTGTGTGGATGAAATAGGAATGAGGAAAGAGCAAAAGGAGAAAGATTAGTATGTTAAAGCAGATGTAGAGAGAGAGAGAATGGAAAAAAAACTAGAAGAGAGAAGAAAGGACAAATGGACAGCAGACGATGGAGAGTTAGCAGAAAACATGAAAAAAACCAGAAGAAAGTGGCTGGACCAATTGCAATTGAAAAAAAAATGCACAAAAGGTAGAAAGATATCTCTTTATTTTGAATTTATTAACTGGAATATGTCAGCTCTGGGAAATGTGCATCATTAACATCTGCGCTTTGTTTGGTACAAGAGAAAATTAATTTATAGTTTTATTTCTACAGTGTTGTTGTACATTCCAAGTTTGGCTTTTGGGGTTCCCAGTTTAATTATTGCCTTCCTGTTTCTAAATTGTGATTCCTTGTTTGGTGATGGTCTATGTTCTGCATGTGTAACTTAGCTGAGGTATTCTGTTTATGTAATTCCTATTTGACGTTGCCACTTGTTCTCTTTCCCCAGCATTCTCTGAAATGTATTGGTTTAATATTTGCAGTGTTGCCTTTTGATAGGTAGGGTATGGTGCTTTGTGAGTCCTGGTAATGCTGTCAGGATACGGCGGGTTTGCTATGGGTTCTAAATGGGCAGCGTTTGTAGTAGTTCCTAATGTGCCTGGCGGTTGGCACTGGATTATAGTAATGTAGAAATCTTTTAGTCTTTCTTTATCCATACACTCATTAAGAGACATATTTACTAAAAGTTAGTGAATGGTAACATTATGCAAATATTTATGCAAATAAGACCACTTATGCAAATGAGGCCCCGCACCAAGTCTCCGCACATGGCCCCGCACCCCCCTTGGGCCACCCCTGGCGCTGAGAATGCCTAGTAGGGCTATAGAAATGATAAGTAATAATAGTAGTAATAGTAGTGCTTCCTACTATCACTACTACTACTTATCATTTGTATAGCGCTACAAGGTGTTTGCAGCTGTAAAGGCAGGCCAGCTTCTTATCTTCTAAGGAGTACTGGGGATATCTCCTGTAAACCGTTTAACACTCCTCCATAGCTTTTATCATATCTTTCAGCTCTTACACTTACTCCTCCACTGCATTTCCTCTCTTTTGCCCTTAGATCCTTTTCCTTGTCCCCTCCATCCTCCGCCTCTTCTTTCTATTTCCTCATTTCACCTCACAGACTGCCTAGCAACTGCCCTGCTCACCGGCATTTAAACCGCCGCTCCGGAGGCTCATTTAAGATCAGGGAATACAGCTGATTTCATCTTGGTGTGTGGGCGGGAACCTCTCCTCACCTCACAGACTGCCTAGGAACTGCCCTGCTCACCGGCATTTAAACCGCCGCTCCGGAGGCGGGCCCGCGCCAGAGGGCCTCGCCAGAGGGCCCTTTGGTGTGGCCCTTAGGCGGGGTCCGTGGCGAATGATTAAAATCATACAGAAATTGTGAGTCTATTTGTCATGCCTGTAGTTTGTGAAAGTAGTCTGCTGTTCTGTTTTCTCCTATCTGTGCTGTCACTTTGTCTATCTGTTTCTCCTACTCTGTCCTATCTTATTAATGGCGTTCTTTTCTTATTTTCCATAACATAAATGTAGGATTGTAAACCGCTCTGATGCTTCTTGGCCTGAGCGGTATATCAAATGTAATAAACATAAACATAAACATCTCTATATTTTCCTCTTTCTCTATGGCTTTCCCATTCTTACCCCTTGCCTTCACTAATTCCCTTTCCTCCTCTCTCGTCCCTTGGCCTCTTTCAGACTACTAATCTCAGCAATAGGAGCCCATCCCTGGGCTATATACCAGCCTATGCAGTCTGTGCCAGCATAGCAGGCGTATCCTGGTTGAAAAACTATCCACAATTTAGTAATTTTAAACATGGGTGGGTATTTTTTATAAGATCACTTTAAAATGAAAATATGTGCTTTGAAAATCTGGAAAAACTCAAAGAATGAAAAATATCTGCCTGTCCATACTAATCTCCACCATTCCTTCCTCTCCCTCAGAGATCCTCTGTGCTTGGCTCATTTTCTGTCTTAGTCATTTTCCATCCATCAAGAGCTTTAAGATCGTTGCAACAGACCTTGTTAGTTATTCTGACAATTAAACTTGGCAGGTTGGCAGATACTGTACTAAGAAGAAAGCATTCAGCTTTTCTTCACCCAATAACTGGAATGAAATCCCATAAGTGCTCAGGATAGAAGCAACCTGGCTTTCAGAAAGAAATTTAAAACCTGGCTATTTTCCTATGTTTTCTGCATAAACAATGTAGGATGTTAAAATTTTTTAGGACTACCTGTTTCCTTTCCCCTATCCCACAAAAGGCAAATTTGAGTTCTTTAAATATCGATGTTGAGTATTATATATGATTTACAGGCCAATACTGAAACTAGCATGGCCTTTAAACACTGAAAATGGCACATTTAAGCACACTTTAAGCACATTTAAGCTAACCTCAAATGCAGTAAAGAGACGGACACATGTGTAAATGGCGATGGAAAACCTAGTGCCCAATTAATGCTATGAGTATTTAAATTGCAAGCAAATGAGTTGCACATAATAATCTGGTATGCAAATTATTGCTGTGCCCAATGCAGAGATAGGCGTAGAGGATTTTGCAACCAGCTTTAACCCCAATCTCTTTACGCCTGGGTCTGAAGTGGCTTAAACTGATGGCACATGCCCCCGACAAGATTTTGATGGCATCGGGGGTGATTCCAACATCGAGAAAAGCCCCCGATGCTATCAAAATGCTGTCAGAGGCCACTGCTCCGACAGAAAGTCACTTCCTGGTAGTCAGGTGGCCCCAGAACTCCCCACCCCACCCCACCCTAACCTGGTGGTCTATTGGCCACAGAAACCCCTTCCGCTCTGTCCGCCATCTTGAAAAATAGTAGTGCTTGGCCCTGCATGGTGCATCCTGGTAGTCTGACCTCAATCTACGCATCCCAGGATGCAACACGCAGGGCCAGGCCTTATCATTTTCTAAGATGACGGACTGAGAGCGGGAGCACATAGGTGTTGCTTCTGCTTTGAAAGCTACCGGGAGGAGATTCTGGGGCTGCTAGACCATCAGGATAGTTTTCTTAAGTGGGGTGGGGTTGGGAGATTCTGGGGCCACTAGACCAGCCCCTGACAGTATTTTGATGGCATCAGGGGCTTTTACCAGTGCCACAATCATCCCCAATGCCATCAAAATCCTGTCGGAGTTGATATGCAAATTAGTCATGTGGTGCCGTTTCTCTGGAGAGCATGCCAAATCAGCGCCAATTCCTTGTGCGTATGTGTTTAGCTTGCTTTCCTAGTTTAATGTTGCCATTTTGCACACAGCTTAACGTACAGTTCATTTGCATATGAGACCCTTTCTTCATAACCGCGCTGAAGTTGCTGACTAGCGGTGCACTGCAAACAGGTGTAAAAAGCTGACAGCGCACGACTTCATCGTCCGTTTTCTGGATCAGGCTGTTGGATTGTATTTTATTATATGTTTAATTTTAAAGTATTTTGTATACTGCTTTATATATTTAATGATTGTGATCCTCTTTGAATCATACTAGTGTAGTCAAGGCGACAAAAAATCTGAATAATGAATAATATTTAATACAGTAGCAGCAGTGAGATGTCTCCCTTGGTAAAGCAATAGATTATACATCTCTTCCTTCATAGAGCAATGGAGTGCATGGAGAGCAGAAAATCAATACAACCAATGCAGAAGAAATAAAAATATGCTCCTACACGAACAAGAATGAAAATATGGGAAGCAATCTCCAGGTAGCAGCAAATAAAGGCTCATGGTGTCAGTCAAGTCCTTGTTCTGATTGAGCTGGAAATATAAAGCATCCAAAGCAACCTGCTGAACCAGTCAGAAAATAGAATATAATAGATAATTAGGATTAGAAGACAGTGAGTAAATGGGTTTTTTTTCTAAAACCATTTTCAGACATTTTTTCAGAAAATTTATCAGAATATTAAACTGTCCAGAACTCCAGGCACTTGGTAAAATAAAGGTTCATAATCAAAAGCTGTTGAATGGGAACGTTAACCAGTCAGGCTGAATAAAGTCTAACTTTTGACACAGTTGTTGGTTAACTTTAGATCTGCTATTTGTTCTATAGTCATGTATAGTTCTATATTTGATTTATTGTTTTGTGTTAGTCCTGTTTTTATATTATTTTATTCATTGTTGTATGTTGTGTTTTCTACTTTGATTTTGCATTGGATAAATGTATTACAAATCTAATAAAAAATAAATATTAGCAAGGAAGAACAGTTGAGTGGAATTCACACTGGAAAGGAAGCAGGTAAGGGAGGTAGAACGAGAGGACAAATCTAGGCAAGTCATGGAAGTACAGGAAGAAAAGGAAAGGTCAATGTTTCCCCAATTCCCCACAGCCATGGTGAATAGAACAGCAGATGGCAGGGAAACAGGAAGTCCAACAGCAGTGACCAGAAATGTAAGGGAAGGGGAGGAGAATGCAGTCTGTGAAGGCAAGGGCACATTTGCAAATATTCAAAGATAGCAGAGGGAAGAAAAATTATGTTCTGCAACACTGTATGTTCCTGAAAATTAGGGAATCAGAATTAGCTTATGCCTTTCTCAGAATTCAGTGTGAGCTAAATTCAGGTACAGCTGGTATTTTCCTGCCCCCACAGGACTTACAATCTAAGAAGCAACAGTGGTTTCCCTGGTTCTTAGCTCACTGTTCAAGCCATTAGTCTACTCTTCCTTCACGTCAACATGATGTTTTACAAGGAGCACATCTAGAAAGCCATAGCAGTAGAAGCCAGCGGCTTACAAGTGCCACCCAGGATAAACAAGCAAATCAAACACAATAGTTCTAACTGAAAGAAGACAGAGCATGGCCACATCCGCACAAGGCAAGAAGCCATGTGTCTTAGCCTTATCAGCTGACCAGACTGGAGGGAAGATTTTGTATCATCATAGGGCTGAAAGGTATCTATGCAATTGCTGAAGACTTGTGTACAAAACAAAATAGTTCACTAAGCCAAAAAAAGATCCTTTGTACAGGGCTATGTGCATCTCTACACATGGAGGGTAATTTTAAAACAGGCCACTGAACCTGGCACAGCAAATACATGCATAAAATCAGGGCCGGATTTACCTTGAGTGAGGCCCTACGCCAACAAAAATTGTGGGCCCCCAGCAGGGGCGGCCCAAGGGGGGTGCGGACCTCATTTGCATAAGGGGCCTCATTTGCATAAATATTTGCATAATGTTACCATATACTAACTTTTAGTAAACGTGCCTCTTAATGAGTGTATGGATAAAGAAAGACTAAAAGATTTCTACATTACTATAATCCAGTGCCAACTGCCAGACACATTACGAACTACTACAAACACTGCCCATAGTAAACCCGCCGTATCCTAACAGCACTACCAGGACTCACAAAGCACCATACTCTACCAATCAAAAGGCAACACTGCAAATATTAAACCAATACATTTCAGAGAACAACAATACATGACCTACTGGGGAAAGAGAACAAGTGGCAATGTCAAATAGGAATTATATAAACAGAACACCTCAGCTCAGTTACACATGCAGAACATAGACCATCACCAAACAAGTAATCACAATTTAGAAATAGGAAGACAATAATTAAACTGGGAATCCCAAAAGCCAAACTTGGAATGTACAACACTGTAGAAATAAAACTATACATTAATTTGCTCTTGTACTAAACAAAGCACAGATGTTAATGATGCACATTTACCAGAGCTGACATATTCCAATTAATAAATTCAAAATAAAGAGATATTTTTCTACCTTTTGTGCATTTTTTTCAGCTGCAATTGCTCCAGCCACTTTCTTCTGGTTTCTTTGTGTCTTCTGCTAACTCTCCATCGTCTGCTGTCCATTTGTCCTTTCTTCTCTCTTCTAGATTTTTTTCCATTCTCTCTCTACATCTGCTTTAACATACTAATCTTTCTCCTTTTGCTCTTTCCTCATTCCTATTTCATCCACTCAAATTTTACCCCTCCATCCTCAATCCCCACTTACTCTCCCAATACCCGGCCAATTGTAGATTTTTTATCCCTCCCACACAAAATATTTTTCCCTTCTCCATTTTACTCTTCCAGCCCCATCCCATTCTAATCCTCCCCCAACATCAGCTCCCTTCTAGTTCCAGCCTCACCCAGCATCCATTCCCTTCTAGTCCCTGCATCAGCCCATTTCCAGTCCTAGCCATCCATCAGCCCATTTCCAGTCCTAGCAACCCCCCAACCCAATACCAGTCCTAGCCCCCCCATCACCCCACTTACAGTCCTTAACCCCCCATCACCCCATTTTCAGTCCTTAACCCCCATCACCCCATTGTCAGTTTAAGCCCCCCCTATAACCCATTACCAGTCCTAACCCCCCATCAGCCCACTTCCAGTCCTAACCCCATCAACCCATTTCCAGTCAGCCCCCCATAGCCCATTGCCAGTCCTACCACCCCCCATCAGCCCACAGCCCATTACCAGTCCTAACCCCATCATCCCACCTCCAGTTTTAACCCCCCAGCCCATTTCCAGTCCTAGCCCCCCATAGCCCATTACCAGACAACCCCCATCAGCCCACAGCCCATTACCAGTCCTAACCCCATCATCCCACCTCCAGTTTTAACCCCCCAGCCCATTTCCAGTCCTAGCCCCCCATAGCCCATTACCAGACAACCCCCATCAGCCCACAGCCCATTACCAGTCTTAACCCCCCCAAAGCCCATTACCAGTTCTAACCCCCCCCAACAGTCCATTACCAGTCCTAACCCCATCAGCCCACCTCCAGTCTTAACCCCCCAGCCCATTTCCAGTCCTATCCCCCCCATAGCCCATTACCAGACAGCCCCCATCAGCCCACAGCCCATTACCAGTCTTAACCCCCCCCAAAGCCCATTGCCAGTTCTAAGCCCCCCCAACAGCCCACAGTCCATTACCAGTCCTAACCCCATCAGCCCACCTCTAGGCTTAACCCCCCCAGCCCAGCCCAGCCCAGCCCAGCCCAGCCCATTTCCAGCCCCAGCCCCCCAATAGCCCATTACCAGCCCTACCCCCCCCAGTCCATTTCCAGCCCCAGCCCCCCCAATAGCCCCTTACCAGTCCTACCCCCCCCCCATAGCCCCTTACCAGTCCTACCCCCCCCATAGCCCATTCTCAGTCCTAACCCCCCCATAGCCCATTACCAGTCCTAACCCCCCCCCCATAGCCCCTTACCAGTCCTAACCCCCCCATAGCCCATTACCCGTCCTACCCCCCCCCCCCGGCCTAAAGTAAAATTTAATTTAAAAAAAAAACCTGGTGGCTGCCGCCGCGGGGCCCCCTCTGCTGCCGCGGGGGCCCCGTCTACAAGCTGGTCGGGTCGGGTCGGGTCCGGTCGGGTCGGGTCTCTCTCCCTCCCTCGCTGCAGGCTGCGAGAGACGCGAAGGGAGAGCGTCTCCTCGCGTCTGTGTTAAGCCGGCAGGGGCTGATGGGAAATCCCATCAGCCCTGCGGGCTTAACACAGACGCGAGGAGACGCTCTATCTTCGCGTCTCTCGCAGCCTGCAGCGAGGGAGGGAGGGAGAGAGACCCGACCCGACCCGACCCGACCCGACTCGACTCGACTCGACTCGACCCGACCAGCTTGTAGACGGGGCCCCCGCGGCAGCAGAGGGGGCCCCGCGGCGGCAGCCACCAGGTTTTTTTTTTAAATTGAGTTAAAAAAAAAAACTGGTTCTTTTTTTGTGGGCCCCTGCCGGCTGTGGGCCCTACGCCATGGCGTACATGGCGTATACGTAAATCCGGCCCTGCATAAAATTATACCTACTTTATAAAAGGAACTTATATGCATTAATTCCTTTATAAAATACCCTTCTCCCCTCACAAATGACCAAGTAAATGTTATGTACTTTTCCAGACTCTCACTTTGACTCATTCAGTTAAAAGTCTATGCTAACAGTCTGTAGGTACATACATTTTCCCATTTATAGCCCAGGTAATTTTATAAATGCCTATCTCTGTGCATAAAATACTGTTTTACATGCAGACATGACTTATAAAGTTATCTCCTAACTGGTTAGCATTTGATAGTTGTTTTACTTGTTGGGGGATCTCATTACTTAGGAAGAGAAAACTTCAAAGGGGCACTATAGCAGGTGTCAGTCAAACAAATTGCAGAGATGCTACAACATGCATTTATTTTATTTATTTGGCTGGCTTTATATACCGCTTTTCACAGAGGTCAAAGCAGTTTACGTGGAACCTTGAACATTTCAAACAACATTTACATTAAATGATCAACTTTATAGAATAATGAATTAAACAGAAATTGTTGTTACAAATTTGGCCATGATATATTGCCATTAATTATTTAAAGAATGCCCTTCATGGGGGGGGGGGGGGAGGTGGGGGAAGGGGGGGTATCAGGAGGATGTAGTTCCAAAGTGTAAGGTAAAGAGGTGGGTCTTGAGGAGCTTGCGGAAGGTCAGGAGATCTGCGGTGTTTCTTATGGGGTCGGGGAGAGAGTTCCAGGATGAGTGACCATATAGTACAAAGGATGTGGCAGAAGCCTGTCGTGTGCTTCTTGTTCTTGTTTGGTGGGTGGTCAGGGTGTTCAATGTGGAGGATCTGCGTGGTCTATCCATCTGCAGTGCAGTGATGAGGGATTGGAGGTGGGGGGATGACTGGTGATTGAGGGTTTTGTGTATTATTAGTAGAATTTTGTAGAGTATTCTGTTGTGGAGTGGAAGCCAGTGAAGCTGTTTGAGGATGGGGGTAATGTGATCATGTCTGGAGGCGCCTTGGATAGTCTGGGCTGTTGTGTGGAGGGCTGTTTGTAGAGGAAGGAGCATAGATTTTGGAAGTCCATAGTATAATGAGTTGCAGTAGTTGGCATGTAGTTTAGTGAGAGCCTGTAAGGCTGAGCAGAAGTTCGATGGGGTGAGGAGAGGGCAGAGATACTGGAGGATCCGGGTATTATAGTAGATTATTCTTGCTGTGTTCTTTATTTGAGTCTTTAGGGTGAGGTGACTGTCGAGGGTGATTTCCAAGTTCTTTACTTCCGGTTTGACTTGAATTTCTGTGTTGTTGAGAGTGATGACAGTGGGAGGGGTGAATGATTCATTTTTTGTGGCGAATAAGGATTCAGTTTTCTTAACTGATAATTGATTTGTAGACAGCCATTGTGAGAGGTCTGAGAAGCATTGATGGAGCTCATTGTAGGATGGT
Source organism: Ichthyophis bannanicus (assembly GCA_033557465.1). NCBI lineage: Eukaryota > Metazoa > Chordata > Amphibia > Gymnophiona > Ichthyophiidae > Ichthyophis > Ichthyophis bannanicus. The sequence continues at coordinate 456,984,869 of CM066035.1, forward strand.
TTGTTCAGACTGAATGGTGTGAATAGCATGATGTCATCAGCATAGATGTGATAATTGATGTTGTGTGCTTGGATGATATTGCAGAGGGGTTGCATGTAGATATTGAAGAGGAGAGCTGAGAGAGTGGATCCGTGGGGATGCCTTGAGCTTCAGTGTATGCGGTTGATGCTAGTGGTCCAATTTGTATCTGCTGGAGTCCATTGTGGGGGTAAGTTTGGAACCATTTCAGTATGGTATCTTGTATTCCAATTGATTAGAGGCATTGTAGGAGGATGGTTGATGGTGTCGAAACCTGCTGCGATGTCGAGGAATACGAGGATGAAATCTTGGTGAATGTTCTAAGTTCTCTTTATGAGGTTGTCCAAGAGAGAAGTTAGGAGGGTTTATACTCTGTGGTGTGGTCGGAATCCAAGTTGCTGTGGATCAAGTGGGGTATGAGTGTCAAGGTATTCTTGTAGCTGGATTTGGACGGTGTTCTTGATTATTTTGATTATGAAGGGTAGGCCGTCAATAGGTCTGTATGAGGAGGGGTCGGACGGGTCAAGGTGGGATTTTTTTAGAAGAGCGCAAATTGATGAGAATTTTAGGCAGTCTGGTAAGCACCATTCAGTAGGGACCTTTGCGTGAGCTTTGCGAGGAATGGAGATAGTTCTGCTTTGGTGGCTTTAATACAGCTGACTGGACATGAGTCAAGGGGGGGATGTAGTGGTGTTGAGGAATGAGATGATGTTTTCAGCAGAGATATGTGTGAAGGTGGACCATGAGTGTGTTGGAAGGATGATTTGGGGAGGTGAATTTATTTAGTTTATTCATCTAGATGGTCATGAAGAGATGGGAATAATCTAGGTGGTCATGCAGAGATGGGAATAACGGGGGATAGACATTCAACTTGGACGTCCAACCCCACTATTCACAGGGAGCAGATTCCAAGCCATGGGCTCCCCACGTGCACAGAGAGCTTATGCAGGGAGCATTGGATGGGGGCAGGAGGGGAAGGGCTGGAGGCATAGAGGTGGCAGAGAGGAGGCGGGCCCACAACCCCGGACATATAGTGCCTATTCCAGGTACGGCCTTGTATATCCGGTGAGGTCATGATGGACGGGGGACTTATTCCACCTCGAGGGTGGAATAAGTCTCATTGCCAGAGAGAATTGGCCCAGGAAGCCCCACCAAAATGGAAGAGCAGCTGCAGAGGACCCCACTGCTCAATCCCAGCCATGGCTGCCCCCACAGAGGACCGGGTGGCGGGGAACAAAGAGCGGCAGCAGTGGTGGGATGCCTTTGTTTCTCCTGGGCATCCTGGTGCTGTGGCGATGGAAAGCCACGCACAGGCGTTCCAACAGAAGCATAGGCAGAGCTGTATGGAGATGTATTTCAATGTCCCACGCAGTGGAATCGGGGCCCATCTGGCCTGTCTATGTACCCGATTCTGCATCCATGGGAATGTCTCATTCCTGCAACTGCAGAATTGGGTACACATTTGGCTCATCCCATTTTTGGACGGGCCAACAGCCCGGACATGCCCCACTTGAAATGGGGCTCCTACTGTATACTTACCTACTTCTTGCAATAGCAAATACTACTAGTAACTAGAGCATAAGCATAATTCCAGAATGAAGCAGCACTACACGAGCCAAGGAGGTTTCAGAGGCATTCAGAGGATGCAGATAAGCCTCATGTTCCTGAAATGGTGCAATGAGTCCCACAATATCCATGCTAGCCTTGAACAAAGTATTCTCCATCTCTCCCATTTACAAGAGTTAATTCAACTGACTCCTGTGCAGGATCTTCTTGCATTAATCATGAAGAGGCACACATCACGCTCTTCCCTCTTGCTGACCATCTAGTACTTTTGGAGTTATATCACATAGACAACACAACTTGCAGAGGTTTGAAGTCTCTGCAAAATATATGTTTATAGAATCATCAGATGACGCTATTGCTGAAGTCCACAGATGATGAACAAACATTTTGATCAGCAGCAGTAGTGATTAGACAGACTAACAGACATCTCTGGCCTCAGTATCACCTTCCAGTAAGCTATCAAGGCCTTATAAACAGAAACCCCTCTTGTTTACCCCTTCCATGAAGTCCATTATCACCCATACAATGCAGAAGTAGTGTTATATCAGCAGATTACAGCTCTGGTTATTTTGCATTATACACATTCTATTGTACTTATCTGCACACTTTTGACTTTATATATTTATGATTTATCACAGGTGTAATTCCGCACATTCAAAAATTCTGCTGTGCATGTCATCGGCCTATGTGAAATTCATCAAGGACATGCAAAGACTGGTGCCATCCAAGCAACACCCTGAAACGTCCCTCGAATACTTCTCAGAAAAATATGCAGAGCTGGTGGGTTTGCAAAACGGAGTTGACATCATCTGAAGTGGGGAAGTATTCCCAGTTGGGGGTTTCAAAGCACAGATATCTGATTTACAATATATCTTATTAAAAATATTGTTGATAAAGAGTTATAAATGTAAAAGAGTTTTATATTGCTCAGTCTACTGTAATAGGGAGAATTTTGTAGACCAATGATGTGAGACATGTGGTAAGTCTTTTAGCTCTGTTAATTGTCTCTGAGGTCTTTTTCCTCCCCTTAATTTGTGAGTTTTGACAATTATATTTTGGGGATACAGGATTTCCTGTTTTGTGAGGTAGATTGCATCATTGATCATTATACTTTTGAAGAGTGACATTTGCTTTGTATGTATATGAGTGCCTTCTCTCCCTACAGGTAAAAAAAAAATGTGCTGATGGCCCTTTGCAAATGTGTGGTGTCAGGATTCTTGTTTTTCTCTGGCAGCTGCAGCCCCTTCTTGCCCTCAGAATCTGCTGCCTTAGGTGACTAATTGGGCCAGACATGATTGCTATGTTTTCTTGCCTACACAATGGGTGTTTGGTTGCAGCAATATGACTCCCTTTGAGATGTAGGGATAGGTGTGAAAAAAGTTTCTTACCTGCTAGGGCCATGTGGATCATTTCTCAGACCCTTTGTGATGCAGCATAGGGTGCTTTGTGCCTTCCAGGAGGGTACAGGATACCCTGATTTGCCAGGCCAAACCTGACAAGAAGAAGGCTCTCTGCCCTGGAAAATTTGGCTTTCACCTCACTGCCATATATCCCCAGGGTTTGCAGCTTGTCGTGCTGTGAGGGCTTCCGTGCATCAGTGATGCTGAGAGCTAAACTATCGGTAGTTTAACTACTGGCAGGGTCTCCCAAGATGGACAGGTCTCAGCTGAGGTGCCAGACGAAGACAAACCACCCATCTGGGCAGCAGCAGAATGGGATAGTGTTGACGGCGGAGGATCACATTTCTGTGACAACGGCAACAACACCAAACTTAAACTGCGCGGAAGGAAGGCCCGGCAATCTACTTCTGTATCTTGCCATGAAAACCCAATGGATAGTTACAACAAAACAATTTGTGCTATGGTGCTGGAAGATGAGACTCCCAGGTCAGAAGGCACTCAACTAGCTACTGGGGAAGAGCTGAAGACTTTTCAGAGTAAAGCCAGCATTTATGATGTGGTTGGATCAAAGCCCTCGGGAAGTCTGACTGCTGATGTAGCTGCGCATGAAATGAGAGTCAGAAGCTGTAAAGATGTCTTACACATTGGAACATGGAACGTACGAAGCATGAACCAAGGGAAGTTGGAGGTGGTCAAGAATGAAATGGAACGTGTACAACTTGATCTGTTGGGTGTCAGCGAACTGAAATGGACTGGCATCGGGCACTTTGCATCAGATGATCACATGGTCTACTATGCTGGAAGTGAAAGACAAAGAAGAAATGGTGTTGCATTTATAATAAAGAAGAAACTTGCAAGAACTGTAATGAAATACAATGCAGTCAGCGAACGCTTAATCTCTATTCGTCTACGAGGAATGCCTATCAACACAACTATAATTCAAGTATATGCCCCAACAACAGCTGCAGAAGAGAATGAAATTGAAGAGTTCTATGAACAAGTACAAGCTGAAATTGACAGAACATGCAAACAGGATATCCTGATAGTCATGGGTGACTGGAACGCAAAGTTGGCAACAAAGAAGAAGGCAAAGTAGTTGGAAAATATGGACTTGGCAACAGAAATGAAGCTGGAGAAAGATTGATAGAATTCTGCAAGACCAATGATCTATTCATCTCAAACACCTTCTTCCAGCAACACAAGCGGCGACTGTACACATGGACTTCACCCAATGGATTGTATAAAAATCAAATTGACTACATCTGTGGAAGTCAACGATGGAAAAGCTCTGTAACATCAACAAAGACAAAACCTGGAGCTGACTGTGGTACAGATCATCAACTACTAGTATGCAAACTCAAGCTAAAGTTGAAAAAGAGCAAACCACTCATGAATGCAGCAAAATATGACCTTGAGAATATACCACTGGAATTTAAAGACTGCCTGCAAAATCGATTTGCTGCTTTAGATACAAATGACAGAGCTCCGGAAGAGTTATGGAATGACGTCAAGAAGGTTGTGCTGGAAGAAAGCGAGAAGTCTCTACAAAAGGTGAAAAAGCAAAAACGGCCAAAATGGATGACGGAAGAAACTCTGAAAATTGCCCAGAAACGCAGAGAAGCTAAAGCCAAAGGAGAAAGAAAGACAATCTCAGAACTCAACAGAGATTTCCAACGTGCAGCAAGACAGGACAAGGAAAAGTACTACAATGACACTTGCAAGGAAATAGAAGCAGAAACTATTAGAGGAAGAACAAGATCGGCTTTCCTAAAGCTGCGAGAGCTAAAGAAAAAGTTCCAGCCTCGAATTGGAATGTTACAAGATGCTCAAGGTTCTATGTTGAATGATGCTGAGAAGATCAAGAAAAGGTGGAAGGAATATACAGAGTTTTTATATGATAAAGATCAAGTGGACCAACAGCCGTTTCAACCTATACCTTATGATCAGGAACCATTGGTGATGAAAGAAGAAGTTGAAGCAGCATTGAAAGCCTTATCAAAGAACAAAGCACCAGGCATTGATGGCATTCCCATAGAAGTATTGCAGCAATCTGATGCAGCTGTTACCGTACTTACAAGGCTCTGCCAAGAAATATGGAAGACAACATCATGGCCAACTGACTGGAAAAGATCTGTGTTTATACCAATACTAAAGAAAGGTGATCCAACTGACTGTGGAAATTATCGCACAATCGCTCTGATCCCACATGCCAGCAAGATTCTACTGAAGATTATTCAAAAGAGACTACAGCCATACCTAGAACAAGAACTACCTGAAGTGCAAGCAGGGTTCAGGAAAGGACGAGGAACGAGAGACATCATTGCGGATGTGAGATGGATCCTTGAAAAGACTAAAGAATACCAAAAGGATATCTATTTGTGCTTTATCGACTATAGCAAGGCTTTTGACTGTGTAAACCATGAGAAACTCTGGGCCACGTTAAGAAGCATGGGTATACCAGAACACCTGATCGTTCTCTTGCGCAATCTGTACATTGATCAAGAAGCAACAGTTCGAACGGAACAAGGAGAAACAGAATGGTTTAAAATAAGCAAAGGTGTAAGACAAGGCTGCATACTTTCCCCCTACCTGTTTAATTTATATGCAGAACAAATCATCAGAGAAGCAGGACTGTATGAAGACCACAGAGGTGTGAAGATTGGTGGAAGACTCATCAACAACCTTCGCTATGCTGATGATACCACATTACTGGCTGAAAGTGAAGATGATCTGAAACATTTGCTTCTCACAATCAAAGAACATAGTCTCAAAATGGGCCTGCACCTTAATGTAAAGAAGACAAAGATCATGACAACTGGCATAATCAACAGGTTCATCGTTGAAGGAGAAGAAATTGAAATCGTGAACAACTTTAACCTACTTGGATCAACTATCAATAAAGAAGCAACAAGCAGTCAAGAAATCAGACGACGCATTGCTCTTGGCAGAATGGCTATGAAAGACCTAGATAAGATTCTCAAGAGCAGAGATGTCTCTCTCCATACAAAGATTCGACTTGTTCAAGCCATGGTATTTTCAATAACATCATATGGATGTGAAAGCTGGACAGTGAAAAAGACAGACAGGAAGAAAATTGATGCCTTTGAATTATGGTGCTGGCGGCGAATACTGTGTATACCATGGACTGCCCGAAGAACAAACCAGTCGGTACTAGAGGAGATCAAACCTAAGCTTTCTTTAGAAGCTCAGATGACAAGACTTCGACTTTCATACTTCGGACACATCATGCGAAGAGAGAGATCATTAGAGAAAGACATCATGCTTGGCAAGATAGAAGGTCAACGCAAAAGAGGAAGGCCAGCAATGAGATGGATCGCTACAATAACAGCAGCTACGGGTACCAGTCTGTCAACAATGAGCCGCCTGACTGAAGACCGAACACAATTTAGGATAGCTATCCAGAGGGTCGCCATGAGTCGACTCCGACTCGACGGCACTTAACAACAACATATGGGACCAGAAACACATCACCATGATTCTGCAGGGGAAAATTTGTCATTCACATGCTAGAAATGTGCATTTTGCCGCCAGAACAAAAAACGTATATGTGCAAGTTGCACATGCTGCATTCCAAAATTGTCAGACCTGCACATACAGTCACCCACTGGTGCCCTTTGCAGGACCTGTAAACCACACAAACTCCACTGTTCCCGATATTCAGCAGTACTAACTGACCAGTGCCACTGAATATCTCCACAGTCTGCCTTAGCACTAACCAGATAGTGCTGGGGCAGTCTGTGGGCGGAGCTGGGGTGACCCAGATCCTATCTGATATGTCACGATTTTCAACTGCATCAAGTTAGAAAAGGTCAATGGCTGTCCTAACCTTTTTGCAGTTTTGCTATCTGGTTAGCGGCTGAATATCGCCACTGACTGGACAGCAAAACAGGTCAGCAGCAAAACCAGATATTCAATACTAAATGCTAGATAGACTCCAGGACTAAATATCCTGGTTCACTTTTTCCCACAATGGTCTGGTGCTTTACCAGCATTAACTGCTACAGGCTGAATTTTGACTCATATTTTCTTATTTAAATATTAAAACAAGTCTATTAAATAAGACTCAAACAATTCAGCATAAATAAATACAAATGTGGTTACCATCCAATAGGAAACTTGTTTGTGAGAGTAGAACTTAGTGAATCATTCAGTTCAGCCAGAAATACTTCCCAGAGGCCTTAGTCATGCTAACTTAGATTAGCTGAATTGTGGGTAAATTTGCTGTGTTCAGGACCTTTAACACAGGAAACGAAGCACAGAAAAATAGCAAAACAGACGTATGTACATTCTGTAAGAAAGAGACGGAAATAGTTGCTCATCTTGTAGGTGGCTGTGAAGTTCTGATAGCAAAAATAATCTCTACAGATAGACACAATAAAGTAGCTTGATTCATCCATTGGAAATATTGTAAGCAGTACAGCACTGCTGTACCACAAAAACACTCAGATCATGACCCCAATGAGGTCATTCTGAAACGTGGGTTGTGGGACTTCAGGTTCCGGCGGGATGTGCAGCTCCGCAAGCCACCTGGACCCTATTCCCCTCATTCTCTCCCCGCACATCCCGTGCTTTAAGATGGGGAGAGCCAGTGGGGGTGGGAGGGGGTGGAGTGGAGGCGGGCCAGCCGGCAGCATGTACAGGACTGATTCAGGTCACGGCCCTGTACATACTGCCAGGCCCATAGGGACGTGCTGCTTATATCACCTCAGAGGTGATATAAGCAGCAAAAACCCAGTGATCGAGCCTGAGGACTCCCCTCTGGATTAGGTGCAGGGGGATCCCTGCTGCCTGATCCAGGTCACAGCAGGCCAGTTGGAGGTTGGGTGGCGGGTAATCAGGGGGCCGGAGCGATAGATGTTGGGGGCACCTGCGGGGAGGACATCCTCGGGTCCGATTCTGGCTACCACAGGAATGTTTGGTTCCCATGGACCAGAATTGGGTTCTAACAGCCCTGTCTTCCTCAGGGATGTCCGAATGGCACAGATGTCTCCCTCCCTGAATTGGGCTCCATGTGAATTATTGAGCATGAATAGGTTATAATCACCTGGGATAGTCTGACTACTGGGGACACTTGCATTCCAACTGACAAAAAGCTGGATGCAAGTTATAAGCATGAGCTGTTGTTGATTGAATTGAGATAATTTTTTTTTTTATTTAGCTGTATTTATATCCTGCTTTTCACTGGGTCAAGGTGGTCAATTGGGGGATACATTTAACATGAGGGGATATGAGACACATACACTAATACTTACAGGGAACATGGGCAGTGGAGGGTTAAGCGGTTTGCCCAAGACCACAAGGAGTGCCTATAGGACTAGAAATCCCAGTCCCTCTGGCTTGAGATTGCTGTCCCCAGGTGGGACTTGAGCCCCTGGCCCTCCAGCCTGAAGTACCTTGTCCTAACCACTAGACCACTCCTCCCTCCCTGACTCTTGCCTGGATAAAATAAGTTAAATTCAAACTGCTCAAGACTTCTCCCCAGTGGTGCAAGAAATGCAATACCTGATTGTAACTCGCCTTAAATTACTACTAGAAAGGCATGAGCTAAATAATAAACTAAATAACTAAATATTCATCACTCCTTTTTACTTTATATGATTTAGATGTCAAAAAAAGATCTAAATCATGTCTGTACTACTCCCGGAACTCTGATCTCATCCAATCTCTGCAACCTCCAATTATGATCAATTGTATCTAATGCTTCTGATAAATCTAACTGAAGCAAAGCTGCATTATTTCACTTGTCCAAGATATTCCTCAAATGGTTTATCAAAGCCAACAATAAGGTCTTGGTGCTAAAACAGCTTCTAAAACCCATTTGCATCTGATACATTATATCTAAGAATTCCTGAAGGTGGGATGATACCACAGCTTCCAGACGTTTGGCAAGAAAAGGAATACTAGCTACTGGGCAGTAACTTGTACATAGGTTTTATCAGTCTTTGATGAATTTAGGATTGGGGTAAGAATGATCTGACCCACTTCTTCAGGAAATCAGCCTTGTTCTAAAGCCAAAGTAATAAACAAAATAAGTCATTTATACCTACTAAAAGGTGACTACTTAAGAAGATATGCAGGACAAGGGCACAATTCACAGAATCCCTTACTAAATCTTAAAGTTAATGTCTTCAGAGTTGATAATGGAACTGGGTTGAAAGATTCCCAAAATTGATCAGTTTGAATGTCATAAAGATCTTGACTGACATCCCTAATTGAAGTATGACAGGATTAATGTTCTTGGGTACCAGTACTTCATAATTCTTTACATTAATTGTTAGATATGATGAAATAAATGATTGCCATTGGCAGCAGGGAGCAGAAGGCGAGCCCCTCCTGCTCCCCACCAGCAAGGACCAATCAGGGCTGCACCAGTGCTACAAAAAACAGTGTGCTGCAGGCTCGCCCGTGCCTGGCAGGTCCACGTCTGAGGGACTCACCAGAGAGCCCTTTGACATGGTCCTTAGGCAGGGGCCATAGGCAGGGAGATACCCTTTAGCGCATACCAACACCCAGATTGTCATTGCAATAAGGAAGCAGGCTAGAGAGACACCTCTCCATCCTCTCACACCAAGGCCATTTGGGCTGAAGACAGTGCTTCAAAACAACCACGTCATAGCTAAATATCCAGCTACAGCGGAAACAACCAACCTAGCGAGCAGTCTACAATCCATTATCAGTTTCGACCCAAACAGCAGACCCAGGAGGAGGGGCACCGCCGACAACATCACAACACCTAAAGACTTCACCAAAATGAAGCAAACCACATCAAGGAGAGCAACATTCCTAGCAGCACCAGTCATATGGAACTCCCTACCCGCCAGCTTAAGATCAACTGTCGACTTGAAGGACTTCAGAAAATTACTCAAAACCACACTCTACATAGAGCATTACAGAGACATCATGTAACCTGTCCAGGGACATCAGTCACCTGCTCCTGACTCCCCTTCTTCCTCCAAGCACCCCTCCTCCTCCCGCCTACCCTAGCCCCCTCTTCCTCCACTATATATACCCCCCTTTTAAGTAGCTCAGGCTGTATATATTTCATCTGTTAATTAAACTACCCATGTAGACACCCACACAAACACTTCTATCCAACCACTGCATGCAGACACCCCCTCCCGTTACAACTTGAATCGATTGAAGTGAAAGCCACCTTGATTTTAGGATAAGGTGGGATGCAAATACCTTTAAATAAATAAAACAAATAAACCTATGCACCTCCACAGCTAACCCCACAAGGAGTGGAACCAGAAAGTGCTCCAGATAGTCCTCAGCCATTTGGAAGGAAGATACTACCTGAGTTCTACCAGCTACTTCATAGCCATGTAACCATACAAAGTATCAACACACAGCACCACCATGCTCTCTATATGCGCAACTCTTTATGCTCTTCCAATGCTCATAATGCTAACTTTAGCCTCTAGTGCCTACCTGTTCCCCCACAGTCATTTCATAATCACTTCTTTTTTACCCTACTCCTCACCCCCCTTACATGTCCATACCCAACCAAGAACCAACCCCCCCCCACCCTTAATACACATTCCCACCGTTTGACATCCAGCAATCATGTACCCTTTCCCTTCTTGCCCTGTGCCTACCCTCACTTGTGCATTAATAAATGCCCATTCAATCAAGAAAAAGATCCGGCTAATCACAGACCTCATCACAAACAAAGATTTGGACATCCTGTGCCCAATTCCATTCTGCACGTAGATCCCTTTTGTGAATCTGATCTGAAGCGGAAGCACAGATGGGATTGCGATTCTAATCCTGCGGGGCACGTTTAGCCCCGTGGAATCAGAATCGTGATCAGGTATATAACGCAGGCCGGGACTGTGATTCAGTTTGGCTTGCACATACATGCACAGCCTGACTAACTCAGTCAAGGCTTTTAAATGGAGTCGCGGTGCCTTGGCGTCATGTTGTCATGGCACCATGGCTCCATTTAAAAGCTGCGATGCTGGCTGCCTGAAAAAGGGGTTTATTCCCCACAGACCGACCTCCTAAGGCCAGGGTCGGGCTGCGAGGAATGTCCCCTGGCCCCCCCTGTCCTATCCGCGCTCCGGGCACAGCAAAACAAAACGTCCAGGGAAGTTACCCTATTCCACCTCGGAAGTGGAATAAATTCACTGCACATGTTGCTGGCCCTGGACGTACAGGACCAGCATTAGAATTGGCCCTGTATATCCAGGACCAGCGACCGCTCACTAACCGCCCAGACTCCACCCCCAAGCCACCCATTCCTTGCCCCCATCTAACTTACTTACACAACTGGCAGGGAAGTCAGTCGGGGGCAGGAGCCAGCACCATCCATCCCCACTATTCGTAGCACAGAATAATCCTCCCCTGTGTATAAATGAAACCTGGACACAGAAAACAGACTCAGTCCTATTGATTCATATCACACCCTAGGATTACCAATTATATCACTGCCCTCGATCCCAACATCAAGGGGGCAGAGTACTTATCCTCTCCAAGCTCCAACACAATTTTAACATCCAAGTCTCCAACAGCACAAATGGATCTGACACCCTCATCATCTCAAATAAACTCATCACAATATACCTCATCTACCGGCATCCATCCTCTCTTGCCTCCAACCTAACCAGCCTACTGGAATACGCACTCACGACCACCAAGCTAAGCAAAACCACCATGCTTCTAGGAGACTTCAACCTACCCTCCCTCTACCAAAACCAGGCCATCACCTTCCTAGATGCCATGAAGGCCATGAACTTTGAGCAGTTAGTACAAACCTCCACCCATGATAAAGGCAACATCCTTGACATGATCTTTATTTACAGCCATGCTCTCCCACCACACCCCACACTCCCTCCACAATTACAAATACAGTCAGTTCCCTGGTCTGACCACTGTCTCATCTTCAGTCTCCCATCCCTCAACAGACCCTCCCACAGCCCAACAAAACCAACAGAAAGAAGATTCAAACAATTCAACAAAGAAGACTTCCTCAGCAACATACTCTCTTTTCTTGATGACAGAGCCAATGACCCTGAAACATTTCTCAATTTATGGAACAAGACCATTCAGTCAGCCTCTGCAGCCCCAACCAACTCACATCACAAGTCCAGCAAAACCCACCCACGGGAACGCCAGAACTCCAGAAAATCAAAACCCGCCCACGGAAACTAGAAAGAAAATGGCATAAATCCAAACACCCTACCAAACACAACCTTTACATGAATCTGCTGGATGTATACAGGACCTCAACAGACAATGCAAAAAAACAATACCACCCTAAGCTAATCAGTTCATTCCTCAACCATCCAAGATAACTTTTTAATATTGTGAAACAACTAACCAAGCCCCCTACGAAGCCTATTCTAGTCAATACAATCAACCCTCAGCTACTAGCAGACTACTACAACTACCTACAATGACAACCTCAGTTACGAGATCTCCCCTCACCCCAATCACCCACTACCACAGTACCCTGGCCAGCCTTTTACCCCATAAGCTCAAGCTATATTGAAACCATCATTTCCTCACCCAATGCCACCACGTCACCTCTTTACCTATGTCCAGTCTCCTGGATCAAGGCAATGAAAACAGAACTCAGTCCTATCATCACCAAATTCACCCAAGCATCCCTCACCCAAGAACTTATGCCTCAAAGCTGCCTCAATTTGCCCAGTACTCAAAAAACCCAGTCTCAACTCAATGGACCCTATTTCATACAGACCCATTGTCAGCATCTCTTTCCTGGCCAAAATCATAGATCAGAAAAAGTGGTATGCTAACAACTCCAAGATTATATTGAAATTAATGCTCCACTTCATCCCCAACAATACAGCTTCTGCCCTTCCTAGGGATGCAGAAACCCCCCTCCTCTCCCTCCTAAACAAACTCATTCAAGATATCCAGTCTGCTCAACAAGGATTCATCCTAGCTTTGCTTGATATCTCAGCCACATTCGACTCAGTATACCACACCATCTTTCTCCAAAGCCTCCAATCTATTGGAATCCAGAATACTGTGTTGAATTGGTTCCCATTCTTCCTGTCCAACTGTCAGCAGAAAATCAAGATGGGAGACATCTACTCCACCCCATTCCCTCAGACTGTTTGATTATCAAGTCCCACAATTTACTCTACCACCTCTATGCTTATAACATCCCTTCAATACCAACCAACCCACATCAAACCCACCCTTATCCATCTCCACTGGATTCCCGTTAAGTTCCACCTCAACTATAAATGACTCAACCTGGCACACCAGGCAGTTCACTCCGGTAGCCTGCAATACTTAGCTAACCTCCTCCACTTTCACACTCCTCACCGCCTGCCATGATCCCTTCACACTCAACGTCTGGCTCTCCCATCAGTTTCCCAAGCACACCTGGAACAGACACGTCACTCCACCTTCTTCTTTCTTGCCACTGCATTGTGGAATTCTCTGCCCATTTCCCTACGTGCCGAGCCCTCATTTCCTTGGTTCAAATCCCTTCTCAAAATTCACCTCTTTCAACTGGCCTACGACCTGCCTCCCTCTTCTCCCTAGCCATTCCTGTCCCTCTCTCTGTCTTTCACTGCCCTCTGCTCTCTCCTCTCTCCTTTAAATAGTATGCTCTTCTGTCTCATTCAGCCTCCCACTGTCTACTATTGTCTCCTGTCAATTAATTGGTGTTCCTTTTCTTTCCCAGTTATTCTGTATATTATTGTAATTGTACACCACTCTGATGCCTCGTTGCCATGGGCGGTATATCAAGAAATAAAAAAAGATAAAGATAAATAGACACAAAGCTATAGGTTTGCTTCTCTGAAATTTCACAATGATTCTCAAGTAAGCACCTCTCCATCAACTACAAGAAAATCAAAGCTCTCTTCATCACTAAGGATAACACGTTCACTCCCTCCACAACCATAATTCTAAATAACACTCACATTAAGGTACAGCAAGAAATTAAATACCTCAATATCACCTTTGACCACAACCTCACCTTCAAACAAGTGAAGAAAATGGCAAACACAATTTTTTACAAGATCCACACTCTCCAACACCTCCACCCAATCCTAAACGCCCCCTGACTTCAGATCAGCATTCCAAACAGCAATCCTGCCAATCCTCAATTATTGCAACTCTGTTTACCAAGGACTCCCATAATCAATCATCCTCCCATTATGCACAGCTCTCCATACCACTGCACGTAACCTTCTGACAGCCTTTAAACAAGAGCACATCACCCCAGTCCTCAAGCAACTCCACTGGTTTCCCCTCAACCGTCGCATCAAATACAAAACATTGATGACAGTCCACAAAGCATTATCTGGCCTCTCCTCCTCCCACCTCCTCAGCCTTTTCCACCCATTGCAACCAAACAGAGCCAGTCACCAATCCACTAGCAACTCCCTGATCGTCTCCCACTCAAGGGCATTTGAATTGTATGCACCAACCCTATGGAACTCCTTCCCTGCCACCATCAGATGCATCAAAGACCTTTCTTTATTCAGGAACCATCTAAAGACTCATCTGTTCATTGAACACTATGGCCCAGTAACATATCCTCACTAACCCATGCATCACAACAAGTACAAACCATTGTAAATAATTATTTATACATAGTTAATGTTTTTCACTCCAAGTTTTATTGTAACTCTGAGTTTTTTGTAAACTGCTTTGACCTGGTGAAAAGCGGTATAAAAGCACAGCTAAATAAATAAATAATAAATACAACAAAAAAAGAGATGTCTGTGCAACTTAGACACAGTAATTTCTGAGAAAAAACAAAATATGACCTGGACAGGCATAATAGCACCCTTCACTAATATTTCGTTGCACAGCCCTTGCAGTTATGACAATCTTCAAACATTTCTTGTAGCCATCTATACATTTCATACATCTGTCTGCAAGTAGTTTCTCCCTGCAATTTGTTCCAGCTCATGAATGTTTCCTGGATTCCTTTTAGCAATGGCAGATTTCAGCTCTTTCCAAAGGTTCTCAATTGGATTGAGATCAGGACTCATTGCTGGCCAGTTTAAAACACTCCATTTGTTTCTTTTTAACCATTCTTTTGTACTTTTAGATGTATGTTTTGGGTCATTGTCCTGCTAGAAGACCCATGACCTTTGAGCCAGACCTAGCTTTCTGATACTAGGTATCATTTTTTGCTTCAAAATAATTTGGTGGTCCTCTGACTTCATGATTCCTTTAATACACCCCAGGTCTCCAGTTCCTAAGGCAGCAAAACAGCCTCACAACATTATGGAACCTCCACCATATTTAACTGTAGTAAGAGTGTTTGTTTCCTTATAAGCTTCATTTCTTTACCTGCAAATGTATCACTGGTCTGCATTGTCAAAGAGCTCCAGTTTGGTTTCATCTGCCACAGAACATTTTCCCAGAAGGATTGTGGTTTCTCAAGGTAGGTTTGGGCAAAGATCAGGCATGTCTTTTTATTTCTGTCTTTAAGCAGTGGGGTCCTCCCTGCGACAAAGGGGTTTTCCCTTTCATGGCAAATGGTCCGACACAAAAATATGAAAAAATTTAAAACTCAATCACTAGGGTGTCGGAGATAGTATATTCAGGGGAATTGGAGTACAAAGTGTCGGTTTTACTTATTGATTGAGAATAATTTTATAGTAAACCATTAGTGTCTCTTTATTTTAGGATAATCATGTCCTGGCAATGTCCCGGCTTTTATACTATTTCCTACTATTTCATTTTTTAATTGGTTTTGTTTGATTTGATTCTTTTATGTGTCAAATATGTGTGCATATATAGTCCATACTTTGGACACATCATGCGAAGAGAGAGATCATTAGAGAAGGACATCATGCTTGGCAAGATGGAAGGTCAACACAAAAGAGGAAAGCCAGCAATGAGATGGATCGATAGAATAACAGCAGCTATGGGTACCAGTCTGTCAATAATGAGCCTCCTGACTGAAGATCGAACACAGTTTGGGACAACTATCCAGAGGATCGCCATGAGTCGACACTGACTTGATGGCACTTAACAACAACAACATATAGTCCAAGCCATCTCACTGACCACTTTTTTTAGGAGATATTGGGCATTAAGGGGTTAAACTGTAGGTTTCCCAATAATGTTGACCATAACTGTAACAAAGACCAAAAACACATAAAAGATATATAACCACTGCAGTCTTCATGACACTATTGTGCGTTTGCCCCTCTTCTGCTGTCTTGGATGATTCATGCTACCCTTCTTTCTGTTGCTCTGTGATCCATTTTTTTGGGATTTTCATCTGTTTTCTTCTTCCTTCTGCTTTGCATTTTTCTAGCTGTTTAGGAATCTCCATTCTACCACCTCTTTTTATGCATTGTAGATTTGATGTCATTCTTGCTGTATTGCTCTATAATCAATGTCTTAATGGTTTGATGAAGATATTCTCTTTTTCCTATTTTGCTTTTTCTTGGTACCTTGAGTTGTAACTGAAATGCACTGTTGTTATTGCTGCTTTAACCCTTTTTCATTGGTTGAGTTTTTCTTGCACAGTTGGTGCAGCTTTCTGCTTCCTCTAGAACTTTGGTTTTCTTCATCCTTTAAAATGCCTTACAAAGAGATATCAGGGTTTTATTTCCATGACAGAAGTCCTCAATGCCTTTAGATGTTCCTGTTTAGGTTGTAGGAACTTACAACCTGTTTACATGCTATATTGACTGTCTTGCCGATATTTTGGCCCTCCTCTGGTATCTTATAGCATTCTAGCCTGTCTAGTGTATTGGCTCTGTTCAGGTCTTCTAGGGCCTTGCAGTCTGGCTTGATTCTGTGCTAGCTGTCTTCAGTCATTTTAGGGCCCTGCAGCCTGCTCTGTTGGTTCTCTTCGGGTGTTTTAGGGACTTGCAACCTGTGTAGGTTGTGTGTTGGCTTTCTTTAAGTGTTGCATCACTTACTTTAGACTATAATTCTAAACAACATGACTCCAAGAAAAAAGGAACCCAGTAAGGGAAGGGAGATTCTACAAGCCTAAGACCGTCAATGAGCCTTGAACTTTCTCTTACAATTCTTTCCAAATTTCTGTTACTGCCCTTGTTGACTGTTGGTCTCCTGCCATTATTCAGCCTATCCTTTTGGCACTCATGAAGCCTATCTTGCTGCTCCTGTGCTTTACCCTTCTCTGCTATTCTGGGTTCTCATTAGCCAGCCACTCCTTCAACTCACTTTCACTGCTTTTGGGGCTTTCATTAAAGCATGTCCTCTGCTATCAATATAAATCCTACAGCAACTCAATTCAAACAGCCTCTTAAATCTCGCAACCCAAGGGGGATCTTCATCTGTACCTCAGTTTCTTACTCTGAGACAAAGTTCTCAACGCCAGGGCTCTACCTTTCAGGCATACAGCTTAGCCAGCCTCACACCACTCCCACTGCTTGGGCATGTCTGGCCTATCTTACTTTTATGATGGTCCTCTTGTGTTGTTTTATGGCCCACCAGCCTATCTTGGTACTGTTTTGGTACTCTGCAGATGTTTTAGGTGACTTCCTGCCATTCTGGGTATTATATTGGCCCACTTTAAATGTTCTTCTGTCTTCCAGCCAAGGTTATTTTGGCTTTAACCCCCCACATTGTCTTTAGGCCATCCAGACAGAGTTACTACCACTTTACACTCTATCAATTACTTGGAGTCTTCCTGCCAGTGTTGATACCGTTTTTAATCTCTCAAAGTGCCTTAGATTTTCTGCCAATTTTAGTGCTGCTTTCTCCTCTTTCACTATCTTGGCATTTTCATTTTGCTTGCTGTGCTGCTTTGTGCTTCTGATTGTGGCTTGAGTATAGGAACTCCTAAGCAATCATGTAGGATTGTAAGCAGTTAAAAGAAAGTCCAGATATTTGGGGACGTCAGTACTGATGGTTTGATGAGCTAACATTAGCATTTTAAATCGTATTCTGCTTACAACTGGCAGTCAAGTTTGCTTTATCAATAAAGGGGTATCATGATCTGAACATTTAGTATTATAATAATAACATTAGAATTAGAATAATAACAATTGCTAAATGTTCTAGTGCTAATTATTTTTAAAAATGTGGAGATAAAGGGACATCATTAATGAATATTTCTACTTTGAATAAAAGAATCAAGCAGGTGGATATTCAAAGCCAATTATGCATTCTCTGGCAGCTGGTAAGTGCATAATTGGCTTATTTATAGACTTTCAAAAGTTATACTGATAATTTTGGGACATTAAAATTGCAGTTTTCTTAATGAGAGTAGTGGCCAGTCAATGACTAAACCCTCAGGTCTGGTTCACATGAGCATCTCTTCCCTTCCGGATTCCAAAGTAAATGTATCTTAAGCACATCCATTCTTTGTTTCCAGAGGTACATACTACAAGGAAATAGAGGTTTAAAAAATATTAGAAAAAACATCAATTTAAAATAAAAGCTGTGAATAATGGATAATGAGGTTCTTGTTGCACAAACAGGAATATTGAATACTAAAAGAGTAGAGACACCTACTAGATTATATTTAAACAATTCTAAAAGAGAAAATGATTATCCTTTCATGATAGATCTTCCCTGATATTCAAGATTCCTTATTGTTTTGGTCTGCATGCTTTACTAGCTATACAAAACAAAACTTATGTTGCACTATCTTTGAGTGATGCTGCTTTGCAAAATGCATGCAAACAAGCAGGACTGGTAATTACTCCCAATGTAAAAGGTTGTGCTAAATTTTGTTATTTTTTGCTACTTTTACCTTAATGCTGACTCTTTGCTATACCCTGACCTATGGTAAAGATTCTAGGGCTGGAGCTAAAGAGTCATCTGAGCTGAAATGAAGAATTTTACCTCAGCTGACGCTAGTCATTGCTACCCAAGTCAGTCTCAAAGCCCCCTCCCCTGGCCCATAAAAAAAAATCCCTTTTATCCCAAGTTGGACCCAAAGCCCCAATACCCCTTTTTGGAAAAAAAAATTCCTGCTGGCCTCAGTGGGCCCTGAAGAACCCCCATCCTTCCTGGAAAAAAAATCTAGTGGCTTAAATGGGTTTTGAAGCTCCCTCCTTCTTCCTGGAAAAAATCCCTGATTGTCCCAGTTGGCCCCAAATTCCCTCCCCCCTTTGAAAAAACAGTGCTCAATGGTCCAAATGGGCCCTGAACACTTCCATGTTTCTGCCCAACCCATCTTTACATCAGGAGGTAGGAGCAATGCTTACTCCCTTCTGTCTCTGGTGACACAGCTTTAGAAAAAGATAGTGAATGATCCCTAATGTTATAACAGAATGTAACGATAGGAATCAGGCACTATTATTTTCCAAAATGGTGGTAGTTGAAGATGATGCTTCTGGACAGTTCCCTGAGACAAGGTAAATATTATTAGTCGTAGGGAGTGAGCCATCAGCAGGGGTTTTTAAGATGAGGCCCTCTGTGTCGAATGCCTAGGTCAGGATTTCCCTGGTCCATTGTGAGCAGGCAGGGATACTTGTACCAGGAGGTTACCTGGCTTAGAATAAGGTAAATCTATCGCATGCTGACACAATCCAAGATGGCCATGTCTTGCTCAGGTTCAGACTTTGTATCTTATTGATGCTTTTCTTTATCTGAGGTGCTTTTCTCCTCAGCTATTTATGGCAAAAAGAAAAGAGAAGTCATCTCCATGTTATCGGAGCTCCGCCAGACTTCTATACTCCTGTTCTTGATAAAATGGGATTCTCTGGGAGATAGCACTGTTTCTCCAGGTGTGGCTAGAGCTGTGGTGGCTTCATCAACTGGTATGAATACAGCCCCAAGCCCTGAGTTGGTTCAGGCTATGAAGCTTCTTCACACTGGAAGCAGCAAGTTGGAGGTTCCATGGTGTCTCCTCCTTCTGTATCAGTGCTGGCTGGTTGCTCCAAGTCAGACAAAGAATTTGCTTTCCTTTCCCAGTCATCTGAAGAAGAGGAGCAGTGTGCTTCAACATCTCAATGGCTTTTATTTGAAGGAAAACATTTGCACTCACGAGATGTTTCTTCAGATCCTGGTAGGTCTTGCGTGTCTTCTCAAAGGTGTTATTTTTCCACCTCCTCCCTTTGGCAACCATTTTGAACAAAAACTTGCTGGGCTCAGGAACCATATGGACTAAAAGTTCACCAGAACATTTGGATTCATTAAGTCATTTGCCTCGGGAGAAAATTGAAAATGCTACTATGACTATTTCTAATGAAGTATTCTCCGATTCCATTGATCATCTGGTGTCATTAGATATGTTTTCTCAGAATAAAGGCACTAATTTGATTACCTTGGAAGTTCCTTCTCAGCACAACGTTTTTGCCTCTCCACAAAATGACTGTTCAATTGATTTTACCAGCTTATGCTCATCTGGAGTTGGTTGTGCTTACGAAAATTGAATTGCAGCATAATGCTGTTGTTAAATTTGCAGAGAGAATTGAACATTGTGAGAAAACAGTAGAGCACATTGAAGGCAAGGTAGTGGTAATTGAGTCTACTGTTGCCTCTGTTCAGGAAAATGATCTTCAATTAGCTAAGGCGGAGCTGACTTTGTCTTGTCGTTTGGAAAATATTGAAAAATGACCAGGAGGAAGATAGTGAGCATGCCCAATTTTCCTAACGTGGCTACAATCACCCCAAAAGACATGTTCTATAATTATTTTTAAAAGACTTTGGGAGAGAGAGGATCTTTCTACCAGGATCGTGCTGAGCCTCCTGTTGGCTGGAGAATTGGGAGACTTAAAGTAGCAGGAACTGCACTACTAAACAGCTACATCTCTAGAGAGATTCTATTGGTCCATCGGCGTTTAAAGATCAGCATTTTGTTGTGCGGCCGTGGGCACACAGCCATGGGCATGTGGCATAAGGGGCTTGTGGATAAAGAGGCATACCCTTTTGTGCTTCATTGGGGGTCTTTGGAGCCTTGCTTGTTTTGGTTGTTTCCAGTTGTGAATATGCCAAGGTTAAATGCAAGGGGAAACATGGCTCCTGCATCTTCTACACCTAAGACCATGCTATAGACCAATGGATAAACACCTTATGGCATCAACTGTAATAAATCAAGGTCAAGCAGAACAGACCCCTGAGAAGTCCACCTTTGCATCGGACACCACCATTATATCCTGTAGAACGTTTGCAGTTGGAGGGTGAGCCATCCTCTTTTCCAACAGGAAGAAGTGTGGGTGAGGTTAGTGCCTGTCATGACAGTGAGTCAGGACTTCCGTTCCTAAATTGTTAAACTTTGCTGAGTCAGTGGAGACTTTGAAACCCCCTGCCTCCCTTATGATATATCTCTAGCGGATATTTGGTCTATGGTAACCTCTACTAATAATATGGTAAAAGGAGTTCTGTCGCAGATGCAGATTTTTTCTGTAGAGTTTGTGAATACATTTCAACATTTAGATAGATGTGTTGGGGGTTTGCAAATGAAAATGATTGAATGTGATCATTTCTTTTCAGGACTACAAGAGACTAGTTTAGCTATGGTTAAAGATCTAACTATGTTTAGGAGTCAGGTTGAATTGATTGCTTAATTTTCAGACTCATTATTTGTCAGATGTAATTTTGTTAAGAAAATATTTCAAGGAAATCCTGCTTCTTTCAAATGCTGCTGAAATCCCTGTGTCCAATGTTTATCATGTGGTTATGTGATCTCTTGTGGAGCAGAGTAATGGAGTTGCTTATGTTAGTCCTGAGAAGGCTTCTAGCTTAGATCTTTCTAATTTTTTGGAATCTTCACAAGATGAAATCAGTAATTGTGTCACTCTTATGGTTACCTCCTTAAGTTTATTAGATAAAACTGTGATGATGTCAAAATACTTTAAGGTTAAGGAGGTGCCCTTTTGTGGCCAGCAAGTTATTATTTTTCCAGATGTCTCTAGCTCGATTCAGGTTCACCATAAACTTTTCTTGGTGCTTAAATCTGGAATTCTTGCTAAGGGGGCTTACCTTTTACTTGTGCTTTCTATGCAAATGTCTACTGACTTTGCATGGCAAGCAGTATGTTTTTATTGGTCCTAAATTAAAAGCCTTCCTGGACAGTTAAATTGCATGCTTAGTGTTTATAGCTCCATCCATGAGATGTATGTTCACCTTTTCTTGTATGAATTGCTTACTTTTCTTTCTATTGTACTAATGATGGCCTTATACATGAATTTTGTTATATATTTGGCTCCAGTGATTTGATCCGCTATTCCTCCATAATGTGGGCTATGAAACCTGGAAAATGTTTTCTTTTGTATGTGTTATCTGCTTCTTGTGTAGGTTTTTTTTTCATATGTGCTGTTTTCTTGTATTTTGTTTTATTTTTGGAATATTATTTGAACTTTCAATAAAGGTGTTTAATGTAACAAAAGAAACTTTGGAGGTTCCTGATTCCGCTTTATCTCCAGTTGTATCTGCTTATTATTTTCCAGCTAGGTCTCCACCTGAGAAAGGCTTAAAGGCAGCTAATGTTCAGAGGGTGGGAAGAGAGCAGAAAGTACCCCTGAACAATTCCTTAGCACTATTGCCTAAGAATTTAGAATTTGCTACCTTAATTGTTTCTTTTTTGACAGAGTCTGGTCGTGATTAGTTATTTAAAATCTTTTTTTCTAAACGTGACCATAAATGTATTGGTCAAATTGTCCAAATTTACCCTGATTTAGCCTGGGAAACTAAAAATCATAGGAAAACAATTTTAACCTTCAGGTCTCAGGTTTTAGGACTAGGAGCGACGTTTGTACTTAAGTATCCTTGCAGATGTAGGGTGACCTTCCAGGACAAAATTTCTATTTTTGCTAAACCTGAACATTTGTCTGACTTTCTTAGTTCTCATTTACAGAATTCAGAAATGGATGAAGATGAGCAGTTATCTAATTTAGAAGCTTAGTTTTTTGGCATGAAATAGAATTATAATCTGGCTTAATGAACTAGCAGCTCATTAGGTTGCTACTTTTCTTTATATTTTTTATTTTCTTGAGTTTCTTCTTGGATCTTTGTTGAAGATATTTTTTATTTCTTTTCACAGATTGTATGATTGGAAAGTCATATGTCCAGTTAATGTGAACATTGTTGTTTGGAAAGTTGTATCTTCTGTTATGTGATCAATAAAGTATGAAACTGGAGAAAAAAAAAAGAAACTGCCATAATGGGTCAGACCAAGGTAAGTCAAGCCCAGTATCCTGTTTCCAACAGTGGTCAATGGATTTCCCGGGTTCTCTTTAATAACTGTTTATTGACCTTTCCTCCAGGAACTTCTCCAAACCTTTTTTTAAACTCAGCTAGACTAAAAGCTTTTACAACATGCTCTGGTTAACAAATCCCGAGTTTGATTATGCGTTGAGTGAAAAAATATTTTCTCGTATTAGTCTTAAATGGGTCACACTATAGCTTCATTGCATGTCCCCTAGTATTTCTACTTTTGATGGTATCAACAACCGATCTACGTTTACCCATTCCACTCCATTCATTAATTTATAGACCTCTATCATATCTTCCCTCAGCCATCTATTTTTCAAATTGAAAAGCCCCAACTTTTTAAGCTTTTTCTCATAGGGGTATCTTTACATCTCCTTTATGATTTTGGTGGCTCTTCTTTTTAACTTCTGCTATATCCTTTTTAAGATATGGCAATTAGAAATACACACAATAGTCAAGGTGTGGTCGCACCATAATATGATACAGAGGCATTATAATATCCTTGGTTTTATTCTCCATTCCATTCATTATGATTTCTAGAATTCTAGTTGCTTTCATGGCCGCTACTGCATAGTGGGAGGAGGCTTGGGTTGTCTGGGCTAGCGGTGCCAGAACAAAGGGTGGCCGGGGCCTGATAGTCTCCTTTAAATGACAGGAGTCTTTTTTTATTTCTACTTTAATCTTAGTGCATGAGCCAATCCCTGCTCAATATTACTCAGTGCAATAAACTGCAGCATGTTATTGCAGCGATGTGCACTATTTTTTCTTTCAGCACACATTTTTTAATGCCACAAAGTTCACTACATCATCAGTAAACCTTTTTTCTGCATGTGCATTATGAAACTCTGCACTGAAGCTCATAAGAACATAAGAACATAAGATATGCCATACTGGGTCAGACCAAGGTCCATCAAGCCCAGTATTCTGTTTCCAACAGTGGCCAACCTAGGTCATACGTACCAAGCAGTTTCCCCAAAAGACACAGGTTCCACAATGCTTGTACTGGGTCAAGCATTGATATCCTGGGTCCCTTCTTAATAATGGTTTATGGACCTTTCCTCCAGGAACTTGCCCAAACCTTTTTTAAACCTGTGTGGTGGTTCCTAATGTGGAACCTTGCATCGTGTAACCATAGTTTGGGTTGTTCTTCCCTAGGTGCATAACTTTGCACTTGTCCACATTAAATTTCATCTGCCATTTGGATGCCCAGTCTTCCAATTTATCAAGATCCTCGTGCAATTTCCACAATCCTCTTGGGTTTTAACAACTTTAATAGTTTTGTGTCATCTGCAAATTTGAGAACCTCACTCGTTATTCCCTTTTCCAGGTCATTTATGAATATGTCAAAAAGCAGAGGGCTCAGCACAGATCCCTGGGGTACACCACCATTCACCTTTCTTCATTGGGAAAATTGGCCATTTAGCCCTACCCTCTGCTTTCTATCTTTTAACCAGTTCCTGATCCACAATAGTACACTGCCTCCTATCCCATGAATCTTTAGTTTTTCCAAAAGTCTCTGATGAGGGACCTTGTCAAAGGCTTCCTGAAAGTCCAGATACACTGTATCAATTGACTCACCTTTGTCCACCTGTTCATTCACACCGTCAAAAAAACATAACAGATTAATAAGACAAGATCTTCCTTGTCTAAAGCCATATTGGCTGTCTCCCGTTAGGCCATGACTTCTACATGCTGAGTAATTTTGTTCTTTATGATGGTTTCTACCATTTTTCCCAGTACTGACATCAGGCTCACCAGTCTGTAGTTTCATGGATCAGCCCTGGAACCCTTTTTAAAAATTGGCGTTACATTGGCGATCCTCCAGGTATTACAGATGATTTTAATGAAAATTCACAGATTACTAATAGCAGGTCTGCAATCTCATATTTCAGTTTTTTCAACACCCTTGGATGTATACCATCCGGCGCAGGTGATTTGCTACTCTTCAGTTTGTCTAATAGTTGTAATACATCTTCCCGATTTATCGATATTTCCTTCAATTGATGTAAGTCTTTAACCTTTGCAACTGTTTCTTTTAGTTTTTTCTTAACTATTAGGTAGTACTGTGAATTTCCTTACTATCCCTCCTCCAATAATTAAATCAAACGCGATCATGCTATGATCACTATTGCCAAGTGACCCCAACACCCTTATCTCTTGCACAAGATCTGGTGTTCCACTCAGGACTAGGTCTAATATGGCTTCCCCTCTGGTCGGTTCATGAACCAGCTGCTCCAAGAAGCAGTTATTTATTTCATCTAGGAACTTTATCTCCCTAGCATGTCCTGCTGTGACACTGACACAGTCGATACCGGGGTAATTGAAATCACCCATTATTATTACTGCGCTGTAACTTTTGTTAGCTTCTTTGATTTCTTTGAGCATTTCATCATCCATTTGTTCATTCTGGCCAGGCGGTTGATAGTACACCCCCACTGCCATCGCCTTCCCCTTTTTACATGGAATTTCAATCCATAGAGATTCTACAGCAAATTTTGTTTCCTGCAAAACTTTAATCCTTTCTGACTCAATGCCCTCTCTAACATAGAGTGCAACCCCTCCACCAATTTGATCAACTCTATCATTACGATATAGTTTGTACCCAGGTATCACAGTGTCCTACTGGTTGTCCTCCTTCCACCATGTCTCTGATATTCCAATCATATCTAACCTCTCATTTAGTGCTATATATTCTTACTCTCCCATCTTAGTTTTTAGACTTCTAGCATTTGCATACAAGCATTTTAGAGGCTGTATTTTATTCATATTAATCTGGCTATTGGTAGACATGGGTAATTTGGGATCTTTAAGCTCTGTCTGCTCCATACTCGAGGGCATTTGGGCTACTTTACTCTTTTATGGAACCTCTCTGCTTTTGGTAGTATTCTTCAAGGATACATTCTTCCAAACCATGTGCTCTTGTGCAACTGTTGGCTTTCCCCAATTATCTAGTTTAAAAGCTGCTCTATCTCCTTTTTAAAGGTTAATGCCAGCAGTCTGGTTCCATCCCAGTTAAGGTGAAGCCCATCCCTTTGGAAGAGCCCCTCCTTTCCCCAGAATGTTCCCCAGTTCCTAACAAATCCAAAACCCTCATGTCTGCACCATTGTCTCATCCACGCATTGAGACTCTGGAGCTCTGCCTGCCTTTTGGATCCTGCGCGTGGAACTGGAAGCATTTCGGAGAATGCTACCCTGGAAGTTCTGGATTTCAACTTCCTACCTAAAAGCCTAAATTTAGCCTCCAGAACCTCCCTACCACATTTTCCTATGCCATTGGTACCGACATGTACCAAGAGAGCAGGCTCCTCCCCAGCACTATCTAAGACCTTATCTAGGTAGCTCAGCACACAATCCTAACACACACCTAACTGTATTGCATTATCTCATGAATGAGGGGCACAGTATCACTGGATTCACACTGTAATACATGCTGATCATGCACACTTCTAAATTAATTTACTTTCTAGGGAAAAGTATCATATCTATTCAATTCCCCTAAAAATGCTTTCTGGCTTTTAATATCTGATAGTATCAGAATTAATATTTTTATCAGGTTCAGCCATAGTAGTAGATTTCTTATAATGTCAATCCTAGCAGTTTTCTGAGCCAAATTTATTTCAGTGATTGTTAATTTCCCAGTTAGCAGCAAGCACTATGTTCCATGCAATGTTCACTTAAATTAGATCAGATGATTATCATCTAGCGCTACATTTAAAATATTTCAGATGTCCTTGAATAATTTTCTACTTAGATGTGGTTAACACTTTCTTTCAGGAAGCAAGTACTTTTACACACACCAACCACCATACGTATTATCACCCAGCAGTTAGCAAGATTTCCTGCTGCCTTCTGACATCAATTTTCTCAGAATCCTTCTTATGATTGAAAGTCTTCATTTCTTTTTCAATATAGTATATTACAAAAAGCTTCTCACTCACTTCACCTTTGAATTGTTCCGTTTCTGAAAGATCCTCTCAATTAATAATTTCCGTTGTCAGAATTAGTCGCTTTGGTTAAAAAATTCACCCAAGTTATTCAAATTTGCTTTTCCTCTCCAATTACATTTTATCCAAAATTCTTCAAAAACTACTCAATTTTCCTTTCACATACAGGAGAATCAAGAATATATCTCCAGCCTTTTCTGTATCCTCATTCCCAACTAAAAACAGATATAAGTGCTACATTTGACTTCATAAATCAATGTCTTCTATTAGAAAGACTTTCTGACCTTGGTATTGACGATTCTGCCTTTTCATGGATTCAGTCTTTCTTCTCTGGTTATTCTGTCATGATACTGCATTCTCCCCTGCTCTGTGGAGTCCTCCAAGGCTCCATTCTAGCTTCTCTTATTTTTTTTTTATTTAACCCTTTCACGTCCACAACAGATTTCATAAATTAAGGTGCAATTAATAATTTTTTGGAAATATAGAATCCGGTGAATGATTTGGGGGACAATTTGAAGGTTGCCATATGGCAACAACAGCCATGAAAAGGTTAAAAGCTTCAACACAGTTACAGAAAAAAGAAAGTCCACTCCCAAAATACTTGCACAGTAATGAACCATAGGATCATCATTTCAAACAACTGCCATAACACAGCCTTAATTTTATTTTTTTGTTAAAGAAAATCCCCTTACAACCCAAATTCGAAACGTTTCTGAACAACTTCTTTGAAAAACTGCGTAACTTGAGACAAAGATGAACGGAACGAATACGCGCAACTACCTCCCATACATTGCGTAGAGAAACATCCACGGGAGTTTCAACAGTAGGAACACCAGAGGAAAATTCCAATGAAGAAGGCAGCTTAACTTTCACAATCCCCGAAGTAGTAGGCAAAGAAGAGGGTTCTTGAACAGCAAGAGGATCTACCCCAAGTGACTCTTCCCTAGGGGGAGAAACCTCATGAAGCACTTCCTGTCCGGGTAGGGCAAACCCCAGTGTAGTGATGGATAAGTCTGAAACAGTACTCATGGTTTCACCCGATAGTACTTTCTCCGAGTGATCAGCCTGGGCATTCAAAAGATGATGATCCATTGGTCCAACAGTCTTTAAAGACTTAGCGCCCGAGGCAGGAAAAACCCTTTTTTCTCCTCTTACCCATGAGAAACTGCAGACAACTCCTCAGACTTAGAAGGGGTTCCAAAGGGACAGGGCATTCCCCTTTTGTAACACCCCTTTGGGCACGCACCCACGGGTCGCATTCCATGGTGGGCCGATGCTCTTATACCGGTCCAGGGGGGTGGGGATGCCAAACTCCTCCTTCACTGCACAGCCACACCAGGATCCAATAATCAAGGCAAGTAGCAGTCCCAGGTCACCGGAGCGGGCCGACGCTCTTATACCGGCCCAGGGGGGGTGGGTAAGCCAAACTCCTCCTCCATCACACAGCCGCACCTGGATCCAATAATCAAGGCAAGTAGCAGTCCCAGGTCACCACAGTGGGCCGACGCTCTTATACCGGCCCAGGGGGGGGGTGGGGACACCAAACTCCTCCTCCACCACACAGCCGCACCGGGATCCAATAATCAAGGCAAGTAGCAGTTCTAGGTCACCGCAGTGGGCCGACGCTCTTATACCAGCCCAGGGGGGGTGGGGATGCCAAACTCCTCCTCCACTGCACAGCCGCACTGGGATCCAATAATCAAGGCAAGTAGCAGTCCAGGCAGGGATATGTTTTGACATTTAGCTATAGGGAACCTAATCAGATTCCTTCTGGATCGTTTTTCAAAGGGTACTGCCATGATATCATATATTGTTGGCATTGTGATAGGGCAGCCATATATCCACTGTGCCAGGCACTGGGAGACATGACTGATGTGCCCACATTCCCCAGATTGTTCCATGAGGCCTACATCCCTATCCAGTCCAGGATCTATGACAGCTGCGAGAGTGGTGATATATCTGGAGTCTGGGTACTTGGTGTAATGGCACAGCGATCTCCCCTCCCATGCCCACACAGGCCTGACCAGGGGGGCAGTGCCACAAAGCAGACTGTGGGAAGACAGACAGGGTTACTCCAAAGATAGCAGATATATACAGACCAAAATACACCACAATGGGACAGGTGTAGATGCTGTGAGAAATGCCTGCACCCAGATAGGGGGGAATCAGATGCCATAGCCAGAAGACCCTACTACTACTACTACTACTACTGATCATTTGTATAGCGCTACAAGGTATGTGCAGTGTTGCACAGACACACATAAAAGATGGTCCCTGCTGGGGTAGAGAGTCACGAAGGGGGCACACTTGCCCACAAACAAGTAAGTAAGTAAAATAATTCACTTAGGGCTAATATAAGATGTAACAGCGGTGTTTAACATTTCATATTAGGTGGTTGTTCTATACTCCTTGTGCTTTATATATATTTATTGTCACAATGTTATTATTTATTGTATGATTTATTTATAATTCACATTTATTCTTTTAATATTTTAATATTCATTTTCAATATGTGCTTTTATTTTATTTCTCTGTTGGCGATTTCTCTAGCTCCTGAGGAAGACTTTTTTGCTGAAACACTGGAAGTGTAAGGGTTAATAAAAGCTGCTTTGGATTTTAAGAGGTGTTCAACTCTGCCTGCTTTCCTTGGATCCCTGCTTGGGTGGAGCCAGCTGCGATCCAAGATGGATGTCTAAGAGAGATCCTCCAGCATAACTGACAAAAATCCTGCATCCAGACCACATGCCGGGTAGCTCCCCCTAGCCTCTCCTTCCTGGCATTATGTCAATGCTAAAGCCAGCCCAACTGGAGTATCCACAGACCCCTTCTCAGAGTGCTAATGATCCAAGACAGAGCTATCTTCCCCTACTAAAATGGCAGCTGGAAAAGAAAAAGATGGTGGGCTTAAATAACTGCTCCAGGAAATTAGACAAGTAAAAGAAATCATTGCGGCGAACGGGGAAATGCTGGCAACAATGGGTAATGGATTTACTGATATCAAAGAACAACTGAACAACCTCACACTCCGACATGACACAGTAGATGAGCAAGTAAACAAACACGAAGCCCAGTTTGAACAAGTACATCAAAACACCCGCCGAATTCAGCAGCTTAAGAAGCAGTTCAAAGACAACAGATTGTGTCATAATAATCTCCGACCACTAGGTGTCCCTGAAGGATCCAAAGGTGCTGACATGATAACATGCCTGGAAATTCTACTATTGCAGCTGCTGCAGATCCAGTTCAAGCAACTATGTGAAACGGAAAGGGCCCACCGTACCCTATCACATTGTGATACACAGATGAAATACCCAAGGTCCATTGCTCTAAAGTTCTACTTTACCCGCAAGTGCTCAGCATTCTACAGGCAGCACAAACTTGCACTCCTGTACAATTTGATTGCCATAAACTATAGTTCTATCTGGACCTCAACAAAGCCACTGTGTTGAGACAGAAACAGCTCATAGCCTATTGGCCACAGCTACAATGCTTAAAAGCCCATTACGGATTAATGTATCCCACCCGAATGTGGGTAATGGTACATAACCAAACCCACTCCTTTGTGAATCCTCACCAGCTGTGGGCTTTCCTGGAGAGTCTCGGATCAACAGTTATGGATACCTAACCCTCATATAAAAGTGACCATGTCAAGAAAGAGAGAACCTTTCCATCCACCAAGAACTGTAGCCTGAGACCGAAAAAAGGTAGAGGAAGGAAACCAGACTCACCGATGTTTTGCCTGCCATGGGTTGGTTGAGGGGGTTACCAAGCATACCTCAATAAATTATCTATACACATAGGGATTTATGATTCTCCGGTAACATATCCGTGTTATGTTGAATATCCGTAGTGTAGTTTGGAGACAGAGACTGTGCTCCATATGCTCTGTCCTAGAGGTGGGCTTGTGATTGTCGGGGTGCATGCGGGATAGACCCGCTTGGAGGAATCACCTTGGAAGGGAGATCCCAATAGTTGGCTGTGACCTAACTGAGACAGTCCTGTGTAGCCAGATCTCCACTAATCTTATGGACCAAGCAGAGGCTATACTTTGTGGATCTCAGATACTTCTGGATCTTCCTCGTTGGGTCTAACTTGGTTGTACTACTGGTTATTGTTGTTTACTCCTGTTGCAGGTTGCCAGGAGGGCGGGGGAGGGGAGTTTTACTTTTTCTTCTACTTGTTGAAACTGTTGAGATTTGATTGCCGGTTTGGGGAGGGGGTTGGGGGCAGGGACTTTGAGGAGCCTTTATTTTAAGAGTTGCCGGAGTGAGGTTTGCTAGACTGGATGGCATTAGCTACCGCATTTCGATGGTCACAGAATGGCCTAGCTCTTTCTGGTTTTGTCTTAATCAAAGATCCTCTTCTAGGTGCTGACTATATATGTCTTTTTAAGAAGCATAGTTTGTATGTTAGCACTATTTATGTGTTGCATGTCTCAATCCGAGAGGTTGGGAACCACAATTATCCTTTACGTGCAAGGACAAAACCCTTAATAGCCTTCCCAATTTGCTCATGGGGTCCAATTATATAAATGTCACTTAAAATTTTGTCACTTTAATGTTAACACTAGAAGCCCCAAAAGGAATTTTACCTAGAAACCCCAAAGTGCGTCAATTGACGCATTATCACAACGACTGCGTTTAGCATGAAATGCAGATGTGAATTAATGTGAAGTTACTTATTTGTTAAATACATGCAGTATGTGACGTCATTACATGACGTCATTGTGTGTTTATTGTTTGTAATGTCGAAGTAAAACTGTAAACAGTGATTGATATGCACCACCTAGTGGGAACATGAATTTATACCTAGAAGCCCCAAAGTACGTCAATTGACACATCCAAGACAATTGAGTGCGTCAATTGATGTACTTTGGGGCTTCTAGGTATAAATAAATTTTCCCGCTAGGTGGTGCATCTGTCATTAATTTTCGATGCACATATTTGAACATCTTGACCTTGCTAACAAAGTCATGGAACATGACTGACATTGTTCTAGCAGTGGCGCTGGTATACAACTTCGAAGATGCATTTGCGTCAATTGAAGCATTTCGGGGCTTCTAGTGTTAAGGGCCTGAACAATCCCATAAAAGAGGAAAAAGTTCCTTTATATACTGTCAAAGTGAAGCAAGAAACACATTTGAATCAATCCGAGGCCAATAAATTGGTCTCTGGCCCCTTCACTGTTTTGGTATGCTCCTTAGGAAAAAGAATGGCATTAAAATCTTAGAACAAAAGTCCCTCCCACTTACTAAATTAGAAGAAAAGATTTACGTGGAGGGCCGATGGACCAGGGCAGTCTGTCAGATAGGTGGTCAGAGGCTTCTGTGCTTCATTCTCTACACCCTAAATACAGACTGCCAGCAGTTCTTTCAGACTTTCATCCCTGTGCTTAGTACTGACACACACATTCTGGTCCTTATTGGGGGGAATTTCACTGTCTGATCCTCCTTTTACAAGCCACACAACTGTTACAAGGTATAATGGAATCTCTGGGGCTGGTACAGCTCTGGAGGCTCTTACATCCCACTAGTAAAGAATTTATATTCTACTCCCTGCCCCATGATTCCCATTCCAGAATTTATTTTTTACTAATGTCTGAAGCTCTCACCAGTGGACTGCAACAAGTAGACATTAGGGCTAAAACCATTCTCAGACTACTCAGACGTTAGCATCTGTGTCCATTTAGCCCAAGTCCCTACAACTGAACCTCGATGGCAGCTTAACAAATCCCTACTTGGGGATGATGTTTTTTTAGCAGAGGCGATTGAACAATACTTTGCTTTGAATGCTTCTTCCGCCACCGCTGTGTGGGCATGGTGGGAGGCATTTAAGGCTTCCCTTAAGGCTATGATCATCAGCTATTCTACTGGGGCTATGAAACAATGGAAGAGGAAGCTTCAAGATCTAGAGGATCAAATTCATTCACATGAACAAATCTTATACCAGCATTCTGATGCTTTAGTACTACTGCATTTACAGCACCTGCAATATGAGTAGAATATTATCCTTGGTGATTTAGCTGCATAGGAAATCTTTATACAACAAAGATACTAATATGAGGGAGCCAATAAAATGGGAAGGCTATTAGCCACTTCTGTTAAAGCCTGCAAAACCTCGACTAGAATCACTGAGGTGCAGGATGAGACTGGGCTTCTCTGCTCGCAGACCACTGCGATTTTAAACACAATTTCAAACTTTCTACAAGAAGTTATACTCTTCAGAAGTAGATAATCCCATCTTAACATTTGAAGGGTTTACCCAAAATGTGGAACACCCGACTCTAGATAGGCACAAGGTGCTATGTTAGGTGCCCCCTTTGACACTTACAGAAATCATAGATGCTATTAAACAGCTTCCAATAGGAAAAGCATCGGGCCCTGATGGTCTTCTTCCTGAGTTCTGCAAAGTCTTCTGTTCAGAGATGGCCACCATCTTCTCACATTCTACCAACTGCTTGCTCAGCAGGCCCAAGCAGTGGGATCATTCACAGAGGCCACATTGGTCATCACTGAAAAACTGGGGAGAGACCCACAACTGGTGGGAAAGTATAGACCAATATCTTTACTAAATCTGGGTTGCAAAATTCTAGCCAAGACCCTAGCAAACCATCTGCCCCAGTTCATGCCTACAATAATATACCCAGATCAAACTGGTTTTACTCCTGGTCAGTCCACCTCAGACAATCCCTATGTCAGATCCTGGCATCCTCTCTAGACATTTCTACTCTCTTTGTGGGTCTCTCCTTCGATGGCAAAAAGAATTTGATCTTCTAGAGTGGGCTTATATTTTTCAAGCACTTGAGTGACTTGCCATATTCCCTAGTTTCATCTCATTGATCAAGACTCCATATGCCTCACCAACACCACAGATCTTTGCAAACAGCACACTATCTTCACCTTTTACTCTCCAATGAGGCAACAGACAAGGATGTCCACTATTCCCATTGTTATTGCCCTAGAACCCGTAGCACTAATGATTCGACAGCGTTCACAAATCTGGGGCTTCCCTATTGGAGTGTATAATTTTATATCCTGATAGGGTAGAATATTCATTTATGGTGGATAAGAGGTCCAATTATCAGCGTCAAGCCTACACAGACAATGTTTTATTATTTTTGGAACTCATATCCCTTTTGGACCTCTTATCCACCATAAATGAATATTCTACCCTATCAGGATATAAAATTAATTTGAATAAATTGATAGCATTCCCACTTACAAAGGACACAACATTAGAGGACATCACTGGATTTCCCTTCCAATGGGCTGCATTCTCCTTTAAATAGCTGGGAGTCCCCTATAGTCCCACTCTCCCAGAAACGTTAGAGAACAATTCCTCACATTTAATACAACTAGTGAGGGATTTAACACTGAGATGGTGCCTTCTCCACTTATCATGGTGGGGGTGGCTGGAGTCCATAAAATGGTAATTGTACCCAAGATAAACTACATTCTCAGCATGCTTCCCATCCTATTGCCTGTTAACCTGTACAAAAAGGTAGAATCCTTAATAGTAGCTTTCATCTGGCAGAACAAACCCCAGTGTATTGCAACCCGAAAGCTGAAACAAGCTAAAGCAAAGGGAGGCATCCACTTTCCAGATCTTCATAAATACCATTTATTATTCATACTGCAACAAGAATTTGAATGGGTAGATGCATCAGATAACCCTACAAACCCATCTTGGCTGGTCCTGGAACTTCATCACCTGGCCAATATTCCAACTCATTTGCTGCCAGAAATAAGTGGCCCTGATCAAGGTGGGTGGATTAATGTTATATCCACAACTCAGACTGCCTATCACGAGCTGGCCATTCTGATAGATCACAAGAACCCCTTCTCACGAGTACATCCCATATGACTGAATCCCTACCTTAAGATACAAAAACGACTTTCAATTGGAAACACTGGCAAGCCAAAGGCATATGGGAGACTGGACAGCTTATAAATAAAAATTAATTCAAATCCTTTTCAGATCTTCAAAGAGTTTCATATACCGGCCAAATGGTATTTCCATTAGCTACAGTTTAAGCACTGTTTGGAGTTGGCAGGGGCGTGTCCCTAACAGACAGCTCCCCAATGAGGACTTCTTGTTAAGGTGCGTAACTTAAATACCACATCATGTACAGCCTCCATAATATACTCCTTATTTCATGATCACTCTGCTCCTAGCAATAGGGGACAAAGTAGTTCCTGGGAATTAGACTTAAATCAGAACTTAATGCAACAACAATGGACACGGTTCTGGAAACGCACTCCTAGAATATCCCAGTCAGCATCTAGGACTTAATCTTTATTTTTCTTGGCCCACCGTGCTTTTATCACCCCAGTTCTTTGAGCTAAATGGAGGACTGAAGGTGGTAATAAGTGCTGAGCATGCTGCACTCAACTAGGTACCTTTCGGCACATATTATTTGACTGCCCAAATATACAACCATTCTGGCAGCGGATTTGGCAAAGAATGAAACAAATATTGCCTTTCCTGGTGCAGCCAATCTCCTTAATCAACCAGGATGTGAAGTTGGTGGCAACCATCTTGGCAAAACGACTACACCGATACTTGCCTACACTAGTCCACCCAGACCAGATGGGATTTGTGCTAGGAGGTTTGCGTCTAATAATATTTTGAAGGCCTTAGATGTGCTGTATACTGCCAAAGAGAGGGAGGGAAATGCAATTATTATGAGACTGGATGCTGAAAAGGCATTTGATAATGTGTATTGGAACTTTATGTTCTGGTTGATGAGCAGATTTGGGATCAGGGGAAACTTCTTAGAATGAGTCAGAGTACTCTATCATGAACCCCAAGCATGCAATATGGCAAATGATTGTATATCAGACCCTTTTCAACTACACAGAGGCACGCAACAGGGATTCCCATTGTTCCCATACTTTTCTTGCTAATGCTGGAGCCCCTAGCCCTCTGAGTATGGCAAACTACAGAATGGGAGGGGATTAGTAAAAGTGGTGACCACTATAAGATTAATCTATACGCTGATGACATACTGCTCTTCCTCAATCAGGTGAGTAGGGATATAGTGAAAGTGATGATCACCATTACTAAATTTGGGAAATTTTCAGGCCTATGTATTAATTGGGGAAAATCAGAGGCCATACTGACATTGAGGCACTGCACTTGTAGGATGAAAAGGGACTTTCCTTTACTGTGGGCAGGAGAGTATGTGAAATATATGGGTATATACCTGAATGCGGACCTGGGGAAAGTATATAAAAAAACATAGTAGAAAAACTGGACAATCTCAAGCGCTTATACGGCTGTTGGAGGGAGTTGCCTGTGTCACTGATGCGAAGGGTGGCACTGGTGAAGATGGTGATGCTGTCCTGCTTCTTTACCCCCTTCAGCTGCTTCTAATCTGGTTTAAAGGACAGGAAGAGAAACTCTACAGAAGTTTGATCACGTTCTTTCTGTGGAAGGAGAGGGACGTGCGACTCAACTACACTAAGTTAGTAAAGGCAGGGGACTAAGGGGGTTGTGGTTCCCAGACCTACGATTATATAATGTTGCCATCCTTATTAGATGGGAGTATTAGTTATACATGAGAGGAGTGCGCTGTGCACCACAACAGTTCTTTGACATCAAATCCTCACCATAGAGATGTTGGAGCCTTATCCAAGGGCCATCAGGGAGGTGTGCCAAGAAACTGTGCAGTGTTTGGTTTGTGGGCCTGCTGTGGAAAGCATAGACCTGGTGGAGGATACGTGTTGGCATCTTCTGAGTGTGGGAACACCTGGGCTGCAAATCTGTGGGACAGCTGCTGGATATGAGCCGAGAAAGCTTTCCGACCTTTGCGGAACTGACAATGAAATGGCAAATCTCCAACATGCATTTTTTCGCATACTTGCAAAGCAGACACTTTATCACAGGAGGGGGGCCGGCACCCAGAGGCTTTTGAGGGTACACATCACTAGATAAGGTATTCCTTGACACATTGACTGGGAGCTCTTAAAAGGGTTTTGGTACATTTTTAAAACAAAGTTACATTCTTTTTGGTGCTTTAGTTTAAAAGGAGAAATATTTTCTGTACTGGAGTAGGTTTAAAACTCTGCTTTAGTAACTTTCTCAGCTCTTTGGAGCTACTGACACCTAATCAGGAGTTAGTGGGCTTGATTAGCCTGTGAAAGAACTGAGAGCAGATGAGGCCTGCATAAAAGGCTGTTGAGGCATTACTAACAGGCCTATACATTTCAAACAAAGGTAAGAATTATTATTATTATTTTTTTAATTGCTAGCTCTCTGACTGGGAGCTCTTAAAAGGGTTTTGGTACATTTTTAAAACAAAGTTACATTCTTTTTGGTGCTTTAGTTTACAGGGAGAAATATTTAGTGAGGTAGGTTTAAAACTCTGCTTTAGTAACTTTCTCAGTTTTGGAGCTACTGACACCTAATCAGGTGTCAGTTTTCTCCCTACATCCCCCCCAAACTCCCACCCACCCCTAGTTAGCAGTCTTGCTTTATAGGGCACCTTCCCAATTAACAAAACACAGGGACTTAGAACAGCACATTTTGAATATAATTAAAGAGATTTAACTGTTTTTTCTCTGAAAGGATAGCTGGGAAATTGTCTGGTACTTTGGTAAATCTCTCTCTTTTGCTTTAACAGATACCTAAGCTCCACAAACAGAACAATGGCTTGGGAAAAATCATATCGCTAAAGCTGTTGCCCCCATTACAACTTCTGCCTCTGTCCAGACAGAGGTCCCAATGCCAGTGGAAGGACCGGTTCCATGTGCAGGGTGCCTGCATGCTGAAGCTCTCAGGAAACAAGTGGAGGAACTCAGAGAGGAGGCGGTGAGGTTGAGGATCATTCATGACAGTGAGGAGTACATTGATGAGATGCTTCTTGCAACAACAAAGCTCTCCAGCAGAGGAGAAGATGGGTGCCTACAGAATGATGAAGGTTGGACACAAGTCATCAGGGCCTGCAGAATCACCAATCCAACTTCTCCAGCCCTTGAATTGAAGAACCATTAAGCAGCCCTGGAAGAGGAGGAGGTGAAAGCATCCCTGGAAAGGGAAGAAGCAGAGCTCAAGTACCCCAAAGTTGCAGAATCAGTGACTACAAGGAAGCGAAGGGTAGTAGTGGTTGGTGACTCTCTTCTGAAGGGTACTGAGGCATCCATCCAGAGGGGTATGCCATCTGCCAGGTGCCAAAATCCAAGATGTTATGGAGAGTTTGCTGGGACTCATCAAGCCCACTGACTATTATGCAATGTTGCTAATCCATGTCGGAACAAATAATACTGCCAGATATCCCTCTGAGCATATCAAAAGTGACTTTATGGCTCTGGGAGAGAGGGTGAAGCAGATAGGTGCACAGGTGGTGTTTTCTTCAATCCTCCCTGTTGAGGA
Source organism: Ichthyophis bannanicus (assembly GCA_033557465.1). Classification (NCBI taxonomy): domain Eukaryota; kingdom Metazoa; phylum Chordata; class Amphibia; order Gymnophiona; family Ichthyophiidae; genus Ichthyophis; species Ichthyophis bannanicus. Next base: position 457,023,278 of record CM066035.1, read on the forward strand.
TAAAGGCCAAGGCAGAGAGGCTCGCATCCTGGAGATGAATGCATGGCTGCGTGGATGGTGTCATCGAGAGCGTTTTGGGTTCCTGGACCATGGGATGCTGTTCCAAAGGTTGCAGAGCAGAGATGGCATACATCTGTCCAAGAAAGGTTGACGTGTCTTCAGTAGCAGACTGGCTAATCTAAAGAAGAGGGCTTTAAACTAGATTTGTTGGGATGGGTGAAGGAAGCCCCCAGGTAAGTGAAAGCCCTCAGGTAAGTGAAACATTAAATACCTTTATGGAAGTGGGTAAAAGAGGTAGCATATGGAAAACAGTGTGTCTAAATGCCCGTAACATGGGAAATAAGATCCCTGATGTTGAGGTTTTGGTGGGAGTGGCTGATTTGGATTTAGTGGCAGTTACAGAAACATGGTTCACAGAAAACCATGACTGGGATGTAACTATACCAGGCTATACTTTATTCAGAAAGGACAGGGTAGGAAGAAGGGGAGGAGGAGTGACACTATATGTAAAAAATAATATTAAAGCTTTGGAATTACAGATCTTAAAAGAGAGAGGAGGCACTGCGGGTTAAACTAGAAAGAGGGAAAAAATCTATTTGCCTTGGCGTGATATACAGACCTCCATCACAAGATTAAGAGGTGGACAGAGAGTTAATTGCAGACATATGCAGTATTGCTAGGAAAAGCGAAATGCATCTGATAGGGGATTTCAATGTGCCAGATGTTGATTGGCACATTCCTGCTGTAGTATCATCAAGAAGTAAGGACATCCTGGATAATATACAGCGAGAACTATTCAGGCAATTGGTAACACACACATGAAGGGGCCATACTGGACTTGATGCTTACCAATGGTGAAAGTGTTTCTGATGTTATAGTGGGAGATCATTTTGCATCCAGTGATCACCAGATGGTGTGGTTCAGTATTAGGATTAGGGCTGTTAGAATCCATTCAAAAGTGAGGGTCATAGACTTTAGGAAAACCAACTTTTTCAAGATAGGCCAATACCTCAGGGAGTCATTAGCAGGATGGGAACAGCTGGGGGATGTAGAAAAACAGTGGGCAAAACTGAAAAGGGTATTTTAAAGGCAATCAAACTTTTTGTTAAAATGGTAAATAAAGGTAAAAGGAAAAGGAGACTGCTATGGCTGTCGAAAGAAGTAGCTGAAAAGGTGAAGAAAAAGAGGGAGGCCTTCATGAAATACAAGAGAGCACAGAGAGAGGAAGACAGGCATCTATATTTGGAAAAAACTTAGAGAAGCTAGCAAAGTAGTCAGGAAAGCAAAGATCCAAAAAAAGGAGGAAATAGCCAATGCAATAAAATGGGGGGGATAAGACATTTTTCAGATTTGTTAAAGAGAAGAGAAAGGGCAAAATGTGGTATTGTCAGACTCAAGGGTGAAGGGGAGGAAAATGTAGATGCTGATAAGGATAAAATGGAATTGTTTAAGAAATATTTCTGTTCTGTGTTCACAGATGAAGAACCAAGAACAGGACCTCAGAAAACACCCACAAACAGGAAGAGAAGCGAGGGGGTGTATTTAGATTTCAGTAAAGCCTTTGACACCATTCCTCACAGGTGACTTATAAACAAACTGACCACCCTAGGGATGGACCCTAAAGTTACTGTTTGCGTTAGAAATTGGTTGAGTGGGAGCCGACAAAGAGTACAGGTAAATGGAGCTCACTCTGAGGAGAAGGAAGTGGTGTGCCCCAAGGATCTGTCCTTTGTCCGATTCTTTTTAACATTTTTGTTAGTGATATAAGTGGAAGGGCTGCCGGGTAAGGTTTGCCTCTTTGCGGATGATACCAAAATCTACAATAGAGCAGACACCTAGGAAGGTGTAGATAACATGAGGAGGGATCTAGCTAAGCTTGAGGAATGGTCTAGAATTTGGCAGCTGGGATTTAATATAAGGTCATGCATTTTGGCTGCAGCAATGCAAGGGAGCAATAAAGTATAGGGGGTGAAGTACTTTTGTCCACTAAAGAAGAGCGGAACCTAGGCGTGGTTGTGTCTGATGATCTTTAAGTAGCTAAACAGGTAGAAAAGGTGACAGCAAAAGCTAGAAGTATGCTCAGGTGCATACAAAGAGGAATGGCTAGCAGAAAAAAGGAGGTGATAGTGCCTCTGTATAAGTCTTTGGTACGACCTCATTTGGAGGTGTGCAATTCTGGAGACCTACAAAAGGATATAACCAGGATGGAGTCAGTACAGAGGTTGGCTACTAAAATGGTTAGTGATCTTCATTATAAAGCTTATGAGGGCAGACTTAAGGATGTTAATATGTACACCTTAGAGGAAAGGCGGGATAGAGGAAATATGATTGAGATGTTTAAATACCTCCATGGCATAAATGCACAGGGGGATAGTCTCTTTCAATTGAAAGCAAGTTCTGCTATGAGGGGACATGGGATGAGGGTGAAAGGGGGATAGATTCAGGAGTGATATGAAGAAATATTTCTTTACGAAAAGAGTGGTGGATCCGTGGAATAGTCTCCCAGAGGAGGTGGTAGAGATGAGTACAGTATCTGAATTCAAAGAAACATGGGGCAAAGACAGAGGATCTCTAAAGGAAAAAAGTGGACTGTTGCAGTTGTTAATATGGAAGGACAGACTAGATATGCCATGTGGTCTTTTTCTGTCATCATTTTTCTATGTTTCTATGTTTCTATACCTCAATAAGGTGTCCCCTAGTACCGATTAGCCTGCACTTGGAACCCTGGAAGTGAGATGACATTATTTATTTATTTTTTATTTATTTAGTTAACATTTCTTATATACCTCCTTATAGTGGTATCAAGGCAGTTTACATTGAACAGAAGAATAGTTACATGTAACATGGTACAAATTAACTAGGTAGAGGCAACTGGAATCACAAATGCAATTAACTATTTACATTTAACTGATAGGCAGTAAGTATTTACTTTCTGAACCGTGATCTAATAACTATTTACATTTGAGTGGTATAGAGTCCATACTTTCTGTATTTCAGTCATCTAGGTTTGTGTCAGGGTTTTGGATGTGGGTGGGTGATCTTGGGAATCTGATCTATAATATTTCTTGAATATGTGTGTTTTTAACATCTTCCTGAAGTCCTTTTTGTCTACGTGGGTGAAAGAACTGGGTGAACCAGCAGGGGAGGAGGACTTAAAGAGGCTCTTTGCAGTGGTGGCTAGAGTTACAATGGATGTTACTCTGCAGGAGATGCAATTCAAACGCCTACACCGGATGTTTAATCATGAGAGGGGGAATTTCAAATGCGGCTGTGGGAGTCCAAGAATGCTTGAGATGTGGAGGGGAAGGGGGACCTTGACACATATGTTTTTGGAGTGCCCCACACGACAATGCTATTCGGAGGGCATTCTGTGGCATATCCATAAGGTCCTGGGTGGTCCAGTGGAGTGGACATTTACAGGGCCATTGCTGAGCATTGACCAATCCCTAATAGAAAGGGGAGTGGAATCGATGGGTCAAAAATCTGGGAGGGTGGCACTCATGCTGGCGAAAAAGGTGATCTTGACTAAATGGATAGAGAAAGAGGCACCTGAATGTATGGCATGGATAGCCAGAATGAAAACTATGGCTGAATGGGTGACAAAAGTAACTAAAGAGCATGTGATGGCCAAAAATAGAAAGCATGCTTTGCTATGGACACACTTTGTTGAGGGATTACAAAGTTAAGGCCAGGAGCTTCAGAGTTGGGGCGGGGGGAGGGAGGAGGAGGGCAACATGGGTAAAAAAAAAAGCAACTTGAGACCTAACACATCTCCTGTTACTGAATGGATGGGTCACGGGACACTGAAGCTCAGCAGAAATATTGCTGGGTCTGAATACACTAAGGCAGAGCCGGTGGTCCAGAAATAACTGGGGTGGGGGGGGGGGGTGAATTACCTATATATTGCTAAGAACCCTGGGTCCAATTTTCAAAGACATTTGCACAGTTAACAGCCCATGCTAACCATGTAAATGCCTTTATCAGGGCTTTTCAAAGGCACCTACATGAAAATCCCCAACTAAGTCCCCTACATGGCCCGATGCTATCCGATTAGCATCGGGGTGTGTTGAGGGCATTCTGGGGCAGAACAGAGGTGGGGAATGGTGCTACCCAGTTAGCACTCTGCGCCTTAAAGATAGGAGAGGAAAACCCTCGCCTATCTTTAAGGTGCCAGGCTAAAAAGACAGCATCCAAAATTGCTGCTGCCCACTTAGGCTCAGCAGCTTTCCGGCTGTGCGGCAAACCCTGGATTTTCACTTCTGTCATTGCGACGGGCAGGGCTATGTAGTTACAGTGCTTAGCCCTGCCCAATGCATTATCGGGACTTGGTTTGCAGCTTGTCGTGCTGTGAGGGCATGCGTGCATCAGTGATGCTGAGAGCTAAACTATCGGTAGTTTAACTACTGGCAGGGTCTCCCAAGATGGACTGGTCTCAGCTGAGGTGCCAGACCAAGACAAACCACCCATCTGGGCAGCAGCAGAAAGGGATAGTGTTGACGGCGGAGGATCACATTTTTGTGACAACGGCAACAACACCAAACTTAAACCGCGGAAGAAAGGCACGGCAATCTACTTCTGTATCTTGCCATGAAAACCCAATGGATAGTTACAACAAAACAAATTGTGCTATGGTGCTGGAAGATGAGACTCCCAGGTCGGAAGGCACTCAACTAGCTACTGGGGAAGAGCTGAAGACATTTCAGAGTAAAGCCAGCATTTATGATGTGGTTGGATCAAAGCCCTCGTGAAGTCTGACTGCTGATGTAGCTGTGCATGAAATGAGAGTAAGAAGCTGTAAAGATGTCTTACACTGTTACCGATGACTGAAGTGGTATTTAAAGGTGCGGAAGAATTGAAGGAAATATCGATACATCGGGAAGATGTATTACAACTTTTAGATAAACTGAAGAGTAGCAAATCACATGGGCCGGATGGTATACATCCAAGGGTGTTGAAAGAACTGAAATATGAGATTGCAGACCTGCTATTAGTAATCTGTGAACTAGCATTAAAATCATCTCTAATACCTGAAGATTGGCGGATTGCCAATGTAACACCAATTTTTAAAAAGGGTTCCAGGTCTGATCCAGGAAACTACAGACTGGTGAGCCTGATGTCAGTACTGGGAAAAATGGTAGAAACCATGATAAAGAATAAAATTACTCAGCATGTAGATAGTCATGGCCTAATGGGAGACAGCCAACATGGTTTTAGACAAGGAAGATCTTGTCTTACTAATCTGTTATGTTTTTTTGAAAGTGTAAATAAACAGGTGGACAAAGGTGAGTCGGTTGATATAGTGTATCTGGACTTTCAGAAAGCCTTTGACAAGGTCCCTCATCAGAGACTTTTGGCAAAACTAAAGAGTCATGGGATAGGAGGCAGTGTACTACTGTGGATCAGGAACTGGTTAAAAGATAGAAAGCAGAGGGTTGGGCTAAATGGCCAATTTCCCCAATGGAGAAAGGTGAATAGTGGTGTACCCCAGGGATCTGTGCTGGGTCCACTGCTTTTTGACATATTCATAAATGACCTGGAAAGTGCAATAATGAGTGAAGTTATCAAATTTGCAGATGACACAAAACTATTTAAAGTTGTTAAAACCCAAGAGGATTGTGGAAAATTGCAAGAGGATCTTGATAAATTGGAAGACTGGGCATCAAAATGGCAGATGAAATTTAATGTGGACAAGTGCAAAGTTATGCACCTAGGGAAGAACAACCCAAACTATGGTTACACGATGCAAGGTTCCACATTAGGAACCACCACCCAGGAAAAAGATTTAGGTGTCACTGTGGATAACATGTTAAAACCCTCGGCCCAGTGTGCAGCGGCAGCCAAGAGAGCAAATAGAATGCTAGGTATCATAAGGAAAGGAATGGAAAATAAAACAAAAGATATTATAATGCCTCTATACCGTTCCATGGTGAGACCGCACCTTGAATATTGTGTGCAATTCTGGTCGCCGTATCTTAAAAAGGATATAGCGTTATTAGAAAAGGTTCAGAGAAGAGCCACCAAAATGGTAAAGGGGATGGAAGGATACTCCTATGAAGAAAGGCTAAAAGGTTAGGGCTCTTTAACCTGGAAAAGAGACGGCTGAGGGGAGATATGATAGAAGTCTATAAATTAATGAACGGAGTGGAACGGGTAAACGTATATCGATTGTTTACGTTATCAGAATATAGGAAGACTAGGGGACATGCAATGAAGCTACAGGGTAAACTATTTAAGACTAATAAAAGAAAATATTTTTTCACTCAACGTGTAATCAAACTCTGGAATTTGTTACCGGAGGATATAGTAAAGGCTGTTAGTGTAGCTGGGTTTAAAAAAGGTTTGGACAAGTTCCTGGAGGAAAGGTCCATAAACCATTATTAAGAAGGGACCCAGGATATCAATTCTTGACCTAGTACAAGCATTGCAGAACCTGTGTCTTTTGGGGAAACTGCTAGGTACGTATGACCTAGATTGGCCACTGTTGGAAACAGGATACTGGGCTTGATGGACCTTGGTCTGACCCAGTATGGCATATCTTATGTTCACATTGGAACATGGAACGTACGAAGCATGAACGAAGGGAAGTTGGAGGTGGTTAAGAATGAAATGGAACATGTTCAACTTGATCTGTTGGGTGTCAGCGAACTGAAATGGACTGGCATCGGGCACTTTGCATCAGATGATCACATGGTCTACTATGCTGGAAATGAAAGACAAAGAAGAAATTGTGTTTCATTTATAATAAAGAAGAAACTTGCAAGAACTGTAATGAAATACAATGCAGTCAGCGAACGCTTAATCTCTATTCGTCTATGAGGATTGCCTATCAACACAACTATAATTCAAGTATATGCCCCAACAACAGCTGCAGAAGAGAATGAAATTGAAGAGTTCTATGAACAAGTTCAAGCTGAAATTGACAGAACATGCAAACAGGATATCCTGATAGTCATGGGTGACTGGAATGCAAAAGTTGGCAACAAAGAAGAAGGCAAAGTAGTTGGAAAATATGGACTTGGCAACAGAAATGAAGCTGGAGAAAGACTGATAGAATTCTGCAAGACCAATGATCTATTCATCTCAAACACCTATATATACGCCACTGAATATGCCCCCCCCCTTGATTTTTACACCTATTCACTTTTACATATGTAGCTACTCTCTTCTGTTTTTCAAACCCCTCACCATCTTCATTGATTTCCTTTGGACAGTGTCTGGACACTTTACATGCCCTTCATGAGAAATGATCCCCAAAACTGAACTCTAGGTATGTGCATTCATTTGAAACAATATGGGAAATGTAGTTTTTAACCTGAAGCATGAGGAAAATAATCCAATACAGAGAGGGGTTGAGGCTGTATTCCAGGAGGGGGACATCCGGGTCGTCTGGATGTCCCCACTGAAGACGGGGCCATTAGGACCCGATCCTGGTTCACGGGAACAAAACATTCCCATGAGAGCCAGAATTGGGCCCGAGGACAGCCCGACATACCCCCTCTGCCTGTGGGGATGTTCTCCCTGCAGGCGCCCCAGGCATCCACAGCTCCAGCCCCCCAAAACCCTGCTGCCCAACCTACAGCTGGCCTTTGTTGGCCTGGATTGGGCTATGGGGACCCCCCACACCCGGCCCCGACACCAGTGGGGGGGAGGCTCCTCTGCCCCAATCGGCCAAATTGTGCTGCTTATACCACCTCTGTGGTGGCATAAGCAGCAGGCCCCAGCAGGCCCGGCAGCACTAACAGAGTCATGGCCTGAATCAGCCCTGTATCTGCTGCCAGGTGGCCCGCCCCTGCTCTGCTCCCTCCCGCCTCACCCCATCCTGAAGCATAGGACATATGGGGAGAGCCAGTGGGGGAATAGAGTCTAGGCGGATTGTGGGACTGTATGTTCTGCCGGGACATACAGCCCCACAACCCACATTCATGAATGAGGGTCATAGTTTTCCCAACAGTGCACACTATTGCTCAAGAGTATGCATTATTGAGCAAGAGGGCATATCCATAAAATCACCCTCCATTTCACTACCTCCTCTTCTTCCCCCCCCCCTTTTTCCCAACTCTCCCCCTTACTTCTGCTTCCCTTTCTTCCTTCCCTCTGGTCTCTGATGAGGAAACAACACTCCTCCTTTCTTCCTCTAAGCTGACTACCTGCCCTTCTGATCCTATGCCCACCCACCTCCTTAGCTCCATTTCTTCCACTATCGTCCCCTCCATCACTCATATTCTCAACCTATCGCTCTCCACCGCTACCTTCCCTTCTGACTTCAAGCATGCTATTGCCACACCCCTCCTCAAGAAACCCTCACTCGATCCCTCCTGTCCTTCCAACTATCGTCCCATCTCTCTCCTTCCCTTCATTTCTAAATTACTTGAGCGTGCTGTCTACCACCGCTGTCTCGACTTCATCTCCTCTCATGTCCTCCTAGATCCTTTACAATCCAGTTTCTGTCCCCTACATTCTACCGAAACTGCTCTTACCAAAGTCACCAATGATTTGTTTCTGTCTAAGTCCAAAGGCTTTTATTCTGTCCTCATTCTTCTGGATCTCTCTGCTGCCTTTGACACTGTTGACCACAATCTTCTTCTTATCACCCTGTCTTCTCTTGGTTTCAAAGGCTCTGTACTTTCTTGGTTCTCTTCCTATCTCTCCCACCGCTTTTTCAGTGTGTACTTCGGTGGCTCCTCCTCCTCGTCTACCTCTTTACCTGTGGGTGTACCTCAAAGTTCTGTCTTAGGTCCGCTCCTCTTCTCTATACCCAATCCCTTGTTGCCCTTATCTCTTCCCATGGCTTTCACTATCATCTCTATGCTGATGACTCTCAAATCTATCTCTCTACGCCTGTTATCTCTCCTGAAATTCAAGCTAAGATCTTGGCCTGCCTCTCTGACATTGCTTCCTGGATGTCCTACTGCCGCTTGAAGCTGAACATGGCCAAAACTGAACTCCTTGTCTTTCCCCCTAATGCCTCCCCTCCTCCTTCCCCTTTCTCAATCTCTGTGGATAACTCTGTTATCCTTCCTGTCTCTTCGGCACGAAATCTTGGTGTTATCTTTTACTCATCTCTCTCCTTCTCTTTACATATCCAAAACATTGCTAAAACATGCCTTTTCTTTCTTTACAATATCTCCAAGATTCACCCTTTTCTCTCTGATAACATTACTAAACTGATTGTCCACTCTTTAATCACCTCCCGCCTTGATTACTGTAGCCTTCTCCTTGCTGGCCTCCCTGCTAACCATCTCTTTCCTCTCCAGTCTATTCAACATTCTGCAGCTCGTCTGATTTTCCGTCAGTCTCATTTTTCACACATTACTCCTCTTCTCATGTCACTTCACTGGCTCCCCATCCGCTTCCGTATCCAGTTCAAACTCCTCCTTCTAACCTATAAATGTTTTCATTCTTCTGCCCCTCATTACCTTTCATCCCTCATCTCTACCTACACCCCCTCTCGCCTACTCCACTCATCTAATTGTCTTCGTTTATCTATGCCTTTTACTCGTACTGCTAATTCTAGACTTTGCTCCTTTCAACTGGCTGCACCCTTTTCCTGGAATTCTCTACCTGTCTCTGTCCGCCAAGCCTCCTCCCTGGCCATCTTCAAATCCAAATTGAAATCCCATTTCTTCACTATTGCTTTTTGTTCCTAACTCGTCCTTTCTTGTTCTCTCCATAAACATTTATTCTTGTCTTGTTAATTGTTATTTGTATTATCTAATTTATTTCATATTTTGTCTTGACTAGATTGTGAGTGCTAACGGGCAGGGACTGTCTCTTTTTATGTTTGTACAGCGCTTTGTATGTTGCAGCGTTTTATAAATGCTTAGTAATAATAATAATAATATTATTATTTAAGCAATTGTTCAATAGTGTGCACTACTGATGACATTGTTCCCCCGAACGATGTCATCCCATAAATACAACAGGAAACTAAACAAAACAAAATTTTTGGCCTGCACATACAGTAACTACTAAATACAATATTCCAGGTGAAGTCTCACCAATGACCTGTACAAGGTCATTTTCTACTTGTTATACCTCTTTCTATTCTATCCATTACCTTCCATTATCCCTCTGGCTTCTACCTTATCATATTGTTCTGCTGCCTTGACATAAGTGGGAATTATTAACCTAAGGTCTCTGTGCTGGCCCTTTGGATTTCTGCACTAGAAATGCACCACTCTGCACTTCATATTATAATTTAACCGTTGAGCATTCAACCAGCCTTCTAGTTTTTTTTGCGCACTTCTCATAATGTTTCTTCCTTCAGAAGTGTCCATTCTGGTGTAGATACTTGTGCTGTGTACAAAAAGACACACTTTTCCTTTTAAACCTTCAGCAATATCTCTCAGATATACAGTAAACAAAATTGGTCCCAAGACCAATTCTTAAGGAGCTCCACTACTCACTTTTCTCTCCTGTGAATTACCTTTATTACTTCCCTTTCATTTGTGAGCCAACTTATTTACTTATGAAACTTTTAATATACCACCTATTCAGGCAGAGCTTCTCTCAGAGGTTTAAAACATAATATTCAAAGTCATAATACAATATAGAAAAAATCACATATATTAAAACAACAAATACCAACAAATCTGCCTAATCTCCTCTGCTCTAATACAGTTCAATCATCAAAATTTTATCTTGTTTTTCTAGTTCAGTGCCAAGAGCAAATCCTCAACCAGTACAATTGTCTTGAAAGAGATCTAAGAACATTTAAAATCTAAATAAATAAAAAGAGAAGAGTTCATAAAATAAACCTTAAGACATTTTTTGATATACTAAATAATATTTAATAAGAATTATAAATGAAAGGAACTTTATAGTATCAAGATGCCTATATGATTGATCAAATATTCCTACATGCATTGTGTATGCACCTATTATATGCATGCCTTGGGGCAGATGTACATGTCAACATGTAGAATTTTGGATATCCATGTTTATTCCCCTGTCAATATTTTAGGGCTACTCAAAAAGATGCCAACGATTTAACACTTTAAATCACTCACAAAAATAAATCCCAACCACATGAAGACCAATTAACTAATTCAAATAATAAACTCCAGAAAGGTTATTTTAAAGTAGGGAACATTAGAAATGAGCATATATATTTCTACAGGGTGGCCAAAAAAAAAGTGAGAACATCTCGTAAATTAAAAGCTTAAGTAGTTTACTTATTTACCTTTTTTAGCTATATAACGTATTTATTTCGACAATTTCCGGTCGCCATCTTTTTTTTTTTTAATTTGTAAATCATTTACATCTGTCTTTTTGAATTTTTAAATAACTTATGTGCTACGAGATGTTCTCACCTTTTTTGGGCCACCCTGTATATTATATCACATTAATTGCCAACTTTCATTGTTGTGCCCCCTCTTTGGACTAACCTTATGGTATGAGCCATGCAGATAGGGATACATTTTCAGCTGGAACAGTCACTGACTTATATTAAAGCTGGTGCCAGCGTTTACCTTAATTCATATATTCAGTGCCGGTATCTTTACAGGCAGCATTGCTGAATACATGATTACTGCAGTGACTGTGCTGGATAATTCACACCCTCCACACATACAATACTGCACTCCATGACATAACCAAAACAAACATGCACCACGCAAAGTACACACTCGCAAAATAGACACTTTAATCAGTATAATGCCCACTTACACTCCGTAAAACACTCACACCAATCCCATCTTAGGCACAAACATCACCTGTACACTCATCAATACAAGATCCATCAAAAACAAGGCTAACACTATCTTGGACTACTTGCATACACAAAAGACAGATATCCTATGCACAACAGAGACATGGCTCAACAAAACTGATCAGGCCATTTTAAACTAGATCACTTCACCTACATACACCGCCTTCAACTGCCCCAGAAAAGGCAGGAGGGGAGAGGGAGTGTTGATACTAGCCAGAAGCCACTACAAATTCAAGACCACCTCATTGATCAGCACAGAGGAATTCAGCATAATCAATATTTCTAACAAATATGTCAACATATGACTTGCATATAGACCTCTGAATGCCAAAGCCGAGGAACTATCTTGAATACTAGTATGCACACAATATACAACTCATAAACCACTTTTGGTCCTAGAGGACTTTAACCTCAGGGCAGCATCTGACAAGGATGCCAAATCATTCCTCAAAGTGATGGAATTGCTACAATACAATCAACTATCAAGGACCCCACACACAGATTGGGAATGAGCCCCGACCTTATATTCATTCCCAAATTACTACAAGAATGAAACATCCTCACCTCCCTTCAATCTCACCGATGTTGTGGTCAGATCATCACTTAATAACCTTTACAATATGGATTGTCCAACCTATAAAAAATCATGAGGAGCCTCCCAATGAAAGAAGATTCAAGGCCTTTGACAAGGAAGCCTTCTTGAAGAAGGCAATCTCAAAGCTGCTTCAAGGCATAGGAGATCTGGATAAGGCCATTGAGAATTGGAATAACACCATATCCACAGCAGCAACAGCGTCCAGCAGGAAATACACACACACACACACACATGCAGCAGACTCACCACTCCTTGATATTCTAACAAGATCAGGGAGGCAATGTGGGAATTAAGGCAACTTGAAAGGAAATGGAGACAAAATAAAGCTCCTGACCTACTAAACCTGTATAGAACCAATGAGACTACAACAACCTAATCAAAAGCTGCAAGCAACAGCACTACACAAACATCATCAGCGAACAAGCCAAAAGAACTTTTCAACATCATGAAAACACTCACCAGATTCGCTACACAACAGAATACCCCTGAAGTGCACCCTCAAGACATGGCAAACTACATACTTGAAAAGCACATGAAACTCAATAGGAACATACTGATAACACCTTCGAATAACATGAAAGACCTAGCCTCCACCCAAGCCTGGAGAGATTTCTCCATACCATCTGTTCAACAAATAGAGCAGATAGCCACCTTGCTCAACACAACCATAATCTCCAACTGACCCATGTCCGGTTCAGTGGATAAAAGCCATCAAGGATCAGCTCCTTTAATCTATACGCAAGATAGTTAAGTCATCCCTACAACAAGGACACATGCCATCATCCCTCAAACAAACCTTTATGCTGCCGATATTAAAGAATACATCACTCTTCAACTAGATCCCTACCAGTATGGCTTCAAGCCACACCAAAATGTGATAACACTACTAACCTCACACTTCGACAACATCATAAAGGGAATATACAAGTTCAAGATTGGGTTCCTCCTCATATTCATAGACATCTCTTCCACCTTTGATACTGCGTCACATAATATCTTGGTCCACTGCCTACAGGACATTGGCATCTGCAACAACATAGTAACATAGTAAATGACGGCAGATGAAGACCAGTATGGTCCATCTAGTTTGCCCATTAGATAGTTAAATTTATTTTGATTTTATCCTGTTGCTGTAAAGGGATCCACTGTGTCTGTCCCATGCCATTTTTTAATTCTGTCACTGTATTTGCCCCCACCACTTCCATCGGGAGGGCGTTCCAAGCATCCATCACCCTTTCAGTGAAAAAGTATTTCCTGACATTGCCTTTCAATTTACCCGCTTGCAGCTTCATGTTATGCCCTCTAGTTTTACAGCTTCCCCGTCTTTGGAAGATGTTTGTTCATTATTCCTCTTTAAGTATTTAAAAGTCTGAATCATATCTCCCCTATCCCTCCTCTCCTCCAGAGTGTACATATTTAGGTCTTCAAGTCTCTTCTTATAAGGATTATGATGCAGGCTCCAAATCATATTTGTTGCCTTCCTCTGAATAGTTTCCAGTCTTTTTACATCCTTTGCAAGATATGGTCTCCAAAACTGAACACAGTATTCCAAGTGAGGCCTCACCAGTGACTTATACAACATCCTTAAATGGTTCACTTCCTACCTAAACAATAGACTACAACAAGTCAAATGTGCAGCAAACAACCCAGCACCTTTCACTGTATACCATAAGGCATTCTGAAAGGCTCTGCACTCTTCTCAATCCTCTTTAAAGTATATATACACCCCATCTGCAGCATCATCAAGAAGCATAACATACTAGATCACTTATATGCTTATGATCTAATGGCATACACCCCAATCGACATGGAGGTACCAAACCTCACAGCCATAACCCAATGCCTGGAAGACATAACCACCAGGATCAGCAACAACAACCTCACCCTAAACTACAGCAAACTGAAGCACTCTACATTACCAGAAACACCTCTTTCATCCCTCCGCAAGCAATCCTCTATTAAATCAAACAATATCTGTGAAAAGTGAATTACGCTACCTAGGAGTAATCCTGGACAAAAACTACAACCTCCAGTCACACAAACAAAACTGCTGCAAAAGCATATCACAGGCTAAAACTCATTAGGAGAATAAAACCACTCCTAAACTAGGACCATTTCTGAAGAGTATGCCAGGTCATTATCACCGCAATACTGGATTATGGCAATTCACTCTACCAAGGACTCCCAAGGCAAATCACATATCCTCTACAGCTGGTGCAGAACACGACAGCATGCATCATCACTGGAACAGCCAAGACAGACCACATCACACCTGTATTATGCCAACTTCACTGGCTTCCGATCCAAGTTCATGCCAAGTTCAAGGCAATATTGAATATTTTCAAAATCCTGCACCACTCCTCAGCTGATATCCTGAAGGACTTATTCATAAGAGACACAGGCACCTGCCCCAGGCGAAACAATGACAAACATATGATCAGTGTACCCACAAATTACCAGAAAAGCAAAGAATCCACTTCCAAAAGTGTCCTATCCCTAGCTGCCCCCCCCCCCCCCCATTTATGGAACACCCTCACTGATGAAATGTGAGCTTCCAGAAATATCAAATACTTCAGAAAGAAACTCAAAACCCTTCTGTTCCTGGAACATTACGTGACGTGACCACCTTGATTAAAGGATAAGGTGGCATACAAATCTGTCTAAATAAATAAATGTCACATAGACCAGCAATTGCACCGGTCTCCCCTGCCTCGAACCTGTCAGTCCACTAGAACTGCTTTCTGATAACCTGCCCAAACTGTAAATAACATGATCTGACTGTAAATATGTCAAGTCAATTGTAAATAGTTTTACCTTGTTCAGTGCCCTGAAAGCCAACCTTTTTGATCCTAGTTCACTGTATATAGTTTAAGTTTGAGTTGCAATGTAAACCATTTTGATTACAGGATAATGCAATATAGAAGCCTGGGCAAATAAATAAATAAATATTTTTTGGACCCACCCTCGCTTCTCACCTAACCCAGTCCACAGACAGACAGATAATATCTGTCCATTGAATGATGGGCCTGTTATTATTCATATATTTTTGAACATACATAGATGGTCTGTATTCACTGGGAAAGTATAATTGCCTTTGAATATAGGAACAATAGAATATAATTATTCATTCACATAGAACATTTGCAAAACTGCCTATGAAACTCCTTTAATAACAAGTTCATAGCAAAAGTAGAATATTTAAATTCTGATGTCACATCAGTGATAGCAACAAACACTGCCTGACAAAGCCACTGAAAAGCACTGGGATCATGATCCTAATAGAATTACAGAGAATGAAGAGGTTATGATCACCTGGGATACTCCCATTCAAACCGATAAAAAGCTAGATGTGAGGAAGTCAGACATACTGTAGTGGTAAAGGTGAAGAACACCACAACCACAATGATTATAGAGGTGTTAGTCCCAAGCGACTATTCTGTGAATCATGTTGAAAGGGAGAAGATCTTGAGGTACCAAGAAATGCAGTCAGATATTAAGAAAATGTGGCATCATGTTGGGTGCCATAGGCTCGATTAACAAGAATTTCCAAGCACACCTTAATGAATCACCAATACATGTTGCATCTTATGAAGTCCAGAAGGAGGCTTTCTTTATTAGTACATTGCTCAAGTCTTTCCAGTAGATGATCAAGGCAAGTTACATTCATGTAGAGTATTTCCCTGTCACCAGAGGGCTTACAAACTAAGTTTGCATCTGAGGCAATGGAGGGTTAAATGGTTTGCCTGAGGCCACAAGGAGTCAGTAGGATTTGAACACCAGTCTTTCTGGTTGCTGGCTGCTGCTCTAATCACTAGGCTTTTCCTTCACTCTGCTGCAACTTGCTTCCAGTTGCACTCTGGTCAATTTGCACCATGCCATTCTAGCATGATGCAAGAACTACACAGAGCATTAGCAGCAAATTTTAGAGACTAAGATCATACGCGACATACCCTGGCTTAAAAGTGAGATTCATGACTGACATGGTATGCGCAAAACTATTTTTTGTTATATTGTAGCATTGAAGTTACAACATTGTGAATACCATATCCCCTGTGGATAAGGTATTAGCCCGTGCCTTGTAGAGGGATAGGTAATAACAGTGAGGTATTTTTCTTCTCTTTGTGTTGAGATTTTTCTCCTTATTGATATCTGTTGGAGCCTTTAAGCATTTTTGGGACTTTTTTTTGGACTTTTGCATTGTTAGGTTAATCAGTCCCTTTGGTATTTTGTATTTTGCAGTTTTGCAGTTTTTGATACTATTATGGCTAAGACATTGAAAGATGTTTACAGTTATCCAGCAGAGCGGGTTAATGAACCATTGAGCACAACCTCATTGTTACAAGTGAGAGACGGTAATGAAAATTGAGATTGGGACTCATTTTTAAATCTTGCTAAGAAGTCTATTTGATTGGAGCTACATTAATTGACAATTGTCAGAAAGAAGTGATTCTGCGAGGACTTTGAGTGTTTAAAGAACCCTGGATGTTCTCTGAAGATGGAAAATTTTGTTAAAAAATAGAACAGTATTTTGAACAAATGCACACTTGATTTGATGCTGTTGTTAATTGAAACTACAAAAGAGAAAAATGTGCTTGTAAAACAAAAAATTGATGGAGTTAAAAAAGTTGAAAATTGATGAAATCTTTTCAGACCGTATGGTGAGATAGCAAAGCAACTTGATAAGTATCAATATAAAGTGCATACTATGAGGCTTAGGAAGTTGTTATAAGATGAAAAAGAAATGAAAGAAGGCAGTATTTATAATTGATCTAAGGTTCATGGTCATGGTAATTATGCAAAATGCTGCAGAATTGCATTTGATTTTTCATCCAAGAGTCCTCTTTCTAGTGATTATGAAGATAGATATGATGGGCATTTTTAGGGAAAAAGGATTGTATGAAGAACAGACTGTGGAACACTCAAGGATTGGCTCAAAGGGTGAGACAAGGCCCCTTCACACGCTCTCAGCAAAGGTTCCATCAGCAGTTGTGAACTTATCGTCAAAGGAGTTATCATCGCTCTAACTTTCACTATTATCTAATGGTATATTTTTTGTACCAGGTTCTTATTGTGATTCATTCCAGAGTCAAGTTGCAGTAGAAAAACTGATGAGGACGCTGCAACTGTGGCTGTTTTTTGACAAAAAGGATTTCCACCTAGAATGTTCAGTAGTGTGGAAAAAGTCTTCTTGGATCCATCCTGGACCTATTGATCCTATATTGTTGATATTTTAAAAATTGGTACTACGAGATACTGAAGAACTTGAAAAGCGGGAGCATCCTTCCTATAAAAGATTATCTCAAAATGAATGGTTGACTATATTAGAATTACAACAGGATGCCTCTTTGGTTATAAAGAGGGCTGATAAAGGAGGAATAATAGTGATTATGGACCATGAGCAATATCATGAATACATTTGATGACAATTATCTAATGTACACCATAACATTAAGTTAGATGGTGACCCTACTTGTTATTTGTTAGCATTATTAGCTATAGGGGTATGTTTACTAAACTGCGGTAACATTCCCTGTGTTAGGTTCCCTGGATGCCCATATAAGGGAATGGGCGGTGCATCATTATGGCAAGCCGTGTCAGGTTACGCGCGTTACAAGGCACGTTATAAGGTGCCTTATAAAGCACCTTATTAGGCACAGTACAAGGCACATTATAAGACACCTTATAAGGCACCTTATTAGGCACAGTACAAGGCACGTTATAAGGCACCTTATAAGGTGCCTTAAAAGGCACCTTATTAGGCACAGTACAAAGCACGTTATAAGGCACCTTACTAGGCAAAGTACAAGGCACGTGCCTTGTACTGTGCCTAATAAGGTGCCTTATAACATGCCTTGTACTGTGCCTAATAAGGTGCCTTATAACTCCTTATAAGGAGTGATGGCAACTGTGGTGAGGGTATTATGGGCTGGCAGCATGGATCTGCAAAGATATGACTGTCACAGGCATGCAAAATACCAGACATGGACAGGAAGGAACAATGAGGAATCAAACTCATGACCACTGCCAAAAATGTCAGTGTACTAACCAGTAGGCTATACCTCTATGGCTTGCTGCATAGCAATGGCTGGGTACAGAAGGACTGCAGGTCACCACACAATCTGTCTGCTCTGTGTGCCAGGATAGGGTAACCCCATCAGCACCCATGATGCATTGCACATGCAGAACAGCGGCCTACAGCTGACCACCAAATGGGGTCTGCACCTCTCCGGTACTGCAGCGTGGTAAGACGGACTGACAGTGTGTGATACTGGCACAGAGTATCTACAGACCATGCCATTGTGCAGGTTCCGTGTTCACCCTGAGGGATAGGATGGGTGCCCAGCACTAGGTCCACGGTACATGTAATGCTAGAGATAGATTCTGCTGCACATCCCCATCACTACCAGTGTGTGATAGGTACTCCGAGCAGTGGAACTGAAAATATTTCTGTTCCTATCTGTGCTCTGCAGTCACGTGTAGCCCTGTAGGACCGGACAACACCCAGATTAGTGCGTACGCAGTGTTAAGGTCTGGCTGATATGGGTACCTGTTATCAGGGCAACAGGGTGTCTAGACTCGCATGAGGTTTAGGTAGCACTGCCTCTATGGGTCTAAGTGGTATGCACTACATACCCCAAGGAGCCTCAATCACCACTTTTGTAGATGATGGCTGTAGTACCAGCAACCACTTTCCTGTTGGTGGATGACAGCCCTACAGGGCTGATAAGCCAGAGCCATGCCTGTGACAGTGGCAGACCAGCAGTGATGCTTGGGGGTGGGCAGGGGAAGGCTCAACTGCCCCACACCACAGTCTGCCATCCACCAGCAGACAGCACAATCAGACTGCACCTGCAGCATCCTACAGGGTGGTATCACCATACACAGACTAACTGCAGACAGCCCACTAGCCAGTCCATAGTGCATGCTCTGAGGTGGGATGCACAGCATAGACACCAAGCAGGTATCTCCATGATTGGGCCCCAGAACCAGGAACACACAGGTATCACTAGAGATAAATAATGTGTGGCACTATGTGGGAACATGGACATGCCATGGTCACTGCTCGGTCAGAGTGAGAGTGACCTCCCAGCGTGACATGCTGTGGCCACCCTGCCCATGCAGGTGGTGGTCGAGCACTACAGTGTCCCAGCCATTACCCTCCACCCTGTGCAGATGCATCCTGGCCAATCCACCCTGTCTGGGCCATACCCCCAATACCTTGTTCCCATCATGCACATTTGCAGGCTAATGCTGGAAACAGTGTAAGCAATGTGGGTTCAGTGAGGTGTTGGCAGACACAAAACAATGGAGAAACATATGCATACTCCCACACCTATCTCAGCATTGTGCAGAGATAGAGGTTGTTGACACCCCTGCCCGCCACACTGGTCCTGATCACAGTGCCGATATTGCTAAACTGTGCAGGGGGTAGTAGCAGTGCTCTGGTGATAACTGCAGCTCTGTGCTGGGGCCAACAGCCTGACACTCCATGAGGCTGTGGATAGTGGAGCCCGTATGAGTGGGTGTTTGTACCCCTGTGCACCGCTGCATTGAGGTTTGCACATGTTGTTGTTGTGGCTGCATTGTGGGATAAAACTATGGGGTGATGCTCTGCAGGATCCACAGATGGGACTTGAACCTTGGACCCTCTGGTCTTGGACACACTGGCTGAGTGTACTGCTCCACACTGCTGACACAGCATTATAGTGGTCCCTGGGCCTACCCTTACTTTCCCTAGCCAGACCTCTTCTGTTGCACTGCATACCACGTACTGGTACAGGGCATGGCCTAGGTCCACTGCAGGCAGGTGCCACTACTCCCTTCAGCACAAACACCCCCCCCTGCCATGCCACCATGACCATATGCTGTCAGTGACAGTGGTGCACAGTCCCAGGCCATCCAGGGGGCATCTAGGCAGCTGCCTATGGTGTGGGTTCTGGGGTAGGGGTGCCTACATAGCTGTCCACATTTCCCCCGGCACCACCTGTCAATGTTATGTGCCCCTTTGGGTACCTGCTGGGTAATGTCCCCTGGATGGGACACTGTGGGACACAGACTCATGGGCATGTTTGACCCTGGTCAGTTGCTGTCTTGCTGGTTTCCATTTTCTGCGTTCCTATGTGCCACCTAGGCATCCGCCAATCCACCCTGTGCCCCAGTTTCCCCCACTTCATGTCCTGCCTGCAGCCCCCATGCCCCATTTTGCGCCATCACCATAGTGGCCTTTCATACCTCGGCGCTATGCTGTTGCTGCAAATCAAGCACTACTATCACCTTTCTTGGGCTCCCTGCCTATGCTGTACATTGCTGACACTGAAATGGTTTTTCTCTCCTGCAAATGTGCCTCTAATGCCAGGTTTTCAATTGCGTTACTTTTCAGCCCTTCAATTCCCCACGTTGGTGTTGTGGGAGCCTCTCCCCACCCACGCCCCGCCCATTAACCCCTTCTCTCCACCCTTTTCTGGTCCTACCGTGGCCAGGAGCGCTAGCGTGCACTAAGTAATGTTAACGCACTTTAACGTTACCTAACACGCATTACCGTTACCGCTGTTTAGTAAACATATCCAATAGTGTGTCTGTTTTCATCTTTCTATGTAACACATTTGAATGACATTGTAGTATGCAAACCGCTTTGATTCCCAGATAAAGCGGTATAGAAAAACAGAAAAATAAATAAACTACAAAAAAGAAATTGAGTCCATGATGAAGATGGCATGTAATTTAAGGTATTTGACTGGTAAGGAAAGAGAATTCTTGAATCCTCTCTTTCCTAAGGTGCCTTCATTGTATATTTTGCCTAAAGTTCATAAGACTTTGCATTGTTCACCCTGAAGACCGATTCTTTATAGTAATGACTACAATCAACAAACTCAACATACCGCAAACCAAACATAAATACAATCAACAAACATGCTGCAGAGCATTTGGAGCTGTAGAACTCATCTCTATGGAACTCCCTTCCTTACACCCTAAGAAACATCACCAACCTCCCTACATTCCACAAACACCTGAAGACCCACCTATTCACTGAATACTTTGGCCCTCCACCTAACCCTCTCAACTACACAATCAACCAAAATAAAATGGCAGATGTAAATAGTTGTTTAGTTGTTAAAATGTCAAAATTGTTATATTAGAAAAAATGTTTGAATGTTTAAATGTCACATGTTACTTGTATAACAAATGTTCAATGTAAAATGTTCTGTTCTCTGGAAAGCATTTTGACCTGGAGAAAAGTGGTATATAAATATAGCTAAGTAAATAAATAAATAAATAAAATAATGATTTGTTGCTGGAATATGTTGGAAAATGTTAGATTAATTTTTTTTAAATGTAAAGTTTCACGTATTGCTTCTCATGTGAAAGACTTCTTACAGGTTTTGGATACAGTCTCTAATTTGGATAAATTTCATTGGTTGGTCACTATGGATGTGAATTCTTTGTATACTTCAATCTCACTGTTTTACATGCAGTTTGAGAGAAGCAGTTAAGACCTTATAAGGTGCCCACCAGCTTTTTGATGTGTTTGGCAGAGATTGCTCTTAAGAAGACATATTTTGTATACCAGCAAGAATTCTTCTTACAAATCTCAGGTACAGCCATGGGAGCTAATGTTTGCTCCTTCACTAGCCAATCTTTACATGCAATTGTTTGAGGAAATATGGGTTTATTGCTCCCCATTTGCAGCCTACAGTATCTTCTAGAATGATGACAATATATAGATGACGTTTTTGTGCTATGGGGGGGCTCTAAAGGTCAATTGCAGCAATTTTTGGACTACCTAAATAATTGCAATTTGGCAATTTAGTTTGATATGCAATGTGATCAATCAATGATAACCTTTTTGGATGTGTGGGTGTAAAGAGAAGGGGACAGTTTAACAATGATGGTTTATTCTAAACCGATTGACCAGAATACCTTTCTAAGATATAATAGTTTTCATCCTGTCCATTTGAGAGATAGTCTTCCTTACTCTCAATTTTAGCAGTATTGACATATTTTTTCAGCAACTTCAAAATCTTGTTTACAAGTGACTGGTTTAAAGAAAAGGTTTCAAGAAAGAGGGTACCCTGATCAGGATATTTTGAGAACCTACAAAAGGACATAAAAATCATTACAAATGGCTATTAGAGCAGCCCTCAAATACATCAAAGTTGGAAAATGATCAAGTTATGTGTGTATTACAATATTCATCAATGTCCAAAAGGATGACTTCTATTAAACAACGCTGGAATGTTCTCAAGTGCATCCTTGTTTATGTCAGCACTCCTCTTTGTGTTGAGATTTTTCTTCTTATTGATACATGTTGGTGCCTTTAAGTGTTTTTGGGACCTTTATTGGACTTAATTGGTCCCTTTGGTATTGTGCAGATGTGCAAAAGTAACCCATTTGAAGAAATTGTCCCAGGCAGTTTTTGAAGTAACACAAAACCCTGTTGCTTCACATAGCCAGCCTGCTATGGATTTCTACAGAGAATCCGTCACCTCAGCTACAGGTAGAAAACACAGGGCCTGATATTCCAACCTGTAGGTGGCAGTAAGGCAATGAAAAAGCAGTGTTACCCATGAACTGTAAGTAGCACATATCTGGGTATCCGGAATTCTCACTCAGCCACTGAAGGATGAATATTTGCGCAGTGTGCATGGCATAAATCTTATATCCACAGGGGAGTAAGAGGGCATAAGGGGAGTGGAACTACAACATATCCAGTTAGCAAAGATGTTCAGCAGCACAGGGCGCCAAGCCAAATGCCATAAACTACATATCTTTTGATTTGTGGGCACATTTGGCCTGGTGATACAACAGTACATGTCACACGGAGCATTGGCAAGATAGGTATTGGCTGTACCTGCAGACAATGCTCATGCAATGTGGGGCCTGCACATACTGCAGTGGAGGTGAAGACACCACTGACATGCCAGGGTACAGAGGTGGCAGCACAATGTTCAGCAGCAACAGCAGCCATTGACCCAGTGTGAGAGGTGCAGATACCAAACCCCATGGATATATAGACCTAACATACCTGCAACTGTTGAAGGAGGAGGTGTACCAATGCTACTGGCTGGACAGTGACACCATAACAGAGCTGTGTGGGATGCTGCGCAGGACGTTGGAGCCAGTCACAGCCCAAAGCCACGTGCTACCAGTGACTCTGAAGATGATCATTGCACTGGGGTTCCTGGCCTCAAGAAGCTTCCAGCATGTGGTTGGTGCCACCATTGGAATCACCCAGTCTGCCGCATTCCACTATATTGATGCCTTCACCACTGCCCTGGTGAGAAGGATGCAAACCTACATCACTACACCTAAGCAAAGGCAGGAGACGATGCAGGCATTTTATGATATAGCTGGCTTCCCATCTGTCATTCCTATCATTGACTGAACGCATGTTGTACTGAGAGCGCTGGGTCAGGACCAGAGGGCATTCTGAAATTGCTACAATTACAACTCCATGAAAATGCAAGTGGTATTTAATGCCCACATGCTCATCACTGATGTACAGTATGTTCCCATTTCCCAGGCTCCTGACATGTCTTCATCCTGTCGCAGTCTGGCCTGAGACAAGCAGCAGTCATAGGAAATCAGTCAGCTCTAACTGTAATGGTCCTGTATTAACAGTTACCATGGGCTGTAGTGCACGGTTATCACATGCCAAAATCCACACTGACTGCATAGTGCACTTTAGTAAAAGGACCCCTATATTATGAAATGCTTAACGTGGACTTTTTATTCAGGTCTGAGCAAAGATCACTCTTATCTATCTATGAAATTTAAGAAAGGTGACAGACACTTTTTTTCAGTACATTCTACTGGCAAATGAATATCAATTACTTAC
Source organism: Ichthyophis bannanicus (assembly GCA_033557465.1). Classification (NCBI taxonomy): domain Eukaryota; kingdom Metazoa; phylum Chordata; class Amphibia; order Gymnophiona; family Ichthyophiidae; genus Ichthyophis; species Ichthyophis bannanicus. The sequence continues at coordinate 457,047,419 of CM066035.1, forward strand.
TGTAGGTTGATGTCAGTTTTCAACTAGTCCCCTTTTTATATTTACTATGGCATGGAGAATTTATCATTTGTTACTACAACAATGCAGCTCCCACTACAGTTCTACGGTGACTGTGAAATACATTACCTTTCACGATACAAGCAAACAGAAAAAAAAAGAGGGACTTGTCTTCCAAAAACCACAATATCCTACAGCAAGTTAATGTTCATTAACAACACTACTTTTGTGAACAAGTAGTCCCTGTAGTATCTCCATGCTGCACAGACACTACCCCCGAACAGTCTATAAAAAAGGATTACTCTAAGGCAGAGAAAGCCAATCTGATGCACCATTTGAAACATCTTTTAGGATGAGAAGCATGGCAGTCTGAATGGGATCTAATGTTACCTAGCTACAAAACCACATAGCCCTATAGCCCTTCAAAGTTGAAATATTAAGGTGCAGTTCAATCAATGAATCTATTCCAGCAGTATTAGGATGACCCAAGATACATGTTCCGCTGGTTTTAATATTCAGTCGGTTTGCCTAATGAATGGTGCATTACAAACAGATATTTGTCTTCACCGCGATGACACCCTTGTATCCAGCTTTCTTCGTGGCATCAGAAATAATGTTATCAATTTCTTGATCCCCTTTTTCTGATACGGTGCCTATCTATCTGACACAGATGTACACACAACAGTGGAAGCTGATTGCCTTTGCTCCTGCCACTCTCTGCATCTTAACCGGGCTCTGTCAGAGCCGTGGGAGAGTTTCAAATGTGTGAACAGGCACTTCCTCTTTGGAAATCCATCTTCATACATTTGAAACTCTCTCGCAGTGCAGGCAGAGTACGATTAAGCTGAAGAGAGTGGCTAACACAAAGGCAACAAACTCCCGCCGCTGCTGGGCATGATGCTGCTGAGGCAGACTTTCCCGAAGCCTCTGTGCCCCAAGCCAGTGGTTTGCCAGCTTGCCTCTTAAGCCAGCCTTGGTGTCTGATGTCGAGGGGGTGTCATCGGATAGGGGATCCTTACTATTGAAGTCAGGAAGGTGAGAGGATCTTTGAAAGATATCAGCCCCTTTGTGACTGTGTTATCAGCAATGCACTTAAGATATGATACATGTCTGTCCTGTGTGCTAATTGCTGTGTACTCCCCCAAAAATTGCCACACACCACACCACCATGGTAAGATTTGCAACTAATGCATGGTAACTGCAAAATGTTACTGTGCTTTAGTATATAGGCCCCACAGATGATTATAGGGTAAATTCTGATCCCAGTTTAGCGGGTCTGGATCTCACTGGTGGCCACAGAGCTCCCCGCATGTATAGCCAACTCTTGTGGGGAGCTCTGTTTGTGGGCAGGAGGGGGTGGGCCAGGGAGGAACGAGGGCGGGCAGAGGGCAGGGAAGTGATCCCAGATGTACAGGGCCAATTCTGAGAAGGCTCTGTATGTCTGGGGTTGGCCAGTTAGATGGGGGACTTATTCCACCTTAGAGGGAATAAGTCCCCTGGACATCAGGGGACCGCAAAGCTAGGCGCCATCAAAGTGGTGAGGTCGGGGGTTGGGCTGTGAGGAAGGAAGGCTGTATTCGGCGGCCAGGGATCGCAGCTCCTGAATGAAGCTGTAGTAGCATGCAGTAGGACGCCATGGCACCACCACTCCATTCTGGAGCCTGGTTGAGCTAGCTGGGGAAGTAGCTGTACGTCCGGGGTGCCTGAATCAGGGCACCTACAGGATGTCCAGCCACTCTGATGTGCTTCTGCTCCCACAGGAATGTTTAGTCCCTGCGGGGCCAGAATTGAGTGCATCTCCTGGCCATCCGGATGTCTGGATGTCCAGACGGCCTGGGGACGCACAAACTTGAATTGATCTCCATGTGTCTTTATAGAACAGGTTTGAAGTAGATGCTTACTCGCCTTTCACACACAGCCAACCTGCTATAAAACTGCCCTGAGAATGCCTTCCTGTACTACCAGAAACAAAAATAGCTCAGGCATATGCTGAAAAATATTAAAGGTTTGGGCACCTGTACAGAGGAAAGGAAATACATCTTTAATTCTTGCATATCTTGATAAAATCAAAGCGCAGAAAAGGAAGAAATTTTAGGCAGTGCAAAAACAATAAGAAATATTACTGCAAGGTTCAGATTGTTTGGCAAGGATGAAAGTCACTGTGAATAATGAGGACAATTTTCACTAAGCTGGTTAGAGGCAAAATGTGCAGACTGATGATCTTCATTCTTTTGTGATTTACAGGATTTGGGCATATCAGAGTGGGAACCATTATCTCTCTTTTTATCAAGAAGGAACAATATTGGATACTTTATTTTAAGAACTTCCATCCACTTGGACTAAATTTGGATAGTGAAAGGCAAGCTTTCTCATAAATCAAATACGTATATAATATCTACTAAAATAACAGATTTTCTTGTAGTTGAAAACTATCAGATATGCTTAAGCTCATACCATTCTTATTGTGTAAGGTACGGTACAAGTATCTCACATTAGCGATACATTCCGTCAGGAAATGTTTTGGAATTAAGGAGAAGATAAAAGATAAAAGTGTTTGCCACTCCACCCCCACCCTGATATAAGCAACCAATCACCCCCATGCCTAATACCCCAGGCTCCGACTAGGGACTTACATGGTAGCTGATGTAAAGCATAAGTGATTCTCAGACATTCCTGCCTCATCAGCAGCCTAGGAATAAAATAGTACCTTTGATCCCTAGCAGCAGTCTTACAGTTCTATCGCTAGCTTTCAAGCTACTATATGATTGGTGCATGCCTTTATATAGCAGCTTGACCCTTAACAGTAGGACTATAGGACTACTGTTAGGTGTCATTTTGATTTGCCAGGCCACTGATGATGCAATAGCATAAGAGGATTGTTCCCCAGGAAGACCCTGATAAGAGCTAGGAGGTGCTGGGGAGAAGGGGGGGGAGGAGATATTTGAGGTCAGAGGATGTTGGGGGTGGGGTTATTTGGTTGCTCATGTCAGGGAGTATCTGGTGTGGGAAGAATGTCAGGGGTGGGGAGGTTGGATGATCATGTTATGGAAGGTGTATGATGATAGTGAGTACTGGGGTGGAGGCTTGACACCTAGTGCTACTGGGAGATACTGCTAGGAATCAATTGGCACCATTTTGAACCCATGCCAGAAAGGACAAGAGCAACAGGGGATTGCTCTTGCCCCAGATCCTAGACACTATGGACACTATAGTAGATCCTAGGGGATGGGGGGGGGGCTTAAATGGAGGCCACGGGGGTCTTCAGGGTATTGTGGCCTTTAATGGTAGTCATGGGGGGAATTTTCATGATGGTGGGGCTGAGGATCTCTCCTGGGGATGCCCTCTGGGAGGAGGTGATGGCTCCTTAAGGCCCATGTGCTAAGATATTTTGCACCAGGCTCTTTAAGAAGTTGTGCGGAGCATAAGGACACTTATTAATGGCCCAATGCTCTGGGGAGATAAAATATCACTAGTTCTAAGCTGTCAATATTTTTCCAAGAATAACATAGCTTGCCAAGTTCAACACAATCTGAATTAATTTGATTTGCCTAATAACGAGGTGCTCTACTCTGATCTCTGTTATGGTAAAATATGCATGTCATTCTTGTGTTTTGGTAAAATATTGCATGATTTAACCATTTAACATGGATTTAAGGGGTATGTTTACTAAAGCGCGGTAACGTAGCAGCAGCTACGTTAATGCACGGTAACGTTACCAGATGGTGGAGAGGGGGCGGAGAGAAGAGGTCAATGGGAGGGGAGTGGGTGGGGAAAGCCTCCTGCTACACTAATGTGGGGACATGAAGGGCCAAACATTACCATGATTGAAAACCTGTTGGTAGATGCACATTTGCAGGAAGGAGAATCAATTTCAGTGTCAGCAATGTACAGCACAGGTAGGGAGCCTAAGTAAAGTGATAGTAGTGCTCCATTTACAACAACATCATAGTGACCAAGTATGAAAAGCCACTATGGTGATGGTGCAAATGGGGCACAGGGGGCTGCAGGTGGGACATGTAGTGGTGGCAACAGGGGCACAGGATGGACTAGGCTGTTGCCCAGGTGACACATAGGAACACAGAAACCGGAAATCAGCATGACAGTGTCTGAGCAAGGTCAATATGCCCAGTACGCAGTGTACCACAGTGTCCCATCCAGGGGACCCATACCCAGAAGGTACCCCAAACATCACATATAAACCACAATGCCCATAATGGGACAAGCAGTGCACATCTAGGGACCACACTAACAAGGGTCTATGGAACTTCCCCAGGATAAGTCTCAAACTGTCCGTAAACCCAGCAAAATGAACACCCATTATCACAGCCCCTGGTAAGGCAGTACAGGGTGTGACCACACATTGGGTGAAATATGTAAAGACCCAGTAGTCCATAATGGAGACACGAGACCAGCATTGCATGCCCCAGCCTGAGCCCAGTTTGCTGGCAAAACACAATCAACCATGTCCACCCTAGCCAATTGTTGCCAGATCACACACCGCACACCCCACATCCATCTCACCCCCATGTGGAAGTGACAGAACAGTGGCAGGCAGTGATGGGGGGGGGGGAGGTGGGGATGTCCATGTATGCCACCGCACCCCAGACCCTGAACCTAGGCACCCGCCTACCTGCACAGTGGATGATCTGGGACTGCACACAACCAGCACTGACAGTATATGGGCATGTCAGTATGGCAGGTTGTGGCGGCAACTGACTGCAGTGGATGAAGGTCATGACCTGCCCCAGTGTGCGGTGTGCAGTGCAATAAACAAGGTCTATCTAAGAAAGAGCAAATGTAGCCCCAGGGACTGCACTGCTTCTGTGGCAACACTGTGGTGCAGTACACATAGCCAGTGTGTCTTGGAGCAGGGGATCACAGGTTCACATCCCAGCTGTGGACCCTGCAATGCATGTCCTTACATTTTATCCTACTTTGCAGATACAACATCAACATGTGCAATCCCAAAAACAATCAGCCAACAGGAGTACAAACATCCACACACACAGGCCCCACTATCCAAAGCTCAATGGAGAGTCAGGCTGTTTGCACCTGCTTGGAGCAGCAGTTATCAGCAGAGCCCACAACTAGATCTTGCAACCCATAGCAATGCCTGAACTGTGATCGGGAACAGTGTGACGGTCAGGTTTGCCAACCACCCCTATCTTTGCACAATGCTGCAATAGGAGTGGGTGAGTGCATGTCCATCCATTGTGGTGTCGCATACTACTCTGCAGTGGGCCCACAAAATGTACACTGTTGCCAGCGCCAGCCTGCAAATCTGCATACTGAGGATCAAGGTATTGTGGGTATAGCCCAGAGGGGCGGATCAGGCAGGATGCGACTGCAGTGGTGGTAGGGCAATGGCTGGGACATTGTAGTGCCCAACCACCACCTGCATGGACAAGGTGGCCACAGCATGTCTTGCTGGGAGGACACTCTAACTCTGACCGAGCAGTGGCCATGGCATTTTCAGACGCTGACATTCACCTCCTTGGAAGACTGATCTGCTGCAGGCAGAGGCGCCTCTTTCCTGAGTCCTCAAGGAGACAGGACCTCAACAGGGTGAGGCAGGCTTGGGGGGCACCTGACCAGGCACTTCAATGTGGATGCACAATGCCCATGTGAGGTAAGTGCATGGGGGCAGGTCACACAAACCAAGGAGTGCAACACAGTAGCCAGCAATCAACACACATATCATAGAGCACGGCAGGGAAAAAGGAGAGGTCAGTGGATTAACCTGGGAGCAATGCAGCTGCGCTTGTTGATGTTCGCAGATCTGCCCTATCCCCAGGTGGCCTCAGGCCTAGTTACAGATGTCTATCAGGAATCCTGGTGCTATGGTAGGTGCACCTGCTGATGTGCGCAGGTCTGCCCTATCCCCAGGTGGCCTCAGACCTATATACAGAGGTTTGTCTTGATTCCTGGTGCTATGGTAGCTGTGCCTGATGATGTGCGCAGGTGTGCTCTATCCCCACGTGGACTCAGGCCTATTTACAGAGGTCTGTTCTTCATCCTTCCCTAAACCCAGGCGGCCTCAGGCCTATTTACAGAGGTCTGTTGGTAATCCTGGTGCTATGGTAGTTGCGCGTGTTGATGTGCGCAGGTCTGCCCTGACCCCAGACGGCCTCAGACCTATTTACAGAGGTCTGTTGGTAATCCTGGTGCTATGGTAGTTGCGCGTGTTGATGTGCGCAGGTCTGCACTTTCCCCAGGTGACCCCAGGCTTATTTACAGAGGTTTGTGTTTAATCCTGGTGCTATGGTAGGTGCGCCTGTTGATGTGCGCAGGTCTTCCCTAACCTCAGGCGGCCCCAGGCCTATTTACAGAAGTCTGTTATTCATCCTGGTGCTATGGTAGGTGTACCTGTTGATGTATGCAGGTCCTCCCTAACACTAGGCAGCCTCAGGCCTATTTAAAGAGGTCTGTCTTTAATCCTGGTGCTATGTTAGGTGAACCTGTTGATGTGCGCAGATCTTCCCTAACCACAGACGGCCCCAGATGGCCCCAGACCTATTTACAGAGGTCTGTTATTCATCCTGGTGCTATGGTAGGTGCGCCTGTTGATGTGCGCAGGTATTCCCTAACCCAAGGCGGCCACAGGCCTATTTACAGAGGTCTGTGTTTAATCCTGATGTTATGGCAGGTGTGCCTGTTGATGTGCACAGGTCTGCCCTATCCCCAGGTGGCACCAGGCCTAATTAGAAAGGTCCATGTTTAATCCTGGAGCTATGGTAGGTGTGCCTGTAGATGTGCACAGGCCTGCCCTATCCCCAGTGGCCTCAGGCCTATATACAGGGGTCTGTTATTCATCCTGGTGCTATGGAAGGTGCCCCTGTTGAGGTGTGCAGGTCCTCTCTAACCCCAGGCAGCCTCAGGCCTATTTACAGAGGTCTGTTATTCATCCTGGTGCTATGGTAGGTGCGCCTGTTGATGTGCGCAGGTCTTCCCTATCCCCAGGTGGCCCCAGACCTAATTACAGAGGTCTGTGTTTAATCCTGGAGCTATGGTAGGTGCGTCTCTAAATGTGTGCAGGCCTGCCCTATCCCCAGTGGCCTCAGGCCTATTTGCAGTGGTCTGTTATTCATCCTGGTGCTATGGTAGGTGCACCTGTTGAGGTGCGCAGGTGCTCTCTAACCCCAGGCGGCCTCAGGCCTATTTACAGAGGTCTGTGTTTAATCCTGGTGCTATGGTAGGTGCACCTGTTGATGTGCGAAGGTCTTCCCTAACCCCAGGCGGCACCAGGCCTATTTACAGAGGTCTGTGTTTAATCCTGGTGCTATGGTAGGTGCGCCTGTTGATGTGCGCAGGTCTTCCCTATCCCCAGGTGGCCCCAGACCTAATTACAGAGGTCTGTGTTTAATCCTGGAGCTATGGTAGGTGCGTCTCTAAATGTGTGCAGGCCTGCCCTATCCCCAGTGGCCTCAGGCCTATTTGCAGTGGTCTGTTATTCATCCTGGTGCTATGGTAGGTGCACCTGTTGAGGTGCGCAGGTGCTCTCTAACCCCAGGCGGCCTCAGGCCTATTTACAGAGGTCTGTCTTTAATCCTGGTGCTATGGTAGTTGCGCGTGTTAATATATGCAGGTCTATCCTAACCCAAGGCGGCCTCAGGCCTATTTACAGAGGTCTGTGTTTAATCATGGTACTATGGTAGGTGCGCCTGTTGATGTGCGAAGGTCTTCCCTAACCCCAGGCGGCACCAGGCCTATTTACAGAGGTCTGTGTTTAATCCTGGTGCTATGGTAGGTGCGCCTGTTGATGTGTGCAGGTCTGCCCTATCCCCAGGCGGCCTCAGGCCTATTTACAGAGGTCTGTCTTTAATCCTGGTGCTATGGTAGTTGCGTGTGCTGATGTGTGCAGGCCTGCCCTATCCGCAGGCGGTGTCAAGCCTATTTACAGAGGTCTGTGTTTAATCCTGGTGCTATGGTAGTTGTGCGGGTTGATGTGCGCAGGCCTGCCCTATCCCCAGATGGCCTCAGCCCTATTTACAGAGGTCTGCTTTTAATCCTGGTGCTATGGTAGGTGCACCTGTTGATGTGCGAAGGCCTACCCTATCCCCAGGCGGCCTCAGGCCTATTTACAGAGGTCTGTGTTTAAACCTGGTGCTATGGTAGTGCCACGTGTTGGTGTGCGCAGGTCTGCCCTAACCCCAGGCAGCCTCAGGCCTATTTACAGAGGTCTGTTGGTAATCCTGGAGCTATGGTGGTTGCGCGTATTGATCTGCACAGGTCTGCCCTTTCCCCTGGTGGCTCCAGGCCTATTTACTGAGGTCTGTGTTTAATCCTGGTGCTAGGGTATGTGCGCCGGTTGATGTGCGCACGTCTTCCCTAATCCCAGGCGGCCTCAGGCTTATTTACAGAGGTCTATTGGTAATCCTGGTGCTATGGTAGTTGCGCGTGTTGATGTGCGCAGGTCTGCACTTTCCCCAGGCGGCCCCAGGCCTATTTACAGAGGTCTGTTATTCATCCTGGTGCTATGGTAGGTGTGCCTGTTGATGTGCGCAGGTCTTCCCTAACACTAGGTGACCACAGGCCTATTTACAGAGGTCTGTGTTTAATCCTGGTGCTATGATAGGTGCGCCTGTTGATGTGTGCAGGTCTTCCCTAACCCCAGGCATCTCCAGGCGGCCCCAGGCCTATTTTCAGAGGCCTGCTATTCATTCTAGTGCTATGGTAGGTATGCCTGTTGATGTGCGCAGGTCTTCCCTAACCCCAGGCGGCCTCAGGCCTATTTAAAGAGGGTGGTGTTTAATCTTGGTGCTAAGGTAGGTGCGCCTGTTGATGTGTGCAGGTCTTCCCTAACCCCAGGAGGACCCAGGCGGCCCCAGGACTATTTACAGAGGTCTGTGTTTAATCCTGGTGCTATGGTAGGTGCACCTGTTGATGTGCGCAGGCATGCCCTATCCCCAGTGGCCTCAGGCCAATTTACAGGGGTCTGTTTTTCATCCTGGTGCTATGATAGGTGTGCCTGTTGATGTGTGCAAGTCCTCTCTAACCCCAGACAGCCTCAGGCCTATTTGCAGAGGTCTGTTATTCATCCTGGTGCTGTGGTAGATGCGCCTGTTGATGTGCACAGGTCTTCCCTAACCCCAGGTGGCCTCAGGCTTATTTTCACAGGTCTGTTATTCATCCTGGTGCTATGGTAGTTGCGCGTGTTGATGTGCGCAGACCTGCCCTATCCTCAAGCGGCCTCAGGCCTATTTACAGAGGTCTGTGTTTAATCCTGGTGCTATGGTAGGTGTGCCTGTTGATGTGCACAGGCCTTCCCTATTCCTAGGCAGCCTCAGGCCTATCTACAGAGGTCTGTGTTTAATCCTGGTGCTATGGTAGCTGCACCTGTTGATGTGTGCTTGTCTGTCCAAACCCCAGGTGACCCCTGGACTATACAGAGAGCTCTGTGATACATCCACTGGGCCTACGTGGGTGTGTCTGCTGCTGTGTGCATGCCACAATGGCTAACCACATGTGAAGCACCGTCTTCATTGGCTACTGTGTCACGAGCATATGCAGTCACATAATATGATAGCCACATATTGTAGTCATGTTGGAAGGTGTAGGATGTGGCGCATACCTCAACTCCCCCTTGGCAACCAATCACATGGATAACGGTACCATACAGCACTGTCGGTACTATGCACATAAGCTGCAGCATGACAATGCCATGTATGCCATGGGGTGACCATGTCACGCAAGGGCAGGCAACCAGATAGGCATGGGGTGCCCGGGTGGTGGCACACAGGCCACGTAGGGGGCAATCCACACATGTCCAGCCTCGCTCACAAACATGCAGGTGGCATTGGCAACAGCTAGCATTGGACCGATAGTGTACAGCAGGGGTAGCCCCCTGCTGCTCACAGCCATGTGTGATATGCAGTAGCTGATTGCCAGGGATGTCTGTCCCCTAACATTCCCATCCATTGCTGTTCCCCCAGGTGGAGGATTTGCGGAAAAAGGGGAGAGAGATTTGGCAGCGGTGTCCACAGTACCTACTGCTGCTGCAGTGGCAGGTGCTGGCCCAGGTGGATGGTGAGTGATGTGGCCTGTGTGTCACACAACAGCATGTTCCAGTGGCCTAACAGCCTGTGGGGCCACCTACTATGTTTCCATAATGTGGCTTACGCATGACCGAGGTGGTATTTTCTGGTTTTCTCCCACAGTGGACGCAGATGCTGATGAGGGCCCATCGTGGGGCAGAGTGGATGGTGCTGGTGGAGGGCAGGGGCTGCCACAGCCGGGCAGCTCCCCTGTGCCAGAGCGTATGCACTTGGAGCAAAAGGAGGAGGAGGATGACAGCACGACAGAGGAGGATGGGGAGCCCGCTGACCAATAGGGGGAGTCCAGAGATGGGGAGATGGAAGAGTGGGAGGCAGAGGAGGGGGAGGAGGAGGAGGGGGAGGCCGGGGAGGGGTTGAGGAGGTGTAGAAGGAAAAGGGGAGGCTGTGGAGGCCAGGGAGTGATAGGGGATGGCCAGGGAGGGCAGGGGGCAGCAGGAGTGGGTTGGTGTGGGGCAGGATGCACCCCTGGAGATGTGTAACATGGCAGGACCTGCATTTGCACACGTGGGTATGGCAGGTACACACACCCCCAGTGATGCATCCTGCCTCACTGGGCAGGTCATGGCCAGTCCTGAGCATCACAGGACGGCACAGGACATTGGGGGCCCCTGCCACCTTCCCCATGGGTCCGAGGATGTCACCCGTTTGGCTGTGGGGCTGGCATACAGTGCTGCAGACAGGACATCTGCAGATGCCACCACACAGACATCAGGCACATGGTGTCTGTGTGGGGCATGTGTGTACGCCGCCTGTCTGTGGCACTGTGTGCCATGTCACAAGGCCAGCGGGAGCAGACAGGCACCATGGTACAGGTGGTAGAAGCCATGCTGTGGATGGCTGATGAGCTGTGCATGCTGCATGAGGTTATCACAGGCAGCGCACCTCATCAGCCATCCGGCCAGGGCATCCCCCAGGTGGTGTGAGCACTACACAGGTACATGACACCCCTGCCCTATGCTGTCCTTTGCCCCAGGACTGCCACAACCTCCGGGGCAGGTGGGGCATGGCCCCAACCAGATACAGCCTGGAGAGCTGCAGGGGCATGTTTGTACATATGTAAATAGTTTCCTATAAATACACTATGTTAATTTATCACAATGGTCATGTATCTCATTTCCTGACATGCCATTGCACTGAGAGTGATACATGTGAGCATGTCGCTGTGTGTATGGGTGCAATACATCTGTCACATACATGGTACAGCCCCCACGGCAGGTGTAGGTGATGGGCATGGGTGCTGGAGTATGTAGCCCTCACAGCCACCGGAATGTACCCATGTGTTGGTATGACCAGCAGACATTGGCACATACATGGTGGCATATGCCATCAGTGTACACATGGCACAATGAACAGCACAGATAGCATGTCAGAACATATATGTGCTGAATAGTGGCAAGGCAGAGCCCCCCCCCCATCCGTGACATGGGATGGGGACAGGGAATGGCATGCCAAAGGGTGTACGCACCATGGAAAGGCATATGTGACCAGGGTGACCACATGGGAGACAGGGTAACCATGGAAGCACAGAATACAACACTGGACATGTGCCTGCAAGTTTAATCATGTGAAGTTGCCTTTATTCAGGCTTACATAGTGCCCCTGCCCCCACATCTACACCCTGCGTGCCCGACCACGGCCCCTCCTACCCCTTGGTGCTGGTGGTGCTGCTGCTGCTGCTGCTGACCACAGCCAGCCATGGCCTCGAGTTTATCGGCCACACATCCTATCCTGGACACCATTGCCTCGGCTGTCCCACGCAGCTGGCCGTTCTCGGCACTTAGGCCCTGCATGCCTTGGCGGAGTCCCAGCATCACCCGCCTCTCTTTGTGTAGGCCACAAAGCTTGAAAACTATGTCCTGCAGCACCTGCCGTATGCCTGTTGTGAGACATGGTGTTACCTGTGAAACATGGGTTACACACGCCACCATAACACATGCAATAGGTGTCCTGGTGGACTACAGCAGGGGACAGCTACATGTGGGGTGGGGTCTGCAGATGTGGGTATACATCTGGGACTCTCTGACTCAGGAGGGAAACAGGGCATCCTGGGAACAGATCTGTGTCAACTGTGCACCCTGTGTATCTGTTACATCGGTCAGGGCCCAGTAGCAGCAGGGGTTGTTGGCCCATATGTATCATGTGGATAATATCTGTCTGGGTAGCGGTGGTACCCAGCAGAGGAATGCCAACCCAGATGTACTACCCAGTCAGGGCCCAGCACACAGCCATGGCCCTGAGGGGGGGGGGGTGGGGGTGTTACGTCACATGCTGGCTCAACAGACAGCTCACATGTTACATGTGCTACCCAGGCAGGGTCCAGGTCACATACAGGGCACATAGGGGAGGTGGCAGGTTACAACGGTGACCCAGGTATCCCTTTATCCATACAAGGATTTGGACACCCCCTGACAATTGGTCACCATTCACCTGCATGTCACAGGATAGGGTTGGTATGGAAGCTACCTAGTGGTGGCCCCCCTTCCCCATCCCACCTCAGCCTTGGACACCCGTAGCCATAGAGGTCACATAGCCACATCATATGTACCAGTTCATGTTGTACTGGCATAGATATCCCCAGAAGCCCTTGGCAAGTTGTGTACCCTAGTCCTGGATCACAGGCATAGGGCACAGCCATGCACAGCATGCCAGTGGCATGATGGGGGCTGTCCAGGCACATGCAATGGGTCCCACATGTATGGGTGTCCCCTGGTTGGTGGAGGGCCCTACATGTGCAGAGGGAGCAGGGCACCCACTGCCCACTGTGAGGGGTTTGTGCACTGGTGGCAGGTATAGCAGACCTGGGGACATGAGAGGAACAGGTGGGTTTTGGGACAGGACGGTCAGGGATGGTATCCAGTGGCCCCAACCATGAGACCGGATGCACCCCTATTGCCATGGGGAGGGGGGTGGTCTGGGGACAGTGTAGTAGCACCCTGGTGTGACAGGCATTGACACCATAACACGGAGCGGTTCCACAGATGACAGGACACATGTTACAGTCAGTGCTGCAGTCTGTGGGAATGTGGATGGCTGTGCAGATGGTGCACATCTAGGCCACCTGGTAACATGCCTGCCCTGTGTGAGGGTGCAGCCCACATGTGCCACCATGACATGGCCTTGGATAGTGCTTGGGGGGGTAAGCCGCCCCGGTATGTAGTGGAACCATGGACATTGGGAATAGTGGCAGGGAGGTTCAGGGGACTAATACAACTGTTCCAGGTGGCTGGTTGACCACCAGACCCCCCCCCCCCCAGGGTAGCCGTCCCCAAGCTGGCTCACATTCTACACACAGGACCAGAACAGCCAGCCATGGTCACAGGGTCCCAATGCTCGGATGCGACAGTGGTGCAGGGATGAGGTGCCCTGATCTGTGGTGTGGCAGTAGGCAATCAGGGCAAGGGATGGGCCCTGGTGAAGGGATGGGCTGCAGCTCCTCCAGGATGTATCAGGGTCACTGGCAGTCACTATGGTGACAGCAATATAGCTGCGTGTCTACTACATGGTTGACAACAACACATGGGGGAGGGGCAGCAGGCAGCTTGCCCGCTGGCATCCCAGGATGCAGGGGTGCCAAGGGAGCCACCCCACCACTGGACAAACGTGGGCCCTGGGAAAGCAGACAACCCTGAATCCACCACCAGGGAGGCCATACAAGAGTCAGTCCGAAGAGCGCTCACCCACTCTGAGCCACATGTCACACTGCACACACACCTCTGCCTCGGTGGCCTGCCAGCGTCCTGTGTGACAGCTGGATACAGGAATAGGTTGCCGTGGGCCAGACCTGCTAGTGTGGTATGGGGGCCCTGTCATCTGACATGATGGGTGTGTCATCCAATGGCCATGCTGTTGTGTGAGCCCCATTACGAGGTAGCAGCTGGCCTGGTCCTGGGCCCCCTCGATTGCGTGACCCCAAACACCAGTCACCGTGTGTCGCCCAGGTCCCTGCTAGGCATCCGCAGACAGTAGCCACACCTGGCCCTATGTGGTGGACAGTGCAGCTCCCCTGTGGGTGGTGTCCAACCCCCAGTCATGACCATGGTGGTACACATACATGGGGACATGCACTGTTAGTGTTGGGGGTGTACCCACGCTGCCATGTCCAGGCACTGTGGTGCCATCCCTATACCTGCACCTGTCTGGTCAGTCACTCACCTTCCGAGTCAGCATGGGATGCAGCAGTATGGGCCTGCATCTCGGCAAGCACGTCCCCCATGGCAGACTGTGTGGGTTGTGGAACAGGTTGCAGTGCCGGATGCCCCTATGCAGGAACTGGCACAGATCCCGCTGTCTGCTCGCTCTCGCCATCTTCCATGCTGCTGCTGCTGTGCACCTCCTCCTCCTCCCCGAGTGCATCGCCTCCTGCTGACACCTCCTCTGCAGTGGGCTATGGCCCCACCTCGTCCACCACCTCCATGGCCTGTGTGTCACCTGGGGAGGAATATGGTACACTGTTTAGCTATGGTGTACCTGGCCATCTACGTAAATCTCTATGCTACGCCATTATCTAACGGGATGTATGTACCACTGTAGACCTATGTCCCTGTGGTTACAATGAGATCCATGCAGCACAGACCAATGGGATGGGACAGCCAGGGAGGGTAACAGCCTCACAACCGTACTAGGCCCAGTGTAGGGTCCAGATAAGCTAGCCAGAGGGCCTACGTACGGAAATGGCAGACAATAGGCAACAGCAGCTCCTACCACCCTCACATAGCACCCTCGCATGCTGTCACAGGTGTGACACCGGACTGCCTAGCCCTAGGCGTAATCAGGCAGTTGGTGCGTGCCACATGGGGGTTTTAAAAGTCCTTGGTAGTGCTGAAGCCCTGTATCCTATTGTAGTTGTGGACTGAAGTGACGACAGCCAAGGTTGGGTTTCCAAGTTAAAGAATACTTTATTACTGCATAAGGTATTGCACAAAGTATTGCAAAAGAACAGCACAGGATTTACTCCCCCAACACAAAAGTAAAGCGGTAACCTTTTTGTACCAAATAAAAGTTCAAGTGTAAAGTCAGTTCTCCTGATTCTTCTCAGGGACACGTGATAAAGTTAAATGCTTTAGGCTTCTTCCAGCTTCATCAATACAACAACATTACAGGATGCTAGTAATGCTTTCCAAGTATCAGCTTTCAATAATGAAATCTTCTAGCTGTTGCATTTACTTCCTAATGTCCATAACTTGTCTAACAGCTTTAAATAGAAATGGCAATCTCCACATTCTCTTGCCTATTAGTAACAGGCTTCTTGTGTAGGAACACTCTCTTACGTTGCCTTTATTCACAGCTGTAAGTTATGAAGCTCTGAGTCGTTGCACCCAGCAGAACGCTGCTGTCTCTGGTGCAAACCTCTAAGAACAGGGTTTAGGCTTCACAGCACTCAATCATAAAACAGGAACAAATTATAGTTCCTTACTCTCTCATACATACTCCACACTCCATTTCAGAATCACTGGTATTGGATAAAGGAGCCCCTAATTCCATTGGTTCTTCCTGGCTCTCTGATATCCCTTTGTTATGTGGAACATACAAGCCTTCAGAATTTAGCTCTTTAATTATAGTCTGAAGCTGTTTCCATTTAGTCTCTTTCTGTCTTCTAGGCACTTGTAAGGCTTGGTGTTTCTCAGCACCTTTTAACAGCTCATAAAAGGGGTTTATTTCTTCCTTGCCTTGCCTAGGTAATTGCCTTTGGTTGGGAGGAATATGTCTCTTATGGAACTGCCTTGTGAGATCCCTCAGCACAGCCTGGTCCTCAGGGTTTGTTCCTAGCTCTCTGCACGGTAGCTGCCAATTAGCCTTTTGCTGACAAGCAGGTGTGCTATCTTCTGAGCTAGAGCTCTGGTCACGCTGTCTGTATAAGGGAAATGCTTGCAGCTTCTTAATAGGGACTTTCCTACAGCCCAACTTTCCTCTAGTAACTTCAGGTTTCCTTTCAAAGCTTGGTTTAAACCTGTTTCTTCTAGAAAGCACTCTATTATCACTTCCTAGAGACTGGCTTATTTCAGAGCTATCTACTTTACAAGGTTTAAAAGGTTTTGCTCTGACCTGGTTTTGGCAGCTTCTGTCTCTGGGGAACTTCACTGACTCCAAGTCTGTGTTCAAGGCTTCTGAGTCTGGCTCTGGGTCTCTTCCAGGGTTCACTCTCTCTTGGAGCTGAGCTCTGCCTGGGTCTCTTCCTGGACCACCCACAGGAACTCTCCTTTCCCTGGTTCTCTCCTTGGTTCCCCTTTTGCTGCTCGGGAGGTTTCTGTCTTCACCCCCTTCTCTCCTGGAGGTTTCTCTCCTCTCGTTCCTCCAGCTCCTTTCGCTTCTGCTTCTCCTCCCTTCGCCTCCTTCGACTCTGCCTCTGCTTGCTTCACTAACTACTGCTTCCTGGTTATGAGTGCAGAGTGGCCCAATCCGGTCTGACTCCGCCCACCTCCCTGATTGGCTATGTCTCTGGGTTAGCCTAGAGCTAGGGTGTGGTTCTTTCCCTGCTCTTCTTTGCAGAGAAGGTTCGTGTGCTGGAATCTTAACCCCTTCCTGTCCTGCAGCTCTAAACATCTGAGGTGACAGAAAGTGTTTTAAACCCTTTTTCTTCTGTTTCTGAGCCTCTGCTTTGTCACATAAACCCCCATTTAAGATATTCCGGGCTGGCTGAACAGATCCAGAACAGCCCGGAATCCTTGAAAGGGCATCTGCGTTAAGGTGCAGCTTACCAGGCCTATGCTCTATGTGAAACTCATAGGCTTGCAGGGCCATATACCACCTAGTCAAGCGGGGATTATGGTCCTTCATACTTGACAGCCACTTTAAGGGAGCATGATCCGTTACCAAAGTGAAACGGCGGCCTGTTAAATAAAATCTGAGGGCCCCTATAGCCCATCGGATGGCCAGGCATTCCCTCTCCACTGTCAAGTATTTTTGTTCTGCCGGCGCTAGCTTCCTGCTTAGAAACATTAAGGGGTGCTCCACTCCCCCATGTTTTTGTGACAGGACGGCTCCTAGCCCGGTATCCGACGCGTCTGTCTGTAAAATGAATGTTTTACTTAAGTCCACCCCCTTAAGAATTGGGGCCGCGCACAACTGTTCTTTCAACCTGGCAAAGGCCTCTTCCGCTGTCGGGGTCCACTGCACTAGGTTGGGTGCGTTTTTCTTCAACATATTCGTGAGGGGGGTACTTTCACTAGCAAAATGTGGCAGGAATCTCCTATAATACCCAATAAGGCCTAAAAAGCTTCGGATCTGCTTTTTGGTGGAAGGTCGGGGGAAATCCCTTACACTCACTATTTTATCCATGAGTGGTTTCACTACCCCTCGTCCCACTAGATGCCCTAAATATTTTACCTCTTTTCCTCCAAAGAGGCATTTTGCAGGGTTCAAGGTGATTCCCGCCTTTCTCATGTCCTTAGGTACTGCCTGAATCTGAGCTAAATGGAGCTCCCAATTATCAGTATGGATAATTACGTCATCCATATAGGCTAGGGCATATGAACGATGGGGACGTAAGGCTATATCGATCAGTCTTTGGCACGTCGCCGCGGCGCCGTGCAGTCCAAAGGGCATGCGGCAAAACTGATATAGACCAAGGGGTGTGCTGAAAGCAGTTTTGGGGCGAGATTCCCGAGTGAGGGGAATCTGCCAATACCCCTTGGTCATATCTAGGGTGGTAAGGTAGGTGGCTTGCCCGAGCTGATCTAACAGCTCCTCTATTCGAGGTAAGGGGTATGTATCAAATTGTGAGATGGAGTTTACTTTCCTAAAATCGATACAAAACCTTATGCTCCCATCAGGTTTGGGGACCATAACCACGGGGCTGTTCCAGGGGCTGACTGACTCCTCAATCACCCCCATCTGGAGCATCTCCTGGACCTGCCTAATCACCTCCTTACGTTTTGCCTCAGGCAACCTATACGGTCTTTGCCGGATTACCTCTCCAGGCGGGGTCACTATTTCGTGAGCGACCAACCGTGTTTCTCCGGGCATAGGGGTTAATACATCAGGGAAGCTTCTCAACAATCTCAGCAGAGCTTGTTGTTGAACCCAGGAAAGCTCTGTCCCTAGCCTAGGAAGAGCTTTGGCCTTACAGTCCTCTAGCTGGGGTCCCAGATCCATCTCTGTTTTCTCCTCCCCTTCAGAGTCTGTCAAGCCTATCAACACGGCTCGGCCGGTAGACCCGAACCCACGTGAGCCTCTCACGGTGGTGTTCAATTCAGTGACCTCTTCTACGGAGGGAAAACCCACCCTTTCCATAATAAGCTGGGCTATCCTATCTCCTACTGTCACTTTAAACTCCTTCTGGGAAAAATTAAGGAGTAAGACCTTAATCACTCCCCTAAAATCTGGGTCTATAACCCCTGCACCCACATCAATGCTGTCCTTCACAGCTAGCCCTGATCGTGGAGCGATCCGACCGTAACAACCTGGCGGAATTTCCAGCTGTATACCGGTCTCTATCAAGGCTCTGCCCTGTCGGGGGACTATAGTGTCCTCTGCACTATAGAGGTCGAAACCTGCAGCATTTTCTGTGGCTCTTTTAGGAATCTTTGCATTAGGGGTGACCCTACAACATTTTAAGACGAATATGTTTTTCTTACTGGGAGGGTCTTGAATAGGGATTCTCTCCCTAGCTGGCTTCTCTTGAGGCTTCGCAAATAATGGAGCTGGTACCATCCCTAGCCTGGTTTGGCTTCTCTGAGGGGTTGTTACCAGTTTTTCCCCATGCTCCCTCCTCTCAGGGTCCTTTTCTACCCTAGGATGTTCAGGGATTTTGGCCACTGCAGTAGCAGCTAACCCTTTAGCTAGACCCTTTCTAAATTGCGGCCAATCCCTGCCTAAGACTATAGGATGGGGCAACCTTGGTACCACCGATACTGGGATGTCCTTGCTTAAGCCCATTCCTTTTACGGTTACTGTGTGCCTTGGGTATGCTGTTGCAGCACCATGCACGCATCGAATCCTAATTTTACCCTCAGGGTGTTTTTCATCACTCCCACTCTGAGATCCTATCTCCTTCCACAGACTTTCAGAGACCATGGACTGGTCGGTGCCTGAATCTAACAAGGCTTCAACTGGGATATTATTGACCGTGACCATCAGCAAGAATCCCTCCCCAACCTCCTTGGACTGGGTGGTGATTAGTGCTAGCCTAGCCTTACAATTCCTCCTGAGGTGTCCCTTCTGACCACAGGCAAAACACTTGTGCTCATTCACACCAGGTCTGAACAAAGGCCTAGATGGATATTCACCCACCTGTTCTCCTCCCTTCATTCCTGGCTCCCTCAAGACTGTACCTTCTGGAACACCTTTCCTCTTCTGACCTAAGGCTTGCGCCTCTAAGAACCGGTCAGCAAGGGCGATGGCACCCTTGGTATTCTGGCAGTCTTGGAGGATTAGGAAGGACTGTACTTCCCGGGGCAGTGCTTCCAAGAATTGTTCAAATACAATATCATCCATTACTGTGTCCATGCTCCTACCTTGTGGAGATAGCCATTTATATGCCAAAGCTTTTATCCTATGGCATAAGGCCTGTGGTGTCTCGCCTGGGGTTAACCTGCACCCTCTTAAAAGCCGGCGATACACCACGGGAGTTAGGCCTAATCTATCCCGTATTGCTTCAACCACCGCTCCATAATCGTTGGCAAGATCACTGGGCATCTCCTTGTAGGCCGTAAGAGCCTCTCCCGTTAGGGATGGAGCCAATCGGATAACCCAGTGTTCTTTAGGCCATCCGCTCATGGTTGCAATGCGCTCAAACACTTCGAGATGATCATCGACATTATCATCCTTAGACCACTGTCCTAATGATAACATTCCCTGACCAAGAACTCCGAGTCCTGTGGCAGTTCCTAACGAACTGGACACAGTCTGTAGCATCTCCGATGTCCACTTCTGTTCTTCCGTCCAGGATCCTAGCAGGTCTAACACAGGCTGTTGTTGCGCGCGTAGCATCGCGGCCATCCTCTCTTGGGTCTGCACCGATCTTGCCTCCTGCTCCTGGAACCTCTCCGCTACCCAATTCATCAAGGCTGCGGGCTCCATTTTGATGTACCTGTAGGGAAACAAAAAGAAACACCAAATGCGGAACCACCACAAAAGCACCTTCCTTTGCTCACAGCTTAGCTCTGCCAAATTACCACCCCCTTGTAGCAGTATCCTAAGATGACCCCTCTTAGCTACGGGTTACCTGCTACAAGTGGAGTGTCTCGCTTGTCAGCAGTGCAGCAGCCTTAAAACCGGAACTCTGGTCCACCTCAGCTGAACTGTAATCTGCAGCACTGGTAAGCTCTTCAGGTACCCTTGGTGTCAAAACTTTCTTTTTTTTCTTTTTTTTTTCAAAAATTTTCAAAAGTGTTCATTCTTCAGAACTTTACTGGTATCGTTGGTCAGTCACTCCTTCTGTGCAAGGCAGCAATTTTTATAATCCGAAACAACTACACCAAAAACCTTACTATGTGACACCGCACTGCCTAGCCCTAGGCGTAATCAGGCAGTTGGTGCGTGCCACATGGGGGTTTTAAAAGTCCTTGGTAGTGCTGAAGCCCTGTATCCTATTGTAGTTGTGGACTGAAGTGACGACAGCCAAGGTTGGGTTTCCAAGTTAAAGAATACTTTATTACTGCATAAGGTATTGCACAAAGTATTGCAAAAGAACAGCACAGGATTTACTCCCCCAACACAAAAGTAAAGCGGTAACCTTTTTGTACCAAATAAAAGTTCAAGTGTAAAGTCAGTTCTCCTGATTCTTCTCAGGGACACGTGATAAAGTTAAATGCTTTAGGCTTCTTCCAGCTTCATCAATACAACAACATTTCAGGATGCTAGTAATGCTTTCCAAGTATCAGCTTTCAATAATGAAATCTTCTAGCTGTTGTATTTACTTCCTAATGTCCATAACTTGTCTAACAGCTTTAAATAGAAATGGCAATCTCCACATTCTCTTGCCTATTAGTAACAGGCTTCTTGTGTAGGAACACTCTCTTACGTTGCCTTTATTCACAGCTGTAAGTTATGAAGCTCTGAGTCGTTGCACCCAGCAGAACGCTGCTGTCTCTGGTGCAAACCTCTAAGAACAGGGTTTAGGCTTCACAGCACTCAATCATAAAACAGGAACAAATTATAGTTCCTTACTCTCTCATACATACTCCACACTCCATTTCAGAATCACTGGTATTGGATAAAGGAGCCCCTAATTCCATTGGTTCTTCCTGGCTCTCTGATATCCCTTTGTCATGTGGAACATACAAGCCTTCAGACTTTAGCTCTTTAATTATAGTCTGAAGCTGTTTCCATTTAGTCTCTTTCTGTCTTCTAGGCACTTGTAAGGCTTGGTGTTTCTCAGCACCTTTTAACAGCTCATAAAAGGGGTTTATTTCTTCCTTGCCTTGCCTAGGTAATTGCCTTTGGTTGGGAGGAATATGTCTCTTATGGAACTGCCTTGTGAGATCCCTCAGCACAGCCTGGTCCTCAGGGTTTGTTCCTAGCTCTCTGCACGGTAGCTGCCAATTAGCCTTTTGCTGACAAGCAGGTGTGCTATCTTCTGTGCTAGAGCTCTGGTCACGCTGTCTGTATAAGGGAAATGCTTGCAGCTTCTTAATAGGGACTTTCCTACAGCCCAACTTTCCTCTAGTAACTTCAGGTTTCCTTTCAAAGTTTGGTTTAAACCTGTTTCTTCTAGAAAGCACTCTATTATCACTTCCTAGAGACTGGCTTATTTCAGAGCTATCTACTTTACAAGGTTTAAAAGGTTTTGCTCTGACTTGGTTTTGGCAGCTTCTGTCTCTGGGGAACTTCACTGACTCCAAGTCTGTGTTCAAGGCTTCTGAGTCTGGCTCTGGGTCTCTTCCAGGGTTCACTCTCTCTTGGAGCTGAGCTCTGCCTGGGTCTCTTCCTGGACCACCCACAGGAACTCTTCTTTCCCTGGTTCTCTCCTTGGTTCCCCTTTTGCTGCTCGGGAGGTTTCTGTCTTCACCCCCTTCTCTCCGGGAGGTTTCTCTCCTCTCGTCCCTCCAGCTCCTTTCGCTTCTGCTTCTCCTCCCTTCGCCTCCTTCGACTCTGCCTCTGCTTGCTTCACTAACTACTGCTTCCTGGTTATGAGTGCAGAGTGGCCCAATCCGGTCTGACTCTGCCCACCTCCCTGATTGGCTATGTCTCTGGGTTAGCCTAGAGCTAGGGTGTGGTTCTTTCCCTGCTCTTCTTTGCAGAGAAGGTTCGTGTGCTGGAATCTTAACCCCTTCCTGTCCTGCAGCTCTAAACATCTGAGGTGACAGAAAGTGTTTTAAACCCTTTTTCTTCTGTTTCTGAGCCTCTGCTTTGTCACACAGGGCACAGGTGGGATAGCCCTCAACCGCCAGTGAGCATCTCCTTTGGGCAGGGGGGCGAGGCCCGTGCATGTGGCAGTGTGACGGGTCATGGCCCCTTGCATATGTGGGTGTTTCAATGCCATATGGGAGTGGGTCCATTGACCGCCAGTAAACGCGACTGTTTTGGTTGCATGTGGCCACCTGGGTGTGGTGTTGTCACCCAGGGTGCACTATGTGACATGGGTATGTTGATTGAGTCAACCATCCATGCAGGTCAGTGGCTCAGATTGGATGCATATCGGTGTATGGGCATCTATTGGCAGGGTTCCTGGATGATGGGCTGGGTGTGGGACAGCCATTAGCCTATGGTGGGGCCAGCATGGTCATGCATTCCAGACAGGTTTGGTGCAGATGTAGGGAGTCTGTGTGTGGCAGAGGATGGTATGTGGGTTACCAACTGGGATGTTATAGTACCTTACCCCTGTGGGGGCCTGCAGGCATGGGTGGTGGGCCCCAACATGCATCCACAACTCTGTCATGGGCGGGGGTGTGGGCAGGTCGAGGGTTGGGCCGGGGGGGCCGGGAGGTGGCTGCAGGTTACATTATATGACCATGGTGTATGTCTGTGTGTGGTGCTCGGCAAAACAGTGAGGGGTGCGTGTATATGTGGCCAGGTGCACGTGAAGTGGCACCCTATTGCGGATGCAATGTACTGGTGTGGGCCAGCGCTGGAGGTGCTGAGGAGAGGGTCAAAGGTTCAGCGTGGCCAGAGCGGGTCTTGGCACACAGTGCTGTCTGATGACTGCATTGGGGTCCTTCCCTTCATTTCTAGACTACTTTAATGTTCTGTTCACTGCTGCTGCCTCAATGTCCTCTCCTCTCATACCCTCCTGGATCCTTTACAGTCTGGCTTTACCCTCTACTGAAACAGCTCTTTCCCAAGTCTCCAGTGACCTGTTTCTGGTGAGATCCAAAAGCCTTTACTCTGTCCTCATCCTTCTTGACCTCTCTGCTGCTCTTGACATTGTTGACCACAATCTTCTCCTTGATACCCTGTCCTCACTTGGTTTTAAGGGCTCTTTTACTATCCTCATTCTCCTCCTATCTCTCCAATTGCTCTTTTGGTGTGTGTTCTTGTGACTCCTCCTCCTCTGCTATCCCACTCCCAGTTGGTATACCCCAAGGATCTGTCTTGTGTCCGCTTCTTTTCTCTTTATATACCTAGTCCCTTGGTGAGCTAATCTCTTCCCATGGTTTTCAGTATCTTTATGCTGATGACTCCCAGATCTACCTCTCCATGCCTGACATCTCTCTGGCTATCCAGACCCGGATCTCTGCCTGCCTTTCTAACATTGCTGCCTGGATGTCTCACCACCACTTGAATTTGAACATGGCAATGGCTGGACCTCTTATCTTTCCCCCTATACCCTCCAAACTCTTCCTCCTTTTTCCGTCTCTGTGGATAACTCTGTACTCCTTCCTATTTCCTTCGACTCTTCTCTTTCCTTCTCCACACACATTTGTCTGTTAGCTATGTCCTGCCGTTTCTTTCTCTATAATATCAGCAAACTCCAGCCTTTCCTTTCTAAACACACTACTAAGATGCCTATCCACTCCTTGATCACCTCCCACCCTGACTACTGTGACCTACTTCTTGCTGGTCTCCATTTGAATCATCTCTCTCCCCTTCAATCTGTTCAACAGTCTGCTGCGTAACTAATCTTCCGCCAGCCTCGTCATGCCCCTATTACTCCTCTTCTCAGGTCACTCCATTGGCTCCCTATCTGTTTCCACATCCAGTTCAAACCTCACCTACTGACCTATAAATGCATTCACTCTGCAGCTCCTCACTACCTTTCCTCTCTTATCTCTCCTTACAACCCCTCTCGGGAACTCCGCTCTTCGGGCAAACTGCTTCTATCTGTGCTCTTCTCTTCTATTGCTAACTCCAGACTTTTCTCCGTTCACCTTGCTGTACATTACGCCTAGAACAGACTACCTGTGTCCGTACGCCAGGCACCCTCTCTGGTCCTATTCAGATCCAGGCTGAGAACTCACCTCTTTGCTGCTGCTTTTGGATCTTGACTCACCTGCTCTCCTTTTTCTTCTCCTTTCCTCCCTTGTTTTATCCCAGCCTGCACCTCCTATGTTGTCTGTCTTGACTAGATTGTGAGCTCTGATGGGCAGGGACTGTCTCTTACATGTCTGTGCAGCGCTGCATAAGACTTATAGTGCTATACAGATGCTCAGTAGTGGGAATGGTAGGATGGGTCCTCCAAGGGGCCCTGTACCTGTCCCTCTGCTGTGGCTGCACTGGGGGCCAGCACACCATATATGTGTGCAGTTTGCATGGGTCTCTGTGCGGCCCTATGCTGCACACTGTCATGTGATTGCTGATGGGTATGTGGCGGTGTACATGCCCTGCATCATGTAGGAGTGGTCACAGCATGTCCACGTGTTCAGTGCCGGTCCGTCCATCTTTCAGGGCTATTGTTTGCACAGGGCCATGTGGTCCATGTGGCCATGCACAGATAACATCCATATCTGCAGTTTGGCAGGCTAGCGGGTCTCGGGGGGGGAGCCGGGGTGGGCACAACCCCCTTGGACAGCTGCAGAGGTGGGGGACGCCCTCCCCCTTCCCAGGGGCAGCTGTGTGGGTGTGCCAGGCCCTCCCCAGCCCCCTGTTCGAATAACGCGGCTCTTTTCTGGGGGACGGGTGGGATGTGTCTGCTTTGCCAGATGTGGGGTTGGGGATGGGGTTCCAGGGGCTCATCATGGGCCATTGTGGGGCCTGGATGGGAGTGAGCACTGGGTTAGGATGGAGCTGCACGGTGACTGGTGTTGTGGCTGGGCCACATGGGATAGGGCTGGGGACCTGACATGGTGGGGGTGGGGGTAGTCAGTGCCTCCACTACACCTGCCCACACTGCCTCCCATGCCATGGTACATGCGCTAACGGTGGTGGTGCTGCTCTGGTGTCCATATAGCACCTCATAATTGTCAAGGATGCTTGACAGCAGGAGTTCATTCTCCTCCTGGGTGAATCTCACTGCCCTCCTCCTAGCATCCTTGGACACGGGCCTCCGCTTCTGCTTGCCCTCTGGTGCCCCTTCAAGCTGGTCCCGTGGGGGCTGGGACACCCCAGATGGCCGTGCCTCCTCACCCTTGGGCTCCTGTGTGGTGGTGGCCACTGGGGGCTGATGGCTACCTTGGTCACCGGATGTGTCTGTCACCTCAGTGCGGTTCTCCTCACTCATGTTACTTGCTGCTCTCTTACCTCCACCTCTGTCGATTGTGCTCCTATTATACACCCTTGGCGGTATGTGCATGATGATGTGCCTTTATGGCTGCCTAGGGGGCGGTCTTATGCACATTATGCATGCGCAATGCATGTTGTGCACATGGAATGCCTCGCACATGTGCAACACTTCGCGCATGTGCATGGCACACTCCTGCGTGCGTTCCACGCAAGAGTGCATTATGGGATTCAGCATGTGGAATGCACAGTCCCATGTGTGTAGGAAGTGCATGACAAGTTTTCCATGCATTGCGCATGCACATGGTATGTCCCTCCACACGTACAGTGGGCGTACTGTGCACTGGAACAAACTTGCGGAACGCTGGCAGGGACACAACGCGTGCATGTGCGACGCACGGAAAATGCGCCTTGCACCTCCTACACATGTGGGACCATGCCTGCTGCATGCCGAATCCCTTAACGTGCCGTGGATGGTATGACCCGCACGTTCCTACGCACACTAAGGCACTATGCTTCCATAGGCATGGACCGTTTTGCTACGCTGCAGCTGGTGTGCTATGTTTGATCTGATTATTTGCCACTCCCCACGCCATATTTAGCGTGTATCTTTGCTCTACCTGATGTCTATCATGGCTCACATTCTCTTTGCAGGGTGTGTGATCCAGGTGCTTGATGGTGCGGAGGAGTTGCAGTTGCCTGAAGAGGGAGATGGTGTCCATGGGGCTGTGGAACAGGGCATGGATGCAGTCCCATTGCAACACAGACCTGCAGCTGTGAAGGCTTCATAGGCTAGGGTTTAGCCAGCATAGCGCTGTAGGTGTGCCGAGGTGCACCCTTGCCAGCCTCACCTCTACAGGCCCAGGGCCATGCTCCAGGGCATGCGTGATGACCAGGTCATCACCCTCTAACGTCTGAGCACAGGGACTATTAGGGAGCTCTTTGAGGATCTAAGACCTGACCTTGAGCCCTGAACTGGCCGGTCACATGCCATACCGGGTTTGGCCAAGCTCCTGGGTGCCCTACATTTTTTGCCTCTGTCTGTTTCCAATCATCGGTGGCCGGAGTGGGTGGGATGAGCCAGCCCACTTTCTCATGCTGTCTCCACTAGGTACTGCAGGCCATGTTCAGCTGGGAAAGGAATTATATTGCGATTCCTAAAAATAGGCAACAGTGGGGGCCCTGGACCTGGTATTTCAGCAGATTGAAGGGATACCACACGTGATGGGAGCTATTGATTGCACACGTGTTGCCTTGGTCCCACCCAGAGACAGGGAGGCAGTGTTCCGCAACCACAAACACTAGAATTCCCTGAATGTGCAGGTTGTTTGTGATGTAAATATGCGTATTCTGAATGTTGTTCCTAGGTTTCCAGGGTCCGCCCATGACTCCTATATCCTGCATCACTCGGTACTTTTCAAACAATTTGAGTGCATACAATATGAGGACTAAGAACATAAGAACATAAGATATGCCATACTAGGTCAGACCAAGGTCCATCAAGCCCAGTATCCTGTTTCAAACGGTGCCCAATCTATGTCTAGGTCTAGCAGTTTCCCCAAAAGACACAGGTTCCTCAGTGCTTGTATTGGGCCAAGAATTGATATCCTGGGTCCCTTTTTAATAATGTTTTATTGACCTTTCCTCCAGGAACTTGTCCAAACCTTTTTTAAACCCAGCTACACTAACAGCCTTTACTACATACTCCGGTAACAAATTCCAGAGTTTGATTACACGTTGAGTGAAAAAATATTTTCTCTTATTAGTCTTAAATGGTTTACCCTGTAGCTTCATTGCATGTCCCCTAGTCTTTCTATATTCTGATAACATAAACAGTCGATCTACGTTTACCCGTTCCACTCCATTCATCAATTTATAGACTTCTATCATATCTCCCCTCAGCCGTTTCTTTTCCAGGTTAAAGAGCACTAACCTTTTTAGCCTTTCTTCATAGGGTTATACGTCCATCCCCTTTACCATTTTGGTGGCTCTTCTCCAAACCTTTTCTAATAATGCTATATCCTTTTTAAGATACGGCGACCAGAATTGCACACAATATTCAAGGTGCAGTTGCACCTTTGTAGTGTGTCCCAAGTTGTCTCTGTATGCAATCTGTGTGTGTCTTCTACCTTGGGGGGGGGGGGCTAGATTTGCTTCCAGAATTGTTTTCCTGCTGTACTGTGTGTTGGGAGCCCTTTGACCTTTGACGGTTTCGGCCACACTACATTGTTAGCTTTATGTTGACACGTTTCATCACACATGTCTGCTTCATGTATGTCAACATTGTTTTGTCATTTCTGCCATCTTGACTGGACCCCTCAGATATATGTTACTGTAACACCTGATGTGTGTTCACAGTATCATGGCCATCACATGCTTGCACACATGTGCATCTCTGCCCTTTTCCAAGGTGCATTGCCATGTGTCCACCTGATGCGTTCTTGACTGCCACTACTGCCTTTCGGGTAAGGTGTTTGGTCATGTGTTTGGTCTGGATACATTTGATGTGTGTTGCCCTTCATTACCCTTCCCTGATGTTCTGTATCTGAAACCTCCAGACACTGGCGCATAGCTATTGTGTGCCATCATGTGCCATCATATGTTTGTGTCATTCTTCTATCTGTTGTTGGTTTGCATGTACATGCTTGTGTGCATGTGTGTGAACATCAGCTCCTGATTGACCTTTCCACATTTCCTTCTGCAGGTGATGCTGGATATGGTGTTGTGCCTGGTTGCTGAGCCCTGTGTGTCTTCTACGGACATGTGCAGAGATGAGGTACAATGAGGCCCATGCTTCCTGCCACTCAGTCATCGAGTGCACATCTGGTATTTTGAAGAGTCGCTTCAGGTGTCTGGATAAGACCGGTGGGGCCTTACAATACCGACCCATGACTGTGGCACAGACCATTCTGGCCATTTGTATCCTGCACAACATTGCTCTCAGGCACAATATCCCAGTTGAAATTAATCTGGATCTGGATGATGATCCTACATGCCGTCCTGTACGTGCCCGTGGTGACACTCGTGAGAGCATGGCAATCAGGCAACATCTGATTAATAAGCTCTTCTCATGTAAGTCCTTCATATGTGTGGGAATGCATATGGTATACATGTATATGCTGCAGTGTGTGGCAAGGCTCTATCATGACATATGTATGTTTCACTTGTGTTTGTGACTCCCCAGGACATGCTTTTGGACCTGCCTGGTGCTGTGGTACAGTGGAAACTGTGTGTACATCATTCAACTTGCAGGTGACTGGGGTATGTAACTTACAGGTAACTGTACTGTGGGGACAGTGCAGCATAGCACATGTCTGGGGTTATCTGTCCACTGCACATATGTTGTTGTACACCTCTTTGACCTGTGCCCCCATACCCCATATGTTCTTGTTGGCCCACATATGCCCATGTGTTCATGACCAGTTCATGTGTTTCAACACTGTATTTGATAGACATCCAATCGAGCTGTGTGTGTCTACAGGTCCTAGGTGTTGTGGTGATGGATGGCACATACACCCTTCCCTAGCATTGTGTCATTAATCAACATCAGTGTATCATTGCATGGACTGTAATGATGGTCTCCACTGATCTCAGATTGTGCACAGACAGGCCGTATGCTACAGGAGGCATGCTTACCTTGTCACACTGTGTGTGTGTGTGTGTGTGTGTGTGTGTGTGTGTGTGTGTGTGTGTGTGTGTGTGTGTGTTTTGGACGTGTCTATGTAACGATACACTGTGCAGCCATTTAGCATTATCTTGTGCTGGGATGTGTCTGGACACCTGCGGGGTGGTGATCACTGTGCTAGATCTACCTTTCTGCTGTTGCCCTTATGAACATTGTGTGCATGTGTTTGCACATGTGTTCTGTGTTGTTGCCTGACCTATCTCTTGTGTACTGACAGACCACTAAGCATCAACATTTCAGTTTCACACATGTCACCATACTTTGGACAAGTGGCAATGATGGCTGAACATGCAGACATGGTGATTCAACACATTTCATTGACATCCTCTGCCTTTACTATGACCTCTTGTTGCCTTTGCCTGCCTCAGACAGTCCCTATAAGATATTTTCTGCACACAGACGGTAGGTTGCACCTTTGATCTTTTGTTACTAACATCAACCTTTACATGTTTGTGTTTAGCTGTTTGTTTTGTCATGCTTTTCTGTGGGTTCTATGTGCACCAACACTGATGGACATGCTGTGGACCTCTGAGATGCCTTTGTGACATGGGCATAGACAACCTGGTCTGCAGTGCCATTTCCTAATGTCCTCAACATGCACTGTGCTCTGTGTTGTGATTGTGTAATGTTTGCATGTCTGACATTTCATTATGTACATATTGATGTTTCACTCCCTGCAATGTGACCTAATGTTGTGTGCAGCATACCATGATGTTGTTTCTCCTCTTTTTACCACAGGGCACAGACAGCACACACAGCACATCTACTACACTGTATCTGCAGTCACCATCACCCATCTGTTGGAGGACACAGAAACTCCATGCAACGATCCCTGGGAGATGGTGCCATAGGGTGATGGACCTATGTGAGTGGGACACATTCCTTTGATGGACATTATTGTTGGACTGGTACTTTGAGCATAACAAGAATGACCAACATACCGTTGCTGCTGTGCTCTGGCTGGGTGTCGTGTTCATTGCAGGAGACACAAATCACCTTTGCAATACTGTGGCACATTGAGATGTCACACGTGACTATGCATGCCCAGAGATTCAGGGACAGTCTTAACGGGACATGTATGGTTGCAGATGACATTTGCACTGCAGACACTGTGTACTGCTCCGTACATGTGCAGCAGAGACTCACATACTCACTGTATGTTGTACATCCATCTGACATTGTGTTCATGTGTGTGGCCCATGTGTGTGACTTGCATTGCAGGATATCCTCATATGTTTGGATCAACAGGAGCATGCAGCCATGTGGGTGGCACAGGAGGAACATTGTGTAGGTCCTGTTTTATTTCTCTGGCTACCTTACACTTGGACATGACACGCTGTTTGCCACCATACCACTGTGATGCGCGCCAACATCTTGGATGACCCTCGCCGGGGGTGTTACAGTGCATCTGGGACAGCTCTCTGTCATGGTTCAATGTACACAGTGCATGTGCATGTGACTGATTATGTTAGTACACCGGTGCATGTACTGGTGTGGATTTTGTTTGGGTTAGTGCACCATTGTTGACCTTTCTTTCTACCTCCACGTACATGTTTCTGTGTTTGGTTACTGTACAGATGTGGCGCTCTACATTGATTTATAAACTAATCTTTGCATTTCTGCACAGACCTCTTTATCACATAACATTGCGCCACTCACATTGCACCAGTAACTTTGCAGTGTGGCAGTGGGTGTGTCCATTTTCTGATTTCATTTGTGCATTCCATGTACCTTGACATATGTGTGATGATCCTGTATTCTCAGCACCCATTTTAGCAGGCCTTCTGCATATTGCTATCTCTGCATGTCTGTAAGGTTCTGCTTTGTTTGTTCTTTGGCAACATGTGCCTCTCATACCTGTTACCATATCCTCATTTTGCATTGTGTCATTGTTTTTGGTTCCATTTGTGCATTAAAGGTTTGCATTTGCCAGGGTACCTGACGTCTGCTCTTTCTCGGCACATCACATACTGTTTTCTGGCCATCTACACTACTGTATGACCCACTGCTACACACACATATGGTCTACACAGCTGAGAGGTTGTGCTAGGGCATTGGGACATGACATCATTGTCATGTTTGTGCATTCGCAGCAAGGCATTACATCTCTGTATCTTCCTTTCATAAGAACATAAGATATGCCATACTGGGTCAGACCGAGGTCCATCAAGCCCAATATCCTGTTTCCAACAGTGGCCAAACTAGTTCATACGCACCTAGCAGTTTCCCCAAAAGACACAGGTTCCACAATGTTCCACAGGTATACATACTCTGACCTGTCAATCTGTACATAGTTAAATCAACCTGTAAATAATTGTGAGCTGACCATGTCACCTGTGACAGCCAGCTTGGCTGTACATAGTTACCCTGTCAGCCCCGTGTAGAAATTCCTGTTCACTGTAAGTCCAGTGTAGGCCCTGCCTGCACTGCACAAATGTGTTAACTGTAAACCACACTGATTCTAAAGAGTGTGGTATAAAAAAACCATTAAATAAATAAATTCATAAATAAATGCTTGTATTGGGTCTTGTCCAAACCTTTTTTAAGCCCAGCTACACTAACAGCCATTACTACATCCTCCGGTAACAAATTTCAGAGTTTGATTACACGTTGAGTAAAAAAATATTTTCTTTTATTAGTCTTGAATGGTTTACCCTGTAGCTTCATTGCATGTCCCCTAGTCTTTCTATATTCTGATAATGTAAACAATCAATCTACGTTTACTCGTTCCACTCCATTCGTTAATTTATAGACTTCTATCATATCTCCCCTCAGCTGTCTCATTTCCAGGTTAAAGAGCCCTAACCTTTTTAGCCTTTTTTTCATAGGGGTATCCTTCCATCCCCTTTACCATTTTGGCGGCTCTTCTCTGAACCTTTACTAGTAATGCTATATCATTTTTTAAGATACGGCGACCAGAATTGCACACAATATTCAAGGTGCGGTCTCACCATGGAATGATATAGAGGCATTATAATATCCTTTGTTTTATTTTCCATTCCTTTCCTTATGATACCTAGCATTCTATTTGCTCTCTTGGCCGCTGCTGCACACTGGGCCGAGGGTTTTAACATTTTATCCACAATGACGCCTAAATCATTTTCCTGGGTGGTGGTTCCTAATGTGGAACCTTGCATTGAGTAACCATAGTTTGGGTTGTTTTTCCCTAGGTGCATAACTTTGCACTTGTCCACATTAAATTTCATCTGCCATTTTGATGCCCAGTCTTCCAATTTATCAAGATCCTCTTGCAATTTTCCACAATCCTCTTGGATTTTAACAACTTTAAATAGTTTTGTGTCATCTGCAAATTTGATAACCTCACTCGTTATTCCCATTTCAAGGTCATTTATGAATATGTCAAAAAGCAGCGGACCCAGCACAGATCCCTGGGGTACACCACTATTCATATTTCTCCATTGGGAAAATTGGCCATTTAACCCTTCCCTCTGCTTTCTATCTTTTAACCAGTTCCGGATCCACAATTGTACATTGTCTCCTATCCCATGACTCTTTAGTTTTGCCAAACGTCTCTGATGAGGGACCTTGTCAAAGACTTTTGAAAGTCCAAATACACTATATCAACCGACTCACCTTTGTCTACCTGTTTATTCACACCTTCAAAAAAACATAACAGATTAGTAAAACAAGATATTCCTTGTCTAAAACCATGTTGGCTGTCTCCCATTAAGCCATGACTATCTACAATTTTGTTCTTTATGGTGGTTTCTACATTTTTCCCAGTACTGACGTCAGGCTCTCTGGTCTGTAGTTTCCCGGATCACCCCTGGAACCCTTTTTTAAAAAATTGGTGTTATGTTCGCCATCCTCCAATCTTTCCTACCTTATCACCTTGTGGTTGTGTGGTCAACTTGGTGTAATGCCTGGACCATGCTCCCTGTCAGTTGTGTGGCCTGACACATATTTCATGGCTGACCCACCTATCAGAGCACTCACATGTCCATGGTACAGTTGGTGGACATTGGACACATGTTACGATCACTTTGTCATGTCCATCTTACAATGACTCATGCACAGGTGTTTGACACTGACAGCTATACATGTGCAGACATTCTGGCCAGGTATGTTGGAATGTCAACCATGTGCCATGCGTTCTCTTGCTATTGCAGTGATGATGCAGACAACATACAGTGATGCCGTCTGGATCACTCACAGCACAATAACCACAGACTATCTTTCAGATCATTGACCAGTGTGGGTGTTTTATCATACATAGGATATGTGAGGTGTATCCAACGTTGTGCTGCTGCATTCCTGTCCACAGATGGTTTCACTGATATCCACATAGGTGTTCCATTTTAACACAGCTACATTCTTCGCTCCCATGTTTCCAGGACAGTTGCATATCAGCTCATTTGGACCATTGTGGCTACTTTTGGGTGGGCATTTCTACTACTTGACCACATGCATGCTCAGGCTGGTGCCTGTACATCCCCACCTGGGAGGTGTTTGTGGGACATAGCTGGCATTGGTGTTCATTGACACTGGTGCTAACAGTGGCAGCTGGGCAGATTAAAGATGCACCTGCCTCCTTGTCTACACATCTTCGACAGCAGAGATGTTCATGACATGGTATGGAGAAGTAGCATAATGGTTCACACACTGGCCTGAGTCCCAAGGGACCAGGGTTTGATTCCCACTAGCACTCCATGTGGCCTTTGTCAGGTCACATGCTTTCCATTGCTCTGACAGGATCCAGGTTATTATTATCCCTCTTTAATGTACATTACTAGGTTTACATTACAATGTACACCATTTTGATTGATATAATGAAGCAGTATCAGACAGCTATTACATATATATGTCTGTACACTTGCTGACATTTTGCCGTGTATGCTTTTTCAGGTTTGTGTGTCCTGTATTGCCGGGCAGGTATGGTTTTGTGGACATTTCATGACTGATGCGTGTTGGGTCCTCATCATGCACCACCTACTGTCTACATGCATGCATATGTGACTACGGCATTTGGAGAATGGGGCTGAATTGGGGGGAGGCCTACTGACCAGTAACCACTATGCAGCTCCTGGACATGATCTGTCCTGCTCATCATCTGTGGATGGGCCAGTGACTTTTGTGTGACATGTTGGACACACATTTGTCTCTGCTGCTGCATCACCACACTGACCAGCGTATTTAGTGGTATACTGCTGATGTACATGGCCCACCTGTGCTCACATCCTTGATCGGTGGCAACTGTCTGTGTGCCAGCAGTCTACCACCTCACAAGGTGCTACGGGTTTCCATACACACATTCCCTTTGGTGGAACATATTTGCATTGTGCTTGCTGTGGTTGTTTGGGATAGTGGTTACAGAGATGCATTGAGCCACCATAGGTTGCAGGGTTGATTCCCACATGTTCCTTTCCTTTTCTTTTCTTGTGTTCTGCTAACCTTACCAAACAATGACTCCGGCTTTGTCACTTCTCCACACACCCTTCCTTCTCTTCCCCTCCATGCAGCCTATCCGTCACATGCTAGATGTTACATATGGTTCCTTTCTTTGGGCTGTCTGGGTGGACAGTTGGCTCAGTGGTTTGGTATTGGTGTCGGTGAGCTGTGTTTGGGCTCTTCAGTGTATCAGTTTAATTCCATCATACTCCTTTTTGGATCTCTTGCCCATTTTGCCCTTGTACACACACCATCCATACAGCTGGCCCTTCAGACAGACCCCTGATGTCCTTTCTGTTTAATTTGTTTACTTTTCTGCATGCTGTTTTCACTACACACCATTTCATGGTGTGTTTGCATGTGTTTATCTGTGGCTCACGTCCCCATTACAGACTGTGATATCAGCTGCCTGTGGTGCACGGCCTTACACCTATGGCTCCATTCTTCATATGGCACCATGTCTGCACATCCCTCAGTGCATCTTCTACTGTCTGCACACCTTTGATTGCAGCCCCTTTGAACGTACTGCTGCTTCCCGTCAGCTGTGATGTTAACATGCGGTAAGTCCAGGGTGCCCTATACCGCATGTTAAATAACCAGGGCGCCCTGTACCACACATTACTGGACCAGGCTTGCCTTAACGCCACACCACCCACTTCCTTATATGGCATCAGTAACATTACCGAGGCACTTAACAACGGTAACATTACCGCGCTTTAGTAAACATACCCCTAAGAGGCACTCATCCCCTTAACACACATTAGCAACTACCCCTACCCTTCGTTTCTTCTAAATAATCATTCAAATATAGCAAAGAGGAGGTGGTGCATAGGTAATTTTTGAGCATTAAGATCTTTCATCTGTCACCATCTTGTTAATTCTGTTTCCTGTAGTTTCAATAAAGGTTTGTTTTTGTTTAGGCCACCAATTTTGATGGTATTTTGTTTATAGAGCTAGCTGAGACCTTTCCCAATTAAACTTCATTTATTTCAATTAATAGTCTACCTCACAATAAAACATGCACAAAGTGTATTAACAGATTTTAAACTTAGAGGGGTAATTTTATAAGGGGCCACATACATTTACGTACAAGTATACACCTAATGGGGGATTATTTTAGTCATGTAAGTGTGTATATGACCACATATGCATGTTAATGGTCTCTTATAAAATAGTGACCAGCATAAAAGTGCACATGCTGCTTCATGGCACATTCTTTGCCAGCGGGCATGATCATCGGTGGAGTCTGGATGGAACACGAGTGGAGAGTGCAAATGCGGGGCGGAGAGAGAGGGTCAATGTGGGCGGAGAGTGGGAGGGGAAAGGCTCCCTGCACACTATCGCTGTGAAATCCGGGGCTGAAAATGAAACCCTGGCGTTAGAGCTAATTTAAAGGGAAAAGAAACCATTTCCGTCAACAATGTACAGCAAAACCAGGGACATCTACAAAAAGTGATAAGTGTGATACATGTGCAGAGAACAAAAGGGCAAATAAACATTGAAAATGACCAGAAGAAAATGTAAAAAAAAACATAACCAAGCTGGTCAATAGTGATATTAATGTGAAACATCACAAAACACTCCTGAGAAAGCTCCAAAAAAATAATATTAATTTTGGAAGGGTCTATGCTCTGTCCCCATACAAGGTGAATGATCCCACAGTGAAATAGCGCTGATCAGGGTTTTCCCTTTCCATTGGGCAGGTTTCCTATGGCGTGCAGGGCGGGCATGTCAGAACGGGCAACTGGACAGATGCTGGAAAAGGGGACACAGAGGGCTGAAGGCGGCACATGCTGTGGTGCAGCTGGGCCACAGTGCGGACTAGGGTGATGCCTAGGTGGCCCATGGGAATGCTGAAACAGTAGAGCAGCCAGACAGCAACTGATGAGGGCCCAACATGGGCACGAGTGTGTCTCCCACAGTGTCACAGGGGATAGTACTCAGCAGGTACCCCCAAGGGCACAGAACATTGGCAGGCAGCGCTGGGGGGAAGCGTGGACAGCTATGCAGGTGCCCCTACCCCAGAACCTGCAAAATAGGCAGCCGCCTACCCACACAATGGATGGCCAGAGATCACGCACCACCAGCACCACCAGCAGACGGGCATGTCAGTATGGTGGCAGAGGGGAACTGGTGGTGGAGGGGCCAGTGGCTGCTGCCCACAGCAGACCATGGCCTAGCCCTGTGTAGGTGGGTGCCATGCACTGCAACAGACAGGTCCTGTCTGATAAACAGTCATGGTATATCCAGGGAATACACTGTCTCTGTGGCAACATGGTGGTGCAGTGCACACAGACAGTGTGTTCAGGAGCAGAAGGTCAAAGGTTCAAGTCCCAGCTGTGGTTCCTGCCAACCCAGTCCCCATATTTGACCCACTACTAAAACATGGTAATACAGAAACTTTAGTGCAGATAACATAAACATGCCCAAAACGCCTACATTTCACCCTACAGAGCACAGACACCATAAACATGTGCATTACCTAGAGCAGAGTCTCCCAAAAGCAGTCCTGGAGGGCCAAACACCATTCAGGTTCCATGCTGTCTCCAATAAATATGCCTGTGCTGCATTTCTATGCACCGCCCCCATAGTATGCAGATGTATCTCATGCATATTCATTAGGGACAGCATGAAAACCCGAACAGTGTTTGGCCCACCAGGGCCGGAGTTGGAAACCTCTGCCCTAGAGCAGCGGCCAACAGGGGCAGACACACCCGCACCCACAGGGTGCATTATCCAATACTAGCACTTGCATACCTTAGCAATGCCACCCTAAACCTGGCAATACGGTACACAGCTATCAAAAGGTTGCTATGATTACTGGCAGATAGCAATTCCTAAGTTAAGCACAATTTTCTGATTGAGCTGCATCATAGCAACCTTTCGGATGTCTGTGGAGTGTGCTTCAGGTCTGGTGTCTGACAGTGTTTACCACACTGGGGATTGACCCCAACAGTATTGCGTACCATAGCTATGCCTGCACTGTGCCCAGGACTGGTGTGGTGGCCAGGGCTGCCAAACACCTCTATAGTTGCACAATGCTGGCATAGGTGTGGGGAGTGTGTGTCTGTCTATCCAGTGTGTGGTGGCTGCTAACACCTTCCTCAGCCCACACTGCTAGCACTGTTGCCAGTATTGGCCTGCCAATGTGCATAATGAGGAGCAAGGTACCATGGCTATAGCCTGGATAGGGTGGCCTGGCCTGGATGCATCAGCACGGGGCATAGGGCAATGGCTCAGACATGTAGTGCCCAGACACAACCTGCACCGGCAGGGTGGCCACAGCATGCCCTGCTGGGAGGTCACTTTCATCCTGACTGAGCAGTGACCACGGCATGGCTAGGCTCCCCCATAGTGCTATCTTGTATTTCTCTTCAGTGAAATATATAGGTTTTCTTTTATGGGGTCTAATCACTGACTTATCTGCTTGGTGGGTGTGCTCACATCCCAGCTTTTGGGTGCACATATCTCCTCCAGGATCATGCACTGTGGACTAGCTAGCAGACTGTCTGCAGTTATATGTGTGTATGGCTGGAACACCTTGCAGGGTGCAGCAGCTGGTGATTCACTGTGCTTGCTGCTGGAGAATGTCAGATGGTGGTGGGGGGCAACTGAGCATTTCCAGACTTACTGTCTTCCTGCCATTGCCTTAGGGATGTGTACAGCTCTGCATTGGCTTCCCTGTAGGGTGTCTGTTCCCCAGCACGACTGGGGTTGATGGCCCCCCTCTACTGCCACCGTTGCAGGGAGGTAGAATGTGGATCTGTTGGTGGGGGGAATCCTGTCTCCCACCCTGAGCCACAGAGGGTGGTTTGGGTGGTGGTACATAATCCGCCTATGGGTCCAAACACCCCCATCACTTACATCATGTTACCATGGCACCAAGACAGAATATGCACTATTCTGGGTGCATCATAGCCCATAAGGACCAGACCTGATTGACAACTTGAAATATACACTAATGTATTCTAGGTGTGTTCGCAAAAACTACCTTTCACACACATTGGCACTGATGGGTACTTGCAATATGGCCTATTTCAGCCGTTGAAGGTGCTGCAGACCTGGTGCTGGCCGCCCCACCTCACCCTCAGGGTGAGCACAATACCCACACAATGTGACGGTCTGTAGCTACTCTGTGCCACTAACACACACCGTTGGCACCCCCTACCAGGCTGAGGTGCTGTGGGGTGCATGCCCCATCTTGTGATCATCTGTAGACTGCTGATATGCATGTGCTGTGCATCATGGGTACGGGTGGGTTGCCCCTATCCTGGTAGCCACAGCAGACTGCATGCGTGGTGACATGCAGTCCTTCTATAGCCAGCCAAGATTTTGCTAGCAGCTGTAGCCAACTGGTTACGTCACTGCCTGTGGAGCCAAAGGTCATGGGTTCTGTCCCACTGTGGGGTTATATGATAGGGCTGTCCAAGGCATTGTCTATTTTTAATGTACATTAGTGCTGCCAGCAAAAACAACCTCAGAGTACTGTAACCTTAAGGTGCCTCATAAGGCGCCCTATAAGGTGCCTTATAGGGGACATTGTAGGGTGCCTTGGCAGACAGTGCACTTTATAATGTGCCCTCTGGAGTGCCTTATAGGATGCCTTATGTGGCACCTTAGGTTACGCCACTGTGAGGGTGTGTTTGCTGGCAGCACTAATTAAAATAAAACTACAATGCCTCAAAAAGCACTACTTAAACATAAAGGGAGATACCTCAGCCAGTCTTGTTCATTAGGCACACTGGGAGATCAAACTCATGCCCCCAGTTCCATCAGTCAGTGTATTAACCATTGTGCTACACCTCTGCTTCTGTGTCTAGATGTCAGCGTGCCTACTTAAGATTACCGCGCGTTAACATGCTTAGCGGCATCTCGCCCGATAATGTGCACAGCGCACGTTATCACGTGATAATTCCATTTTGCTACGTTAAGACCGAAACGCCCACTCCTTTTATGGCAGCCTGCACACTATCGCCGGGCACACGTTAAGGCTGCTTAGTAAACATACCCCCTAATGTCCTACGTGAAGTGTAGGCATAGTCTCTGCAGGATTTATGCTAGTATTTTATAAAGACAAATTGACACCTATTTGTCTTTCTAAAATAGCTGCAAAATAGACACATTCCAGCCCACTTGACCTAGGCACCCTCTTATAAACTTGCCCTCATAAAATTGTTTGACAAATATTAAAAAGTTCTTACATGTATTAAAGCATTCTTATTAGCAAGAATGTTAGAAACACACTAATAAGAATCCAAAAATCGGGGAGAAAAGTCACACTGAAAATTAATTGAAAGCTTTTTCCCTGTAGACATGCTTTTTTTTAGCAGTGGGTAGTGGCTTCACCAATGATACTAGCCAAAGGGGATTTATGGAGTTATGGTGGAGGTAAGATTCCAGTGTTCATCCAATGGCAAATTGGTTGCTAGGCCCCCGGCCATTTCTCTGAAAACATCATTGTCTAGCTTTAGGCTATGCCTGTTAAATGTTTTTTCACCTATGATAGGCCATTTGCCTTATGTGCATATCTTGTAAATATATATTTGTAGGACTTTTTTTTTCAGACTTCTTGTGAGTTTTGCTTGATTTATTTTAGTCACGTATTTTCTCAGTTCTTGTCATAAGAATGATAAAATGGATCCCTTTTAGATGATTCTGGGTTTTTGTTCACTGAGTTAGTTGCTTCCCAAGCAGTTATTTTGAATCAGCCTCTTTTCTATTTGACATATTTGATTGCATTACTTTGGGTCAGGACTTATTCTGACTTTTAAGCCTGGGACTGCTGATTTAAAAGCAACCATACATCCACCTTTCTTGAGCAAAATGCATTTCAAGACAACTACCAGACTTATTAGGACATCATAAACTTTGTTGCCAGGGAGATAATGATAATATTGTGATTTACAAATTGAAGTAGAAAGACTTTGGAGGAAAAAAAATCAATGGTTATACCAGAAGTAATAGGAGCTCTTGGAGCAACTCTAACTGGACTTCTAAAATGCTTGTAACCGAGGGAGAGCGGACTCGCTGCTCCTCAAACCTCACTACATAATACCTTTCTCCCCCATTGCTCCCCTCTCCCCTTCTCACAGAACCCCAATAATCTGACACAACTCCAAAGCTTGGTAAAACAACTGGTCGCAGCTTTATTAACCATTAACACATGAACAATCAACTCGAAATATATATAACAGCGGAATGATGCATCACCAGCCATATCACTAGCAAAGTGATAGCGCCTCTGC
Source organism: Ichthyophis bannanicus (assembly GCA_033557465.1). Taxonomy (NCBI): domain Eukaryota; kingdom Metazoa; phylum Chordata; class Amphibia; order Gymnophiona; family Ichthyophiidae; genus Ichthyophis; species Ichthyophis bannanicus. The sequence continues at coordinate 457,088,344 of CM066035.1, forward strand.
TTGACTCTTCTTCCCCCCCCCCCCTTAGCCCCCGACTCCGCCATGTCAGTAGCAAAAGCCAGCCAGAGGGTTGTCCGGGTCGGGGGTACCCAACCTCCGTCCCAAGCTTATCCTAAGCGTCCGGACCATGGAAACCTCCGGGATCCCGCCTGACCCCCCCCTAACTGCGACACCCCTATAATACACCACCCCCTTGCCACCACCCATAGGGCGGGCTGGCGGGACACCGGCCTCCAGGCTCCTCGCCTGCTAGTTTGGGGCCGTCGGGACAGATTCAGAACATGCCTCCTCTTTCCTCTCCTCATTGGCTCCCCCTCCCGCCTGGGTGAGGAGCCAATGAGTTTAAAGGACGCCCTTGCCCACGTCACTACTCCCCCCCACCTCTCCCCATGGGCCTCCACGTTGCTTCTCGCAGCTCCGCCGGTTACGGGCGGCCGGCATGGACATGGCCACGCAGCCTTCACAAGTGAAGGAGTAGCATGGTGGTTAGAGCAACAACCTAGCATCAAAGAAATCAGCATTCAATTCCTTCTTGTATCCCTTGTGACCTTGGGCAAGTAGCTTTCCCCTCCATTTCCTTGAGAGAAAAGGCCTGGCAATCTACTTCTTGGCATACCTTGCCAAGAAAACCCAAGGGCTGCTGGGCTGCCAGGAGTCAGCTCTGACATGATGGTACTTAAAAAAACAAACCTGGAAACCTTAAATTGAAAAGACATAACTATCAGTTCTGCAAAAAAACTGCAATACTTGGAATTTCATTCAAGGTGTACTGATATCTCTTTGATTCTTAGGTGTTTGGATAGGACCCAAATTAATTATCAAAACTATACATGAAGTCATAATAGAAAAATCCTCTTTTACTTAAGCATTCAAATTAGGTTTCCTCGATAACTGAAGAGTACTTCCATGTTTCCTTGAGGTTCATAAAACAATTGGTAGGGGTATATTTTCTCATATTCCTATGCACCATTTTAATAAATGATTAATTAATTAATCAAATATAGTTATCTTACTTTTCTTCCTGTGAAGGAGTAGCCTAGAACTCAAAAGATCAAGGGTTCAATTCCCACTGACACTCCTTGTGACCTTGGGCAAGTCACTTTGCCCTTGCCCATTGCCATTGCCTAGGAAGAAAAGGCCTGGCAATCTACTTCCGGTGATACATTGCCAAGAAAACCCAGAGGCAGCTGGGTTGCCAGGAGTTAGCACTGACTTGATGGCACTAAAACAAAACCTTTTCATCATAAATTGAATCATATAAAAAAATAATTGATTAATTATTCAAATTGCTATTCACAATAGATTGTAATGCATGCATTATACAATGTTATTTCAAAGCCACCCTTTAGAACTATAGTGCTGTCAAATGAGTGCTAAAAAGCACATGTAGCCAACCACTATCACCTTGCATAATCATGAGAGACTACTAGAAGAGAACAACTTTAATACCAGTCCCAATTATGCAATGTTTTTTTTAGGTGTTGTCAAGTCAATGTTGACTACTGACAACCCAGCCCCAGTTTTTCTGAGCAAGGTATGTCTTGAAATAGATTGCCAGGTCTTTTCTTCCAATGCAACAGAGGATAAAGTGATTTACAAGGAGTGCCCATGGTAATCAAACCCATGTCTTGTGGGTACTAGGCTGCTGCTCTAACCTCTAAGCTACTCCTGCACTCTAACATGCAATGTATGCTCCAAAAATTCAGTCAGAAGTCCCACATGTTATTTTTATTTGTTTTATTAGTTTATATTTTGTGCAGTCCCAAAAAAAATATCACCTCGTACCATATAGTCACTTTCAAACATTTTCCATTGCTAAATCTCTAAAAACACTGTCTCAAGATTTGTCTTTACAGCCAAATCTGATAGCAAGGTTGGAACAAGTGGCTTGCCACTGTTTGAAGAATAGTGCTATACTTATCTTTAAACCAACACCTATATTGAAGCTCTTTAAAACTGTGCATGCCTTCCACTCTCTTTTTATCTCTGGCTAAGCAAGACAGGGTGCCTGGATTTCAAATTCTGTGTGCCAGAGGCTATTGAATCATAGTGAGCACCAGGCTGAACCAGTACTGTTCAATGCAGCCAACACAGTAAACATACTGAAAGTAATGAATTCCCCCATTTGGTTTTATACACTGTTTTATAATACCAACTGTGTTTTAAAAGGTAACTATATTCTATTTTTAATATTTTGTAATTATTTCTTTGGTGAAGAACTGTTGTGGTTTTATTTATGTTAAGTGTTTAGGGCCTGATATTCAGTTGGGCAGGCTATACGATGCTATGGTGCATAGCCTTGCCCGCTGATCCTTAACCCCGGATATTCAATTCTGGGGTCATATTGGGCCCCAGCATTGAATATACAGGGAACGCAGCACACGCTGAAAGCCGCAGTAGCTAACCGGGCAGCAGTGATATTGCATGCTGCCCGATTATCTCCTATCCCGGTTTCTTGCCTATCTTTTAGGTGCAGGTTGCTAACCAGGCAGCATGCGATATCGCTGCTATCCAGTTAGAAACATAGAAACATAGAAACATGATGACAGAAAAAGACCACAAGGCCCATCTAGTCTGTCCTTCCATAACAACTACAACAGTCCACTTTTTACCTTTAGAGATCCTCTGTGTTGGTCCCATGCTTTTTTGAATTCAGTTACTGTCCTCATCTCTACCACCTCCACTAGGAAACTATTCCACGGATCCACTACTCTTTCCATAAAGAAATATTTCCGCATATCACTCCTGAATCTATCTCCCTTCACCCTCATCCCATGTCCCCTCGTAGCAGAACTTGCTTTCAATTGAAAGAGGCTCTCTCCCTGAACATTTATGCCACGGAGGTATTTAAACATCTCAATCATATCACCTCTATCCCGCCTTTCCTCTAAGGTGTACATATTAAGATCCTTAAGTCTGTCCTCATATGCTTTATAATGAAGCCCATTAATCATTTTAGTAGCAACCCTCTGCACCGACTCCATCCTGTTCACATCCTTTTGAAGGTGCGGTCTCTAGAATTGCACACCATACTCCAAATGAGGTCGCACCAAAGACTTATACAGAGGCATTATCACCTCCTTTTTTCTGCTAGCCATTTCTCTCCGTATGCACCCAAGCATTCTTCTAGCTTTTGCCGTCGCCTTTTCTACCTGTTTAGCTACTTTAAGATCATCAGACACAACCACGCCTAGGTCCCGCTCTTCTTTAGTGGACAAAAGTACTTCACCTCCTATACTGCATTGCTCCCTTGGATTGCTGCAGCCCAAATGCATGACCTTACATTTTTTAACATTAAATCCCAGCTGCCAAATTCTAGACCATTCTTCAAGCTTAGCTAGATCCCTCCTCATGTTATCTACACCTTCCTGGGTGTCTACTCTATTGCAGATTTTGGTATCATCCGCAAAGAGGCAAACCTTACCCGACAGCCCTTCCGCTATATCTTAAAAAGAATCGGACCAAGGAGAGATCCCTGGGGCACACCACTGGTAACATCCTTCTCCTCAGAGTGAGCTCCATTTACTTGTACTCTTTGTCGCCTCCTACCCAACCAATTTCTAACCCAAGCAGTAACTTTAGGGTCCATCCCTAGGGTGCTCAGTTTGTTTATAAGTCGCCTGTGAGGAACAGTGTCAAAGGCTTTACTGAAATCTAAATACACCACATCTAGAGCTCTCCCTCGGTCCAACTCCCTGGTCACCCAGTCAAAGAAATCAATCAGATTTGTCTGACAAGACCTGCCTCTGGTGAATCCATGCTGCCTCGGATCCTGTAATCCGCCGGACTCCAGAAACCTCACTATTTTCTCTTTCAGCAGCGTTTCCAATAATTTACTCACCACTGAAGTTAAACTAACCGGCCTGTAGTTTTCAACCACATCCTTACTTCCGCTTTTGTGTAAAGGCACCACATGAGCCTCTCTCCAGTCCTTTGGCACCACTCCCGACTCCAACGAGGCATTGAAAAGGTCAGTCAGTGGAGTTGCTAGAACGTCCCCAAGTTCCCTCAGTATTCTAGGGTGTATCCCATCCGGTCCCATCGCTTTGTCTACTTTAAGTTGAGCTAGTTTCTCACGAACACAGTCTTCTGAAAATTGTTCAAGATGTCCTTTGCTTCTGTTCTTATTTGTGGGTGTTTTCTGAGGTCCTGCTCCTGGTTCTTCATCTGTGAACACAGAACAAAAATATTTGTTAAGCAATTCCGCTTTATCCTTATCAGCTTCTACATATTCCCCCCCTGCACCCTTGAGTCTGACAATACCACTTTTGCCCTTCCTCTTCTCACTGATATATCTGAAAAATGTCTTATCCCCCCCATTTTATTGCATTGGCTATTTCCTCCTCCTTTTAAATCTGTGCCTTCTTGACTACTTTGCTAGCTTCTCTAAGTTTTTCCAAATACAGATGCCTGTCTTCCTCTCTCTGTGATCTCTTGTATTTCATGAAGGCCTCCCTCTTTTTCTTCACTTTTTCAGCTACTTCCTTCAAAAACCATAGCGGTCTCCTGTTCTTTTTGCCTTTATTTACCATTTTAACAAAAAGGTTGGTTGCCTTTAAAATACCCCCTTTCAGTTTTGCCCACTGTTTTTCTACATCCCCCAGCTGTTCCCATCCCACTAACGACTCCCTGAGGTATTGGCCCATCTTCGCAAAGTTAGTCTTCCTAAAGTCTAAGATCTTCACCTTGGAATGGATTCTAACAGCCCTAGTCCTAATACTGAACCACACCATCTGGTGATCACTGGATGTAAAATGATCTCCCACTACAACATCAGAAACACTTTCACCATTGGTAAGCACCAAGTCCAGTATGGCCCCTTCACATGTGGGGTCTGTTACCAATTGCCTGAATAGTTCTCCCTGTAGAGAATCCAGGATCTCCTTACTTCTAGATGATACTGCAGCAGGAATGTGCCAATCAACATCTGGCATATTGAAATCTCCTAGCAGTAGCACTTCCCCTTTCCTAGCAATGCTGCGTATGTCTTCAATTAACTCTCTGTCCACCTCTTCCTCTTGTGAGGGAGGTCTGTATATCACACCAATGCAAATAGATTTCTCTTTCCCTCTTTCTAGTTTAACGCACAATGCCTCCTCTCTCCCTTTTAAGCTCTGTAATTCCAAAGCTTTACTAGTAGTTTTTACATATAGTGCCACTCCTCCTCCCCTTCTTCCTACCCTGTCCTTTCTGAATAAAGTATAGCCTGGTATAGTTACATCCCAGTCATGGTTTTCTGTGAACCATGTTTCTGTAACTGCCACTAAATCCAAGTCAGCCACTCCCACCAAAGCTTCAACCTCAGGGATCTTATTTCCCATGCTACGGGCATTAATACACACTGCTTTCCATATGTTACCCCTGTTACCCATTTCCATAAAGGTATTTAATGTATCACCTACCTGGGGGCTTTCACTTACCTGGGGGCTTTCTTCACCCATCCCCAACAAATCTAGTTTAAAGCCCTCTTCAGTAGATTAGCCAGTCTACTACCAAAGATGTGTTGACCTTTCTTGGACAGATGGATGCCATCTCTGCTCTGCAACCCTTGGAACAGCATCCCATGGTCTAGGAAACCAAAACGCTCTCGAAGACACCATCCACGCAGCCATGCATTCATCTCCAGGATGCGAGCCTCTCTGCCTTGGCCTTTACCCTCAACAGGGAGGATTGAAGAGAACACCACCTGTGCACCTACCTGCTTCACCCTCTGTCCCAGAGCCATGATGTCACTTTTGATACGTTCCGAGGTATATCTGGCAGTATCATTTGTTCCAACATGGATTAGCAACATTGGGTAATAGTCAGTGGGCTTGATGAGTCTCGGCAAACTCTCCATAACATCTTGGATCTTGGCACCAGGCAGACAGCATACCTCTCTGGACATCAAGTCTGGTCGGCAGATGGACGCCTCAGTACCCCTCAGAAGAGAGTCTCCAACCACCACTACCCTTCGTTTCCTTCTGGTCACTGATTCCGCAACTATGGGGTACTTGAACTCTGGTTCTTCCCTTTCCAAGGATGCTTTCACCTCCTCCACTTCCAGGGCTGCATAATGGTTCTTCAATTCAAGGGCTGGAGAAGTTGGATTGGTGATTTTGCAGGCTATGGTGACTTTGCAGGCTCTGGTGACTTTGCAGTTAGTGACAGTCTGTGCCTCTTCTTTTCCCCTGAATGCCCCTAACATGCCCCAATGCTTACTGGGTTAGAAGGGGATATTCAGCAGCCCCAACTGTGTAAGTGCCATTGAGTAGCCTGATTTAAGGCATTTGCTTGGTTTACTGGGCTGTAAACCATGTAAATGCTTTTTGAATATTGGGCTCTAATTTTTTTGCCTCAAATATAGATCGCATTGAGATAAACTTTAAATGTTTCTCCAGTTATAATAGTTTTTTTCAGTCTAATATAGACTTAAATGTGCTTTTTGTATTTTCCAAGATTCTCTATAGAAGTAAAAAATGCTGCCATATCTGTAACTAAGAACATGGGGCTGTCTGGATCACAACATTGTGTAAGGTTGTTTTTAGCATGAATAAGAAAAATATTTTTATCCGGTGTCATAGTTTTCATCTTGCGAGTGTTGTTTACAGATGATCATATTGGTTCTTTAGTATTCTCTCTTTTCATTTAGTTTATTGAAGAAATGCACCTGCATCATAGGTCTTTTACTAAGATCTTTTTGAGATTTTTATTTGCATTGTTTGGAGATTATAAAGGTTCTTTAAATTAAAACAGTATTTATATTTTGTTATGGATTTAAAAGAGATAATTTCTCGTGATTCATAGCACTTGTCAGTACAATACATTTCTTTTGAGGCAAGAGATGCTGTCAGTTTTGGGTTTTAAAAGCTGAATATTCATTCTTTTATATCCAGTTTCATGGGCAAGATGTATTGCTATCCAGTTAGTGGTGAAATTCAGTCACTACTAGATAGTAAAACTGAAATATGATTACATCCATTAAGCTGAACTAACTTTAAGTGGTTTAACTGGTTAGTAGCTGAATATCGCAGCTAACTGGGTAGCTGCTGGAAGCACCCCAGCTCCATTTTCAGATCACCCTGGAATTAATTGGGTGTCTTTACTGCAGCCTGTGGGGATATTCAGCTATACTATTCGGACAGTGCCACCGAATATCAGGATTGCTGCAGTTTATGCAGTTTGCAAATGGGAAGGCATTTTCCCAGTGAGGAGGTGCATTCATTAGTAGACATTCTGCTTCTCAGTGCACTTTAAAAATATGCTTTGTGATAGGTGGGCTTCTAATGGCCATCTGTCTACTATTGTTAAACCCCCGTACAGATGGGAATAAGGCCACCTCGTAGAAATATGTCAATTTTAGATGCTTCTACTGCACTATCTGAGGGAAGGCTGTGTACTTTGCAGTGTGGGTTTGAAAGGCCCTAAGGTACTGTTAATGCACTGTGAGATGGCTGACTAGCCACTGTGCATTAACTACTGTGATGGCCAATGCAGGCAGGAAATTGCCATTGGCTAGGAATGCCAGGCCTGTGGCACCTTGAGGTGGACAACATAGGTTCGGTCCTCTGTGTGGTGAAGAGGTGGAACCGCTCTAGCTCATAGCAGAGATGGCTACCTTGTCAGTGTAACTGATGAGACACTGCTCATCTAGTCTAGGAATTGCAACCTAGACCTGTAGACCCTCTAATAAGGATGCCTCTTGGTGGCTTTCCTGTGTACACTGTGGACCTCATGCAGCCTATGCAAACCACCTGCTCAGGTCACCCATGGCTGCTGCCTCCCTTCACCTACACTCCGTTCATCCACAACAGTGATTTCCTCCACCAACTCCTATAGCACTTCACTTGCACCTATGCACATATTGTGTAGGGAACACACATACTCACACAGACAGTAGGAAATCATGGCAAGACACAGATGCAGCTGGGAAAACTGAGCACACACAGACAGAAGGTAACACACAGCTGAGCAATAGAAAGACTGACACACCCTGGACCAGGGAGATGTACACCAGGAATATAGGACTGGCATGGCTGCAGGGATAGAAGAGTTTTGAGGAGAGGAAATCTACTGGAGTCTTTGAAAGGGGGTAGAAGATCAGTTTTGAAAGGAACAGGAAGGAGTTCAAGGAGACCGAAGGTAGCAAATAATGTACCTATGTGGACAAAGATGATAGCCAAGCCAAGGAATCACAAACAAAGCTCCTCCAGTCATCAGTGCCACAGTCTCAAAAGACAACAAAATCTGCTGTTTATTGATGATTTATGGCAGGTATAAATTAGAACATTCAAAAATTTCACCCTGCATGTCATTGGCCTATGTGAAATACATCATGAGTATGCAAACACTAATGCCACCCAATCCATGCCATGAAATGCACTCACAATGCCCCCGTGAAAAATGTGCAAAAAACAAGATTGCAAAACATAGATCTCACAGCCTTTCAAAAATTACATTTTCCACATGGACTTAGCTTCCACATTTTTCTATTGTTACATCCACATTTAAAACATGAACAGGGCTTCTAAAATAAATCCCATTGAGGCCAATTCTGAACGGGGCATGTCCGGGCCATCTGGGCTTCCAAAATCTGGATGGCCCAGACCTGCACCCAATTCTGCATCCACAGGAGCTCCTGCAGGATCAGAATAAGGTGCAGAGGGCTTAGATGGCCCAGCCATCCCCGATTCTGAGGGCCTAGGTGCACAGGGAACAGCACGTCCAATCCACCCAAGGCCCTTGCATGGAGCCCAGTGCTGTGGCGTCCTGTAGCCATGGCACTGGAATGCCATGCAGGAGCCCTGATTGCCTGCAAGCTGCTTACTTTCCCTTTTCCCCCACTGCCTGATCCCAGGATGGGCTGTCACAGCTGGGATTGGGCTGCAGGGAACTTCCTGTCCCTGCTCATTACCTCGCCAGGTCCACCAATGGCTATCACAAACTTCGGGGAAACATATTCCACCTACGAGGTGGAATAAGTTCCCCGTCTAACCTACAGCCCCCGGATGTACAGGGCCTTGACTGGAATTGGCTCTGTACATCTGGATTAAGCGCCCCGCCTCCACCCTGCCCTCGCTCCTCCTCCAACCCGTCCCCTCCCGCTCCCTTCCAGAGCTCCTCGCACATCTCCTCTGTACATGGGAGGAGATCTGGATCCAGCATCGGGGCCAGGAACTTAGCAAGGATGTATGTCCAAACTGGATATACATCCCTGCCAAATGCTGCTCAGAATGACCCCCCATTGAGGCCAATTCCCATTGGAGCACGGGTTCAGAATTGGGTGCAACGGGTCTGGATGAGCAGGACGTGCCCTGATTCTGGCCCACAGTACATCAGATACTTCCCTGACTAGCTCAGTCTGGGCTCCTGCATGGAGCCATGGTGCACTGGTGTCCCATTGCCATGGCACCGCATCTCCATGCCAGAGTCCCAATTTCAAGGCCAAGCCCTGTTTAGAGAACTATAGTTCGGGAGGGCCAGACACCATTCAGGTTGTCAGGCTGTCACTAATATATATGCATGAGATGCATTTGAAGGCACTGCCCCCATTGTATGCAAATGTACCTCATGCAGATGCATTAGGGACAGCCTGAAACCTGAATCCTGTTCCAACCACCAGGAGTGGATTTGGGAACCTCTGCCCCAGAGCATCAGCCAACAGGGGCACAAACACCCACACCCACAGGTTCCACCATCCAAAGACTAATGAAAAGGCAGGCTGTTGTGCCCTGCGCGGAGCAGCAGTTCCCACTACTAGCATTTGCATACCTTAGCAATGCCATCATAAACCTGGAAACACGTCCCATATACATCAAAAGGTAGCTATGACCAATGTCAGATAACAAATCATAAATTAAACACGTTTCCAACAGAGATCCATCATAGCAACCTTCCTGATATGTGGGGTGTGCCCCTCATCAATCTCTGACAGTGTTTACTACCCAGAAGAGTGACCCTAACAGTACTGAGTATGCTACTAATGCCTGTACCAAGCCCATGACTGGTGTTGCAGACAGGGCTGCCAACAACCTCTATCTTTGCCAATGCTCAAATAGGTGTGGTAGTCTGTGTATGTTTATCCAGTGTTTTGTGGCTGCCTACAACCCACTGAGCCCCCACTGCTTGCACTGGTTCCACTGTTAACCTGCCAATGTGCATAATGATGAGCAAGGTATTGTAGGTATGGCCCCTACAGGGCGGTTTATCCAGGATGCATCTGCATAGGGCAATGGTTGGGATATTGTAGTGGCCAAATGCCATCTGCACGGACAGGGTGGTCACAGCAAGTCATGCTGGGAGGGCACTCTCACTCTGAGCAGTGACCATGACATGTCTACCCCCCCACTTAGTGCCATACAGTGTTTTTCAATAGTGATTTTTGTGAGTTCCCATTTCTGGGGCCCAATCACTGACATACCTGCTTGGTGTTGGTGCTAATATCCCACATCTGGGTGCACATAGTTCCTCTGGGAACATGCACTAAGTATGGGCTAGCACACTGTCTGCAGTTAGCATGTGTATGGCTGCAACACCTTGCAGAGTGCAGCAGGTGCACACTGACTGTGGCCTCTGCTGGTAAATGCCAGATCGTGGTGGGGGGCAGCTGAGCTGATCAGGCCTATTACCTGTCTGCCAGTGGCCCCGTCACAGGTACCAACCTGCTAAAAGGATGATGGTTGCTGGTCCCACAGCCCGTCATTCAGACTGCACTACTGCCGCTGTTGGAAATGTGCAGAGTGTGGGTCTGTTGAGGGCAGATCATGTCCCCCACCCTGACCCAGAGAGGATGGTTTGCTATATACATCATCATCATGTGAGTCCACACACACCGCTGCTCCGAAAACAAGTGACCATGGCAAGAACACTGGCTATGCACTAGTTTGGTTACATTATGGTTCACAAGGGGCAGACATGACTGGCAAATACAAACAGATAGAAGGACGTTCGCACTTGTCTCTGCAAATACCTGTCACATACTAGCACTGATGGAGACCTGCAGCAAAGCATACCTCAGTCAACTTGGGTACTACGGACCTGGTGCTGGCCACGCCACCGCACACTCAGGGTGAGCACAGAACACGCACAATGGCATGGCCTGTAGGTAGTAATTGGCAGTACCATGCACGGTAAGTCCCCCCTACCAAGCTGACGTGTTGTAGAGGTGCATACTCCATCTGGTGAGCAGATGTAGACTGCTGCTGTGCAAGTGAATTGCATTATGGGTACTGTTGTGTCTATCCTATCCTGGTTACCACAACAGACAGTATGTCCGGTGACCTGCACTCATTCTGTGGCCAGCCATTGGTATGAAAAACCCCATATAGATATAGTACAATGGTTAATACGATGACCTCAGTGGCATACGTCATGGGTTCAATCAAACAATGGGCCTCCTTTAGTAAGATTGTTGGAGGCAACTCCCTTTTATGCCTGTACTGTCAGACATATGTTCAAAATCCCTTTTTCCAGAGAAAAACACCCTCACCTCATTTGCTTAACCTAAGGTGCCCTGTAAAGTGTCTCAGCTGTGTAGTCCCCCTATCCTGTGAAGCACATCAGAAAGCTTGTGGGATGACCTGCACCCTTTCTGTAGCCAGCCATTGGTTTGAGAAACCCCATATTGATGTAGTACAATGGTTACTATGATGACTTCAGTGGCAGAAGTCATGGGTTCAATCCCACAGTGGGCCTCCTTTAGTAAGACTGTTGGTGGCAACTCCCTTATATGCCTGTAACAGTCAGACATTTTTCCAAAGTCCCTCTGCCCACCCAAAAACACCCTCACCCCATTTACTTAAGCTAAGGTGCCCTGGAAACTGCCTTAGCTGTGGGTTTCCCCTATCCTGGTAAGCACAGCAGAATGTTTGTGCGTTGACCTGCAGTTGATGTGTAGCGAGCCATAGTGATGATTATGGCCATAGAGGCATAACACACTGGTTAATACAATGATGTCCCAGCCAGAGGTCATGGGTTCAAATCCCCAGTGCTACAACATCAGGAAGAATGACTGAGGCAGGCCCCTTTTTCCCTGGCTGTAATAGTCAGACACATCTCTGTAGTCTGTGGTCAAAGCAAAATACACCCTCACCCTAGTCCTGTACCACATGGTGGCGCAGAGCATGGGCCGGCAGAAGGCATGTCACAAGGTGCCGTAAGCTAAGGCGCCCTAGAATGCGTCTGATGCGCAAACGGCAGAAAGCCTGCCCCGCTGTAACATAAAGAGCTAGTCAACAATTAGATTAATTAAATTGGGGCATGGTGGTTGTGAGATCAGGTGTATGGGGATCATAAAAAAGGCTCATACCGTTCTTGCTGCGTATCACTGTTCTGCTATGAATAGTTTGCCATGTACCGGGTATGACAATGCCACGTGTGCTGCGCATAGTAGCGCATGTAAGTGCGCAGCACGGTGCATGCGCATCATGCGTCAACAAGCTATGCACAACATAAAAAAATGGACAGCCGTTCAAGAAAGCCTGCCTTTACACGGAGGGAGCTGAGAGTGCTGGGCAAGCTAATCTGCACAAGACAGAGGCACCTTTTTCCTGGATCGTCAAAGCAGCAGGACCTTGGCAAGGTGAGAAGGGCATGGGTGTGCCTCACCAGGCGCTATAATCGATCTGCCGACTACCCACGTGAAGTAAGTGTATAGCAACAGGTCATACAATGGCAGTTGTGCAACACAATATACAGCAATCATCACATATCATACATGCATAACACGGTAGAAATACCAGTCTGTGGGCCAACCTGTGGCCAATGTAGGTGCGTATGGTGTTGTTTGCAAGTCTGCCCAATCCACAGAAGCCCGTCAGACCTGATTACATGGGTCTATTATACATCTTGGTGTTATGGCACCTGCTTGTGTTGCTCTTTCACAGCTCTGCCCTATCTCCAGGAGGCCTTAGACCTGATTACAGAGGTCTATTATAGCTCCTGGTGTTATGGTAGTTGTTCCTGTTGATGCGTTTAATTCCACCCTATCCCCAGGAGGCCTTAGACCTGATTACAGAGGTCTAATATACAACCTGGTGTTATGGTACCTGCCTTTGTTGCAGTTTCACAGATCTGCCCTATCTCCAGGATTTCCTGCACTGCCTCCAACAGAGAGCGATGGGACATCGTGATGGTGAGTGTTGCAGCCGCTGCATTAAACTACAGCATGTCCCATGTGTGAGCACATGCTATTTTTTGTGATGTGGCTAACGCATGATGCCGTGCTAATGTCTGGTTTCCCCCACAGAGGATGCAGATGCTGTGGAGGGCCCTTCCACACCAGCAGCAGACACCCAAAGCCTAATGATAATAGAAACATAGAAACGTAGAAATATGATGACAGAAAAAGACCACATGGCCTATCTAGTCTGTCCTTCCATATCAACAACTACAACAGTCCCCTTTTTACCTTTAGAGATCCTCCGTGTTTGTCCCATGCTTTTTTGAATTCAGTTACTGTCCTCATCTCTACCACCTCCACTGAGAAACTATTCCATGGATCCACTACTCTTTCCGTAAAGAAATATTTCCGCATATCACTCCTGAAACTATCTCCCTTCACCCTCATCCCATGTCCCCTTGTAGGAGAACTTGCTTTCAATTGAAAGAGGCTCTCTCCCTGAACATTTATGCCATGGAGGTATTTAAACATCTCAATCATATCACCTCTATCCCGCCTTTCCTCTAAGGTGTGCATATTAAGATCCTTCAGTCTGTCCTCATATGCTTTATAATGAAGACCACTAATCATTTTTGTAGCCACCCTCTGCACCGACTCCATCCTGTTCACATCCTTTTGAAGGTGCGGTCTCCAGAATTGTACACTATACTCCAAACAAGGTTGCACCAAAGACTTATACAGAGGCATTATCACCTCCTTTTTCTGCTAGCCATTCCTCTCCGTATGCACCCAAGCATCCTTCTAGCTTTTGCCGTCAACTTTTCTACCTGTTTAGCTACTTTAAGATCATCTTTCACAACCACGCCTAGGTCCCGCTCTTCTTTAGTGGACAAAAGTACTTCACCTCCTATACTGTATCGCTCCGTTGGATTGCTGCAGCCCAAATGCATGACCTTGCATTTTTTAACATTAAATCCCAGCTGCCAAATTCTAGACCATTTTTCAAGCTTAGCTAGATCCCTCCTCATGTTATCTACACCTTCCTGGGTGTCTACTCTATTGCAGATTTTGATATCATCTGCAAAAAGGCAAACCTTACCCGACAGCCCTTTCGCTATATTACTAACAAAGATGTTAAAAAGAATCGTACCAAGGACAGATCCCTGGGGCACACCACTGGTAACATCCTTCTCCTCAGAGTGAGCTCCATTTACCTTTACACTTTGTTGCCTCCCACCCAACCAATTTCTAACCCAAGCAGTAACTTTAGGGTCCATCCCTAGGGTGCTCAGTTTGTTTATAAGTCACCTGTGAGGAACAGTGTCAAAGGCTTTACTGAAATCTAAACACACCACATCTAGGGATCTCCCTCGGTCCAACTCCCTGGTCACCCAGTCAAAGAAATCAATCAGATTTGACTGACAAGACCTTCCTCTAGTGAATCCATGCTGTCTCAGATCCTGTAATCCATTGGACTCTAGAAAACTCACTATTTTCTCTTTCAGCAGCGTTTCCAATAATTTACTCACCACCGAAATTAAACTAACTGGCCTGTAGTTTTCAACCACATTCTTACTTCCGTTTTTGTGTAAAGGCACCACATAAGCCTCTCTCCAGTCCTTTGGCACCACTCCCGACTCCAACGAGGCATTGAAAAGGTCAGTAAGAGGGGCTGCTAGAACGTCCCCAAATTCTCTCAGTATTCTAGGGTGTATCCCATCCGGTCCCATCGCTTTGTCTACTTTAAGTTGAGCTAGTTTCTCACGAACACAGTCTTCTGAAAATTGTTCAAGATGTCCCTCGCTTCTGTTCCTGTTTGTGGGTTTTTTCTGAGGTCCTGCTCCTGGTTCTTCATCTGTGAACACAGAACAGAAATATTTGTTAAACAATTCTGCTTTATCCTTATCAGCTTCTACATATTCCTCCCCTGCACCCTTGAGTCTGACAATACCACTTTTGCCCTTCCTCTTCTCAATAACATTTCTGAAAAATGTCTTATCCCCCCATTTTATTGAATTGGCTATTTCCTCCTGCTTTTGAATCTTTGCCTTCCTGACTACTTTGCTAGTTTCTCTAAGTTTTTCAAAATATAGATGCCTGTCTTCCTCTCTCTGTGATCTCTTGTATTTCATGAAGGCCTCCCTCTTTTTCTTCACTTTTTCAGCTACTTCTTTCGAAAGCCTTAGCGGTCTCCTTTTCCTTTTACCTTTATTTACCATTTTAACAAAAAGGTTGGTCGCCCTTAAAATATCCTCTTTCAGTTTTGCCCACTGTTTTTCTACATCCCCCAGCTGTTCCCATCCCACTAACGACTCCCTGAGGTATTGGCCCATCTTGGCAAAGTTAGTCTTCCTAAAGTCTAAGATAGACTAATGGGGAGTATATGCAGTGTGAGAGAGTGGGCAACCCCCCACAATGTATATGACCCACCAGACATATATTACAGGAAGATGGAGTGGAGAGGGTTGACCCACCCGCATATGTATAACCGCGTACACGTGGCACAGTGCAGGGAACACAGGGCATGGCAGAACCTATGTGTGGTGATTGGTGGTATTCCGGACCCCCCCCCATATAATGGCAATGCTCATGTGACCAGGGTGGCCACAGGAGGAACAGGGT
Source organism: Ichthyophis bannanicus (assembly GCA_033557465.1). Lineage (NCBI taxonomy): Eukaryota > Metazoa > Chordata > Amphibia > Gymnophiona > Ichthyophiidae > Ichthyophis > Ichthyophis bannanicus. The sequence goes on from CM066035.1 coordinate 457,104,065, forward strand.
ACCCATGGAATGTCAGGGACAAACACTGTACACCTGCACAGAGGTATAAACAAGATAAGCTGTATTACTGCTGAGGATACATGTCCCTGTTGCCCTCACTCATGACCTGCATGGGCACCCACGTCTACACCCACCATGCCCCCTCCCACCCTTGTGCCAGTGGTGCTGCTGCCTCCGGCCCTGCTGCTGGCTGCTGGGGGCGAGCAGCCATGGCCTCAAGTGCTGCAGCCACCTGGACTATGCCCGCTTCCATAGCATTGGCCGTACCATGTAGGTTGCACATCTCTGCCTGTAGGCCCCTCAGTGCCCGTGTGTGGACCTGTTGCTGTCCCCTCAGGCCTCGTACCTTGTCCTGAATGGACAGCAGTGCCTCATAAGTGCCTGTGAGTGAGAGACAATGTGACCTGTCAGACATATGTTGCAATTCTCACCGTGACTCATGCAACAGGTGCGGGACATAGCACATAGGGTGACAGCAAAATATGGGTGTGCATACTCGTATCCTGGTATCACATTGTAGCCTTACATCATACAGCACAGATGTTAGTTGCACAGGGCCACGTGTGTCAGGGGGACCCACCTGGAAATCATACTGGCCAAACCCATGGGGAAACCGTTTACCACACAAACAGACCATATGGTGCTGCTGCTGCTGCTGCTGCAGTGTCTGCAGCTGAGTCACTGTCCTGCAGGGCCACACCGCCTGGCCAAATAAACCCCTGGGCAACCCCCTCTGCTGCTGCTGCTGCTGCATTGTCTGCCTGTGCCCCTGAGCCTCTGCCACACCTGCCTGGGGGCTGGAGCACAGGCATATCCTTTGTCCCAGTGATCCCAGTGGTCCCCACACACCCCTGGGAATTTGACACCCCCATTGTTGGTCTGGGAGGCTGTGCAGGGGTAGTGGCATTGGAGGTGCTGATGGACAGGCTAGGGTGCGTGGACGGCACATGTGTTTGTTGTTAGCACAGCAGCAGCAACAGCAGCTGCTATGTTTGTAGCTGTAGTATATTCCCCTGTGCTCCTGGGGGGGGGGCGACAGGCATACTAGGCGATGGGGGGACGTGACTGGGTGTGGACTGATGGGGGGCCAGGACTGCTAAGAGGTGGGGAGTGGTACAGGGATGCACATAGCTGCTGGGGAGGGGATTGTACTGGAAGGATTGTGTGAGTGGGGCAACCTATAATGGGGGCTGTGGGCTTGTTGGGAGCCTGGGACAGGATATGGGCTGTTGGCGGGGTGAGGTGAGGTGTGGAGCGGACATGGGCAAGTGGGGGTTGCAAGGCACGGTCATGGTCTGTGGTGGGGCCTAGATTGTGATAGACACATGGAGGGGCTGAAACTGTGGGTAGCTCATGGTGTATGATGAATGATTCTTGGATGACTGGACTGGTGCTAGGATATAACATGGGCTGATGTTGTCTGTAGGACACAATGGGACATGGGTTGTTGGGGTGCTAGTATGTCGCACGTGCTGGATCAGGCATCAGGAGGGCATGTCCCACCCCCACCACCAGGTGCCAGTAGCTTAGTGTCCCCTAGCAGAACCTGTCCCACCCCCAGCGTCTACCCATGCATGTTGACCCGTGACCCTTCTAGACATCTGTGCACATCTGCCAAACCCTCCTCTATGTGTCTGACATGCTGCCTCCCCGCTGTGACACTCCATAGCTCCCAGACATCACCATGGTGGTGCATGTCTGTGGGGAGGCCCACTGTCAGTGTGCGGTAATGTGCCCCCACCGCTGTGTCTAGGGGGTGGTGGGCCATGCATCCACATGCAACCACCCTGCCAGTTACCTACCTTCAGCTTTATGCTGAGATGAGGCGGTATACACCCACAGCTCCACCAGGATCACACCCATGCAGGTGGGTGGTGTGCTTGAAGGGCGTGGTGTTGCTGTTTGGTGGCTTTGTTCCTGGGCCTCTGTGCCCTCCAGAGCCACTGTGATGCTGTTTCTGCCCCACACTGGTGTGTGCACACCCACTGCCCCATCCTCCACCATGTGCAGCACATTATCTTCTGTGGCTGCGGCAATGATGCCGGGGGCAACCTCTTCATCTGGTACCCCTGGCTGGTCTGCGGCCTCTGGCTCAGCCACATCCTCCTCCTCCTCCGCCTCCATGGCCTGGATGTCACCTGGGGGGTGGAAGAGGGTGCACAGTAGAAATGAGTTTGACCAGACCACATATATACAGCTCCATCGTTATTCTACCATTATCTTTCCATTGACATCTTTTATTACGCTCATACTGGAGGTAACAGAGTGGTTTACAGTAGGAACATTTCGGTGACTGCTGAAAGGAAATAGCCTCCACAACATAGAATAGACAGGAGAAGGTTAACAGACAGCAAGGTATAGCCTAAGCAGAAGGACATGGTGTTAACAGGGGTGGAGAGCAATTGTGGTCAGCAGGGGGGTGGAGAGGGTGTAGCACAGTGAAAGGTGCAGTTGACTGCAGATCAGTATAGGTGTGTCTATAGCTTGCCCGTCACCACCTATAGGGTCACACAGCAGCAGAAATAGGAAGTGCAGCTATGTCACGCCCATGAAAGGGATGAGGGAGAAGGGCCAGATGCATGGCATTGTAACAGAAGGGCCTAGTGTGAATGTACATACTAGAACAGGGCAGACCTCTTAATGCTTTGGGAATGTGCACCCCAATGTCTGGGGAGGGCATATTGCTGATTCCTACTGTATGTCGTCGCATGGCAGAGTAGTATGTGTCTGCTATCTGTGTGAGATGGTCGTTAGATTCCGTTTGCCTCTACCTCATAATCTCACTGACATATGCCATTCTCCTTCAGTGTTCTGGGATCTGCCTGTGGAGAGGTGTTCTAGGTGGAGGGTGGGGGACCCCTCTATGTCACTGTGTGTTTAGTTAGTTATGTCTTGCTCTCCTTGGTGTTTGTCCCTGTGATAATGGGATGCTTGACTGGCTGCAGCTGTAGGATGATTCTGTGTGACCTATATGCCATGTACGAATAGCAGCTGCATGTGCTGGGATAATATGGGAGAAGGTGGTGGCCCTCCCTGTATGTACGGTCCCCTTTTCCTCCTTTACACAGTGGAGGAGGGGTGGAAACCCGCCTGTATAAGGGAATGCCCCCCCTGGGTCCGTATACCTGTTCAGTGCTATACTACGTCCAGCACTGTGACTGTCTAGCATACAGCCCCAGGTACCTCTCCTTGCCTCCCTGTAATGACCTTGCCTTGAGTTGATGGTTGTATGGCCCCCATTCTGACTGTGTTTGGCCACATGTGCTCTTGGGACATGGGCTCACACCACCCCATCCATGCCAAGCATGTGCTGGGTCATGAGCTGTACATGCGCTGCATATTTCACACCTACCTGCCTGTGGATGGGTCGTGTCCAGCACTGCAGGCAGTGCAAGCAGATAGATGGGGCCAAGCTTTTCCACTAGCTGCTGCTTTAGGGGTGTCAGGCTGGGGACAAGAGGAGCACCCCCACCAGTGTCCATCGCATGTCGCCTCTCCGCCAACATGTGCACACCGACACCACACTTGATGTCATTAAAACATTTCCTTAGGCTGTCCAGGTCCATGGGTGGTCCCCTGGCCTGGGCAATGGCCTCCTGCACCTCCTCCCACATGTGTATGCGTGTGTGCACAGTGGTTCTGGAGCTCAGGCAGCCATAGAGCACAACATATCTCTTGAGAGCACTGGACAGCAGGATGTGGTTCTCCTGCTGGCTGAATCTGAGTGCCCTCTTCCTCTCCTCAGCTAGCATGGGGATGCGCCTATGTTTGGCACTGGGTGACCTCTCAGACTGCTCCTGGGTGGGCTGGGGCACACCTGATGGCCCTACAAACCCCGCCTCAGGATCACTCCTCCCTGCCGCCTCTGGAGACCGCTGGCCAGGTGTTTCCTCCTCATCCCCTCCTGTGATGTCCTGCCGCTCCATCTCCCTGTTCTCTGTGTGGTCTCCCTCCCTGTCACACATCTTCCGCCTCCTGTGCTCCTCCCCTACTCTCCTCTCGCCTGCTCCTCGCCTCCCCTGCTCCGCCTCTCGCCTGCTCCTCACTTCTCCTCCTCTCCCTCTCGCCTGCTCCTCACCTCACCTCCTCTTACTCTCGCCTGCTCCTCACCTCTCCTCACTGCACTTCGCCTCACCTGATTCACCCCTCACCTACTCTGGTCCTCACACTGTCCTCGCCTCACCTACTCTTCACCTCACCTACATGAAACCCTCAGCATGTCCCATGTATGCATGGCTATTTATGCTTTTTTGGAGGGGCCCGCCTTTATGCGTGTTGTGCATGCACTTTGGTGCGTGTGTGTTATCTGCAGATGCGCATCGGCACGTGTGTGCTATTTGCATATGCTCATCGGTGCATGCGCTGCGCATGTTGCACATGCGCTGTATGAGCGTCTCCCGTGTACATGTGCTGCGCTGGGTTCCATGCATGAAGCAGGTGGGTAGGCCCACACACACCACATGGTGCACAGACACATCACATGCGCATGCACATGTGCCACACATGCATGGCACATACACCATCTGCGTGCACAGATCCACACAATGCACATGCGCATGGGTCACACTCATAGACATAACACGCATGCGCAATGCACACAGACAGGCGTTTGTGCTGATAAGCATGCATAATGTGCGCAAATACGCACCATGGCAGAAAAAGCATAAATTAACATACATACGTGGTACACGCGAGGGTTTTGAGTAGTCGAGGTGCAGAGCAGGTGAGGTGAGGATTTCTCAGGTGTACAGTAGGTGTGGGGTGCAGCAAGTGTGGTTTGGTGAGGTGTAGGTGAGAGGTAGAAGAGGGGTGGTGAGGAGCAGGTGAGGTGAGGAGCAGGCCTGAGGTGGAGGGGTGAGGTGAGGGGCAGGTGAGGGGTGTGTTAGCAGAGGTGAGGGCCAGGTAAGGTGGGGAGCATGGTTGGGGTAGAGGAGGTAGGGGAGGGGCAGTTGGAGGGTGGTGCAATTGAGGTGAGGGGCAGGCAAGGGTGACCCCTCTGTCTCTGATATTTCTGTTGTCCATGATGGCTGCCTTTGTGGTGGCTGCATGTGCATTGGGGGGTGTTCAGGACCCGCGGTTGCCTGATGAGGGAGATGGTGTCCATGGTGCTGAGGCACAGGGCATGGGTGCAGACCTGCTGCAACTCAGACCTGCAGCTGTGGGGGCAATGCAAGCTAGGACTGTGCCGGCACAGTGCAGGAGGCATGCCAAGCTGCACCCTCGCCAGCCTTACCTCTACAGGCCCAGGGCCCAGCTCCAGGACAAGTGTGACGAACAGGTCATCTCCCTATACCTTCTGGACACAGTGGCTATTCGGGAGCTCTTTAAGGATCTAAGACCTGATTTCAAGCCCCTGACTGGTCGGTCATATGCCATACCGGGTTTGGTCAAGCTCCTGGTTGCCTTACATTTCTTTGCCTCTGGTTGTTTCCAATCATCTGTGGGTGCAGTGGGTGGCATGAGCTGCCCCACCTTCTTACGCTGTCTCCACCAGTACTGCGCGCCATGGTCAGCCAGGTGGCGAATTATATTGCAGTTCCCAACACTAGGTAACAGTGGGGGACCCTGAACCAGGCCTTTGAGGAGATTGCAGGGATACCACACATGATGTTCAGGTTGTATGTGATGCAAATATGCCTATTCTGAATGTGGTCCGTAGGTTTGCAGGGTGTACCCATGACTCCTTTATCGTGCATCACTCAGCAATATTCAGACAGTTTGAGGCTGGACAATATGAGGACTGTATACTGCTGGGTGGGTATTTCTTATCTCTGACATGCACATGGTATTCCTCTGAGTAAACATAGGTGCACACGTCTGTGTTTGCAGTTATGTTTGTGTGTCATCTGTGTGTGTGTTGAAGGGGAGGTGGGGGGTTAGTTTGCTTCCAGGTCTTATTTGCTACAGTGTTTGGTGTTGGTGCCACATTCACCTCTGACATTTCTGGCCAGTTCACATTCTGTGATTTGTGTGGGCACAGTACAACACACATGTATGCCTCATGTATATCACAGGTGTCGTGTTGTCTCGGCCATCCTATCTGGGCAACTCAGGGACCTCTTCCTGTTACACCTGCTGTGTGCGGACAGTATCATGACTCTCACAGGCTTGCACATGTGTGCATCACTACCCTTCTCCAGGGTGCAATGACATGTGTGTGGTTGATGTGTTTGCAGCCGGCACTACAACCTCTCGGCTAAGAGTGTTTGGGCATGTGTTTGTTGGGGTTACAGATGATGTGGTTTGCACACCTTACCCCTTACTTACAGCTGCTGCCGCATAGATGTTGTGTGTGCACATGTGCTGTCCTATGTTTCTCTCAGACCTGTCTGTGCTGTTGGTTTCATGTATATGCTTGTGGGCATGTGTGTGGGGATCTGCTCCTGCTATACCTCTCTACATTTCTTTCTGCAGGTGATGCAGGATATGGGTGTCGTCCCTGGTTGCTGACCCCTGTGCGTTTACCGCGGACATGTGCAGAGATGAGGTACAATGAGGCCCATGCCTCCAGCCGCTCAGTCATCGAACGCACCTTTGGCATTTTGAAAAGTCACTTCAGGTGTCTGGATAGGACCGGCGGGGCCTTACAATACAAACCCATGACTGTGGCAAAGATAATTCTGGCCTGTTGCATCCTGCATAACATTGCTCTCAGGCACAATATCCCAGTCCAAATTAATGAGGATCTGGAAGATGATCCTACGTGCTGTCCTATACGTGGCCGTGGTGACACACATGAGGGCACAGCAACCAAGCGCCAGATGATTGCTGAGCTCTTCTCATGTAAGTACTGCATATCTTTGACATTACATTTGTATATATATGTACTACTACTACTACTGAACATTTGTATAGCGCGACCAGTCATACGGAGCGCTACACACACATATGGTGGACAATCCCTGCCCATCAGAGCTTACATTATGCTCAAACACACAGGGAGAAAAGATGGTGATGTAGAGATGGGTTATACAATGGTTACCTGCTCCAGGAAGGCAGCACAGGGAATGACTATGAGTTCAATTGGGAGATAAGGGAAGGAGAGGGGGGCAAGGAAGTGGAATAAGAGGGAAGACAAAAGAGGAATGAGAGGAAAAGAGGTGAAAATGGAAAGGAAAGCATAAAGAGAGGAATGTGGGAGAGTATGCTACCCATAACTCTCTCCTGCTATCCATCCACCTCACACTCTCTCAGGGAGCAGATGTTGGGGAAAATTTGGGGAAAATAGTGAGTGTGGCTATCTGCCTCTTCCTTGAGAGCTATACTCTCTGCCTTCTCTAGCATGTGAAATCACTCAAAACTCACAATATGTTTCCCCTCTTTCGTCTTCCCCTCCTCCCAATTCAGCAAACTCTTCTCCAAGAGAGACAGACTCCACCCCATTTAGCCACCTTTATGATATGAAATGCCCTATGTGGCAAAAGGTTGGGGACCCTGCTAGAGTATGCTTTTGAGGATGCAGTTGGTTTATCGGGGAACCTAAAAAATTAAAGTATGCATAAATTACTTGTACACACATATATCTGCAAATTAACATAGCTCAAATCTATTTCCATGAATAAAAACATTCTAGTGCAGTGATTTCCAAACTTTTATCCCATATGACCCCATTTTAGCAACTGAAAATTCATGTGACCCCAGATGATGATGAATTCAAAATAACAGGTCTCCAGCTTCCTTCCCCTCCATCCCACTCACCTAAATTAGAAAGCAGGGGCAACAGCAGCAGCAGTCAGCACAGGGTCCCTTATGTCAGGGTGCAGTGTGTGCTTATAGACCCCAGTACTCAGCAGGGGGTTCCAGTCTAACAGGAAGTTTACCCAGGAGAGGACAAGGGCCTATGAATGTTCACTGGCTTACAGGCCACATGCTGAATGGTGACTGCCACTACTTGCCATAGGTCACATAGTGTTGCCAACTGGCCGGTTTTCAGCCTGCCTGGCCGGTTTTTCCATGGCCAAGCCGGCTGCCAGCAGAGATCTAAGACTGGCCCTTGAAAAGCTGTTTTTTTTTACTCTGGCTGCGAGACAGGGAGTGGCCAGAACAGAAAACTGGGTTTCTTCTGGGGTCCTTCCCCCACCCCCCCACCCCCAGTGCAGACTCACCTTCCCCTTACAGCCGCTGTTCCTGCTTCTTACAGAGCAGCAGCTGCAATAAAGCTAATTTTAAAACAAAAGGAAACCAGTGCGGAGCCCTCTGGCCCAATGGAGCCCTCTGGCCCAATGGAGCCCCTGCTGCAGCGCCCCACCTCCTGTAGCTTCACTTCCTTTTGAGCACGGGCACTACAGCAGGGGTTTCATAGGTAGGGTTGCCAACTGGCCGGTTTTCAGCCGGCCTGGCCGGTTTTTCCATGGCCAGGCCGGCTGCCGACGCAGAGGCAAAACCGGCCCTTGAAAAGCCGTTTTTTTTGCTCTGGCCGCAAGATCGGGAGCGGCCAGAGCAAAAAAAACGGCTTTTCTCCCAACCCGGAGGGCTTCAGAGGGAGCCGGGGAAGCCCGCGCGAGGCCCCGGCTCCCTCTGAACAGCCGCCAGCGTGAAGAGCCTTTACCTTCACACTGGCGGCTGTTCCTGTGAAGCCGCGATTGGTGGGAAAGGTTAAAGGCAATGCCCTTTAACCTTTCCCAGCATTCGCGGCTTCACAGGAACAGCCGCCAGCGTGAAGGAAAAGGCTCTTCACGCTGGCGGCTGTTCAGAGGGAGCCGGGGCCTCGCGCGGGCTTCCCCGGCTCCCTCTAAAGCCTCAGACCGCCGCGGTTGTGGGGGGGGGAGGCCAAGGACTGCCTGGGCTGTAATGGGGGGAGGGGGCCTGAACTGGAAAAGGGCTAGGAGGGGGGAATTTGACTGGAAATGGGTTGTGATGGGGGGGGGGGACCTTGACCGGAAAAGGGCAATTGGGGGGGGGGAATTGGAATGGAAAAACAAGGGATGAGATGGCACGCAACATCTACAGTAAAAGGGCTATGGGGGGGGGGACAAGGACTGGGAATGGGTTTTGATGGGGAGGGGGACCTGTACTGGAAAAGGGCTGGGGGGGGGGAACTTGGACTGGAAGAGGGCTATGGGGGGGGGGGAACTTGGAATGGAAATGGGCTATGGCGGAGGGAGGGGGAACTTGGACTGGAAATAGGCTGTGATTAGGGGGACTAGGATTGGAAATGGGTTGTGAAGGGGGGGGGACCTGGACTGGAAAAGGGCTATGGGGGGGCATTGGACTGGAAAGAAATAGGCTGTGATGGGGAGGGGGACCTGGACTGTAAAAGGGCTATGTGTGGGGGGGGGGACATGGACTGGAAATGGGTTTTGATGGGGAGGGGGACCTGGACTGGAAAAGGGCTATGGGGGGGGGACATGGAATTGAAATGGTATGTGATGGGGAGGGGGACCTGGACTGGAAAAGGGCTATGGGGGGGGGGGAACTTGGACTGGAAATGGGCTATGGTGGAGGGAGGGGGAACTTGGACTGGAAATAGGCTGTGATTAGGGGGGCTAGGACTGCAAATGGACTGTGATGGTGGGGGGGGGGGGGTAGGACTGCAAATGGGCTGTGATGGTGCGGGGGGACTCCGACTGCAAATGGGATGTGATGGGGGGCCTAGGACTGGAAATAGGCTGTGATGGGTGACTTGGACTGGAAATGGGCTGTGATTGGGGGGGGGCTAGGACTGGAAATGGTCTGTGATGTGAGGGCTAGCATTGGAAATGGGCTGATGAAGAGCTGGAATAGGACTGGAAATGGGCTGATGTGGGGTATGGGAGAATGGGATTAGAAGGGAGTGGATGCTGGGTGGGTCTAGAACTATAAGGGAACTGATTTGGGGGGAGGACTAGAATAGATGGGGAATGAGTGGAGAGGGGAAAATATTTTGTGTGGAAGAAAAGTCTATGATGGGCTGGGTATTGGGAAAGTGAGGGGCTTGAGAATGGAAGGGTGAAATTTAAATGGATGATAAAGGAATAAGGAAAGAATTGGGGGAAAGAGCAAAAGGGAAACAATCAGTATGTTAAAGCAGATATATAGAGAGAATGGAAAACATCTAAAAGAGAAGAAAGGACAAATGGATAGCTCGCAGAAGACACGAAGAAACCAGAAGAAAGTGACTGGAGCAATTGCAACTGAAAAATAAAACGCCCAAACAGAAGGTAGAAAAATACTTTTATTTTGAATTTATTAGCTGGAATATGTTTGGTCTGGGAAGTGTGTATTGATAACATCTTTGCGTTTTTGTTTAGTGCAAGAGGAAATTACTTTATAGTTTTATTTCTCCAGTGTTGTACATTTCATGTTTGGATTTTGGGGTTCCCAGTTTAATTATTATCTGACCAAGGAAGTTAGCCTACACGTATCCTCGGTAATTTTTGTGGGTGGGGCTGGGGGCGGGGCGGGGCAGGGGTGGGACTAGGGGCGGAGAATGGGTGGAGCATGGCGAGCCACAGGTGTCGGGTTTTTCTCGGTGAAAAAGTTGGTAACCCTATTCATAGGGCTGGAGGGTTCCACATTGGTTTCCTTTTGTTTTTAAATTAGTTGTATTGCAGCCACCGTTGTGTAAGAAGCAGGAGCCATGGCTGCAAGGGGAAGGAGGTGGCAGGAAGGGACTGACACAGGGGGAAGGTGAGGGCTGGAAGGGAGCTGATAGAGGGGGGAAGGAGGTGGCTGGAAGGGATCTGACAGAGTGAAGGAGGTGGCTGGAAGAGAGCTGAAAGAAGGGGGGAGGTGGCTGGAAGGGAGCTGAAAGTAGGGGGGGAAGGAGGTGGCTGGAAGGTAGATGAAAGGTGGGCACGAGGGGTCACCAATGGACTCACAGAGTGAAGGAGGAGGCGTGAAGAGAGCTGAATGGGGGGGAGGAGGTGGCTGGAAGGGAGCTGAAAGAGGGGGATGTAGGTGTCAGGAAGAGACTGACAGAGTGAAGGGAGTGGCTGGAAGAGAGCTGAAAGAGGGGGGTAAGGAGGTGGCTGGAAGGGAGCTGAAAGAGGGGGAAGGGAGGTGTCAGGAAGGGATCTGAAAGAGGGTGGGGAAGGAGGTGGCAGGAAGGGATCTGAAAGGGGGGGGGAAGGAGGTGGCAGGAAGTGAGCTGAAAGAGGAGGGAAGTTGAGGGCTGGAAGGCAGCTGAAAGAGGGGGGAAAGAGGTGGCTGGAAGGGAGCTGAAAGAGGGAGAGAAGGAGGTGGCAGGAAGGGACTAATGGGTGAAGTTTAAGGCAGGAAGGCAGCTTAAATAGGGGGGAAGGAGGTGGCTGGAAGGCAGCTGACATTGGGCATAGGTGGGGACTGGAAGGGAGCTGACACAGGGAGGGAGGGAGGAGGTGACAGGAAGAGAGCTGACATGGAGGGAGGAAGGAGGTGGAGGGAAGGGAGCTGACAGAGCGGGTAAGGAGGGGGCTCAAAGGGAGCTGACACCTGGGGATGGTACTGGAGGAGGACTGGAAGGAAGCTGACAACTGGAGGTGGTACTGGTAGGTGACTGACCAATGGGGAGGAGGATGGAATGGAGCGGGCACTGGGACTAGAAGGAAGCAGGCACATGGGGATGGCACTGGAAGGGGGATTGACAGAGAGCAGGGTGACTGGAAGGGAGCTGACACAGGGATGGCACTGGGAGTGGAAGTGGGCTGATATCTGGGATGGTATTTGGACTAGAAGGGTCTGGACAGTGAGGAAGGAGGGGGGCTAGAAGGGAATGGACACCACTGGTAGTCCTAGGAACGCAGGGGGGTGGACACTGGAATGTAATGGGAGGGAAGAACTGGAAAGGGGACTGATACTGGGGAGGGTTACTGGGACTGGAAATAGGCTGATGGAAGTAAGTGAAGAAAACAAAAGAAGAGACAAGAAATGGCAGTTGGACTATAGACCATAGAAAGAGAGCTAAGAGAAGACAGGAAAATGGAAGCCTCAGATTGGGACCAGCATGATCAAAAAGTAAAATGGTCAGACAACAAAGGTAGAAAAAATAATTTAATGATTGGACTTTGTGCTATCTTTATATTTTACACAGTATGGGGAACTGCATATCTTATTTATCTGATGTTGCACTGCATGCAGAGTCTGGCTTCTTGTGGCTTTGGTTTAATTTCTGTCTATATATTTCTCTTCATTTTCTGTTCATTTATCGATGAAGGCCTCTCTGTATTATGTGTGTGTGTGTGTGTGTGCATACAACCAATGCTGCGTATTCTGTCACTATAGAATTTCTGTTTAAGAATGTGTAGTAATCTTGCTTGTTCATTTTGCACATTGCCCTCTTGGCAATTTTTTGGGGGACAGGAGGTGGGGCAAGGGTGGGATGGGGTGGGAGAGAGGCGGGGCAGGAGGCGAGGAAAGGGTGGGGTGGGGGTAGGCAAGAGTGGAGCATGACTAGCCACGGGTGGTGGGGTTTTCCTTTCAAAAGGTTGGCAACCCTAAGGTCACATTGAAAGTCCAGAGAGAAGGAGAAATGGACATTTTCTGTTACCCCATCTATTGATGATGTGATCCCATTTGGGGTCCCAACCCCAAGTTTGTGAACCACTGTTCTAGTGTATATAAAACATATATGCAAAACAATAGGTGAAATAAAAAAAAGTTTAAAAATGCTTGAAAACTTAATTTAAAATGAGTACAAACATCTAGTAGAAAGTATCAAGTCTTTCTGCATTTACAGGTTCAATATCATGCCTTTAACTGGGTACGGCGGACCCGTGCTTTCCGCCCGTAACCTCTTACCCTTTTCTCCCGTCCGCCCCTTTACCAAACCATCACAAAACAACCAATACACATTTTGGACTCAAACTGGTCGCAGCTTTATTACTTCAACACAATAACAATTTACAAACTCAACACATAACTCAACCCCCCCCCCACCAGCATAGCGAGCCATCACCAGCCGTATTATTAGCAAGGTGACCCCGCTTCTGCCTCAAGTGGGTACAAGTCCCGAGTAAATCGCTTCCCCCTCCCTCATCCGGCTTCGCCATATTATTAGCAAAAATCTGAGGGATTGTCCGGGTAGGGGGTACCCCACCCTGGCCCTAAATGCTTGCATCCGGCTCCAGACCCCGGAAACCTCCGGGATCCCGCCAACCCCCTCCAGCTGCAACACCCCAACAACCCTAACCAGGAACCCTAGTCAGCGTGGGAGGGAGGGCAGGCGTCCGGCGTCCCCTGGCATCCAGCTGAAAGAGGCCGAAGCCACGCTGCTCCCCACACTAAACGCTCGCTCTCCCCTCCCATTGGCTCCCGCACCCCACAACAACACGCGGGGCCAATGGGAGTACTCCTAACCGACACCCTGCCCCCACTCCCCCCCATGCCGGCATCTCCGACGGGGCGACGCGAGGCCCGCCCCCCCCCCGGTTAATGCCGGCAGCGAGCACGTGGCCCGCGGCCTCGCTATAACCGGGTACGGCGGACCCGCGCTTTCCGCCCGTAACTTCTTACCCTTTTCTCCCGTCCGCCCCTTTACCAAACCATCACAAAACAACCAATACACATTTTGGACTCAAACTGGTCGCAGCTTTATTACTTCAACACAATAACAATTTACAAACTCAACACATAACTCAAACCCCCCCCCCCACCAGCATAGCGAGCCATCACCAGCCGTATTATTAGCAAGGTGACCCCGCTTCTGCCTCAAGCGGGTACAAGTCCCGAGTAAATCGCTTCCCCCTCCCTCATCCGGCTTCGCTATATTATTAGCAAAAACCTGAGGGATTGTCCGGGTCGGGGGTACCCCACCCCCGCCCTAAATGCTTGCATCCGGCTCCGGACCCCGGAAACCTCCGGGATCCCGCCACCGGCTCAGGCCACCCTGGCACTGAGCCGCCCCCCGAAGTCCAAGCTGCGACCAGTCCGCATCCCCGCAATGATACACTCCAAGGCCTCCTGCCAATCGTTGAGGAGCAAATCCATCCCACCGGGGACAGATGCACTCCATCCGACCGAAAAAAGGCCAGCACAGTCGACCTCCACCCACGGGTGCAAGACTTGGCATCCCCGTGCTCCCCCACCCATCTGCCAATTCGGCGATTAATCTTAGTCAGCCCTCTGGACCAACGTCGCTGCACCCGGCAAGCCGGCCTTGGAATGATATCAGACCATACCACCCTTATTCCCGGGAGCATAGCCATAACCACCCCCAAGTCCTTGATCACCGCCCTAATCAATTGTCGGCAAGTCCAGGAACTCAAGTCGTTGCCTCCAAGGTGAATCAACAAGATATCCGGTTGCATCCGCAGCAGGCGTTCGTGGTGCCGTAGCAAAGGTAAAAGCTGAATCCAACGCAATCCGCGCTCACCCAGCCATGAGACGGTCACCTGAGAAGCCTCCCAGCCAAGATTCACCCCCATCGGCCGTGTTGCTGCTCGCCGACCAGCCCAGTAAACGAAGGAGTGGCCAAGCACCCAACAGCAACACAATCCTGATGCTAAATCTGTAACATAAATAGAAAAAGTTAGTCCCCCCCCCCTTTTATAACCGCACATAACCGCGGAAGGCCTGGGACTTCCATCGACCAATCCGCGGGATCTCCCTCTCCGATAGCCCTTCCGCCGCCGCACTGGTAGCCGCACCAATCCGGAAGGAGTGCGGGGCATAAAGACACGGATCCTCCCCTATACGCCGAAGCGCCAAACGCAATACTGCCGTAAACTGAAACCGGGTAAGCACCCGCGCATCCTCATGCACAAACAAACAGCCCTCCCCGGCTGGCCGGACCCGCAAATACTCCGTCAGCAAGGTGACCGGACACGTGGGAGAACCCGGCACCGCCCGCAATACTACACAGGCCCCTTTTCCCCACTGATCAGTTTTGGAACGCGCCAAAAGAATGCGCATGCACCCCTCCCCCACCGATACATGCTGCACCTGTAAGCACCCGCCTCTGAAGTGGCGACCAGACTCTTCCACCAACTCCCCGACCTGGAAGGCACCAAAAAAGGCTACGGAAAACACCGCCCGAAAAAGAAGGCCTTCATAGGTGGACGAGACCACCCGCATTAGTACGCCGCATAACCGGCCTAAAAGGTCGTGCGTTATTGGCTGATGCCCATCGCCCAAAGATGGACCAGACCGCTCCCAGCCTTGTAGCAGCCTGCGAGTCAGAAAAAAAACCCCGGCAGCGCCCCACCCAACCGCCTGCATAAAAAATGAAAATCCAGCCAAATTCCTCCGCACCGAGGACCGCGAAAAACCCGCCGCTTTTGCCGCCAGCACATACTGACCAAGCAGAAAATCCGAAGCGGGGCCTGGACTCCATCCCTGGTTCTGCAGGAACACCACCACGCTGCTGCAGCCCCGCTGGTACACCTCCCAAGTCGCAGCCGATACGGACTTCTTCAGCAAGTCTGTAACATCCCCTGGCCAAGCCGCCATAGGTGCTCTGGGATCACAGCCCCTTCCTCTTCAGCATCCGGCGCCAATGCCCGAAAACGCTCCCACTTAAAACGGGAAAGAGCATCTGCAATTAAATTAGTATGCCCTGGAATGTGACGCGCTCTGAGCCCTAAGTTCAAGCGCAAACAAGCTAAAACCACCTGACGCATTAAATCTGCTACCGGTCTACACCGCGGGGCATAATTATTAATCACGCTGACCACCGCAGCATTGTCACACCACCAGACGACCTGCCGATTCCGTAACCGATCCGGCCACAAAGACAGCACTACCAACATCGGGAACAACTCTAGAAAGGTTATGTTCCTAGTGAGGCCAGCCGCGCGCCAGGACTGCGGCCACTCCGCCGCACACCAAGCACCCCCGAAATACACTCCCAAGCCCGCTCCGCCAGCCGCATCCGTATATAATTGTAAAGCCGCACTGGATATCACCTTCTCATGCATAACCGTGACATATCGCACAACCCATGGGCATACACTTGTCAAAATAAAATTGCCCTTCAAAGCGAAATCCCAATAAAGGAAAAGCCGACGGATGCACCGGCAATAACCGGAAAGCGGATTCAATATCCGCCTTCGCCATGTAGCACCCCGGGCCACATTTTTTGACTAAAGCCAGAGCTTCATCAAAAGATACATATCGCACGGCGCACATTTCCCGCGGAATGCAGTCATTAACCAACGCACCAACGGGTGAGGACAAATTATGGATCAAACGATACTCTCCCGGCTCCTTCTTCGGAATTATACCCAAAGGGGAGACCACAAAGCCTTCAAATGGCGGCTCTGCAAAGGGGCCAGTGATCCGTCCCAACTGCCTCTCTCCCGCCACCTTAGCCCGTACAATGTCGCTTAACCGCCGAATGGATGACGCATTCCTGACCTGGATCTCCGCTACTTTACCCACCATGGGAATTTGAAACCCACAGCGGAACCCCTCTTCCAAAATAAAACTGTCTTTCTGTTTTGGATACCGGCGCAACCATGGTTGCAAAGCTTGCAGCTGGATAGGAGTGGGGGCAATGCCCTCCCCACTCCTACTGCTTGGAGGGGGGGGGGCGCCCGCAACACCTTTTCGCACACATTTGAGGGCCGAATGTCCTCCGCCACAGACAGAGCAGGCGTGCCGGAATTTACAGTCCGGAAAGGGGCATGAGGATTTATTGAATTGCCAACAGACGTCCCCAGTGCCTCCTCCCCCCCCCCCCCGCAGTTCTCTGTCCAACTGCGGGCACGCCCCACCGAAAGGGCTTTGCCGAGCCCGCCGCCTTAACCGACACCCCTTTTTGTCCCCCAGCCCCCCCGACGCTCTGCCGAACCGCCATCTGTGTTAGCCACAAATTGATGTCTTGAGTCCCCCAAGACAACCCCTGATTTTCTTCCAACTTATCGCGGAATTTCTCATCATAGTTGAGCCATGCCCAACTGTCATGCGTCTGCGATGCCTCTAAGATGGAATCTGCGTAAGCCAACATCATGCCGTACTGCTCTGGGTGCACCTGAACCCAAACACTAGCTAACCGCAGATAGGCTCGCGTCCAATTCACCACGTTCCTCCCCACTCTCCGCACCCTCCTGGCTTTTTCGTCCGCCTTCCTCTTCTTCCTACTATCCGCCTAGGCATGCCCTCCCACAACTCTGAAAACGCCACTACAGTGGGCTGCACCGCGCCTGTTTTAAGCCCCGCGGATGGCGCTCCTTGGCTTGCCGTCGTACCACCCCCATCGGAGCCCGAACCCGACGACGATAGGGACGACGACGAAGACTCTGACCTTCTACGCCTATAACACGAATGTCTACGCTTCCGGCTTCATTTTTTCCGACCCATGCCCCTCGTACCCACCGCTTCCCCACCCCCCGCAGTTTGTGCAACCAACAACTCACCTGAAGCGATCTCCACTGGTTCTCTAGAAGGATCGTTCACCGGACGCTCCGCCTCTGTCTGCCCGGCCGGGTCATCACCTCCAGACACTCGTCCCGGCGCCCGACATCCCTCGGAACCATCACTTGGCCGTGACGTACCCCACCAAGGGCTCCCCGCATACTGCCAAGCTTGTTGAACCTGTGGAGAAAAAACAGGAAAGGGCGGAGAGACACCTGCCATAGCCCAAGGGGGCTGCCAAGCTCCTAGCCATTCTGCCCCGGAGGAGCCCTGTCCACCGCCTTGCCAGTGCTCCCAAGCGGCCCGAGGTCCCCCGCCAATCGCCCCTTGCCAACCATACGAGCCAGGGAATCCCACCAGCTCGCCGTTCCCGACCGAGTCAACCCTCCCTTCCCCGGGCATCGGGATAGGGCCCAAGTAGCCAACGGACGCCTGTCCCCTAACCAGCCATTCTGCACTGTCTAATCCCTGCCCCGTCAAGCCACCCCTACCGCCTCCATGGGACCGACAGTCGCCCGGTGGCCCCCCACTCGGGACAGCAACAGCCCTCCCCACCGACCCCTGAGTCTGTCCCCCTCCCGACCTGCAGCCCGGAGTCTGCCCCCTACTGGACACACAGCCACCACTCCCCCCAGTAACCGTAGAAAACCCACTGCCCCTTTTCCCCCGACCCCTTTACCACCAGTGGAGGCCTTCGTCCCCCCTTTACCCCTCCTCCCACGCATACTTCGGGACCCCTCCCCCTGTGCCAGGGCAGTGCCACCCTCCTGCACAGCTCCCCGCTCAGGCCCCAGCATCTCCAAATCCCCAGGTGGCCCCTCATCCCCCCTTACCCTAACAGGCCCCTTACCCCTGTGGGACCCCGCTCCCTTAGCCTTACCACGACGTGGACCCCCCATGGAATGGCGCTGTTCAGGAATTGAGACTGCGCTTTCTGAAATAAATGGAGGTACCCCTGTAGTAGCCCTCGTTGCCCTGGTTTCTTTTTTTTTTTTTCTTTTTTTAAGTTCACCCGGACCGATTCAACCCCCCCAGCACAAAGCCGTCTCACCAAAGCCTCCAATTCGAGGCAACCACACAAAGAGAGTGCCCGGATAACCCGGTCCCACTGCCCCAATTATGGGGACTATGTTTGAGGCTGCCAGCACCGCCGCAGTAAAAACACCCGAAAACCGATTCCCTGCTCCAGCCACCGGAGGAACCAAGCGCTCAGCGCTCTGCGCTCAAAAACCCCCCGAGCACTCAAAAAAACCCCGAACACCTACTCCCTCTTATGCCCGAATAGCCTAAGCAATCCCGCACAACCCGGTAACCGCCAATTAGGCCCGCCACACTCTCACCGCTGCTCCTACATGCGTCCGGCGTCCCCCGGCATCCAGCTGAAAGAGGCCGAAGCCACGCCGCTCCCCACACTAAACGCTCGCTCTCCCCTCCCATTGGCTCCCGCACCCCACAACAACACGTGGGGCCAATGGGAGTACTCCTAACCCACACCCCGCCCCCACTCCCCCCCCCCATGCCGGCATCTCCGACGGGGCGACGCGAGGCCCGCCCCCCCCCCCCGGTTAATGCCGGCCGCGAGCACGTGGCCCGCGGCCTCGCTATTATCTTAAATTACAGCAACCACTCTATGCCAAATCTTGTCCTTTCTTAGTGACTCCAAAATCAAAGGGATAGGCCTTTGGGCTCCCTGCAGCTGCTAGTGGATCATGCTATGAAAAGCAGATAAAAGATCCTTGCAATTTTGCACATTATTCCTCGTGGGATGGGAAAAAAAACATCCGCCTTTGAATCCTCAATGTTTATTTCCACCTATTTATTTATTTGTGTGTTTTATATACCGTTATATCAGGTAATCATAGCGGTTTACAATTATAACAAATTGAAATGACTACAAAATTAGGGAAAGCACATGGGGGGTTAGTAATAGTATTTAGAGGGATAAAAGGAAATTTTAAGTGTAGAATGTTTGTAAAGTGGAAATATAAGTTCAGTAAGGGAAATATAAGATCAGTATTGGGGTGGTCTCTTTGCTGGCAATGGGAGATTTTAAAGTATATTTCAAAAAGATAACCCAGGTATATGTGGGTTTACTTTCTTGAAAACATTAAAGATTTGGATTTTCACTAAGTAGTAGTGGAGCTAACACTAGAGGAAAGAAACATGCTAGATCTTAATTTCTGTAATATGTCATCAAGGGAACCCTTGAATTTAAGTAACATTTCAATTAGAGCTGTTCCTTGGGTAGATCATAGGGGTATGTTTACTAAACTGCGGTAATCGTACATAACGTGCGTTATGTAACGTTAACGATCGTAAGCGCATCATAACGCGTGTTATGACGCGCTTATGATAGTTAACGTTACATAACATGTGTTAATCGTAGTTAACGATCGTAAACTCCCGCGGCGCGGTAAAACACCGCAGAAGGTGGAGAGAGGGCAGAGTGATGGGGTCAATGGGAATAGAGTGGGCAAGGAGAGGCTCCCTTCACACTAACGCGCTGATCTGAAGAGCTCAATTCCAACGCGAATGCACGTTACAGGGGAGAGAAACCAATTCAGTGTCAGCAATGTACAGCCCAGGCAGGGAAACCTAAAAAAAGTGATAAGTGTGATACATGTGCACAGAACAAAAGGGCACATAAACACTGAAAATGACCCCAACAAACTGGAAAAAAAACATAACCAAGCTGGCCAATAGTGGTATCAACAAGAAACATCAACCCCTCCCCCCCCTGAGTAAGCTCCATAGAACAGATATAAATCGTGGAAGGGTCTATAATCCGTCTCCATACAAGGTGAATGAGCCCACAGTGAAATAGCGCTGCTCAGGGTTTTCCCCACCATCGGACAGGGTTCCTATGGCGTGCACATGTCCCGCAACATCAGGGCGGGCATGTCGGAACGGCAACTGGACAGATGCCGGAGAAGGGGATACAGAGGGCCACAGGCGGCACATGCTGTGGTGCAGCTGGGCCACAGTGCGGACTAGGGCGATGCCTAGGTGGCCCATACGAATGCTGAAGCAGCAGAGCAGCCAGACAGCTACTGCTGAAGGCCCAACATGGGCACGACTGTGTTTCCCACAGTGTCACAGGGGATAGTACCCAGCAGCTACCCCCAAGGGCACGGAACATTGGCAGGCGGTGCTGGGGAGAAGCGTGGACACCTATGCAGGCACCCCTACCCCAGAACCTGCACCATAGGCAGCCGCCTACCTGCACACTGGATGGCCTGAGACTGCGTACCACCAGCACCACCAGCAGAAGGGCATGTCAGCATGGTGGCTGAGGGATACTGGTGGTGGAGGGGTCAGTGGCAGCTGCCCAGAGCAGACCGTGGTCTAGACCTGTGTAGGTGGGTGTCATGTACTGCAACAGATGGGCCCTGTCTGATGAACAGTCATGGTATCACCAAGGAATGTACTGACTCTGTGACAACAAGGTGGTGCAGTGCACAAAACCAGAAGCAGAGGGTCACAGGTTCAAGTTCCAGCTGTGGTTCCCACCAACCCAGTCCCCATGTTTTACCCACTACTACAACGTGCTAATACAGACAGCACCTTTATTGCAGATGACGTAAACATGCCCAAGACACCTACATTTTACCCTACAGAGCACAGACACCATAAACATGCACATTACCTAGAGCAGAGCCTCCCAAATGCAGTCCTGGAGGGCCACACACCATTCAGGTACCATGCTGCCTCTGATAAAGATGCCTGTGCTGCATTTCTATGCGCCACCCCCATGGTATGTAGATGTATCTCATGCATATTCATGAGGGACAGCATGAAAACTCGAACAGTGTTTTGCACCGCAGGTCTGGAGTTGGGAACCTCTGCTGTAAAGCAGCAGCCAACAGGGGCAGACACACCCGCACCCACAGGCCCCATTATCCAAAGGCTCCTGGGGAGGCAGGACATTGGGCTCTGCGTGCATCTCCCAATACTAGCACTTGCATACCTTAGTAATGCCACCCTAAACCGGGGAATATGGTACACATCTATCAAAAGGTTGCTATGAGTACTGGCAGATAGCAATTCCTAGGTTAAGTACACTTTTCTGAGTGAGCTGCATCATAGCAACCTTTCTGATGTCTGTGGAGTGTGCTACAGGTCTTGTGTCTGACAGTGTTTACCAACCTGGGGAGTGACTCCAACAATATTGCGTACCATAGCCATGCCTGCACTGTGCCCAGGACATGTGCGGTGGCCTGGGCTGCCCAATACCTCTATAGTTGCACAATGCTGGCATAGGTGTGGGGAGTGTGTGTCTGTCTATCCAGTGTGTGGTGGCTGCCAACACCCTCCACAGCCCACACTGCTAGCACTGTTGTCAGTATTGGCCTGCCATTGTGCATAATGAGGAGCAAGGTACCGTGGGAATAGCCTGGATAGGGTGGCCTGGCCTGGATGCATCTGCACACGGCATAGGGCAATGGCTCGGACATTGTAGTGCCTGGCCACCACCTGCACAGACAGGGTGGCCATAGCATGTCCTGCTGGGAGGTCACTCTCACCCTGACTGAGCAGTGACTATGGCATGGCTAGGTTCCCCATAGTGCTATATAACATTTCTCTCATGTGATATTTATGGGTTTCCTTTTGGGGCCCAATCACTGACTTGTCTGCTTGGTGTGTATGCTGACATCCCTGTTTTGGGTACATGCATTTCCTCCAGGACCATGCACTATTGACTAGCTGGCGGACTGTCTGCAGCTAGTATGTGTCTTGCTAGAACACCTTGCAGGGTGCAGCGGCTGGAGGTTTGTTGCTGGAGAATGTCAGATAATGGTGGGGGGGCAGCTGAGCATTTCGAGGCCTACTGTCTGTCTGCTATTGCATTATGGATGTGTACTGCTCTGTCTGTTCTCCAGCAGGACTGGGGTTGCTGGTCCCCTCTACTGCTGCCGTTGCAGGGAGGTAGACTGTGGATCTATTGGTGGGTGATCCTGTTTCTCACCCTGAGCCCCAGAGGGTGGGTTGTGTGGTGGTACATAATCTGCCTATGGGTCCATACACCCCCCCGTCTTCACCTACAGCAGGTAACGATGGCACCAACACAGGATATGCACTATTCTGGGTGCAGCATCGCCCATAGGGATTAGACATGACCGAGACATACAGCAGGACACAGATATATCCTAGGTGTGTCTAACTGAACTACCTATCACACATTGATGGGGACCTGCAGCATGGCATATTTCAGCCATGAAAGGTGCTGTGGACCTGGTGCTGGGCGCCCCACCTCAACCTCAGGGTGGGCACTGTACCCCCACAATGTGACTGTCTGTGGCTACTCTGTGGCAGTGCCACACACGGTCTGTTCCCCCTACAAGGCCGAGGTGCTGTGGGGGTGCATACCCGATCTTGTGCCCATTTCTCGACTGCTGATTTGCATGTGCAGTGCATCATGGGTACGGGTGGGTTACCCCTATCCTGGTAACCACAGCAGACAGTTTGTGTGGTGACGTGCAGTCCTGCAGCCAGCCAGGGCTTTGTTCACATCCTTATAAGGTGTCCTGTAGGGAACATTATAGGGTGCCTTGGCGGACAGTACACTTTATAATGTGCCCTATGGAGTGTGTTATGGGGTGCCTTATGCGGCACCTTAGGTTATGCCACCATGAGGGTGTGTTTGCTGGCAGCACTAATTAAAATACACGTCACATGCCTCAACAATCGCTTTTTAAATGTAAAGGGTGCTGCCTCAGCCAGCCTTATACATTAGGCACACTGGGGAATCGAACCCATGACCCCTGTACCATCAGTCAGTGTTGTAACCATTGTGCTACAGCTCTGTTGCTGTGCTTCTGTGCCTGCGCACCTTCTTAAGATTAACGTGTGGTAACGTGCCCTGTAGCGCTCGTTCATTTATGGCACCTTGTAACGCGCGTTCTCGTCACGTTCTCGGAAACAATGTACCGCCCATGTCCTTATTTGGGGTTTCTGTCTCTACCGCGGCTCCTAACACGAATCGCACTAATGCAGTTTAGTAAACATACCCCATAGTGTCATTCAAATGATTATATGAGAGGTAATGACAAAGAATGATTCCCAACCAGAGTGGTGAGAGATAAGGAGGATAAATGAGGTCATTGCATGGAAATTTCTGGAAACATAGGATGTTCTAGTAGAAAAGGGGAGGGAGCAGGATGTAATATTTGCTATGGTGGGAGAATGGAATGCCTCTGTTGTGGAGGAATTCACTAGAGTTCTACCAGAAGTTAAAAAAGATTTAGAAAATAATAAGTTTAAAGATCAGGCTCATGGTTTTCTAGTACATAAGGAAAATTAAAATTATAATTGTAGTCTTTGGAATAAAAGTGGTGGGCAAATGATCATGGGATAGGAAAAGTTGGTATAATTTTGAACGGAAATATAAACAGATTAAAGAAGGAAAGAAAGGCTTATTATTCACAAATATTAGTTCCACTAGTGATCATCTGAGGGCACTATTTAAGATGTTAAGGGATTCATGTGCATCTCCACTGTGAAGGATGTATGGTTACAATGCAGCAGGAATAGAACATTTTCAGTAGTGGCACTAATGTGGTGGAATGGACTATCACGTAATGCAAAAAATAAAAATAAAAACTTGAAGTTTTGAAAGATTTTGAAGACTGCATTTTGAACAATTATTTGTTTGACAGTGCTTGGTGGTGGGAGGGGAAGGCATAGCGAATCAGGATATGGTTAGTGAAGTTTGTTGGATGTTTAGTTTGATTTTTCACATTATTTTTATGTAGTTTAGGAGTTGGTGGGTTTACTGTTAGTGAACTGCAATGAGTGCATTTCAGAGTGATAGTACTAAAGATTTATTAAACACATCCTTTAAAGGTCCTGCCAGAATCTTTCTGAACTCTCTCAGTTTCCTGAAATGTATCTCATTTGGTCTCATGACTTTTTTCACTTTCATTTTTGAAGGTTGTTCATAAGCACCTTCTTCCCTAAATACTGTGGCATCTACTCCATTCCAATTAGTACCTGTTTTATGTAATTTCAAAATGAATGCAACAAGAATCAATCTTGAAGAGAAAGGGATACGCCAGGAAAATAAACTAATCCATACAACTGAAAAAAAAAGGGGTAAAAAAACAACAAGATATGCAGCTTATTCCCACATGCCCCCTAAAAAAGAGGAGAAGGATACACAATACACAGGATATTTAAATACAACAAAGAAAACTAACACACATAAGTAGATTCAGGAGCTACCAAATAATTCCAGCAGCTTAACCCAAAAAAAAGGAAAAAAAGGGGGGGGCTCGCATCACTGGGCCCCAGACTGCAGATTGAATATCAATACTTTTTGAGGAAAAAAGGGCAGACAACTGCTGGGGCTCAAAGAAAATAGAACTATTCCCAGCCAACTTACAAGGGAAACAAAGAAAAAATAGCCCACCCAACTGAAGCACCCCAGGTTTAAATAGCATAAACTGCTACCTTCTTTTCTGTGTTACACTAGCTATATAACGAAAAAACCTAATGGAGAACCCCATAAATTCTTTAACAGAAGACCAAAAAAACATTTTAAGGAGCCAGTCCCAGTCTATGTCTAAAGCTAATGTGACCAACAATGTCGCAGCCACACCAGAGTAAGCCACAGACCTTTCCAAGAACCCCATCAAGTCCAGACTATCCTCAGAACAGGCTGGGGTAGAAGACATACCCTGGCCCGAATAGCCAGTAGCTTTAAACCTAGCTGAAGGCAAATAAAAGGCATGAGATATTGGTGGAATGGCATCTGACAAGACAAAACCTCAGTAAAGAACTTCTTAAACAAAACCCATGCTGGTATTGAAGGCACATTAGGAAAATTCAAAACTCTTAAGTTCCTGCTTCTAGACATATTCTCCAGCAACTCCATTTTCCTCTGCAAATTCCCCGAATCTCTCATTACAGCAAGCATTGAGTCCTGGATTTGATCCACCCACTGTTCCAAAGAAGAAAACTTCATAGACAAGTCCACAATATGAGTATCCAACTTGTTGAACAACAGAGTTAGCTGAGTGGCAATAGCCTGTAACTGAGCCAATATAGACTGCTCCATTTTATTTATGGCTTCCCACACAGTCTCCATTGAGAAAACTTCGGGCCATAGCAAAATAACCCGCACAGAAGAAAGAACTGCTTCAAAGTCTGACGTACCTTGGCTCACAGCAGAAGTCAGCAGAGCACGCTCAGAAACTTGCACCCACTCCAAAGTTGCAGTTTCTAGCCCCTCCACTCCTTCATCCGCAGGAACCTCTGACCCCAGAGATGATTGCCGAGGCAGGAGAGCCGCTCCACTTGTGAGGGAGGGACAACAGAAACAGCCGCACCAGCTGCACTTGCTGCAGCATGATCACTCAAACCTGCCAGCTGTGCGACAGAAAGTCGGTGCTCCGGGCTCAACTAAATATTTGGCCCAAGGCTAGGCAGGGGTCTATCTTCCACCCCTGTCTCCACCAGCAAGCTGCCCAAAGCTATCACTCCACCACCAGGTGAAGGAAAGCATCAATCAACCCAGCCTGCCTGGTATTTATTTATTTATTTTATTTATTTGGTTTTATATACTGCGCTATTTAAAGTCAGCGTGGTTTACATAAGAACAAACAAGAGACAGTCCCTGCTCATCAGAGCTCACAATCTAATCAAGGCAACCCTAGAGGGTGCAAACATGAGTAAAAACAGGGGTGAGACAGGGTAGAACAGGGTGAGACGAGGTTGCTGTATTATACAATGGAAACAATCAAAAGAATTATCACCACTAATTTGCAAATCAAATAATCAAACAAAAATGCAAAAAAGAAATATACTTAACTAATTTAAAGAATTTTTAAACATATCAAATGAAAACAATATTTCACATAGTATATAACATATACACATTACAAAATTACCAGTGTGTTATAAAAAATATACATTTTAATAATGTTATCAAAATTCATACATATCACACATTACTGATACCTCTTATTATACTGATATCACAAAGACATAATATCACAATATTGCACCTTAATTATACAACCATAAATATATTAAAGTTTCCACACAATTGTTTATGTTTATGTTTATGTTTATTAAAACTTGTTATACCGCTCAATACCGTAGGCATCTGAGCGGTTTACAATAGATAAAATCAGGCAAGTTAATTAAAACAAGCGCTTTGGCTGTAGAAAAAGAAGAGGAAGAAGAACGCCATTAGTTGTGAGAAAAAGATGAGGAGAGAAAGAGAAGGAAAGCAGAGAACAGAGTGGAAGTTTAAGACAGGGAGGAGCAGTTTCATACATACTATCAAGGAGGGGAGGGAGGGGGAGCAGGGTTTCATGAGAGACATGGAGGAAAAGGAGGTGGGAGGGTAGGCTAGGGAGGAGGATCAAACGCAAGACGAAAAAGGTGGGTTTTGAGCTGGGATTTGAATGAGGGGTATGAGTCTTCTGCACGGAGGGAGGGGGGGAGCGAGTTCCAAAGGCTTGGAGCCAGGAAATAGAAAGCAGAGGATCGGGTTTGTTGTAGTCGAGCATGTGCAGGGGAGGGGAGGACCATGCGATTTACGTGTATAGAACGGAGGAGACGGGGAGAGGTACGAAATTGGATCTGATTTGCCAGGTAAAGGGGGGCGCCAGTGTGGATAACTTTGAATGTAAGGATTAGAAGTTTATACTGAGTGCGGAAGGAGATAGGTAACCAGTGATGCTGGTAGAGAAGGGGAGTGACGTGATCGAAACGTGATGCATGGGTCAACAGACGGATAGCGGCGTTCTGGACACGTTGGAGACGGGACAATTGGGACTGGGATAGGCCGGCAAAAGAGACATTACAATAATCGAGACGAGACAGCACAAGGGTGAGCAGGAGAGTGGTAAGGGCAGAAGCAGAGAGAAAGGGACGGACTGCCCTGAGTTGACGGAGAGAGAAAAAGGAGCGCTGTACAATCGCGGAGATATGGTCTTTGAAGGTAAGATTGGAGTCGAGAATAACGCCTAAGTAGCGGAGTGTTGAGACCAGGGGGATAGGCTGGGAGGATAGGGAAGGAGCACAGGTGGGGGAAGGGCTGCCAAAGGTGAACCAGATTGCAAAGGATTTTGCCGGATTGATTACCTACTTTGCAATAACATAAATATTTCATTAAACTATACTCAACCATTCTGCAGATTATTATAATTTAACTGTTCTCAGCTACTCTAAATTACTGCAATTTGACAATACTCAGCTATATTCAGCTGTCCTACAAAGAGCATCCAAATTCATATACAGAACCTCATTTAGCTATACTCAACCATTCGGCAGATTATTCTAATATAACTGTTCTCAATTGCTCTAAGGGGTATGTTTACTAAACTGTCTTAACATGCGCCCGGCGATAGTGTGCAGGCTACCATAAAAGCGTTTCGGTCTTAACGTAGCAAAACAGAATTATCGCGCGATAACGTGTGCTGTGCACATTATTGGGCTAGATGCCGTTAAGCACGTTAACGCGCGATAATCTTAAGTAGGCGCGCTGACATATTAAAAACAAAAACAGAGGTGTAGCACAATGGTTAATACACTGACTGATGGTACTGGAGACATGAGTTCAATCCCCCAGTGTGCCTAATGAACAAAGCTGGCTGAGGCATCTCCCTTTATGTTTAAGTAGTGCTTTTTGAGGCATTGTAGTTTTATTTTAATTAGTGCTGCCAGCAAACACACCCTCACAGTGGCATAACCTAAGGTGCCTCATAAGGCACCCTATAAGGCACTCCAGAGGGCACATTATAAAGTGCACTGTCCGCCAAGGCACCCTACAATGTCCCCTAAAGGACACCTTATAAGGCGCCTTAAGGTTACAGTACTCTGAGGGTGTTTTTGCTGGCAGCACTAATGTACATTGAAAAGAGACAATGCCTCAGACAGCCCTATCAAATAACCCCACTGTGGGATAGAACCCATGACTGCTGGCTCCACAGGCAGTGAAGTAACCAGTGGGCTACAGCTGCTAACAAAGGCCTGGTTGGCTACAGAAGGACTGCATGTCACCACACAAACAGTCTGTTGTGGCTACCAGGATAGGGGCAACCCACCCGTACCCATGATGCATAGCACATGCATATCAGCAGTCTACAGATGATCACAAGATGGGGTATGCACCCCACAGCACCTCAGCCTGGTAGGGGGTGCCGACGGTGTGTGTTAGTGGCACAGAGTAGCTACAGACCGTCACATTGTGTGGGTATTGTGCTCACCCTGAGGGTGAGGTGGGGCGGCCAGCACCAGGTCCACAGCACCTTCAATAGATGAAATAGGCCATGTCACAAGTACCCATCAGTTCCAGTGTGTGTGATAGGTAGTTCCTACAAGCACACCTAGGATACATTAGTGTCTATCTGAAGTTGTCAATCAGGTCTGGCCCTTATGGGCTATGATGCACCCAGAATAGTGCATATTCTGTCTTGGTGCCATGGTAACATGATGTAAATGACAGGGGGTGTTTGGACCCATAGGCGGATTATGTACTACCACCCAACCCACTCTCTGTGGCTCAGGGTGGGAGACAGAATTCCCCCACCAACAGAGCCACATTCTACCTCCCTGCAACAGTGGGAGGAGGAGGAGGAGGAGGAGGAGGGAGAGCGCATCAACCCCATTCACGCAGGGGAACAGACACCCTACACAGCAGCCAGTACAGAGCTGTACACATCACTAAGGCAATGGCAGGAAGACAGTAGGCCTTGAAATGCTCAGCTGCCCCCACCACCATCTGACATTCACCAGCTGCTGCACGCTGCAAGGTGTTCCAGCCATACACATATAACGTCAGACAATCTGCTAGCTAATCCACAGTGCAAGATCCTGGAAGAAATGTGTGCACCCAAAAGCTGGGATGTGAGCACACCCACCAAGAAGATGAGTCAGTGATTCAGCCCCAGAGAAGAGAACCTACAAATTTCACTAAAGAAAAATACAACATAGCACTATGGGGGAGCCTAGCCATGCCATGGTCACTGCTCAGTCAGGGTGAGAGTGACCTCCCGGCAGGACATGCTGTGGCCACCCTGTCGGTGCAGGTCGTGGCCAGTCACCACAATGTCTGAGCCATTGCCCTATGCCCTGTGCTGATGCATCCAGACCAGGACACCCTGTCCAGGCTACACCCACAGTACCTTGCTCCTCATTATGCACATTGGCAGGCCAATTCTGGCAACAGTGCTAGCAGTGTGGGCTGAGGAAGGTGTTGGCAGCCACCACACACTGGATAGACAGACACACACTCCCCACACCTATGCCAGCATTGTGCAACTATAGAGGTGTTTGGTAGCCCTAGCCACCGCACCAGTCCTGGGCACAGTGCAGGCATGGCTATGGTGCGCAATACTGTTGGGGTCACCCCCCATGGTGGTAAACACTGTCAGACACCAGACCTGAAGCACACTCCACAGACATTTGAAAGGATGCAGCTCAATCAGCAAATTGTGGTTAACTTAGGAATTGCTATCTGCCAGTAATCATAGCAACCTTTTGATAGCTGTGTACTGTATTCCCAGGTTTAGGGTGACATTGCTAAGGTATGGAAGTGCTTGTATTGGGAGATGCACGCAGGGCCCAACATTCTGCCTCTCCAGGAGGCATTGGATAATGGAGCCTGTGGGTGCGGGTGTGTCTGCCCCTGTTGGCCGCTGCTTTAGGGCAGAGGTTCCCAACTCCTGTCCTGGTGGGTCAAACACTGTTCGGGTTTTCATGCTGTCCCTAATGAATATGCTTGAGATACATCTGCATACCATGGGGGGCAGCACATAGAAATGCAGCACAGGCATCTTTATTAGAGGCAGCATGGAACCTGAATGATGTTTGGCCCTCCAGGACTGCATTTGGGAGACTCTGCTCTAGGTAATGTTCATGTTTATGGTCTCTGTGCTCTGTAGGGTAAAATGTAGGTGTTTTGGGCATGTTTACGTCATCTGCAATAAAGGTTCTGTCTGTATTAGCATGTTTTAGTAGTGGGTAAAATATGGGGACTGGGTTGGCAGGAACCACAGCTGGGACTTGAACCTGTGACCTTCTGCTCCTGAACACATTGGCTGTGTGCACTGCACCACCGTGTTGCCACAGAGACAGTGCATTCCCTGGTGATACCATGACTGTTCGTCAGACAGGGCCTGTCTGTTGCAGTGCATGGCACCCACCTACACAGGGCTACGCCATGGTCTGCTCTGGGCAGCTGCCACTACCCCCTCCACCACCAGTACCCCTCCGCCACCATGCTGACATGCCCTTCTGGTGGTAGTGCTGGTGGTGCGCAGTCTCAGGCCATCCAGAGTGCGGGTAGGCGGCTGCCTATGGTGTATGTTCTGGGATAGGGGTGCCTGCATAGCTGTCCACGCTTCCCCCCAGCACCGCCTGCCAATGTTCTGTGCCCTTGGGGGTACCTGCTGGGTACTATCCGCTGTGATACTGTGGGTGACACACTCGTGCCCATGTTGGGCCCTCAACAGTTGCTGTCTGGCTGCTCTACTGTTTCAGCATTCCTATGGGCCACCTAGGCATCACCCTAGTCCGCACTGTGGCCCAGCTGCACCACAGCATTTGCCGCCTGCAGCCCTCTGTGTCCCCTTTTCCAGCATCTGTCCAGTTGCCCATTCCGACATGCCCGCCCTGCTGTTGCGGAACATGTGCATGCCATAGGAAACCTGTCCAATGGAGAGGGAACACACTGATCAGCGCAATTTCACTGTGGGCTCATTCACCTTGTATGGGGATGGAGCATAGACCCTTCCAAATTCATATCTTTTTTTTTGGAGCTTTCTCGGGAGTGTTTTTGATGCTTCCCATTAATATCACTATTGCCCAGCTTGGTTATGTTGTTTTTACATTTTCTTCTGGTCATTTTCACTGTTTATTTGCCATTTTGTGCCGTGCACATGTATCACACTTATCACTTCTTGTAGGTTTCCCTGGTTTTGCTGTACATTGCTGACGGAAATGGTTTATTTTCCCTTTAAATCTGCTCTAACGCCAGAGTTTCACTGGCGTTAGTTTTCAGCCCCGGATTCCACAGCGTTAGTGTGCAGGGAGCCTCTCCCCTCCCACTCTCTGCCCATTGACCCTCTCTCTCCGCCCCTGGGGAGCCTTCCTCCGCCCTCCGTGAGCCTTTCTCCACCCTCAGCGCTTATTTGCGCCGCTGCGCGCGTTATCGCGCGCTAAGGTACCTTATCGCCCGGTAACGCGCCTTCATCAGGCGATAAGGTACCTTATCGCCTGATAACATCGCCGGGCGCACATTAAGATGGTTTAGTAAACATACCCCTTAGGGGTATGTTTACTAAACTGCGGTAACGTTACATACTGCGCATTATGTAACGTTAAAACGTTACACAACGCACAGTATGTAACATTAACGCGCGTTAACGTTAATTAACGATCTTTAACATCCCCGGCCGCGGTAAACACTGCAGAAGGTGGAGAGAGGGCGGAAGGAAGGGGTCAATGGGCGGAGAGTGGGCGGGGAGAGGCCCCTTTCACACTAATGAGCTGAACTGAAGGGCTGAATCCTACCGCGAATGAAAACCTGCCCTTAGATGCACATTTTCGGGAGAGAGAAACCATTTAAGTGTCAGCAATGTGCATCCTAGGCAGGGAGCCCAAGAAATGTGATTTTCAGCAACACCATAGTGCTAAAGTATGAATGGCCACTATGGTGATGGTGCAAATGGGGCATAGGGGGCCGCAGGTGGGACATGTAGCATGGGCAACTGGGGCACAGGGTGGACCAGGCAGGCACCTAGGTGGCAAATAGGAACATAGAAACCGGAAATCAACAAGACAGCAGCTGACCAAGGCCAAACACAATCCACCTATATCTATCTGGTTCACCCTAGCCAATAGTTGCCAGGGCACTGACCTGACATCCCCCCAACCATCCCGCGCCCATGTGGAAGGGAGATAATATTGGTAGGCAGTGATGGGGGGGATGTTAGGATGTCCATGTATGCCCCCCACCCCTGGATTCGCTCCCTAGGTGGGCGCCTACCTACACAGTGGATGGCCTGGGACTGCACACTACCAGCACTGACAGCAAATTGCCATTTCAGCTTGGCAGGGGGGGTGCCACCTCCCTGCAGTGGACCTAGGCCATGCCCTTCATCAGTATGTGGTGTGCAGTGCAACATACAAAGTCTGGCTGAGGAAAAGTACAGGTAGCCCCAGGGACTATTGTGCATCTGTGGCAACAGTGTGGTGCAGTACACCCAGCAAGTGTGTTCAGAAGCAGAGGGTTGCAGGTTCAAGCCCCAGCTGTGGTTCCTGCAGAGCATGTCCTTATGTTTTACCCTACAATGCAGATACAACAGCAACATGTGTAAAGCCCGAAGCAGCGGTGAACAGGGGTACAAACACCCACTTACACAGGCTCCACAATCCAAAGATGCATGGAGAGTCAGGCTGTTGGCCCCAGAATTGAGCTGAAGTTATCACAAGAGCACTACTTCTACCCCCTGCACAGTTTAGCAATGTCGGCACTGTGATCAGGACCAGTGTGGCAGGCAGGGTTGCCAACCACCCCTATCTTTGTACAATGCTGCAATAGGAGTGAGAGTGTGTGTATGTCTATCCATTGTTCTGTGGCTGCCCACCCTTCACTGGGCCCAAAATGTCCCACTGTTACCAGCATTAGCCTGAATAGGTGCATAATGAGGAACAATGCCTAATGACCAATAAATAGAATTATAGATAAAAATATAAAACTAAATAATGTAAAAACATGTATATACACACAATTATAAGAATCTAAAACATACTTTGTCATCAATGCCACAAAAGTATTGAAGGGGTATGAAGATGACACAATACTATAAACATTTAAGGCTATGTGTAATCTAATGGGGACCCGTTGTATGGCACTTTTATCTATTTATTTAAGTTATTTATTAAATTTCAGTGATACATACAAGTGTTAAACATTAAGATTCAAATGTATTTTAAGGTAGAAGAGTTTGACTCTACTATGCACAGAAATGCAAGGAAGTTAATTTTATGCCACTCCCGCATTGTTTCTAATACAAAGGTTTTACATGAGAATGATATGTATTATAAGGTAATATTCACCTTTAGGTTTTTAATTATTTATGTATTTAATTGTTGATTTTAGTAACTTATTATGTCTTTTGGTCAGCTCGCTCACTCCTGTCTCCCATTAGATTACACATAGCCTTAAATGTTTATAGTATTGTGTCATCTTCATACCCCTTCAATACTTTTGTGGCAATGATGACAAAGGATGTTTTAGATTCTTATAATTTTGTGTATATACATGTTTTTACATTATTTAGTTTTATATTTTTATCTATAATTCTATTTATTGGTCATTTAAATTCAGGTGCTCATTGGTTTTTATGTTCTTTTATATATGCATGAAATATGATTTTAAGTTTTTTTATAGATGTATGAAACATGATTTTATATTTTTAATGTGTCTGAATGTATTACAATATTTATGGTTATTATTCGCAGCAAACCTGAATCCCCTGAGGAAGTAGAAAACGAAAGACGGCCTGTGTCGGGCTCTCAGGTTTTCAAAGTTAATGAATAAAAGTATCCCTTCAAACAAACCAACACGTATTATTGACTGGGTGGCCCAGACATTGCTGTGACATACACCATGGAGGTATAGCCTACTGGTTAATACAATGCCATTCTTGGCAGTTGTCAGCATACATTTCATGCAGCTTTGTACTCTGGTGATTTCAGTCTCCAAAGGTAATAGGACAGTTTACAAGATGAGATTAACTCTGGCCCCCTGGTGATTTCAGTCTCCAGGGCCTGTCTGCAGCCCCTCCTTGCTAAATCAAGAATGGCAGACCTCAAAGGGAGTGGCTAAAAACAATAGCAGACCTCAAGGGGAAGTGCTGGAGAGGATTCAATTCACTATAAAGGACAGAAACACTTCCTCTTGCTCTCTCTCTTCCACTATTCATCGGAAATGAAGGACAGGAGGCTCTGATAACACAGGTACACTACCAAAAAACTGCCTCCAGTTTTGCAACTGATTCCTATAGATTTTGGGGTACTGAATCCAGGAAAAATAGCCAAAATGTTCCATCACGTCACATTTTCTTGCAAAATTAGATTTCATACCCATATAAGGAATGTTCACATAATTTCTTTTTAGCCGACTGCAGTTTATTTTCTTGGCCCAAAATAGAGGTTGTAATGGTTAACTAACTAGAAACACTCCCTCATGATATTTTAGAGTGTTTTGTATTCATTTTATACATTAGCAGGACAATTGGGAGGCATGGGGCTAAATCCAGTACTCGCGCTGGCGCATGTTCTTTCCTGTTCGCCTCGCCTCGTTCGCTCGCTCAAACACGGTGGTTGCGACATGAACGTTCCTGTCAAATTTCAGTTTCTTGCAAGTTCATTATTACCTTTTGTTTGCTCAGTCGTAATCCAGCTTTATTCCGAAGTGGTTCACTACAGTTGTAGTTTGCAGTGCTGTGTATTTGTGATGGCTCACAGAGCCAGAAGTTGCGTCAACTCTCCGGACAGTTTTTGTTTTATTTGTGGGGAATATACCGTGAAAAAGCGGCAGAGGAACATTTCTGCATTTATTAAAAAAGTATATTTCGCCTATTTCGGTTTGAAGTTAGGCGATCAAGACAAACCGTGGGCTCCTCACAAAGTGTGCAAGACATGTGAGGAAGATCTACGCTTATGGATGAAAGGTAAAAAACAAGCATTTCGTTTCGGAATACCTATGATGTGGCGTGAACAAAGAGACCACAGCAGTGACTGCTATTTTTGCTCTTGCATTGTGAAGGGATACAACTTAAAAAATAAGAACGTAATAAGTTACCCCAACCTTCCCTCAGCAATTAGGCCTATGCCTCATAGCAACAAAGTACCTGTGCCTGAACCACCAAAATCTTTGGATCATATTTGTGTGGACGGTTCTGATCATGATGAGACTCATCAGATGGCTTTTCCCGATGAGTCCAGTACTTCCGAGTTTGAAACTGAACCGGATCCGAAACCTGAACTTTTCTCTAAAGCTGAATTGAATGATTTAGTCCGAGATTTAGGACTTCCAAAAGATGCTTCCCAACTGCTAGGTTCTCGGCTTAAACAGAAAAATCTATTGTCATCAGGAACAACTTTTTATTGGTACCGCAACCGCGAGACACAATTTTTGAAGTATTTCAGCAAAGAGGAAGATTTGGTATTTTGCAACGAAATATACGGAGTGATGGAAAAGTTTAAACTCAAGTATGATCCTGCTGAATGGCGGCTGTTCATTGATTCGTCAAAAGACAGCATAAAAGGTGTTCTTCTTCATAATGGCAACACATTCGCTTCAGTTCCTATTGCTCACTCTGTTATTCTCCAAGAAAAATACGAGAATTTGGCCCTGATTCTTCAGAAGATTCCTTATGATGAGCATAAGTGGATGATTTGTGGAGACTTTAAAATTCTATCCATGTTATTAGGGCAGCAATCCGGTTTCACCAAATATCCCTGCTTCCTTTGCTTGTGGGATAGCCGGGCCCGCGACCTACACTGGGGGAAAAAAGACTGGCCAATTCGGGAGTATTTGAGACCCGGTGAGAAAAATGTTCTTCATGAGAGCTTGGTACCTCGTGATAAAATTCTATTACCACCTCTCCACATTAAGTTGGGTCTCATTAAGCAATTCATCAAGTCCCTTCCAAAAGATGGTGAGTGCTTTCGGTACCTTTGCTCAAAGTTCCCCCGACTTTCTGAAGCAAAGCTAAAGGAAGGAGTGTTTGTTGGCCCTGATATAAGGAAACTCATTTCAGATGGAGCATTCGCTGAAACGATGTCTGAGAAGGAAAAAGAAGCCTGGGATTCCTTCAAGGATGTTGTTCTCAAATTCTTGGGGAACAGGCGGGATGAGAACTATAAGGATATTGTTGCCAGGATTCTCAATACCTTCAAAGAACAAGGCTGTAACATGAGTCTGAAAGTCCATTTCTTGCACTCCCATGTGAACTACTTTCCCGAAAACTTGGGGGCGTACAGTGAAGAACAAGGTGAAAGGTTTCACCAGGACATCAAGGACGCAGAGAGAAGGTACCAAGGAAGATGGAACACCACTATGATGGCTGATTTCTGCTGGTTGCTGCTGCGGGAAACCCCAGATGAAAAATACGCCAAGCAGCACACCAAGAGAAGCATTCGGGGGAAGAAGAAACGGGCCCACCAGGAGATTGATTGACCCAAGAATGACTTTAAAATCTAAACTGTGTTGACAAATATCGTGTTTTTACTAAACTTTGAAATAAAAATTTGCTAGTTAAATGTCGGATCTCATTTATTAGAATTTTATTTTCACACCATCGGGTGTTTGTCTTCATGTATTGCAATGGTGCGGTTTGCGTTTTCTATTCTTACATACATACCTGTACAACATTTTTTGCACATTTCTTTGCTCTGCTTTGTGTCTAACCTCGCTCTTATATGCTCAATGTTTGTGCACATGTATGTGGCTGTTTTAAGTGCAGACAATTTTGCTACCATCACAGTGTGTTTTGTTGACATTACTCTATTCTTATGTGCTGCCTTGTTACAATTTTCTTTATTCTTATTTGAATAACTACTAAACAATTAGTATAAAGAATTCATCCAAGAAACTTTTATCTCGATCACACTCAATCTGAAACGTTCACCTCAAACTGCTAACCCAATGTAGCAAAAAATCTGTACGTGATGGAGCAAATTGGTTACCAGATTTGGATTCAGCGCACCAAAAAACGTAAAAATCAATCGAAACATTAGAGGCAGTTTAAAAAAAAATTTTTTAGTGTACCTGTGTAATCAATTCTCTCCACCCCTCCCCCTCTCTCTCTCTCTCTCTCTCTCTCTCTCTCTTGCCATGAGGCTCTGACCCACATGTTCTGGCCTCTCTCTCTCTCACACTTCACACATGCACACACAGATTCATTGATGCACACTGAAACAGCTCTGTAACAATCACTATATACCTCTGTTCAATACCTATGTAATAAGCCTATTTCTACATAAAAAACCTTTCTCCAAGCCACACCTGTTTGGTTGTTTTATTACAAACCCTACTGCCTCTGTGAAGTGAAATGAACCCAAGACCTACAGGAGAGTAACTTGACCACATCTTACACTTTATGGGGGCTCGCCTTCTCGGATTTCACAGCAGATCACCAGTTGGGTAAGTAATAATTTTTTATAATACATTAAGTAGATTTCAGACAGAATCAAAAGTCCTTGTGACCATTTACAATTGACAGACAGGATGACACTTAGACACTATTTAGTGAACAGTTCCAGTGATAAATTTGTTTTGTGGGTTAGACAAGGTGTGATTTTTATTGTCAAAAGGCTCTGTAAGCATCTAGAATTTTAAAGACATCACACAGAGTGGCTTGCAATTGTCTTATTATGATGTATAGGCTTGCTATAGTATTTGAGCTGCTAAGAAAAGACAGAGAGATAGTCCAGATTTAGTTTGGAAGTGGTACACAGGTAAACAGTCCCTCATTGAATACAATATACATATTTCCTGATAAAGCTATTACCTCCTGTCCCTTTTAACTTTTATTTCTCTGTCTCCTGTCAGTAACTATCTTAGTGAGAGCAGGCTTAAAGCTGGCTGCAATTGATACAACAATTCTGTTAATCTCCTAACACCCTTCTTACTATAACTTCACCCTAAACTTCCACCCTGTTAAAAAGGTGATAAGCACTTTTTATTCAGGTATAATTTTAAGGCGTGGTCTGTATGCCAGTACTCTTTACTGAACACCCATAAAATTTATACCATTCCAACTATCATTCTAAGTCTCACTTCTTCATAAAAGTGAGCATTCCTCCTTCTAAGGTTACACATTTGAGATAGTCCAACTACAGCCTTTCTGCAGTATCAAATATGGAAGCCTTTGATTTTAAAGAACTTAAAGAAATTGTAATTTCATACTGTAAGAGGAAAGGGGGTCCCTTTGAAGGTGAATTCCCTGAGTCATCATGGTATAATATTCAAAGACAAATGTTAAACCATGATCAAGAATTCAAAAAGAAAACAAATAAAAGAAAATGCCTTTTTATCCAAGGCATGTGCAGGGGACTCATTAGCATGAAACAGGACAACTCTGAACTGACTTCTCAGTGCACACAATTAAACAAAGACCTTGAGGAGGCACAAATTTGCATCTCTATGCAAAGGACTCAAGTTATACAAGCCACAAATTCTTTCATAACTGTTAGTGAGCAATTAGAAGCACTTAAGCTTGATTTGAGGCATGTTAAGGATCAATTGGCATCTGAAAGACAAAAAAATAAGTATACGCCTACTTCTCCCTCAGCCCCCTATGCCTATGACACACCCTATCAGCAATGCATACAAGCTACTGACAAACAAAAGAATACTAAAGTATGCATAGTTGGACTTAGGAATGGGAAGAATACAGATGAATCACAGGAAGAAAATCATGATAGTTTATCTCAGCCAGAACCCAGCAATAATCAGGATCTCTGTCAGGAGGATAATTCAGATGACTTATACATGGCACCCAGTACTGAACTCAAAGCACCAGTTAAAGTAATGTTGCAGGAAAATTTAAAAGATAGAGATATAGAAAAAATAGTTGAGAAAATTGGCCCTATGCCTCTTAATGTAAATCATTGGTGTAAATGGGCGACTGATATTCTGATTCACTGGGATCTAGGGAAATACAGAAGAAAACAATCAGACTTTGATAGACTTATGCATTTGGCTCTGGGGCCACACTATTATAGAGTTGGCTCTCTCACTCACCCATACTAGTTGGTTAAAAGGGGTACTGAGAAACTATTTCACTGTTCCCCAATGCAAGTATTTAAAATTATTTCACCACTACCTGGAACAGTTTGCATATAGAGCCTGGATTTTAAAAGCAGTTCTTAATGAGCAGGCGTCCTGGCCCAATGCAGAAGATTATGGAGAGAGCATGCATAAGGAATTTTTATTAGAATTGCTATCCCCTGAGATTACAAAACACCTTCTGTTATTTTCTGAAGACCCTAAAGCAATCCCTTTTGATACTTTAATGCTCAGAATTGGGTCTGTCTGGAAGACCCAGCTCTCGCAGGAAATAACAGTATCAGAAGCACGGAAGTGGCAAGCCAAGGAATCCTCTCAGTACACAAGAAACACAGACAGAGGACACACACCTTGGAGAGGACAAAGCAGAGGTACTTTTAGAAACTCCTCAGGTTACATCCCCTTTAAAGAGCTCAAAGCACAGAGAGATGGGCTAGAAAAGGAGAAAATTAAATGGGAACAAGACAAACATATACTGCAGATAGAAATAGATAAATTAAAACAGGACATACAAGCAGCTCAGGACAAACACAAGGCTAGTGCATAGGGGTGTCCTGAC
Source organism: Ichthyophis bannanicus (assembly GCA_033557465.1). Classification (NCBI taxonomy): domain Eukaryota; kingdom Metazoa; phylum Chordata; class Amphibia; order Gymnophiona; family Ichthyophiidae; genus Ichthyophis; species Ichthyophis bannanicus. The sequence continues at coordinate 457,143,688 of CM066035.1, forward strand.
CTTCTGGGTTCAGATATCAAAATGTCTCAAGCCTTCATAGCCCAGCCTGCCTCCTTTATCTCAGCAGAGGACTCAATTCCAGAGCCTCTGGATGATGAAATGGATACAGGCCCAGGACACAATTTAAGGCTTGTAACACCCTTGATACTGGACTCTTGTGCACGCCCCAATGTTATCAGCAGAATAGGGGGTCAGGATAAATTAGCTTTGATTGACACAGGGGATGGAATTAGTTTTACTAACAGAGCTTCTCCCACTGCAGAGCAGAAAAATATGGAAATTTATGAAATTCAAGGAATTAATGAAACAGCTTCTAAGTGTGTGGCTATCCCAGTTAAATGGGGTATCCCTGTGCACAGTGAACAAAACAAGGACATGTTGGAAACCACTGCCTCCACTACAGTGAACACACCAAAAGAAATAATTGGAATTGATGTTCTCAACCAGTTAAATTTGGTGGGGGATATGGCTAATCTTAAATTGTGGCAGTATTCAGGAACTTCAAGTGCTTCTAAAACTTTAGTGCATGAAGTCATTCCCATGCAGTTAGCAACTCAGTGCACCAAGGCAGCTCAGCAGTATGATCTGTGTTTAATTCCTTCAGAGGTGGCTGATATTCCAGTCTGGGCTCAAGACAAGTTAGATTGTGGGAAAATGCACACAGAAATACTGTTGGAAGGCGAGGATCCTCCACCACAGAAACAATACCCAGTACCTCATCAGGCTATAGAACCAGTGACTAAAATTGTGAAGATACTGGAGGAGAGGGGTCTGATTAGACCTATTTCTTCCACATGCAATTCACCAGCCTGGCCGATAGTTAAACCAGGGGGTTCCTTCAGGCTCACTATGGACTTCCGTGCCCTGAATCAAGTTTCAAAATCTGTAATGCCCGTGGTAGCCTCATACCCTGAAATGATCTCTAAACTGAATCCCAAATGTAAATTTTTCTCTGTTTTAGACATATCCAATGGGTTTTGGAGTCTGCCCCTGGCCCTTGAGTGCCAGTACAAAACAGCCTTTCAGTGGCTGAATAAACAATATGCATGGACTGTGCCTCCACAGGGATATAAGGATTCCCCATCAATATTTCATGAATACATGAAGGAAGCCCTGTCACTAGTGTCTTGCAGAGATGAGACCTAGACCAAACCTCCCCTTTGGAACTGCACAGTGGGAGGGACCGTACTTAGTTACTGATACCTTATGCCCAAGCCTATACCAGATCCTAATGCCTGACAACCAGCAGTACTGGAAACACATCACCCAGTTAAAACCATATGGGTAATACGTGTTTTATCAGTCTTTGTTTTCAGATACCACCTGAAGACAGCACGGACAGCTGCTTTCTGAAAACAGCACGGACAGCTGCTTTCTGAACAAAAGTCGCTTGAGGACGGTAACTAGTTACTCCTGCTGTACATGTGCTTAATAGTTATGTAAATAAGTAGTATAAATTATTATTTTTTTTTGTTTTGTTGTTACATAGTATAAGTGGGGAGCATTAGTTTACTCCCTAGTAGAGTGAAACAAGTTAGCTTTTATTATGTCTCGGTTTCCTGTTGTTCTTGTATCTGCTCTCTTCTACTCAAGTCTCATTACAGGAACTATCATCCGAATATGCACGATTGGCTGGGCTAACTCCACAGGTGGAGTGTATCGCTACCAAGAAATACCCCCACCTTTCCCGGAAGGAAAGGATCTGGTTATCCTGAGTTTCTGTTCGGTACAGGACAAGCCAGTGTTCTATTCATTAAACATCACTCAAGTACAGTGGGAGCCACCAGTTTCCACTTCTCTAGAAAGGACACAAGAATTGAGGGCACGCCCAGAACGTTACTTTCTAGGTCCTCCTGCTTTGATTTTGTACAATATTTCCTGTCAGGACAGAGGTACCTGGAAAATAACTTATACATGGGTTGTGAGTGATCAACAGCACATCACTGAGACTTCATTCCTTTTGGATGTATCTTGTTTACCTACCACCCCTCATCCCACCCCTCCCACCACTTCTGCTCCTCCTGTACTCTACCTTTCTGATATCCACCCATTTCAGGAAGGACATCCCTTTCAGATTAAATATGATGCACCACACGATGTTTTATATGACGTGGAATACCATTTTCTTACTTGGCATCTATTTCCCAAATTGTTTCTAGTTGCTCACAAATATCCAAATTGCTCTCAGTTTGTTGCCAACCACATACAAATGTTCAATACTTGGTTTGATATGCAGTCAGTAACACCCCGAGCCAAGCAATTTCGACACAAGCGTGAATTAATTGATACAATTTTAGGTGGCACAGGGACTGCACTGGATGCCCTTAATATAATTGATATAGAGGTGCTCCGTAATAAAATGGGATCCACTGCTCAGCATGCTGCTGATAGTTTTACCTCTCAACATATTATTAATGAAGCTTCCTCTAAACTGTCCAATGTAGTTGTAGATACCTTTGCTCTTATATCTCCCATTATAGAACAGAAAATTGTTACCTTAGCACATGCAGAATATAGATTGGGAAAGAATATTTCCTGGGCTCTTGCTTGTGATCAAGTACAGATCGAGCTTATTACTATACTAAAGGAAATTCTGATCACTGCTAAGTTAGGACACTGGCCACCATCTCTCATTCATATGGCTAGTACCAAAATACCGGAATTTGCTATAGCTCACCTTGATAGGTGGACAGTTAGTGTTCCCATTTGTTCACCACAAGGCTGCTCTATCTGTACTTTGATCCCATGGTCAGGACGACACACAGTTATTTATCCTATTGTTAATATTGGGGTGCAGTTTGATAATATGCTTATGTATCCTGTGGACCATCTCACATGGGTGCAGCCACTGGACGACACCTGGACTTCATTCAAGCCAATGGACCCCAGTTTGTGTGAGCAGACTACATTTCAGTTCAAGTGTCAACCTCACCAGTTTAAAGAGGCTGACACCACCTGCTGGAACAATTCCTCCTCTTGCTCCCTGACTGTTAAGCTCTCATATTCCCTGACTACCTCACACAGTTTGTATTACCTTGGAACTGGACACTTTTGTTTTCATCTGTTCTTTCCCCAGAATGTTTCTTTTTCGATTGCTCCCAGAATGCATGACATTCGCCTTCCCAAGAACACTTTGTTGTACAGTTCAAACTATTTACCAAACAATACCTGGTGCAGTTATACACCACTGGTCTCCTTCACCATTAATGGGACAACTTATTCCACACCGCTGGTTACCAATGACTCTATGGACATTTCAGACTTTATCTCATATGCTGTGCATCCCTTACCACTTGGCATGGGAGAAGAGACACTACATAAACTGCTCAACTTTACAGAACTCCATGCCTATATTGATCACCTTAAAACAACATCCACTGAAGTGAATCACACCATCGCTTATAAGAATGGACACATTCAACAAATTGTTGGACACTTGCTACAAGATGCTCATGTGTCTGTGTGGGAATTGTTATTTGGTTACTCACCTACTGCTGATCATGTCTTTAATGTTTTTATTCACCCTATTATTATTTTAACTGCTGTACAAATATTGCTATGCATTATCATAATTTTCCTGTGCAGTAAGATGAAACAAATGTACATTTCCTTGCAGTGCATGTCCTATAGAACATCAACAACATTTTAAGGTAGTTACACTGAACTTCTCCAGCATCCACCCCTACATCCAGGCTAATTTGGCCTGCTAATTTGGCATTTCCTATTACACTGAATACCAGAGTCAGCTGCAGTCTAGTATTGCTTCCTATCCTCACTCATAGCATCCTGATAACTTTTGGCTTTAGTCTCCTCAAACATTCCTGCAGCCCTTATGCACTGTTCACTCTCTCTAAGACGGGCACGGAGGTAGCATATTGGGATCCCCCCCCCCCCCCCAGTAGTGGCTGCTCTACCTAAGACACGAGGTTTGGACTCATAAGGAGACTTATTTATCTCTAGAACACTAGAGACAGTACTGTGCAGGACAGGGGACCTGCTAGACATAGCAAGGTATTTAATACAGGAGGTATTAGACAAGCTGCCTACTATCATGTAATGGCAGCTGGGACAGGTACCACAGGTTTGCTTCCACCATTTCCAGGCACAAATAATAAAGAAAAATAAAAAAGGTGTGGGAGATGTCAGCATACATTTCATGCAGCTTTGTACTCTGGTGATTTCAGTCTCCAAAGGTAATAGGACAGTATACAAGATGAGATTAACTTTGGCCCCCTGGTGATTTCAGTCTCCAGGGCCTGTCTGCAACCCCTCCTTGCTAAATCAAGAATGGCAGACCTCAAAGGGAGTGGCTAAAAACAATAGCAGACCTCAAGGGGAAGTGCTGGAGAGGATTCAATTCACTATAAAGGACAGAAACACTTCCTCTTGCTCTCTCTCTTCCACTATTCATCGGAAATGAAGGACAGGAGGCTCTGATCAATTCTCTCCACCCCTCCCCCCTCCCCTCTCTCTCTCTCTCTCTCTCTTGCCATGAGGTTCTGACCCACATGTTCTGGCCTCTCTCTCTCTCTCACACTTCACACATGCACATGCACACACAGATTCATTGATGCACACTGAAACAGCTCTGTAACAATCACTATATACCTCTGTTCAATACCTATGTAATAAGCCTATTTCTACATAAAAAACCTTTCTCCAAGCCACACCTGTTTGGTTGTTTTATTACAAACCCTACTGCCTCTGTGAAGTGAAATGAACCCAGGACCTACAGGAGAGTAACTTGACCACTTCTTACAGCAGTGTTCATGGGTTCAGTTCCTGATGGTTCCCTCCTCTCATGCCTGTCCTACTCAAATAGTATGCATGCCTATAGAGCTCATATTTTTGCAGATCTGTGCTTCCAGCCCATAATACCCTCGCCACAATTGCCAACATTCCCTCGGTCCGTCTATCTGCGTCTGTCAGCTGTGTAGAGTCCTGTCTGACAGTGCAGGCTGCCACCCCATGTCATACCCTTTCCTGCATTGCGCCTCTTCATGCTTGCCTTGCCTGTGCCTGATCTGCATGGCACCACCACTCCTTTGTCCACCCATCATTGTAACTATCCTGCCACCTCTGCCTCCACTGGGGGACACGTATTCCCATTGTCTGCCACCAACTGTTTTTCTGGTACTTTACATTGCCAACACCCTGTGCTGTGGTACAGCTGCCCCACCATGTTTGTCATCAGTACTGGCAGGCACATGGGATGCCCGCAGATATGGCAGGTCCAGCGGCTCCTACCTTTCCCTCCTTCACTCACCTGTTCATTGCCTTTCCTGAGTGCTCTATCTAGTGTTAGGGCTACATCTGTCTCTGTTCCGCACAGGTCATGCATGTCATCCTGAGGCACCTTGCAGTCCCTAGGGAACACTAACCTAGGACACCATAACCTTGTTAGGCCACCTTAACCTATGGTTCCATAGCCCAGGGTGCCTTCTGCGGTGCCTTGTCCAAGGGTGCCTAATATGGCGTTTAAATCCGTTGGTCCACTCACAGAGGGTTTAATATCCAACTAGAACAATTATCTCCCTCTAATTAATTTCTGAGATTATGATTTCCAATTATCCCTCCTTTCACACTAATAAGTAATTATTGGATTATGCAAGGGTGATTTAGAGCATTGGGTCTCAGACATCCAATGGCTCTACTCTCAGATTTCTTACACGCGTAGTATGCCTTTTTAGCATCAATGACCCATTACTGTTCTTAAACTGGTTTCCTTGCCAATCCTCTGTCAATCCTTAATTTCCAAAAAATAACACTAATATGGGATTATCTTGAATCACTCAAATGTTATCGAACAAATGAAAAAGTGCTTATCTTCAGCTCTTCTTTAACATATGCCCCAACACCTCCATTCAGGTACCGTCCTTGCGTTTCAGCTCTTCTTCAGGGGGATTTTCTCAAAATCAGCACTATCTGTAAAAAGATTACAGCTATAATATGCTATCACACAGCTCATTTCTCTTCAGTAACCATCAGATGAATACTATGTTTCCTACCTTACAGTTTGTTCATCAAATGTATCAAATGTGCCGCCTGCAGCCCTCTGTGTCCCCTTTTCCAGCATCTGTCCAGTTGCCCATTCCGACATGCCCACCCTGCTGTTGCGGGACATGTGCATGCCATAGGAAACCTGTCCAGTAAGAAGGGAAAGCCCTGATCAGCGTTATTTCATTGTGGGATCATTCACCTTGTATGGGGACAGAGCAAAGCCCCTTCCAAAATTGATATCTTTTTTTTGGAGCTTTCTCGGTAGTGTTTTTTGATGTTTCCCATTGATATCACTATTTCCCAGCTAGGTTATGCTTTTTTTCCAGTTTGTTCAGGTCATTTTCAATGTTTATCTGCCCTTTTGTTCTGTGCACATGTATCACACTTATCACCTTTTGTAGGTTTCCCTGGCTTTGCTGTACATTGCTGACGTAAATGGTTTCTCTTCCCTTTAAATCTACTGTAATGCCAGGGTTTCACTGGCGTTAGTTTTCAGCCCCGAAATCCACAGTGTTAGTGTGCAGGGAGCCTCTTCCCTCCCACTCTCCACCCATTGACCCCTTCTCTCCGCCCCTGGGGAGCCTTCCTCCGCCCTCCGTTCTAGACCCACCCAGCATCCACTCCCTTCTAATCCCATTCTCCCATGCCCCACATCAGCCCATTTCCAGTCTTATTCCAGCTCTTCATCAGCCCATTTCCAGTACTAGACCTCACATCACAGACCATTTCCAGTCCTAGCCCCCCCCCAATCACAGCCCATTTCCAGTCCAAGTCCCCCATCACAGCCTATTTCCAGTCCTAGGCCCCCCCACCATCACATCCCATTTGCAGTCCGAGTCCCCCTGCACCATCACAGCCCATTTGCAGTCCTAGTTCCCCCCCCCCCACCATCACAGCCCATTTGCAGTCCAAGTTACCCCCCCCATAGCCCTTTTCCGGTCCAGGTCCCCCTCCCCATCACAACCCATTTCCAGTCCATGTCCCCCCCCCCATAGCCCTTGTACAGTCCAGGTCCCCCCCCCATCACAGCCCACTTCTTTCCAGTCCAAGTCCCCCCCCCCCATAGCCCTTTTACGGTCCAGGTCCCCCCCCAATCACAGCCCATGTAGTCCTTGCCCCCACCCCCGACCAGCACCGCGGCTGTCTGAGAGGCTTCAGAGGGAGCCGGGTAAGCTCGCACGAGGCCCCAGCTCCCTCTGTACAGCTGCCAGCGTGAAGAGCCTTTTCCTTCACGCTGGCGGCTGTATCTGTGAAGCCTCGAATGCTGGGAAAGGTTAAAGGGTATTGCCTTTAACCTTTCCCAGCAATCGCGGCTTTACAGATACAGCCGCCAGCGTGAAGGAAAAGGCTCTTCACGCTGGTGGCTGTACAGAGGGAGCCGGGGCCTCGCGCGAGCTTACCCTGCTCCCTCTGAAGCCCTCTGGTGTGTGGGCCGGCCCTGGGTGGGGTTTTTTTTGGACTTTGGGTCAGGAGAAAAGCCGTTTTTTTGCTCTGGCGGCTCCCGATCTTGCGGCCAGAGCAAAAAAACGGCTTTTCAAGGGCCGCGGTGTTTTAAATCTGCGCCGGCAGCCGGCCTGGCCATGGAAAAACCGGCCAGGCCGGCTGAAAACCGGCCAGTTGGCAACCCTACTTCTGAATCACAGAGGGCCCAATTCTGTTCCCGACGTACATCTCCTTTGTATGTCTGGGCTGACCCGGACATACAAAAGAGATTGCAATTCAGATTCTGCGGGGCACATCTAGCCTTGCGGGATCAGAATCGTGAACAGGCCAGTAGATGCAGGCCAAGACTGCGATTCAGTTCTGTCCTGCACGTACAGCCATAACCCGGTTAACTCAGCCAGGGCTATTAAATGGAGCCGCAGCATCATGGCATCCTGTTGCCATGGTACCCTGGCCCTGGCTCCATTTAAAAGCCACAATGCCTGCCACTGCTAAAAAGTTAATTCCCCGCAGCCCGACCCCCGATCAGCCTCCTAAGGCCAGGATCGGGCTGCGGGGAATTAACTCTGCCCCCCCCCCACCCCAGCCCTTCCATGCCCCGGGCCGCTTAAAAAGAAATGTCCAGAGAAGTATTCCACCCTGGGGGTGGAATACCTTCCCTGGCCATTTCGCCAGTCCTGGACGTACAGGGCTGACATTAGAATCAGCCCTGTATGTCCAGAGCTGGTGACTGCCCACTGCCTGCCCACTCTCCACCCCTCAACGAATTTCCTCACACAACCGGCAGGGAAGTTAGTCAGGGCATGCAGCCGGCACAAATAGCGGGATGTCCCAATATCTATTCCCACTATTCGTGTCTCAGAATAACCCCCAGAGTATTTCCCCAGCCACTGTTTATACATGAAGGCACATTTTACAAAGGAAATCCAAGTGCAACATGGGATATCAAAACCAGAACATCTGAAAAAAAAAGCATGATGCCACAAAGGTGAACGTGCCTGACAGGGATGTCTATGGAGATGTCTATATAGATGTCCCCAGAATAGCATTTCAGAGCAGGGATGTCTAGTAGTGTAGCAGGCTATGGCCTATAATAGTCTGCAACTGTGAAAGGCCTGTAAGTTAGGCCCTGATTCCAACCCCCATCTTAGGAAGAACTAAAAATCTGTAAAAGTTAGAGAAAACTGTTTTAAACTGCTTAATAAGAAGATTTTATGAATGCATAAATCTTTCATTATTCTCTTGTGCTGTGAAGATAGAAATGTTTCAATACATGCATTCCTAGAGCCAAAAACGACCTTGCACTAGAGAAGTATCCAAACCTAGAAACTGAACCATTGTTAGAACAGTCCTAGAGGAGGGAGCTGGGTGCTAGGCCCAGGAGGGATCTCCGATTGGACAAATGCAGGGGGCGTTGGGGCCAATAGAAAGTTTGCATGTATCAACCTGGAAACAAATGTATAAATGAATATGTCTCTGTAAGAACTTTGCTCAGTCCTTTTTGAAGCTTGACTAACTGGGCCTTGTGCACAATAAATTGGCTTGGACCCTGTAAATTGACTCCTGGATTTATTTGTTGTCTGCACTTCGCTGCTACATATTCTTGGTGCGTTGGCCGGGAATGTGCGAGTAGTGAATGGTATTCAAGCGAGTATTCCACGCAATTCACCTCCAGGTTTGGCCCGGTCAGAACCGTGTCTGTCCGACTGCAGGGGAAACCTCAGGCGCCGCCGGTCCTTTTGTATCAGAGAGGGTTCTGCCTTGCCTTGGCGGGCCACTGGGTCCGGCTGGCCAACACCTCTGAACCCGAGGGGAGTCCAGGATCCAACCCAAGAACTGGTTTGGTATCGGGAACCGGATCTGGTGAGTAGACATTTTCTTGTTTAAAAGTCAGTGAAGTCTGGGGAAAAGCCTTGCATGAGTGTGTGAGACTGATTTGGTATAGACTAACTGGGAAGTCCTGCATGAGTGCGCGAGACAAGAGAACCTGACCACCTCTCATAAGGGCGGTCCTAGTACGCTCCGCATAAGCGTTAGCGGAAACCGAAGCCACCGACCCTTTGGTTGGGAATAGTCAGTTAGTCAGAAAACCTTGGGCATTTTGAAAAATATTTTCTTGTGATGGTATATTTGCTTGTGTGATTGAGAGGTCTTGAGACACAGACCGAGCGAGAGCGGACTCCTGAGTAGCAAAGTTCCTGGCCGGGCGACCGCACCCAGGTCGTGAAAAGGAGGAAGCGGGTGGTGTTTCTTCCCCTCAGTATTTTGTGGGCTGTACGGACCCCTTACCTACAGCCATACTACCTACCCTTACTGTTTGTCGTCTTGTACATCATTACGTGTGCGCCATTACGATTATGGGAGGGACAGAGTCCACGCAAACTCCGTTGGAATGTATGATCAAGAATTTCCGTAAAGGATTTTCAGGAGACTACAGCATAAGAATGTCTCTGTCTAGATTAAGAATGTTATGTGATAGGGAGTGGCCTGTGCTAGCTACTTCATGGCCCCATGGGGGCACCTTTGATGTAGAAATAGTTTCCCGTGTTCATCAGCTTGTACAAAAAGTGCCCCGTGACCAGTTCCCCTACATAGATTCCTGGTTGGGTGTTTGCGAAAGGCAGCCCTCTTGGGTAAAGCGTTGCTACGAGGAACAGTGTAGAATATTAGTAGCAAACACTAGGGGGACCTGGAAGGTTGAGAAAAGGAAGCCGCCTGTGTATTCTGCCTCAGAGTCCCCAGAAATTCTGGCCCGTTTACCCCAGTACCCACATAGGTTAGTTCCCCCAGCTCCGCTACCTGAAGCTGAACCTGATGAGGTACCTCAGCATTTACCGCTGCAGCAGCAAAAGAAGCCCACTTCCCCGAGTGATAGCCCCGAATCTGGCCCAAGTATGTCGGGAGGGCCAGGGTCCTCCGATGATATAGAAAGCGGAGGCTCTCCTGCCAGTTCAGGGTCACCCACCAAGGAAGCTTATACCCGGGAGCCGTATGATTTAAGAAGTGTAACCCCGAAGAAGAAGGAGAAAGCAGGGTGCCTAATGCCATTGCGTTAAGTGCCTGGTTTACCTATCCTAAATGATCAGGGCCAGATGGCACCAGGACCAACTAGTTTAATCTACGTGCCTTTTTCCACCACTGATTTATTAAACTGAAAAATGTATTATGCATCCTATACTGAGAAGCCCCAAGAATTGACAGAGTTAATGTCTAGTATAATCCAAACTCATCAGCCTACCTGGACTGATTGTCGCCAGCTCCTGTCCACTCTCTTTACTACTGAGGAGCAAGCGCAGATTGTGCAAGCAGCCATCCGCTGGTTAGAAGAGAATCCCGTAGAGGCGGGGGAAATTAATCTCCCACAAGCAGCCGCTGCAGCCTTCCCAAATGAAGATCCTAGATGGGATCCAAATGATGAAAGGGGGGCGGCGGCCCTAACACGATTTCGCCAGGCCTTGCTGCAGGGCCTGAGGAAGGGAGGCCAGAGGGCCATGAATATCAGGAAGGTATCTGAAGATATCCAGGGTCCAGATGAGAGCCCAGCGGCCTTTCATGAGCGGTTGTCTGAAGCCTATAGATTATATACCCCATATGATCCCGCTGCTCAGGAGAATTTGTGCATGGTAAATGCAGCCTTTGTTAGTCAATCCCAGAGAGACAAAAAACGAAAATTACAGAAACAGGATGGATTTGCGGGCATGAATACAGCTCAGTTAATGGAAGTCGCTCAGAAAGTATTCGTGAATCGTGAAAATGAACGTGACAGAGAAAGTGAACGAAAAATGAAGAAGAAAGCAGATCTTCTTGCTGCTGCTTTAGTTGAATGACGTGGAAAGGTTTTCTTAACCAGAGAACGTGGAAGAGGCCGCGGAAATAGCAGGCCTCCATTGGGTGCGAATCAGTGCGCCCATTGTAGAGAAGAAGGACATTGGAGAAATGAATGCCCGCATCTTGACTCCACCCCCAGGAGGGGAGGAGGGAGTCCCTGGAGAACAGGAGGCCGATTTCAGAGTCGTGGAGGAATGAACCGAGCATAGTTCCAGCGAGAGAGAGAAGAAGCCATTGAGGGAGTGGCAGTAGCAACGGGCTATGACATGGATGAAGTGGATGAAGACTAGGCCAGACCGGGCTCCAAGTTCACCCTGGGTCCCTAGGAGCCTATGGTCAGTTTGAAAGTAGGGGACCAATATATGGACATTATGGTGGATACAGGAGCAGAACATTCCATGGTGGCAAAGCCAGTGGCTCCTCTTTCCTCTCGATCTGTCACCATTGTTGGGGCCACTGGGAACAGGGCCACCAAGCCATTCCTGCAGAACCGTATGTGTGAACTAGGGTACAGAAGATAACGCACCAGTTCTTGTATATGCCTGAGTGCCCTATTCCACTTTTGGACTGAGATATGCTTGCAAAGCTCCAGGCACAAATATCCTTTGCTGAAGGGGGAGAAATGCAAATGACTGTGAACCCAAAGCCTGCTGGATTGATGGTGCTAACTGTTCCCTGAGAAGAAGAGTGGCGGTTCTATAGTACACCTCCAATTAAGTCAACCAGTTCCTGTATACTGTGATGGGGCTCGTAGGATAGAGCCCTTTTTAACCCTTTTTAGGCGGCTGCCTAGGGTTATTGAAGTTTTGCTCTGCTCTTTGTATTAAAACAGAGTCTTTTGGTCAAGTGGTAAAGTAAATAATTAGGGTTTTATTCCCCTTCCCGAACGGACATTCTCAGGAATGCAACACAAAACACAGCATTGAACAAAAATGGCAACACAATATATCTTCTTTTCTTTTGTTATTGTCACAAAGTTATTCTCCTTAAAAGTTAACACAAAGAAGTGAGGTCATCCGAAAAACATATGGTACAGTCCATTGGAATGGGGTCTGAAGTATGGCTATTATTTTCCCATATCATCGCTTCAGCTTCATTCCCCAAACTATCTGAGTCACATTCTTCACATGTGCTGAATTCTGGCACAGCCTCTTGTGATACACCAATATCCCTTCCTGCCAAGGGTTCTTTAAGCCCAGGGTTATATCTGCCTGGTATGAGAAAGGCTCCTTGCTGGTTTTCCTCACCAAAGGAAAGCTTTGGATATCTTCCAGCTATAACGTTGTACTCAGGGCCACGCCCTTTAAAACATGCAGAGCTTCTAAACCCTTCTTTAAATGAACAAGGCTCACACCTTTTTACCTTGGTTCTGGTTATAGCTCCTGGGTTGTAGAGGACTCTCTCCCTGGCTTTCCAGTCAGGCTCAGAGCTAACAAACTCCTGGTCACCTTCCCAGCTGTTTCTTGCTTTGCAGCCACGCTTGAAGTTCCCTTCAGCCGGTAAACTTCCTCTGGGCTGACCTGTGCTCATTGGTTGCTCAAACCGTCCTCCTGAGCTGCTGGCCCCTCCTGGTTTCTCACCAAGTCTGCTTCCTTGAGCATTGCCTTTCCCAGCACTGCTTGCTCCAACCCTTTTCTCTCGAGCTCTGCTTCTGCATTCACTTCCTGGTTCTTCCTTCTTACCAGCACTACTCCTCCTTCTCCCCTCACTTCCTGGTTCCAACCAGGAACTTATATGCTTCCCTGCCCTGCACGTTACGTGAGAGTTAGGACACAGGTGCTCCTGATGGGCTTTTCTGTTTCTTCCTGCGTCAGAACTGTTACAGGGAAAACTACCTTTAATGGCTTTTGGCTTTTCTTGCGCTGACAGCCTTTGCTGCTCAGCTGTTTCTCCATGCACTGAGTTTCTCTCTACAGCCAAATCTGAGGTAAGTTCCTCATTTTCAGTAACTTCCATATGCTCTATATTACCTACTGCATCATAATACCCACCAGCCTTATAGCCCCGCCTGAAGTATGGGCAGAAGATAATCCACCTGGCCTAGCCCCTACCAGTCAACTTTTGTTTGCTTTTGAATGGCAAGACCCCACAACAGGAAGGCGGGGCCAGCTCACCTGTACTCGATTACCTCAAGGATTCAAGAATTCACCTACTCTCTTCAGTGCTGCCCTGAATCAAGATCTTTCAAGTTACTCAGTGAACCCAGGACAAAGGGTTCTCCTTCAATATGTGGATGACCTGCTCATAGCCACCAATTCAGAAAGTGAATGTCTACAAGCCACCAGTGAATTTCTGTACCTTTTGAATGAGGCTGGATACAAAGTCTCAAGATCCATGGCACAACTATGTCAAACTAAAGTTAAATATCTAGGATTTCAGTAGTCTAGTAGAATTCGATGCTTGGGACCTGAATGCAAAGAAGCTGTATGCAGTATTCCCACTCCAAACACCAGGAGGCAAGTAAGAGCCTTCCTGGGGGCCGCAGGATACTGTCGCATATGGATCCCCAATTTTGCGCTGCTAGCAAAACCATTGTATCAAGTTACCAAAGGAATGGAAAAGTCTCCACTGGTGTGGGGACCTGAACAGGATGCAGCATTCCAATCTCTGAAAAGCGCTCTGATGTCATCGCCAGCTCTGGGTCTCCCAGATGTCCAGAAGCCTTTCCATCTCTACGTCCATGAGTCACAAGGAAATGCTCTAGGGGTACTGACCCAATCTCTTGGATCGTGGCAACGGCCAGTAGCCTACTTGTCAAAACAGTTGGATGTGGTAGCAAGAGGTTGGCCCCCTTGTTTGAGAGCTGTTGCAGCAACAGCCCTTTTGGTGAGCGAAGCAGACAAGCTCACTCTGGGACAGAATCTTCAAGTGACTGTGCCGCATTCTGTCCTGACCCTCATGGAACACAAAGGAAGTTTCTGGCTAACGAATTCACAAATGTTGAAATATCAGAGTATGCTGTGCGAAAACCACCAAATACAGTTAAAAGTCAGTCAAGCTCTGAATCCTGCTACGTTGTTCCCGATTGGTCCTGGGCCCCCTGATCATGACTGTTTAGAAACTATGGACACTGTATTTTCAAGTCACCTGGATTTGATTGATGTTCCTTTGGAGAACCCTGAGCAGACTTTCTTTGTAGATGGAAGCAATGGACATCGTTGTGCTGGATATGCAGTGGTGACCCTTGATCTGGTAGTTGAGTCCTCAGCTTTGGCCCCAGGAACTTCGGCACAGAAGGCTGAACTGATAGCTCTCACTAGAGCACTGACATTAGGAGAAGGACTCTGTTTAAATGTGTACACAGATTCCAAGTATGCTTTTACCACTTTGCATGCACATGGAGCCCTGTATAGAGAACGAGGGCTGATCACCTCAAGAGGCAAGTCCATTAGGTATGGGCCCGAGATATTGATATTATTAGATGCTGTATGGGCCCCTAAGCAAGTTGCAGTCATGCACTGTTGAGGTCATCAGACAGGAGCAGGAGAAGTTACCCGAGGGAATAGTTTTGCTGATGCCACTGCCCGAAAAGCAGCCACAACTGGACGAGTTGTGACCCAAGACACTTCAGTGCAGGCAGCCTTATTCCCTGTGCCCCTTAGCTCATGGGCTCCCCGATACACTACAAGAGAGATTATTTCTGTGACAGAAAAAGGTTGGATAGTGCTGCCACCTCTGGAGGGTAGATCACCTCCAGGTCCCACAGTCATTCCTGAAGCATTAGGGCCAGCCTTTGTTCAGGCTTTTCATCAGGCCACACATTATGGGAAAATGGCCATGGAAAGAGCCCTAAGACCCCATTTTTGCATCTCACTACTAGGACCCCTGTCTGCTTCAGTGGCACAGCAATGTTTGACATGTTCCAAGAATAATGCTAGGCAAGGTCCTGTTCCACCCCCAAGAGCTCAGTCAGTGGGGGTGACCCCTATGAGTGATATTCAGGTAGATCTTACTGAAATGCCACAAGCAAAAGGATATCACTACCTGTTTGTTCTAGTTTGCACATTTTCTGGGTGGGTAGAAGCCTGTCCTACCCGAAATGAGAAAGCTCGAGAAGTCACTAAAATACTGCTCCATGAGATTATTCCCCGATTTGGAATACCATTGACTATAGGGTCAGACAATGGACCCACATTTGTGTCCCAAGTGACTCAACAGTTAGCTCGAGCTCTACAGATACAATGGAAGCTGCACACTGCCTATAGACCCCAGAGTTCAGGGAAAGTAGAACACATGAATAGAACCCTGAAATCTCAGTTGACCAAGCTTTGTCAAGAAATCAAATCAAATCAGAATTTAGCTTACCTCAGCAGCACAAGACAGGGTACTGTGTAGCAGCCCTCTTTTAATAAGTGTTATTTCCCTCCCTCCCCTGGGATAATCGTAGCTTTATAGGTACTTACACATCTTAAAAGAAAGGAGGTGCTTTCAGGTGAAGCTCATTACCCAAATCAGTCATACACTAAGGACCTGAGATTAATTAAGCTTCAGGTGAACAAGGTATATTAAACATATTAGGTACAGTTTTATTGGTATAAATACCCATAGCAACCCCTAGTAAGTAAGAACTTAAAGATCTAGACACAAACTTAAAACTAAGATGCAGACAGCAGTCCAGCAGCGGGATGGGGGCTTTCCAGTCTTTTGCATTGAGTGTCACATGTATGATTTTCTCCCAGTTGGTGAGAGGTCTTACGTGTGCACTAGGTGTAAGGAGCTCTTTGCTCTCAGGGAACAAGTCAGTTCTCTAGAGGCTAAAGTAGCAGACTTGGAAAATATAAGACAGAGAGGTACATAGACGAGACCTTCAGGGATATAGTCCTGAAGTCCCACCTCCAGTCTGGCAGCACCCCTGTTGCCATGGAGGAGAGAGGTCACGTGACAGGAGAGCATCACCCTGGTGTGGCAGGAAGTGATCCTGTAACTAGGACCTGTCCTCCAGGTGATGTAAAACCCTCTCGCACCGAGGAAGTTTCTCCAGGGCCATGTGCCCATGAGGGAAGGGTTAGGACAGCCGTTATAGTTGGTGATTCGATCATTAGGCATGTAGATAGCTGGGTGGCTGGTGGACGTGAGGATCGCCTGGTAACATGCCTGCCTGGTGCGAAGGTAGCGACCTCACGCGCCACCTAGATAAGGTCTTAGATAGTGCTGGGGAGGAGTCTGCTGTCTTGGTACATGTCGGTACCAATGGCATAGGAAAATGTGGTAGGGAGGTTCTGGAGGTAAAATTTAGGCTTTTAGGTAGGAAGTTGAAATCCAGAACTTCCAGGGTAGCATTCTCCGAAATGCTTCCTGTTCCACGCGCAGGACCCAAAAGGCAGGCAGAGCTCCGGAGTCTCAATGCGTGGATGAGACAATGGTGCAGAGATGAGGGTTTTGGATTTGTTAGGAACTGGGGAACATTCTGGGGAAAGGAGGGGCTCTTCCGAAGGTATGGGCTTCACCTTAACTGGGATGGAACCAGGCTGCTGGCATTAACCTTTAAAAAGGAGATAGAGCAGCTTTTAAACTAGATATTAGGGGAAAGCCGACAGTCGCCCAAGAGCGGATGGTTCGGAAGAATGTATCCTTGAAGGATACTACCAAAAGCAGAGAGGTTCCACAAAAGAGTAAAGTAGCCCAAATGCCTTCAAGTATGGAGCAGATAGAGCTTAAAGATCCCAATTTACCCATGTCTAACAATAGCCAAATTAACATGAATAAAATACATTCTCTAAAATGCTTGTATGCAAATGCTAGAAGTCTAAAGAATAAGATGGGAGAGTTAGAATATGTAGCACTAAATGAAAGGTTAGATATGATTGGAATATCAGAGACATGGTGGAACGAGGACAACCAGTGGGACACTGAGATACCTGGGTACAAACTATATCGTAATGATAGAGCTGATCAAATTGGTGGAGGGGTTGCGCTCTATGTTAGAGAGGGCATTGACTCAGAAAGGATTAAAGTTTTGCAGGAAACAAAATCTGCTGTAGAATCTATATGGATTGAAATTCCATATAAAAGGGGGAAGGCAATGGCAGTGGGGGGTGTACTATTGAGCGCCTGGCCAGAATGACCAAATGGATGATGAAATGCTCAAAGAAATCAAGGAAACTAACAAAAGTTACAGCGCAGTAATAATAATGGGTGATTTCAATTACCCCGGTATCGACTGGGTCAGTGTCACGTCAGGACATGCTAGGGAGATAAAGTTCCTAGATGAAATAAATGACTGCTTCTTGGAGCAGCTGATTCATGAACTGACCAGAGGGGAAGCCATATTAGACCTAGTCCTTAGTGTAACACCAGATCTAGTGCAAGAGATAAGGGTGTTGGGGCCACTTGGCAATAGTGATCATAGCATGATTGCCTTTGATTTAATTAGTGGAGGAGGGATAGTAAGGAAATCCACAGTACTACCTTTTAACTTTCGAAAGGGAGACTATGATAAAATGAGGAAAACAGTTAAGAAAAAACTGAAAGGAGCAGTTGCGAAGGTTAAAGACGTACATCAAGCTTGGGTGTTGTTGAAAAATACTATCTTGGAAGCCCAGACCAGCTGTATTCCACGCTTTAAGAAAAGTGGAAGGAAGTCCAAAAAACTGCCAGCATGGTTTAAAGGTGAGGTCAGAGAGGCTGTTGTTGCCAAAAAAGCATCTTTCAGGAAATGGAAAAAAGAGCCAAACGACGAAACCTGGAAACTGCACAAGCACTGGCAAGTCAAATGCAAGGCATTGATAAGGCAGGCAAAGAGAGAATTTGAGAAGAAGCTTGCTGCGGAAGCAAAAACGCAAAATAAAGACCTTTTCAAGTACATTCGTAGCAAAAAACCTGTGAGAGAGTCAGTTGGTCCAATAGATGATAAAGGGGTTAAAGGAGCACTAAGAGGCGACAAGGCGATAGCGAAGAGACTGAATGAATTCTTTGCTTCGGTCTTTACTGAGGAAGATGGAGGGATGTTACCCATGACTGAAGTGGTATTTAAAGGTGCGGAAGAATTGAAGGAAATATCGATACATCGGGAAGATGTCTTACAACTATTAGATAAACTGAAGAGTAGCAAATCACCTGGGCAGGATGGTATACATCCAAGGGTGTTGAAAGAACTGAAATATGAGATTGCAGAACTGCTATCAGTAATCTGTGAACTATCATTAAAATCATCTCTAATACCTGAAGATTGGAGGATCGCCAATGTAACACCAATTTTTAAAAAGGGTTCCAGGGGTGATCCGGGAAACTACAGACCGGTGAGCCTGACGTCAGTACCGGGAAAAATGGTAGAAACCATCATAAAGAATAAAATTACTCAGCATGTAGATAGTCACAACCTAATGGGAGACAGCCAACATGGCTTTAGAGAAGGAAGATCTGGTTTTACTAATCTGTTATGTTTTTTTGAAGGAGTGAATAAACAGGTGGACCAAGGTGAGTCAGTTGATATTGTGTATCTGGACTTTCAGAAAGCCTTTGACAAGGTCCCTCATCAGAGACTTTTGGCAAAACTAAAGAGTCATGGGATAGGAGGCAGTGTACTATTGTGGATCGGGAATTGGTTAAAAGATAGAAAACAGAGGGTAGGGCTAAATGGCCAATTTTCCCAATGGATCTGTGCTGGGTCCGCTGCTTTTTGACATATTCATAAATGACCTGGAAAGTGGAATAACGAGTGAGGTTATCAAATTTGCAGATGACACAAAACTATTTAAAGTTGTTAAAACCCAAGAGGATTGTGAAAAATTGCAAGAGGATCTTGATAAATTGGAAGACTGGGCATCAAAATGGCAGATGAAATTTAATGTGGACAAGTGCAAGGTTATGCACCTAGGGAAGAACAACCCAAACTATGGTTACACGATGCAAGGTTCCACATTAGGAACCACCACCCAGGAAAAAGATTTAGGCGTCATTGTGGATACCATGTTAAAACCCTCGGCCCAGTGTGCAGCGGCGGCCAAGAGAGCAAATAGAATGCTAGGTATGATAAGGAAAGGAATGGAAAATAAAACAAAAGATATTATAATGCCTCTATATCGTTCCATGGTGAGACCGTACCTTGAATATTTTGTGCAATTCTGGTCACCGTATCTTAAAAAGGATATAGCGATTTTAGAAAAGGTACAGAGAAGAGCCACCAAAATGGTAAAGGGGATGGAAGGATACTCCTATGGAGAAAGGCTATAAAGGTTAGGGCTCTTTAACCTGGAAAAGAGACGGCTGAGGGGAGATATGATAGAAGTCTATAAATTAATGAACGGAGTGGAACGGGTAAACGTAGATCGATTGTTCACCTTATCAGAATATAGAAAGACTAGGGGACATGCAATGAAGCTACAGGGTAAACTATTTAAGACTAATAAAAGAAAATATTTTTTCACTCAACGTGTAATCAAACTCTGGAATTTGTTACCGGAGGATGTAGTAAAGGCTGTTAGTGTAGCTGGGTTTAAAAAAGGTTTGGACAAGTTCCTGGAGGAAAGGTCCATAAACCATTATTAAGAAGTGACCGAAGATATCAATGCTTGACCCAGTACAAGCATTGTGGAACTTGTGTCTCTTGGGAAAACTGCTAGGTACATATGACCTAGATTGGCCACTGTTGGAAACAGAATACTGGGCTTGATGGACCTTGGTCTGACCCAGTATGGGATATCTTATGTTCTTATGTAAACACACCTAAAGTGGCTCCAGGTTCTCCCTATAGCCCTTCTTAGGATACGTTCTGCTCCAACCAAGTCCTTAGGAGTTTCCCCTTTTGAAATTTTGTATGGGCGACCTCCACCCATTGTGCAGGGAATTAAAGGAGATATGAAACAAATAGGGTCTGAAATAACTAGACAAGAACTATTGGCTGTAGGTTCTGTTTTGCAGAGTCTTCATACCTGGGTGCAGGATCGATTGCCCATCAATCTGACAGAGCCTCTACATCCCTTCAAGCCAGGAGTGTCAGTGTGGATCAAGGAGTGGAGAAAGACCCCGCTGGCGCCGCATTGGAAGGGACCTTATGTGGTCATCTTGTCAACCCCAACTGCAGTAAAAGTCACAGAACTTGAATCCTGGATTCATCACAGTCGAGTGAAGCCGGCAGCTGCTCCTGAACCTGGTCAATGGACCTCAGTAAATGACCCCGAGACTCCATTGCTACTCACATTGCGGAGACAACCAGCATTGTAAGAGTCTCTAGATTCTATCATCCTACCCCTGTCGCGCAAGGGTAGCAGTCGAAGCAGAGAAGAAGAAAAGACTCTACAAGCTCATCGTACCCGATATTTCAGTTGGCCTCTAAAGACTGTAATTATGATGTTCCTCTACTACTGTTTTATGGGGTAATAACCCTGGGATTCCTGGAAAAGACTTTTGCCTTACCCCCTTGTGCAGCTTGTATAACTACCACCCGAACTGGACTGAAGGTCACTCAGACTTTACTTTATCTTTCCTACTATACTTGCACTGGTATAGTTAGCCGGTGTGTATATAATGGCACAGAGTTAAATATCTGTACAAAGGGGAAAAGTAAGACTTGTTACAACCCTCGGCAGAACCCCTCTTATTATGTACTTGAGATACGATGGAATGATGAGGATGGAACCCTCATAAATGCCACACGACAGCTTCCTGATCCCACGAAGCATGTTACCCTGAGTTTTGACGCTTGTGAGGTGATCAACAGAAATGTCTATCACAAGTGTGGATATTGGGAGCAAGCCTACTACTATTATGATAAATATATGTGTCCTGAAGGAGCATATGGATGGGAAAGTGTACTGGGAAATCTTCCCCAACCGTCTACAGTACATCATCCAAAGATGCTTACTACTGTCCAAAGTGGGAGTGCGTGTACTATGCCACCTGGTCTGGTGCGCCTACTGGACAAGAGGGAGATAAACGCATAGCAAGCCTGGAAAAATTATCCTTACCAGAACCTCGAAAGTGCAAGAAAGGTGCCTGTAGTCCAGTGCAGCTCATTATACTTAACCCCAGCCAGTGGAAGCAGGGGTACAGATTTGGGTTATGAATAGCAGGAAGAGGCATAGATCCTGGAACTTTTCTACATATACAGCTGAATACAAAGACTCATGCATCTGCACCTTATCGAATGTATCACTCTTTCTATGAAGCCATGAAGGCCGAGTTTGAGATTCCTCATGCCTCTCAAAACTTGTTCATTGAGCTCGCCGGGGCAGTAGCATCTAGTCTACACATTTCGGACTGCCTCTTCTGTGGAGGAACTAAGATGGGAAACCAATGGCCTTGGGAGGCACAAGAAGTGAACTATTCTATGCCTTATAATCAGACTGATTTACATAATACTACTAGTGAGTGGGTACTGGCCCACCCCATTGTTGGTAACTTGTGTTTTGTTCACTCTGGACCAAAGTTTGCCATGGAGGTTGGACAGCTGGTCTGTCTCAATCAGAAGTTCTACAACAGTACCACCAAGAAGACGTCCTGGTGGTCAGGAATCAACGCTTCAGAGCCCACCAACCCTTTAGTCCATTTCCCTAATCTTGCCAGCATCTGGACTAATCAAGCATCTTATAATACCTGGCAAGCACCACCTGGACAGGACTGGATTTGTGGAACCCAACCATATGCTAGGCTTCCTCACCACTGGGGAGGAGCATGTGCATTGGGAACCATATGACCTTCCTTTTTCCTGTTACCTACATCCCATGGAGAACAACTGGGTTTTCCCGTGTACAGGAGTCGACAGAAACGAGAGGTCTTGAAAATAGGCCAATGGGACAAATGGAAGGATGAGAGAATCATTTCATACTATGGACCTGCTACTTGGGAGCAAGATGGTACATGGGAATATCGTACTCCTGTGTATATGATAAATCATATTATACGCTTACAAGCTGTTGTTGAAATAATAACCAATGAAACCAGTAAAGCACTAACTCTTTTAACTAAGCGGAGTACACAAATGCGTACAGCCATTTATCAGAATCATTTAGCTCTAGATTATTTGTTTGCAGCTGAAGGTGGAGTGTGTGGAAAATTGAATTAAACCAACTGTTGTTTGCAGATTGATAACAATGGACATGTTGTTGAAGATATAGCTACTCAAATGCGCATACAAGCATATGTGCCTGTTCAGACCTTGCATGGACTGAGGCTTGATGGGTGGTTTGGTGCAGCATTTTCATGGTTAGGTGGTCTGAAGACTCTTGTGTTTATCGTATTACTCATATTAGCTGTATGCTCGTTGCTCCCATGTCTCCTACCCCTTTGCTTACGCATGATAACCTCAGTTATTGATAACACTGTAGAACGGAAGGCAGCTACGAAGATATTAGCTATGTGACAATATTCCCCTATACCCCAAGCTGATGCTATTACACAAATTTAATATGTGATTTAATTCTCACCCTTTCTCACTAGCGGGTGAGAATAATCAAAGGGGGGAATGTGGCAGGCTATGGCCTATAATAGTCTGCAACTGTGAAAGGCCTGTAAGTTAGGCCCTGATTCCAACCCCCATCTTAGTAAGAACTAAAAATCTGTAAAAGTTAGAGAAAACTGTTTTAAACTGCTTAATGAGAAGTTTTTATGAATGCATAAATCTTTCATTATTCTCTTGTGCTGTGAAGATAGAAATGTTTCAATACATGCATTCCTAGAGCCAGAAACGACCTTGCACTAGATAAGTATCCAAACCTAGAAACTGAACCATTGCTAGAACAGTCCTAGAGGAGGGAGCTGGGTGCTAGGCCCAGGAGGGATCTCCGATTGGACAAACGCAGGGGGCATTGGGGCCAATAAAAAGTTTGCATGTATCAACCTGGAAAGAAATGTATAAATGAATATGTCTCTGTAAGAACTTTGCTCAGTCCTTTTTGAAGCTTGACTAACTGGGCCTTGTGCACAATAAATTGGCTTGGACCCTGTAAATTGACTCCTGAATTTATTTGTTGTCTGCACTTCGCTGCTACAGTAGCACAGTTGTTAGAGTACAGGATTAAATCCCAGTGTGAGCCTTTGGAATTTCAGGCTAGTCACTTCATTCTATATTCTCTGGATGTTTTAAGACCAAAAGAAACACTTTGCTGATGCCTATTTGTGCCTGTAGCAGCACTAAAGGGTTGTCATCCCAGATGTTTCTGAAATTGAATGGGAAGGTCTACATCCATTGCACCTCCTGAGTGAAATCTTCACCATACCCCCTGCCTATTTGGACATCCCCACATTAGTGATGTCTTTAAAAGCCATTTGTAAAACAGCTCAGGAGATGTCTCCATGATTCGGACATGCATATTCAGACATCTAAATCATGACTAAGGCTATTTAAATGACCCCCCCCCCCCAAGGTGTCACAACAGTGTAAAAGAGTAATCCTATTACTGTATATGCTTGTGTGGCAGGCTATATTTATTTATTTATTTATTTATTTATTTACATTTTTTATATACCGCACTATTCGGCATCAGCGCGGTTTACAGAGAACAAAACAAAAACCAGAACAACAAGCTGTTCGGTGTTACATATAACAGGAGCATAAACTTGGAAAAAACAAATTTAAAATGGGAGAACTATCTACATGGAGTATATGATCGGTTAACTAGACAACATACTCAACTATTTACACAATTTAGCCAGAATGTTAGTAACAATGAGAAATCTGTGATTACGTTTGCGGTGGGACTGTAAGTTTTATTTTATGTTGGGTAGTATTTGATGAATAGGTTGAATTTGAGGGCCTTTCTAAACTGGGCTAAGTCGGTTATGGCACGGATATCAGGTGGTAGAGAGTTCCAGCATTTTGGTGCGCAAAATATGAAAGCTCTGTTTGCTGTTGATAGGCTGCATGTTGTTATGGCCTTTGGCATTATTAGGGAGTTCAATGCTACCTGTCTCCTATTTCTGTTTGGTGGTACAGTTCGTATGAGCTCTGTGATTGAGTTGGCTGAGAGACCATTGATGGCCTTGAAGGTGAGAATCAAGGTCTTGAACATAATCCTTCCGTGTATAGGGAGCCAATGTAGCTGTTTGAGGATAGGTGTAACATGTTCACTCTTGGACGCTCCTTGTAGAACCCTTGCAGCAGTATTCATAGCAAGCTGAAGTGAGCTCAGGGTGGATTGTGGGAGCCCTTGCAGGATGGAGTTGGCAAAGTCGAAGTGTGGTAGGATCAGTGCCTGATAGATGGTTCTGAAGTCCTCTTGGTCTAGTAGGGAGCGTAGGTGCCTGAGCGTGCGTATCTTGAAGTACACAGCTTTTACAATATTATTTATGTGTGATTTCATGTTGAGATGATGGTCCAGTGTGACTCCGAGGTATCTTATTGTTTCCTTAGTGCATAGATCTGCTCCCTTAACACTTATATGTGGTGGTGGAATGAAGTTGGGGTCTTTGGTGATGAAAAGAACCTCCGTTTTCTTATGCTGAATGCGGAGGTTTTGTGATAGGAGCCATTCTGATACTGCGTCGAAGCAATTTATTATAGGCAATAAATCCATATGCACTGTGGAAAATGGCATGTAGAGTAGGATATCATCTGCGTATATCATACATTTCACATTGAATGATCTGATGATATTGCAGATAGGCTGCATATATATGTTAAACATGAGAGATGAAAGAGAGGATCCTTGAGGAACGCCTTGTTTTTGATGGAAGAGTTTTGACTCTCCCGTTGTAGATTTTACATATTGCTTTCTGTTGTCAAGATACGATTTACACCAATCAAGTGCGGAGTTGCAGATGCCTTTCTCTTTCAGTCTCCCGAGGAGAATCTCATGGTTTACTGAATCAAACGCTGCTGCTATATCTAAGAAGATTAGAACAACGCCTTGCCGGATGGTGTTTATGCTAGTGAGAATATCATTGAATAGGGTGGTAAGCAGTGTTTCCACGCCATGGTATTCTCTGAATCCATGTTGAGAATGGTCAAGAGGGGCTGCGGAGTCTATGTGGTCTTGGATTTGACGTTGTGCCTCTTTCTCAAAAATCTTTGCTAAGAGGGGGATACTGGCTATAGGCCTGTAGGAGTCAGGCCGTTTTGGGTCTAGTTTGGCGTTTTTTAGTAGAGGTCTTATGGATGTGAGCTTTAGTGCGGAGGGGAAGGAGCCAGTTGTAAATGAGAGGTTCATGATTTTTGTGATGAAAGGGCTAAATGTACTTCGAAGATTCTTTATCCAAAAGGCTGGGCAAGGATCGGTTTGCGCAGTGGTGGTGTTCAGTGAGATGATTGTGTCTTCGATGTGTTTGGCAGAAGGTGTGGCAAGTGCAGACAGGTATGTTAGGCAGGATGTTTCTTGTACATTGATTGTTGAGAGTTCATCTGTCTGTAGAAGTTTTGTTTGCAGGTAGTCAGCAAATTCTTGTGGGTGGATGGCCTATAATAGTCTGCAAATATGAAAGGCCTGTAAGTTAGGCCCTGATCCCAACCCCCATCTAAGAAAAAGAACCAAAGTCTGTAAAAGTTTGAGAAAACTGTTTTAAAATTGCTTAATAAGAAGTTTTCATGAGTGCATAAATCTTCCATTATTCTTTTGTGTTCTGATGATAGAAATGTTTCAATACATGCATTCCTAGAGCTAGAAACGACCTCGGAGCAGAATAGTATCAATGCCTAGAAACTGCACCTTTGTTAGAACAGTCCGGGAAGGGGGAGCAGTGAGCTAGGCCCAGAAAGGATCTCTGATTGGACAAGTGCAGGGGGCGTTGGGACCAATAGAAAGTCTGCATGTATCAAGCTGAAAGGGAATGTATAAAATGAATATGTTTCTGTAAGAACTTTGCTCAGTCCTTTTTGAAGCTTTGACTAACTAGGCCTTGTGCACAATAAATTGGCTTGGATCTTTGAACTGACTCCTGGTATTATTTATTGCATGCTTATCAGCTGCTACATATTCTTGGAGCGTTGGCCGGGAATGTGTGAGTGGGGGATGGTATGCAAGTGAATATACCACGACTTCTCGCCTCAAAGGTTTGGTCCGGTTGGAACCTTGTCTGTCCGACCGCAGGGGAATTCTCTGGCGCCACCGGTCTTATTGCATCGGAGAGGGTTCCGCCTTGCCTCGGCAGGCCACTGGGTCCAGCTGGCCAACACCTCCGAACCTGAGGGGAGTCCAGGATCCAACCCAAGAACTGGTTTGGTATCGGGAACCGGATCCGGTGAGTAGAAAACCTTGTTTAATTGTCAGTGAAGCCTGGGGAAAGTCTTGCATGAGTGCGCGAGACTGAGTTGGTATTTATTTATTTATTTATACAGTTCTGTATACCGCCTTATCCTTCAATCAAAGCGGTCACAACACAATTGGGGGATACATTTAACATGCGGGGATATGAGACACAAACACTAATACTTACAGGGAACATGGGTAATGGAGGGTTAAGTTGCTTGCCCAAGACCACAAGGAGCATCTGTGGGACTAGAAACCCCAGTCCTTCCGGCCCAAGGTTGCTGTCCTCTAGTGGGATTTGAATCCCCGACCTTCCGGCCTGAAGTACCTTGCCCCAACCACTAGGCTACTCCTCCCTATGGTATAGACTAACTGGGAAAGTCTCGCATGAGTGCGCGAGACAAGAGAGCCTGATCACCTCTCATAAGGGCGGTCCTAGTACGCTCCGCATAAGTGTTAGCGGAGCAGAAGCCATCGACCCTTTCGCTTGGGATTGACTATTCAAGACCTCTCAGTCACACAAACATTCATACCAGCAACAAGAAATCATTTTTCAAATGCCCAAGGTTTTACTGACTACAGTCAGTTAGTCAGTAAAACCTTGGGCATTTGAAAAATGATTTCTTGTTGCTGGTATGAATGTTTGTGTGACTGAGAGGTCTTGAATAAGACTAAGTGAGAGCGGACTCCTGAGTAGCGCAGTTCCTGGCCAGGCGACTGCGCCCAGGTCACGAAAAGGAGGAAGCGTTTGGTGTTTGTCTCCCCCGTTGTTCTGTTGTTCTTATCTGTTGAAACCGCGAGTTTCCCTTCTGGTATAATGTAAGATTATTCTGTTGGGTAATTTGTGAAACCAATTAAGGAATAGTATTAAGAGAAGAAGAAAGAAGAAGGAAAAACCAACTCAGGAGTCACTTTTAAGTACAAAGACAGCTGTCTCACTAATGTCAGTTTTTTTCAGCACAGTAGTGCGTCTCTGGCAAGCAGAGAGAGAAGGGGCGTGTCTGTAGAAAGGAATGTTTAGTATTCTTTAACCCTTAGAAGGCTCACTTTCAATTTATTCTACGTTCTGCAGCTGGGTTAATTTGTGCTTATTTCAGGAAAATTGTACCTGTTTAATTCAATATGTTTTAATAGTGATGTTCCTTCTGCTATGGTCATGTATTATATATCATTTGATAGGAATGTTTAGTCTGAATTTTGGATCCCAATAGTTTTGGGCTCAGCCTGCAAAGGGTTAAGTTTTTATTAACCCCGTTTGAGTTCCTCAACTGTTCTTGTACGGACCAAGTGAGGAGGATTTCTGTAGAGCTATAGGTATAATGCATTTGTGGGCTTAGCCTTGTCTTGTGTCTTTTTATGTTACAATCTTCAGCAAACGCTGTAATGGTCCAAACAGAAATGATAGAGAAATTAAGGAAACTGCTTTTGTTTTTCCTTTGACCTTCAAAGTAGAGGTTAAGAACCCTGACAGGACTATGAAGCATCCCGAGCCAGTAGTTACCAGATCGCGATTTGAAAGTGATTTAAATTTTGAGTGAATGAGGAGTTAATCGTGCTTGAATTCTAATTCCTGATATACTGCGGCAAGCACCTCATAGAGGACATACTTATTATTAATAAAAATAAAAAAGGAAGAAAAAGGGGTGTATATGTATTTCAGATATCCACCCACTTTATGAAAAAAGTATCCGGAATGTCCTTTGAATATCTGCTTCCTAAACTGTAATATTTAAAGTAATTTCTTTTGCAGAGAAATTGTTTAGCTTAAGTGCTGATTACAGCTGGCAGTTGGTTTCCATGCCAAGTATTTTTATTCCAGTCATACGTAACATATATGTGGCCGTCATGTTAGGAGCCATAGTTCTTTCTATTGGAATTGTTGTTATAATATGTTGCAAAATAATAGTTTTATATTTTAAGGACTTTATCTAAATTGTTCCTATTTAGAATGAGCACACACATCCATTATGCTTAGTCCACAGGAAAATGCAGCCTGACTGCCCGCCCCCTCTGTCTGTTGCTAAGTACGTCATCATGGGGAGGGGGGTCGGAGTCCACGCAGATTTTGTTGAAATGTATGACTAGGAATTTTAGCAAGGGATTTACTGGAGACTACGGACTTAGAATGTCTCCGTCCCGATTAGAAATGCTCTGTGAAAGGGAGTTGCCAGTGTTAGCTACTTCATGGCCCCGTGAGGGCACCTTTGATGTTAATGTAGTTTCCCATGTTCATCAGATTGTGCAAAAAATGTTCCCTGATCAGTTCCCCTACATAGACTCCTGGTTAAATGTTTGTGAGGAAAAAAAAAAAAGAGCCTTCCTGGATAAAGCGTTGCTATGAGAAACAGTGTAGGAGATTACTAGCAAACACAAGGGAGGGGGGGCCCGGAAGTCTGAAAAAAAAAAAAAAGCTGCCTGTTTATTCTGCCCCAGAATCTCCAGACATTCCACTCTGTCCGTCCCAGTATCTTTATAGGCCAGTCCCCTCAGCTCTGCCACCACCCCAGGCAGAGCCTGGGGCAGTGGGGGACACCTCCCTGCAGATGTACCCCAAGTAGTTCACCAGCCACCTCCGCAGCAGGAGGACGTGCACACCCTCTTGACCAGAAGCCCCGGCTCAGTTTAAAGTACTCCGAGCGGGCCACAGTCCACCGATGACACTACAAGCAGGGATTCATTTGCCAGTTCAGGGTCACTCACAAGCCCGAGAACATGAAGTGGAACCCAGACAGTCCCGATTGCCATATGCCTTCAGAAGTACAACTACCAGTAAAAGGGATGGTCACGTTATACCATTGCGCCAGGTCCATGGCCTACCCACCCTTAATACCAAAAGCCAGCCATAAGAACATAAGAACATAAGACATGCCATACTGGGTCAGACCGAGGTCCATCAAGCCCAGTATCCTGTTTCCAACAGTGGCCAATCTAGGTCATACGTACCTAGCAATATCCCCAAAAGACACAGGTTCCTCAATGCTTGTACTGGGTCAAGCATTGATATCCTGGGTCCCTTTTTAATAGTGTTTTATGGACCTTTCCTCCAAGAACTTGTGCAAACCTTTTTTAAACCCAGCTATACTAACAGCCCTTACTACATCCTCCGGTAACAGATTCCAGAGTTTGGTTACACGTTGAGTGAAAAAATATTTTCTCTTATTTGTCTTAAATAGTTTACCCTGTAGCTTCATTACATGTCCCCTAGTCTTCCTATATTCTGATAGTGTAAACAATTGATCCACGTTTATCCGTTCCACTCCATTCATTAATTTATAGACCTCTATCATATCTCCCCTCAGCCGTCTCTTTTCCAGGTTAAAGAGCCCTAACCTTTTTAGCCTCTCTTCATAGGAGTAGCCTTCCATCCCCTTCACCAATTTGGTGGCTCTTCTCTGTACTTTTTCTAATAACGCTATGTCCTTTTTGAGATACGGTGACCAGAATTGCACACAATATTCAAGGTGCGGTCGTACCATGGAGCGATACAGAGGCATTATAATATCCTTTGTTTTATTTTCCATCCCTTTCCTTATGATACCTAGCATTCTATTTGCTTTCTTGGCCGCCACTGCACACTGGGCGGAGGGTTTTAACATGTTATCCACGATGACTCCTAAATCTTTTTCCTGGGTGGTGGTTTCTAATGTGGAGCCTTGCATCGTGTAACTATAGTGTGGGTTGTTCTTTCCTAGGTGCATAACTTTGCACTTGTCCACATTAAATTTCATCTGCCATTTGGATGCCCAGTCTTCCAATTTATCCAGATCCTCCTGCAGTTTTCCACAATCCTCTTGGGTTTTAACAGCTTTAAACAGTTTTGTGTCATCTGCAAATTTGATAACCTCACTAGTTATTCCCTTTTCCAGATCATTTATGAATATGTCAAAAAGTAGCGGACCCAGTACAGATCCCTGGGGTACTCCACTATTCACCTTTTTCCATTGGGAATATTGGCCATTTAGCCCTACCCTCTGCTTTCTATCTTTTAACCAGTTCCCGATCCACAATAGTACACTGCCTCTTATCCCATGACTTTTTAGCTTCGCCAAAAGTCTCTGATGGGGGACCTTGTCAAAAGCTTTCTGAAAGTCCAGATACACTATATCAACCGACTCACCTTTGTCTACCTGTTTATGCACACCTTCAAAAAAACATATCAGATTAGTAAGACAAGATCCTCCTTGTCTAAAGCCATGTTTGCTGTCTCCCATTAGGCCATGACTATCTACATGCTGTGTAATTTTGTTCTTTATGATGGTTTCTACCATTTTCCCTGGTACTGACGCCAACCAGCCTTGTTTCTGCCACTGATTTACTGAACTGAAAGATGCATTATGCCTCCTACACTGAGAAGCCTTAGAATTTGATTGAACTAATGCAGACCCATCAGCCTTGATGGCCCCAAGTGGGATCCAAATAGTGCAGGCAGCCCTCACTATATACACCATGCGATCCAGCAGCCCAGGAGAATTTGAGTATGGTAAATGCATTTTTTGTCAGTCAGTCCCAGAGAGATATAAAACGGAAATTGCAGAAACTGGATAGATTTGCGGGCATGACAGTTAATGGAAGTTGCTCAGAAAGTGTTTGTGAATCGTGAAAATGAATGTGACAGAGAAAGTGAACGTAAGATGAAGAAGAAAGCAGATCATCTTGCTGCTGCTTTAGTTGAACGACGTGGAGGAGGTTTTCCTAATCAAAGGAGCAGAGGAAGTGGAAGGGGTCGTGAGAATGATCGGCCCCCACTGGGTGTGGATCAGTGCGCCCATTGCAGAGAAGAAGGACATTAGAGAAGTGAATGCCCGCATCTTGACTCCACCCCCAGGAAGGGAGGAGGGAGCACTTGGAGAACAGGAGGTTGATTTTAGAGTCGTGGAAGAATAAACCAAGCACAGTTCCAGCAAGAGAGGGAAGAAGCTATTGAGGGAGTGGCAGTTGCGACAGGCTATGACATGAAGTAAGACTAGGCCAGACCGGGCTCCAAGTTCACCCTGGGTCTCCAGGAGCCTATGGTCAGTTTGAAAATAGGGGACCAATATATGGACTTTATGGGGGATACAGGAGCAGAATATTAAAGCCAGTAGCTCCTTTGTATTCTCGATGCATCACCATTGTCAGAGCTACTGGGGCTAAGGCCACAAAGCCTTTCCTGCAGAACCGCATGTGTGAACTAGGGGGACAGAAAATAACACACCAGTTCTTGCATATGCCTGAATGCCCTATTCCACTTTTGGGCCAAGATCTGCTTGCAAAGCTCCAGGCACAGATATCCTTTGCTGAAGGGGGAGAAATGCAAATGACTGAACCCAAAGCCAGCTGGATTGATGGTGCTGACTGTTCCCCGAGAAGAAGAATGGTGGTTTTACAGCGTATCTCCAACCAAGCCAGCTAGTTCCTGTATACCTCCTAACCTTTTAGCCCTGCCTGAAGTATGGGTAGAAGATAATCCACCTGGCCTAGCGAAGAACATAGCCCCTGTCATCGTCACCCTCAAGCCAGGAGCGGAACCAGTGCATGTGAATCAGTATCCTCTTCCCCGACCAGCCATTGAAGGTATCCACTGCCATCTAATGAAACTGCTGAAGTATGGACTTCTCAAGGAGTGCCAGTCACCTTGGAACACCCCTCTTCTCCCAGTTAAGAAACCTGGGACAGGAGATTACCACCCAGTACAAGATTTAAGGCGGGTAAATGATGCAGTTGAAACTATACACCCAGTAGTACCAAATCCTTATACTCTCTTGGGACTGATCCCCGCTGAGGCTACTCATTTCACCATCCTGGACCTAAAAGATGCCTTTTTATTGCATACGCCTAGCCCCCACCAGTCAACTTTTGTTTGCTTTTGAATGGCAAGACCCCACAACAGGAAGGCGGGGCCAACTCACTTGGACTCGATTACCTCAAAGATTCAAGAATTCACCTACTCTCTTCAGTGCTGCCCTGAATCAAGATCTTTCAAGTTACTCAGTGAACCCAGGACAAAGGGTTCTCCCTCAGTATGTGGATGACCTGCTCATAGCCACCAATTCAGAAAGTGAATGTCTACAAGCCACCAGCAAACTCTTGCACCTTTTAAATGAGGCTGGATACAAAGTCTCAAGAGCCAAGGCGCAATTATGTCAAACTGAAGTTAAATATCTAGGATTCCAGTTGACCAGCAAAATACGACACTTGGGACCAGAACGCCAAGAAGCTGTATGCAGGATTCCTACTCCAACCACCAGGAGGCAAGTGAGAGCCTTCTTGGGTGCTGCAGGATACTGTCGTATATGGATCCCCAATTTCGCTCTGCTGGCAAAACCATTGTATCAAGCTACCAAAGGAATGGAAAAGTCTCCACTGGAATGGGGACTTGAACAGGATGCAGCCTTTTGATCTTTGAAAACTGCTCTGATGTCATCACCAGCTCTGGGTCTACCAGATGTCCAGAAAACCTTTCAGTCTCTATGTTCATGAGTCACAAGGAAATGTTATAGGAGTGTTGACTCAATCTCTTGGATCTTGGCAACGGCTAGTAGCCTACTTGTCAAAACAGTTGGATGTGATAGCAAGAGGTTGGCCCCCTTGTTTGAGAGCTGTTGCAGCTATAGCCCTCCTAGTGAGCAAAGCAGACAAGCTCACTTTGAGACAGAATCTTCAAGTTACTGTACCACACTCTGTTCTGACCATTATGAAACACAAAGGAAGTTTCTGGCTCACAAATTCACGAATGTTGAAGTATGTTGTGTGAAAACCCCCAGATACAATTGAAGGTCAGTTAAGCTCTGAATCCTGCTACGTTGTTACCAGTTGGTCTTGACCCCCCTAATCATGACTGTCTAGAAACTATGGACACTGTATTTTCAAGTCGCCCTGATTTGACTCATGTCCGTCCGGAGGACCCTGAATGGACTTTCTTTGTAGATGGAAGCAGTCTTGTCATCAATGGACATGGCGCACCTGTTATCCCCGGACTGTTATTCGTCATCCATGGTTTCACGCAGGACTTAGTCTGCAACGGTCCCAATTGCGAAGATCTGAACATCTTTGGAGGAAATCCCCCTCTACTACCACCTATCAGAAATTCAAGTCCTGTCATGCACAATATCGTGCTAACATTCATATGGCTAAACAGTCCTACTCAGATTCAATTGTTTCGGCCCCAAATAGATACCGCCATCTTTTTACTACCCTTAATACACTTTCTCGTATACAGTCACGTTCCACTTGTAATTCATCCCTCTCCACATCAACTCCCAGTCCCACTAAATTGGCTGTCTTTTTCTCCTCCAAAGTCCAAGATCTACGCCTGTCACTTCCCTCCTATCCCCAGGCTTTATCTTTGCCCCCTCCTATTTCACCCCCCGCCTCCCCTTCGCTTTCACATATCTGGTCTACCTTCCATACTATTACCTCTTCAGAACTTATCAAACTTCTGTCTACCTCTCATAAAACCACCAGCCCATTAGACTTTATCCCGTCCAGTTGGTTTTCAAACCCCTCTCCCGAGCTACTGCACCCGCTTCTCACCATCATTAATTCCAGTCTTTCCTCAGGTTCATTTACCCATTCATGGAAACATGCTGTGGTTCGTCCTTTACTTAAAAACTCTTCCTTGGATCCATCAGTGCTAGCAAACTACCAGCCTGTTTCCAACCTCTCCTACGCTTCTAAGCTTTTGGAAATGACCGTTTTTGCCCAGCTCTCACATCACTTGGACACCACACAATTCTTGCATCCTCAGCAATCTGGTTTTTGGCCTGGCCACAGCGTCAAAACCATTATTACAGCTGTCATGAATGAAATCCACTCTTCCCATGATCGTGGTGACATCACGGTGGCGGTTTCTTTAGATCTTTCAGCTGCTTTCGACTTAGTAGATCACTCTCTTCTTCTTTCTAGATTACGGGATGTGGGTCTTCGAGGGACTGTTTATCACTCTTTCCATTCTTTTCTGCACTCCAGGTCATTCGCAGTCACTTCTGCTTCTGCTACTACTGATAGCTTCCCCCTCACCTGTGGTGTCCCTCAGGGTTCAATACTGGCTCCTCTCTTATTTAATTTATTTCTGACCCCTTTGGCTTTACTAATTCAGCAATCAGGTGTTTCAGGCTATTATTACACAGAAGACATCTTCCTTTTGTACCATACATCTTCTTCCCGCCCTGATATCACTCCTCTCAATAATTGATTATCTCTGGTTTCTTCTTGGCTTTCTACGAACTGTCTTGTTCTAAATATTTCTAAAACCGCATCTATTTGGTTCCCTCACAGTTCCACTATTCCGTCACTCGTCCCCTCTTTCTCAGGTGCCCCGATTTCTTTAGTCTCTAAGCTTCGTTATCTGGGTGTCTTTCTCGATAGCAACCTTTCCTTTCGTGACCACATTTCTCAAGTCTCTCGGCGTTCCTTCTATTGCCTTAGACAGATTCGTGCCATTAGACCATTTCTTTCTCCTCAGGCTCTCTGCACTCTTCTTCTTTCTTTAGTTATCACACGGTTGGATTATTTTACTGCTTATAGTCTGTCCTCTTCTCCCTGTCCTTTTCCTTCTCTTTTTTTTTTAAATTATTGTCACTTTATTTTTCCTTTCTTAATTTATATATTTTATATATTTTCATTTAAATTTTATTATTGTAAACAGCCGCGAAGTAATAGGGGGCAGTATATCAAGTGTTTTTAAACAATAAACAATAATAAACAATCGTTGTGCCGGATATGCAGTGGTGACCCTTGATCTGGTAGTTGAGTCTTCAGATTTGCCCCCAGGAACTTCAGCACAGAAAGCTGAACTGATAGCTCTTACTAGAGCACTAACAATAGGACAAGGGCTCTGTCTAAATGTGTACACAGATTCCAAGTATGCCCTTACAACCTTGCATGCACATGGGGCCCTGTACAAAGAATGAGGGTTGATAATCTCAGGAAACAAGTCCATTAAGTATGGCCCCAAGATATTGACATTATCAGATGCATACTGCCTACAGATCTCCGAATTTAGAAAAAGTAGATCGTATGAATAGAACCCTGAAATCTCAGTTTATTTATTTATTTATTTATTTATTTAACAACTCTTATATACCGTGCTATTTGTTATCAGTGTGGTTTACATACAACAAGGGTGCACAGTCAGAATCCTGTTCTGTGCTTACATTGTAACAGGAGTTTAAAACTTGGATCTTACATTGTAACAGGAGTTTAAACTTGGAGCAACAGGGAAACTATAAACATATGTACAAAATACAATTAGATTTGGTTTGTATATACACAGAGGGCTAAGGCAAGCTCAAATACTTGTTACAGGGAAGGGTTCGTAGACATTGGTGAGTGGGTGAGCAGAAGTGGGGTGGGTGCTTGAGCAAAGTGAAGTAGGAAGATGTGGTGTTTGATTGCCTTATGGAACTGAATAAGGCCTTTGATGGATCTAATTTCTGGTGGAAGGTCGTTCCAGCATTTTGGGGCTTAGAAGGCGAATGTTCTTTTCTTGGTCGTCTGGGTGCACTTGATGGACTCCTTGGGGATGATCAAGGTGTTGTAAGTTACTGATCATCTGAGTCTGTTTTTCGGGGTGAGGGTGATAAGGTCACTGAGTGTTGTGGGGGCTAGGTTATTGATGATCTTGAAGATGATGAGAAGGATTTTGTATGTTAACCTGCAGTGAATTGGAAGCCAGTGGAGTTCCTTGAGTATCGGGGTAATATGGTCTGATCTCGCTGAACCGCA
Organism: Ichthyophis bannanicus; assembly: GCA_033557465.1. Classification (NCBI taxonomy): domain Eukaryota; kingdom Metazoa; phylum Chordata; class Amphibia; order Gymnophiona; family Ichthyophiidae; genus Ichthyophis; species Ichthyophis bannanicus. The sequence continues at coordinate 457,179,783 of CM066035.1, forward strand.
GAGAACACGTGCAGCTGCATTCATGGAGAGATGCAGCGGATTAAGGGTGTTCTTGGGGAGTCCATACAGGGCCACATTTGCGTAATCAAAATGTGGAAGAATGAGGGCCTGGAAAATGGTCCTGAAGTCTGTTTACTTCCATGTTAATTTTCCTGTTACTTGTAATAGGTCTGTTATATCTGACCAATTGTTGTATTGTTTCAATGTAAACCGTACTGATGACAAATAGCGCGGTATATAAGAAAATTAAATAAATAAATAAATTATGGGGTAACATGGGCCTGAGGTGCCTTAGCGTTCTGATTTTATTGTAGACAGCTCTGGTGGTGTTTTGTATGTGCTCCTTAAAGTCGAAATGCTGGTCCAGAGTAATCCCTATGTAGCGAATGGAAGATTTACTAGGGAGTTCCGCATCTCTTACTTTTAGGGAGGATGGAGGGGAGAAATCTTTGTTCCTTGATATGAAGAGAACTTCCGTCTTCTTAAAGTTTATGCGGAGATTTTGAGATAGTAACCAGTCAGTGATGGCGTTGAAACAATTGATAAGGCTGGAGAAGTCTGGTTGTTTGATTTTGAATGGTGTAAATAACAGGACGTCATCTGCATAGATTAGAGTGAAGACATTGAAGGAGCGAATGATGTCACATATCGGCTGCATGTAGACATTGAACAGCAGCGCGGATAAGGAGGAGCCCTGCGGAACACCTTGGTGTTGGTGGAAAGGCGCGGATGTGGTGGAACCAACTCTGACATGCTGCCAACGATCTGATAGATAAGATCCAAAGTTGTCCAAACTTTGCCAAGTAGCTCACCTGAAGTGGCCCCAGGTTCTTCCTATAGCCCTTCTTAGAATATACTTAGCCCCTACTAAGTCTTTAGGAGTTTCCCCTTTTGAGATTCTGTATGGGCGACCCCCGCCTATTATATAGGGAATAAAGGGAGATATGGAACAGATTAGATCTGAAATTACTAGACAAGAACTATTGGTTTTAAGTTCTGTTTTGCAGAGTCTTCATACGTGGGTACAAGATCAGCTGCCCATCCATCTAACAGAACCCCTGCATCCTCTCAAGCCTGGAGTCTCGGTGTGGATCAAAGAGTGGAGAAAGACACCGTTGGCACCGCATTGGAAGGGACCTTATGTTAGCATCTTATTAACCCCAACAGTAATTAAAGTTGCAGAACTCGAACCCTGGATTCATCACAGTCGAGTAAAGTCAGCAGCCATTGATAGCACCGTAGAACGGAAGGCAGCTATGAAAAGTATTAGCTATGTGGCAATATTACCCTATATCCCAAAATGATGCTTTTACGCAAGTATAATATGTGATTTAATTCTCACCCTTTCTCACTTGCGGGTGAGAATAATCAAAGGGGGGAATGTGGCAGGCTATGGCCTATAATAGCCTGCAAATATGAAAGGCCTGTAAGTTAGGCCCTGATCCCAACCCCCATCTAAGAGAAAGAACCAAAGTCTGTAAAAGTTTGAGAAAACTGTTTTAAAATTGCTTAATAAGAAGTTTTCATGAGTGCATACATCTTCCATTATTCTTTTGTGTTCTGATGATAGAAATGTTTCAATACATGCATTCCTAGAGCTAGAAACGACCTCGGAGCAGGAAGGTATCAATGCCTAGAAACTGCACCTTTGTTAGAACAGTCCGGGAAGGGGGAGCAGGGAGCTAGGCCCAGAAAGGATCTCTGATTGGACAAGTGCAGGGGGCATTGGGACCAATAGAAAGTCTGAATGTATCAAGCTGAAAGGGAATGTATAAAATGAATATGTTTCTGTAAGAACTTTGCTCAGTCCTTTTTGAAGCTTTGACTAACTGGGCCTTGTGCACAATAAATTGGCTTGGATCTTTGAACTGACTCCTGGTATTATTTATTGCATGCTTATCAGCTGCTACACTTGCAGTATCTCCTGTGTTTCAGAACAATCTGTGTCAGCCTTGATGTATTTGCTGTGTCACAGAGAATACTTCCCCCCCACCAAACCCCCCCCCCCCCCCAAAAAAAAATACAACTACTTCTACTTGGTATAACTACTGAAACCCGGAACCATTTCTATGCCATTTTATATTTCTGGTTTCACTGCTACATCACAGAATACTTCTGTCACTACTTATATCATTTCTTGCTGATACATTATGTCACAGAGAGATCCCCCATCATCTCTTACAGCTAATATCACTACTGTAGCTCAGAAAAATCACACAATAACTGTTTTTTTCCTTTTGTCACTGCTGCATCATGGAGCTGTCCTCCTGCCACTATTTAAATCTTATGTATCTGCTCATCACAGAGCATTCCTCATGTCACTGCTTCTACTTGATGTCACTGTTACATCACTGACAAATCCCCTTGTCACTGCTTCAACCTGGTGTCACCACTTCATCACAAAGAAATCTTCCTATGACTGTTAATATCTGGTGTCACCACTTAGTCACATAACTGACATCCTGTCACAGCTTATTAGTAGGATCACTGTAGGGTTATAAAGCAGCCCCCTGTCACTGCTTATACCTTATGTCACTATTATCCTCTGATAACTGCTTAAAGCTGATGTCTCTACAGAATCACAGAGCAATTCCATGCCACTGCTTATATTAGATGCTACTTCATATATCTGGTATTACTGCTGCATCCAAGGAAATTATTTTGTTACTGCATAGTGTATATGAGGTGTCATGGCTGCATTGCAGAGCTAGCCCAAAGACATTGCTTACATCTGTTGTCGCTCCTGCAATACAGAGCAATTCCCCATCAATGCTTTTAGCTGATGTCATCTCTACATCATAGAAGCCTCCTCCTTCACTTTTCCACATGTCACTGATGTCACTGCTACATCACAGAGCAGTCTCTTCACACTGATTATAATTACTGTCACTTTTGTATCACAGAAACATCCCCTTATTACTGCTCAAACCTAGTGTCACAATTGTATCAAAGAATCCCATATACAAAGCCCACCTTTTATGAAAAATAGTTTTTGTCAGACTATATAGATAAAGGCCACTGCATATCAGCTGCCTCACTTCTCAGTCCTTTTTATTCTTATTGTTAGTGATCGTGCAAACGTTATTATGCTAAAAATATTGATGTAAAATGCCAATACGACTGATGCGTTTTGAACAGCAAATAGCTTAGTTCTGCTTCTGGGCAACTTTGAAAATACTGATTTTGTTGTAGTTCTCCTCTAACTAGGAGCAAATCCTCTAACTAGGAGTGTAGCAGCAAAGCGCAGACAAACCAATGATACCAGGAGTCTGTTCAGAAGGTCCAAATCATTTATTTGTGCACAAGTCTCGAACCAGTCAATTTCAAAATGGCTGAGCAAAGTTTTCAAGCATTACAACAACTTTTATAGACTTCTGTTCCATTCTAGGTATAGAAAAACATTTCATTGGTCCCGGTAACCTCCCGTACCTCCCGTACCCCTTCCATTGGTCCCGGTACTGATAAGTTTATCCAATTATGTCCCTTCAGTGGGCATGACACCTGCATACCCCCCTTCTAGTCCCAATTACAATGGTCAGTTCATCAACTTGTTACTTTCACACTCTCAAGGCCATAGAGCCAATTTGTGCATGCAGAGGAGCAGGGCTCTGCAACTTATCTGTCAGCACTCCCAATTATATTCCTTGCAGATGTACTTTTTCTTATCAGTAACTTTTAAACATGTTTTTTCTGTATTTTTCCATCTCTCAATTCTGCTTACCTAAGCTAATTCAATACTTCTACTGAGTTCTATCTTACAATAGCAGCATATTGGGGGATGTGCAATCCTATGGGCCTCTCCACAGGCTTTACTTACAGGTCAAGCTAGCCATGCTGGCCTGCTTAAGTCAGACACCGTGGATCACAGGCCTGCACCTGCCACATTCCCCCCTTTGATTAATCTCACCCTATTGCTTAATAAGGTGTGAGAGTTAAATCACCTTTAGAAGAATCACATCATGATTGAAGGATTTCGACTAGGACTGGCCTTGTACAAAGCCATTATTTTAGTGGCGGTCTTCCGCTCTACTGTACTATCAATAGTGTTATGAATGGAACGCATACAACATGGGATTAAACATGGTAATAAAAAGATAACAGCAACAAGGATTAGTACTAAAACAATGAAAGTCTTAAATCCTCCCACCCATGAAAAGAGGTTAGCAAACCAGTTAGGAAATTTCAATGAGTGCCAAGTCTGTACCGGCACATAAGCATGTCTTTGCATATCTTTAGCAATTTCTTCAACTACTTGACCTTTATCATCTATTTTCAAACAGCAATTAGTTAAATTCAGTTTACCACATACTCCTCCTTCAGCTGCTAACAAATAATCAAGTGCTAAGCGGTTCTGGTATATAGCAGTGCGCATCTGAGTACTTTGTCTAGCTAAGAGCGTAAGAGCATGACTAGTTTCATTGGTTATTATTTCAACTACTGCTTGTAAGCGAATAATACGATTAATCATATAAATTGGAGTACGATAACCATACATACCATCATCATTCCAAGTGGCAGGCCCATAATACTCAATGATTCTTTCTGGTGGCCAATCATCACCTTGCCACTTCTCCCACTTGCCTATCTGTAAGGCTTCTCTTTTCTGTCTTAGTGCTCTCTTGTGTCGGTGGGTAGTGTAAACAGGGTATCCTAGTTGTTCTCCATGTTCAGTGTTTAACAGGAAGAAAGAAGGTCTGATGGTTCCTAAGACACATGCTCCTCCCCAGTGTGGCGGGAGTTGTGCATACGCTCGGTTTCCACAGATCCAATATAGGCCAGGTGGGGCTTGCCAGGCTTGGACTTTGGCAAGGTTAGTCCATAAATCAGCAAGCTCAGGAAATCTGGCTAATGGGTTAGGAGGTTCAGGGTGTCTGATTCCTGACCACCATGCTGTCTTTTTGGTCGTGGCATTATAGTATTTCTGGCTAAGACAGACCAGCTGTCCTACCTTCTGGGTGAACTGGGGTCCAGTTCTGGCATAGCAAAGACGTCCAACGATTGAGTGCGCTAACACCCACTCACTGGTAGTCTTGTGTAATTCAGTCTGATTGTAAATCATAGAATAATTCAATTCTTGGGCTTCCCATGGCCACTGATCTCCCATTTGGGTTCCGCCACAGAAATAGCAATCCGAGATCTTAAGACTAGATACTACTGCTCCAGCTAATTCTAAAAATAAATTCTGTGAGGGGTGAGGGATCTCAAACTTATTTACATGCATAGCTTCATAAAAGGTATTATGAATATGATATTTGGATGACTTGTGGGCTTGGGTATTCAATCTGATATACACAATGGTTCCTGGATCTATTGCCCCTCCAGCAATACGCAAACCAAACTTGTAGCCTTGCTTCCATGCATGGGGATTGTGTATACGTAAGTGTAAGGGGTTGCAAGCATCTTTCTGACATTTATCATTTGTGGTTGGCTTGGTTAAAGTAGCCATTCGTTTATCTATTTTCTCATCAGTTATACCAGTATTCCAGGTAGCATAAAAAACACATCCCCAATACGGGCAATAGTAGTCTGCCGCTGGTGCAGTACTATAGCCTGATCCCGTTTTACCTGTACACTTCCACCAATTTGTGGCACCTTCTGGACACATATACTTATGGTCATTCCGATACGCTTTCTCCCATGTACCACAGGTGGAATAACTATCTCTGTTAATGGCATTACATGCATCAAAATTCAAAACAGCAGGTTTAGTAATGTCTTTAAGTGGTGGTGTAGCAGCTAGTATAGGTCCATCTGCATCCTTCCATCTTATTTCCAACGTGTAATAGGATGGATTCTGATGCGGATTATAGCATGCTTTGATTTTGCCATGAGTGCAAACATTTAGTTCAGTGGTGTTATAGATACACCGAGTCACTGTTCCCTTGCAAGTATAGTAAGAATGATAAAGCAAAGTCTGAGTTACTTTCAGTCCAGTTCTAGTAGAAGTAATGCAAGCAGTGCATGGAGGTAAAGCATAAGTCTGTTCAAAACCTCCAAAGAAGGCAACCAAAGCAAAACAAAAGTAAAGATGCATGTTGATGTTGATTGGAGTTCTTCTGAATCCTCAGCTTGCTGATCTTGATCACGACGGTCTTTTATTCTTCGTCCCGTTTGCTAATGAAGCAATTTAACGGGTGCTGAGTGTTGATTGAAGATCCTCAGGTTGTCTAGTACACATTAACCAACTTATTAGCGATTTCAGTTGGCTTCTGAAGTCTGGCTTAGTTAATGTAGTCTCAAAGTAGTGTGTCAAATCACACGCAAATTGGGTTCGTTGAAACAAAACTGTTGCTGCATGGAAAACAGCAATCCTCTTCGAAAGACTTGGCTACTGCGAAGCACTTGTGATGAAGTGTCTAAGCTGCTGGTTGCTGTCTCAGAGTAACTCGCAAGGGTGCGTCAAGATGCTATTCTGCGGTCCACTGCTCAGGTTCAGGATCAGCGGCGGGCTTGACTCTGCTGTGGTGGATCCAGGCGTCGATCTCGGCTACCTTTACTGCAGTTGGGGTAGACAGGATGATGGTGTACGGTCCCTTCCAATGGGGTTCCAACGGTGTCTTCTTCCAATCTTTGATCCACACCGAAGTACCAGGCTGATAGGGATGCAAGGGTTCCGTCAAGTTGATAGGCAATTGTTCTTGGATCCACGTATGGAGAGTCTGCAGAACAAAACTAAGAGCTAGGAGTTCTTGTCTGGTTACTTCTGAACCAATCTGGGCTAAACTTCCTTTGACTCCCTGCACTATTGGTGGGGGTTTACCATACAGAACTTCAAAAGGGGAAAATCCTGTTGACTTTACAGGAGCTGATCGTATTCTGAGTAAGGCTATCGGGAGCACTTGGGGCCACTTCAAGTGTGTCTCCTGACAAAGCTTGGACATTTGGGCTTTTAGGGTACGATTCATTCGCTCAACTTTCCCTGAACTCTGGGGTCTGTATGCAGTGTGGAGTTTCCATTGTATCTGCAAAGCTTTTGCTAACTGTTGAGTAACTTGGGAAACAAATGAGGGTCCATTGTCTGACTCTATTACTGCTGGAATTCCGAATCTAGGGACAATCTCTCTCATTAAGACTTTGGTAACTTCTCGGGCTTTCTCAGTTCTAGTTGGGAAGGCTTCTACCCACCCAGAGAAAGTACAAACTAATACTAATAGATAATGGTATCCATTGGCTCTTGGCATTTCGGTAAAATCAACTTGGAGGTTGTGCATGGGAGTTACACCTCCTGACTGAACTCGGGGTGCCGTTATAAGGCCTTGCTTGGCATTATTTTTGGCACAGGTTAGACATTGACGTGCTACTGAAGCTGATATGGTTGTCAACAAAGGGATGTAGAAATGTGGTCTGAGTGCTTTTTCCATAGCACTCTTTCCATAGTGGGTGGCTTCGTGGAAAGCTTTGACAAAGGATGGTCCTAACAGTTCAGGAATTACTATTCGTCCAGGGGGTTGACTGCCCTCTTCTGGTGGCAGCTCAATCCATCCATCTTTTAGTATTCCATCTTCTCTGTTACAGTAGTAATTCAATTCTTTGGTGGTATATCGTGGTGTCCATAAATTCAGACGGACTGGAAACAATGCTGCTTGCATCGGCATAGCTTGTGGGGCAATCTATCCTGTCATAGCTGCTTGTCGGGCTGAGGCATCTGCAAACCTATTTCCTCGGGCAACTTCTCCTTTTCCTGCTTGATGTCCTCTACAATGCATAACAGTTACACGTGTTGGGGCCCAAACTGCATCAAGTAGCATCAATATCTCGGGACCATATTTGACTGATTTTCCTCCAGATGTGATGAGCCCTCGTTCTTTATAGAGAGCTCCATGGGCATGCAGAGTGGTGAAGGCATATTTGGAATCTGTATATACATTTAGTACAAATTTTTCTCCTAACAGCAACGCTCTGGTGAGTGCTATCAATTCGGCTTTCTGGGCTGATGTGCCTGAGGCTAGAGCTGATGATTCAACTACTTCGTGTTGAGTGACGACTGCATATCCGGCACAGCGTCGTCCATCGAGGATGAGACTGCTCCCATCAACGTAATAGATCTGGTCAGGATTGTCTATGGGCACATCTGTCAAGTCTGGTCGACTGGAGAACACAGTTTCCATGACTTCGATACAGTCATGTTCTGGGAGTTCTTCACTGATGGGTATCAAGGTAGCTGGATTCAGGGCATGACTCACTTCTAGTTGTATCTGTGGGTTTTCACATAACATGCTCTGGTACTTCAACATTCGGGAATTGGTGAGCCAATAATTTGCTTTTTGTTCCATAAGGGCAAGGACTGCATGTGGCACAGTGACTCGTATGTTCTGTCCTAGTGTGAGCTTGTCTGCTTCGCTCACTAGTAGCGCTGTAGCTGCAACTGCTCTCAAGCAAGGTGGCCATCCTTTGGCCACAGGGTCCAATTGTTTCGATAGGTATGCTACAGGTCGCTCCCAATTTCCCAATTTCTGAGTCAACATGCCTAAGGCATTTCCCTGTGCTTCATGTACAAACAAGTGGAAAGGTTTGTGGACATCTGGTAGTCCAAGTGCTGGTGATGACATCAATTCTTCCTTTAATGTCTTGAAGGCTGTATCCTGCTCAAGTCCCCACTCCAGTGGCGACTTTTCTTCTCCTTTTGTGGCTTCATACAGTGGTTTGGCAATTTGGGCGAAGTTAGTTATCCAGATTCGGCAATATCCTGCCGCTCCCAGAAAGGCTCTAACTTGCTTTCTGGTTGTTGGAGTTGGGATTCTGCATACTGCTTCTTTTCTTTCTCTGCCTAATCCTCGGCTTCCTTGGGTTATACGAAAACCCAAGTATTTCACTTCTTTTTGACATAGCTGTGCTTTGGCTCTGGAAACTTTGTATCCAGCTTCATCTAATAGCTGCAAGAGATCTTTGGTGGCTAGTATGCATTCACTTTCTGATATGGCAGCTATCAACAGATCATCCACGTATTGGAGAAGCACTCTCTTCCCCGGGGCTACTGGATAGCTTGAAAGGTCTTGATTCAGTGCAACACTAAAGATGGTAGGCGAATTCTTGAATCCTTGGGGTAATCTGGTCCAGGTGAGTTGGCCCCCTCTTCCAGAGATGGGGTCCTGCCATTCGAATGCAAACAATATTTGGCTTACAGGGGCTAATCTTATGCAAAAGAATGCATCTTTTAAATCCAGTACAGTGAAATGGGTAGCTTCAGCAGGTATCAGTCCTAGAAGAGTGTAAGGATTGGGTACAACTGGATGTATAGTTTCAACTGCATCATTTACTCTTCTCAAGTCTTGTACTGGGCGATAATCATCTGTCCCAGGTTTCTTTACTGGCAAAAGTGGAGTGTTCCATGGGGATTGACATACTTTTAGTAGGCCATACTCGAGCAATCTTTGTAGGTGGCGATGAATGCCTTCAATTGCAGCTCTTGGGAGAGGGTACTGTTTGACATGCACTGGTGTAGCACTAGGCTTGAGGGTTACAATCACTGGAGCTATATGCTTGGCTAGGCCTGGGGGACTGCCTTCTGCCCATACTCCAGGTGGTGCATCGATGTTCTTTAAAGTTTGTTCAAAATAGGTGTCTTGGATGGAGTCATCAACGTAATACCTCCATTCTTCTTCTCGGGGCACTGTCAGCAGCATTACTCCTGCTGGTTTGGCTTGGGAGTTTACTGTCATTTGCATTTCTCCTTGTTCAGAGAAGGATATTTGTGTTTGAAGCTTGGCTAACATATCTCGTCCCAGTAATGGCACTGGACATTCGGGCATGTAAAGGAATTGATGAGTTATTTGCTGTCCTCCTAGACTGCATATTCGATTTTGAAGAAAAGATTTTGTAGCTTTGGCACCAGTTGCTCCTATAATGGTGACTGCTTTTGTAGAAAATGGGGCTATCTTTTTGTCTACTACTGAATGTTGTGCTCCAGTATCAACCATAAAGTCCATAATTTGGTCTCCTATTTTTATTCCGACCATAGGCTCCTGGAGACCTAAAGCAAACTGGGAGCCCGGTCTGTCCTAATCCACGTCATTCTCATCATGGCTCCTCCTCCTCTTTCTCGCTGGAATTGTTCTCGATTGGCTCCTCCTCGGTTTCGGGGATAGCCTCGTCTTTCTTCTCGCCACTGATGATCGTTGTCGTCATCTTGCTGGGCGTCTGCGAGTTGCGGGCATGTATCTCTCCAATGTCCTTCCTCTCTGCAGTAGGCGCATTGGTTCACGCCTAGCTTCTGGGTCCGGCCTCCGCCTTGACCCCGCCCTCTTCCTCTGCTCCGTCGACTAGGGACACCTCCCCTTTTCTGTTCAACTATGGCCGCAGCCAAAAAATCAGCTTTCTTCTTCATCTTTCTATCACATTCTCTCTGTCTTTCATTATCACGATTCACATACACTTTATGAGCGACTTCCAGTAACTGTGTTGCATTCATGCCCGCAAACCCTTCTAATTTCTGTAATTTACGTCTAATGTCTGGTTGAGACTGGTTTACAAAAGCAGAATTCACCATACATAAACTTCCTGGTGCCTCGGGATCATAGGGAGTATACATTCTGTATGCTTCAGTTAATCTTTCATGAAAATCTGCTGGGCTCTCATCTATACCTTGGATAACTCCTGCAACTTTGGAAAGGTTCATAGCTTTCTGGCGCCCCCTTTTCAGGCCTTGAACAAAGCCGTGGCGAAAACGGGCTAGGGCTGTGGTTCCTTCTTCTGTATTTGGATCCCAATGGAGGTCCTCATTCGGGAATTCTCTCTGGGCTGCTTCCCGACGGTCTATTATATTCTGCCCCTGTCCCGGAGCTACAGGGTTATCTGCCATCCACTCAATAGCTGCTTTTCTAATTCGTGCTCGCTCTTCTGTCGTGAATAGGGTAGTCAGGAGTTGGCGACAATCTGGCCAAGTGGGTTGGTGAGTTTCCATAATAGTAGTTACTAATTCTGTCAGCTCCTGGGGCTTACTAGTATAGGAGGCATAATGCGACCTCCAATTTAATAAATCAGTTGTAGAGAAAGGGATATACACATAAGTTAAGGGTCCCGCTACCACCTCATCATTATCATTCTTTACGGGCACTCCCGGGACTTGCCGTAAAGGCAGCATTCTGGCCGTAGGTGTCTTTTGGGATCTAAGGGTTATTGTTGTAATTGTCTTCGAAGGGGTCACTTTCTTTTTCTCAACAGGTTTCACTTTGGGTATACCTTTTACTGGTTTGCTAGTGCTGGCAATCACTTGTACACTGTCCTCCTCGTCTGGGGCATTCTCTTTTTCTCCTTCTTCTACCTCCGCTTCTGACTCACTTTTTATAGCATCCTCTTCCTCTCTTTCAGCTAATTCTTCCTCTTCCTCCCCTCCGGGAGGTGGGTCAAGGGTTGGGTCCTGCTCCGGCCGTCGCTGGGGTTCTGGGGCAGGACGCCGGGCTACTCTTATCGGACCTGGGGTTCGGGGCTGCCTGGGAATCATTTCTGGGGAATCAGGATCTACCAAAATGGGCTTCTTTCTGGATTTCTTATCCTGCTCTTTCGTTCTAGGCTGTTATGTTTTCTGACTAGAATCTGTCTTAGCTAACATTATTCTGCACTGTTCCTCATAACAGCGCTGCGCCCAGGGGGGCGGATCTTCACAAATACTTAACCAGGAATCTATATAGGGGTACTGATCGGGGTGCGCTATCCGCACTCTATGGTGTATTGACTGAATAATCTCTACATTGAACGTTCCCTCTCGGGGCCAGATGGGGTCTAAATCGGGCCACTCCCTAGTACACAAAATCTGCAAACGGGCTGCTGTCATTTTAATACCATAATCTCCTGAATATCCCTCTTTGAAATGTGCGATCATACATTCTAATGGAGTGTTTCTAGTAGACCCCGCCCCTCCCATTTCGATGTGTGCGCGCAACAACAGACAAAAGGGAAAAGGAGGGCGGACCGTGGGTAAGGGGTCCTCACGGCCCTAGAAACGTATAAGGAATACAAATAACAAGACAGGGCGACAATCGCTTCCCCCTTTTCGCGACCTGAACGCGGTCGCCCGGTCAGGAAATGCGCTACTCAGGGGTCCGCCTTCACTTGGTCCGTGCTGCCAGACCTCTCATTCACACTTCATTCACACAATCATGCTAGCAATGTATCCCAGAATGCATTCGTTTCTATCTATTCTGACTAGTCTTTTTTCCCAATTACAATAAGGATGGGGGTTTCACCCGGCGAATTCCCATGCGGGGTTACTCGGCCCTTCCTTGAGAGGTGATCAAGCTCTCTTACCAATTCCCAATATCTCGAGATTACAAATTCCAAATTCCAAGTTCCAATGGCAGTACTGCTCTTTCTATTTCTGTCTAGACACCAAATCAAAACTATACTCACCGGATCCGGTCCTCAAACTTCCCAAGCAGGCGCATGAGTTGGACCTCGGACTCCCCTCACTCGGGTTCGAGGCATTGGCTCCAACCGGGCCCGGCACCCGCCGAGGTCCGACCAGCTCCCTCCGATACAAGGGACCGGTGGCGCCAGGGAGCAGCCCTCGTCGGAAGGGCGCGATCCCGGCAGGACCAAGCCTATAGAGGCAGAAAGTCGTGGTATATTGCCCTATATACACTTTGATTCCACAACTTCCCGGCCAACGCACCAAGAATATATAGCAGCAAAGCGCAGACAAACCAATGATACCAGGAGTCTGTTCAGAAGGTCCAAATCATTTATTTGTGCACAAGTCTCGAACCAGTCAATTTCAAAATGGCTGAGCAAAGTTTTCAAGCATTACAACAACTTTTATAGACTTCTGTTCCATTCTAGGTATAGAAAAACATTTCATTGGTCCCGGTAACCTCCCGTACCTCCCGTACCCCTTCCATTGGTCCCGGTACTGATAAGTTTATCCAATTATGTCCCTTCAGTGGGCATGACACCTGCATACCCCCCTTCTAGTCCCAATTACAATGGTCAGTTCATCAACTTGTTACTTTCACACTCTCAAGGCCATAGAGCCAATTTGTGCATGCAGAGGAGCAGGGCTCTGCAACTTATCTGTCAGCACTCCCAATTATATTCCTTGCAGATGTACTTTTTCTTATCAGTAACTTTTAAACATGTTTTTTCTGTATTTTTCCATCTCTCAGTTCTGCTTACCTAAGCTAATTCAATACTTCTACTGAGTTCTATCTTACAATAGCAGCATATTGGGGGATGTGCAATCCTATGGGCCTCTCCACAGGCTTCACTTACAGGTCAAGCTAGCCATGCTGGCCTGCTTAAGTCAGACACCGTGGATCACAGGCCTGCACCTGCCACAGGAGGAAGAAGTGGCCTAGTGGTTGGGGCAGGTTACCAAGGGCCAGGTGTTCATATCCTGCTAGAGGATAGTAATCTTGGGCCAGAAGGATTGGGGTTTCTAGTCCCATAGGTACTCCTTGTGGCCTTGGGAAAGCCACTTAACCCTCTGTTACCTCAGGTACAAAAAAAAAATTTGTGAGCCCTTCAGGGACAAGGGAAAAACATATATGCAGTACCTGAATGTACACCACATTGACTGATAGAAAAGCAGTGTATAAGCCTAGTTAAATAAATAAATCTATCGACACTCAACTGAACAATGGGAGCTTCAATTGACTCTGGAGCTTTAAAGGCTTCTAACATAAAGATGGCCACAGCATCTTTTTCTCCATTTAAATTCCTCCCCCACAGGTTTTCTTAAAGGGGGGGGGGGGGAGGCATCCATCCAGATCAATTAAAGCAATGTGTACCAATCGATCTGTTGATTTAGACCTTTTGGTTATACAGTACTGTATTATGGGTAAAAATCCAAAACTGCTCCTTGTAATTAAAGCGTGTTTCACCAATAAAAAAGAATATGAACAATCACATGCCAACATAGCTGGTCAAATGAATGCCCATTTTGAAGACAATGTTCTACAATAGGAGGCCCTCTTTTCACAGTATTAATCTGGGAACAATGTTTCCTTAACTGCTGCAACATAGTACATATTATACATCCCACATAGAGTTCCTTGCATAGACATACCAATACATATATCACAAAAGTAGTTTACTTTTGAAAGGAGATATATGCATTGGACATATCATCTGTATTCATCTCTTGGAAGTGATGATGCATATTGGTTATTCAGTATACAATTCAAGGAGTTTTGCGGGTTGTCCTCTATATACATTGCTGGCGCTCATTCCCTTTGAAATATGCAGGTAGAATGCACAAGACTCCCCCTCCTACACCCCCCCCCCACACTGCTTTTATTGATTTTAAGAAGTAGAATGTCTGATGAGGTTGAGTAAGACAATATGGTTTTGTTGTGATTCTCCTCCCTGCCATTTTTTAAGAATAATTTAACTGTTAGAGGTACTGTTTTATCATCTATACCTGCTTAATCATGACCCCATAGGACATTTGTACATATTGGATTATGTCTCTGCAGTTTATATTCAATTTTATTATTACCATTACTATGAACTTTATGACATGGGAGGTGAGCACAGTTCAGACATTCGCTATTGTGGGCACCTCCCATATATGGTCTCTCCGGGACATTTTTTCCTACGTTTTTTGGAATGTTCTATGCATTTACAGGACTTTCCTTACAATGATTCCAGAATTTGGGATTTTGGTTTGTTCCCTTCAAGAAACTTCCATTTGTCATGAAGTTCCCCTCTTAGGTGGTCATTCAATTATTTTATTAATTATTATTTTATCCATATTTTAATTTTTCTTAGAGATTTTTAAGGATGATCATCTCCTTTTTTAATGTTATTATTCTCCTCCTATTATTTAATGTTTGATTGCACTCTATACTGAAAAACAACATCCCATGATGTGCACCAAGCTTGTAAGTTTTTAAAGTTTGTTCCATGACCCCACTCCATGGGTACACACCACATACAGGTGTAGTTAAGTAATGATGAATGATTTAGTTTCTTTTTTCATTATTATGTTTTGTAAATACATATGATTTTATTTTACATTATAGTATTACTTATTTATGTATTTATGTTTTTTATAAGGTTTCATGTTAATTTAAGGATTCATAATTTAATTTTAAGATATAATTTTACTTAAATGGTACTTAGTTATCTATGTATTTCAGTTTTTATATATGTTTTTCAAATAGTGTTTTGTTTACGTATATAATGAGTTTGTTCTCACACTGTTCATTTTATGATTATATTTATGATTTTATTCTTTTCTTTATATGTTATTTGATAAAAATATATTTGTACTTTGATTTTATCTTTTTGTATTTCAGCAGATCATAACTCCTGAAGACGGCCATGCTGAAACATGGCCGTGTCGGGCTTTGTTCTCCTCTTGGCTAGTTGCCTTGGTATTTACCAAGTTTCTAATAAAGCTTGAAATTTGTTACTCGCTTTCTGTTTGTTCCTGTGGTTCTTGCGAGTACTTGTGCGTTTTCTTTGCAGACCTTGTTATACTATTTTGCATTTATATTTTCATTCTATGAATAAGTTGTTTATGGGTGCAACTGTAAGAATATTTCCTGATTTGTCTAGGGCAAGGTTTCTCAACCCAATCCTCAGGACACACCTAGCCAGTCAGGTTTTCAGGATAACCGCAATGAATATGCATGACAGAGATTTTTCTACAATGGAGGCAATGCATACAAATCTCTCTCATGTATGTTCATTAAGATTATACTAAAAATCTGACTGTCTTGGTGTGTCCTAAGGACTGGATTGAGAGCCCCTGGTCTATAGTAAACGAGAACATGCAACAAAACGTTTTGGCCCTCAGGCCAAGGGTCCTCGCCTTAGGGGCCATTTTAAATGTATAATTTCCTTGTAATTGTTTTGTGTTACTTAGGGGAAAGAGTTCTTCTGTTTCTTGACCCTGAAAAGCTTGTTAAATTTCTTGTGTCAAGGGAGGGTCCTCAAATATTGCATGGGGGAGTAGCAGAGCAATTACATTGTGTAGCATAGTAACATGGAGCCCAACTCAGGTAGGGGGATATTTATTTATTTACATTCTCTTATATACCATGCTATTCTGCATCAGTGTGGTTTACATTGAACAAATTGAAATTACATTGAACAGGACATTATAACTTGGAGATAACTATTTTACAGGGAACATGGGCTATGGAGGGTGAAGTGGCTTGCCCAAGACCACAAGGAGCACCTGTGGGACTAGAAACCCCAGTCCTTCCAGCCCAAGGTTGCTGTCCTCTAGTGGGATTTGAACCCCCAACCTTCCGGCCTGAAGTACCTTGCCCCAACCACTAGGCCACTCCTCCACTCCAATGTGTCAGCAATGTCCAGACATCCCTGAGGAAGACAGGACCATTTGGACCCAATTTTGGACCACGGGAACAAAACATTCCTGTGGTGCACAGAATCAGGCCCATGGACAGCCCGGGTTGCCCCTGCCACCTGTGGGAACATCTTTCCTGTAGGCACCTCCGACTCACATGACTTCAGCCCTCCTTTTCCCCACCACCCAACCTACTGCTGGCCTGCGTGGCCTAGATCGCGTGGCGGGGATCCCTCTGCACCTGGCCCGGCACCGGGGGTGGGGGGGGGGATCCCCAGGCCAGATTGCAAGATTTATGCTGCTTATTCCACCTTTGAGATGGAATGAGCAGCACATCCCCACAAGCCTGACAGGACATACAGGGCCATGACCTGAATCTGCCCTGTAAGTCCTGCCAGGCTGACCCACCCTGCTCCACCCAGATCCCACCTCCTCCTGCCTCCCACCGGCTCTCCCTGTCCTGATGCTCAGGATATATGGGGAGAGCCAGAGGGGGAATCATGCCCATAGTAAATGATGGCAGATAAAGATCAGTATGGTCTATCCATTATGTCCAGTAAGGTGACTAGAGTGCTACCTGCTGCTCTGTGCAGGTTACCCTCTTCTATGCTTTTGGTTAGGACTCTACCACTCTATGCAGTTACTCCTATCTATGCCTTTGGTTAGGACTCTGCTCACCTCTTCATGCAGTTTACCTCCCTCTATTTGTTGAAGTGTAAAAGTTATTTAAGTTTGCTTTGATTCCATCCTCTTGTTATAGAGGGATTTTTATGTTTGTCCCATGCGCTTTTGAATTTAGTTAGCTAGGCTTTATTCTGCTGGAATGCTCTCAAGTCTTACTTTAATTTACTTTTTATATTTCCATTTTTAGGGCCCTAGATTTCTTAGTGGTCAAAGAACTAGATATTCAAATTTTTCTGGGATTTTGCGTTTGCTTTTCTGTATGTCACTACATTTTTAATGTAATTATGTTGAAACTCAAATAAAAATACAATTTAAAATAAAAAGGGCCTGATATTGAGCTAGGCTCATTTTCGAAGGGCTATGTGCCAGAGATTTGAAGACTGGTGGGAGACTCATCAACAATCTTCGCTATGCTGATGATACCGCATTACTGGCTGAAAGTGATCTGAAAGATTTGCTTCTTAAGATCAAGGAACATAGGGGTATGTTTACTAAACCGCGCTAATGTGCGCTACTGTACGCTGTGCGACGTTACCATGCGCTAAGGTACCTTAGCGCACGCTAATGTCGCGTATGGGGCCCAAATATTCACGCTCATGTGCGCGGCGCGCCAATGTGCGATGAAGGCGTGGAAAGGCACCCGGAGAGCGGAGGAAGGCTCCCCAGGGGCGGAGAGAAGGGGTCAATGGGTGGAGAGTGGGAGGGGAGAGGCTCCCCGCACATGAGCGAGGCTGAAATCCGAGGCAAAAAATACCACGAGTGAAAACCTCACGTTAGAGCCGATTTAAAGTGAAGAGAAACCATTTATGTCAGCAATGTACAGCAAAACCAGGGATACCTACAAAAAGTGATAAGTGTGATACATGTGCATGGTACAAAAGGGCAAATAAACAGTGAAAATGACCTAAAAAAAAGGGAAAAAATCATAACCAAGCTGGCCAATAGTGATATCAATGGGCAACAGTAAAAAACACTCCCAAGAAAGCTCCAAAAAAAAAGAAATGATTTTTGGAAGGGTCTACGCTCCGTCTCCATACAAGGTGAATGAGCCCACAGTGAAATTGTTCAGAGCAGGGTTTCTGACTCCTTTGGCCAGGTTTCCTATCTCCAGGGACTGCACAGTCTCTGTGGCCACAGTGTGGTGCAGTGAACACAGACAGTGTGTTCTGGAGCCAAAGGTCACCAGTTCCAGTCCCAGCTGGGGCTCCTGCCAACCCAGTCCCCATATTTTACCCACCACTAAACCATGATAGTAAAGACCAACCTTTATTGCAGAAAACATAAGCATGGTCCAAACACCTCTATTTTACCCTACAGAGCACAGACACCAGAAACATGCGCATTACCTAGACCACAGTCCCCTAAATGCAGTCCTGGAGGGCCACATATCATTCAGCTGTGATCCTGTCTCCAATATAAGGCCATGTCAGCATGGTGGCAGAGGGGTACCGTTGGTGGAGGGGGCAGTGGCTGCTGCCCACAGCAGATGGTGGCCTAGCTCCCTTCACGTGGGTGCAGTGCACTCCAACAGACAGGCCCTGTCTGACAAACAGCCATGGACTCCCCAGGGAATGCACTGTTTTTGTGCTAAGATGGTGGTGCAGTGGACACAGCCAGTGCCTTTAGGACCAGAAGGTCACAAGTTCAAATCCCAGCTGGGGCTCCTGCCAACCCAGTCCCCTTATTTTACCCATGAAGAAAACATGGTAGTAAAGACTGAACCTTTATTGCTGAGAACATAAGCATGGGTCAAACACCTATATTTTACTCTACACAGCACAAACACCATAGAAATGTGCATTACCTATGGCAGAATCCCCCAAATGCAGTCCTGGAGGGCCACAAATCCATCAGGGTTTATGCTGTCTCCAATCTAAGGATGGAGCGGTACTGGTGGTGGAGGTGGCAGCGGCTGTTGCCCACAGCAGATCATGGCCGAGCCCTGTCCAGGTGGGTGCCGTGCACTGCAACAAACAGGCCCTGTCAGATGTACAGTCATGGACTCCCCAGGGAATGCAGCATATCTGTGGCAACACCGTGGTGCAGTGCACACAGACAGTGTGTGCAAGAACAGAAAATCACAGATTCAAATGCTGGCTGTGGCTCCTACCAAACTAGTCCCCATAATTTTCCCACAAAAAAAAAAAAATGGTAGTAAAGACTGAACCTTTGCTGCTGAGAACATAAGCGTTGGTGAAATGCTCATATTTTACCTTAAACAACACACACCACATAAACATGTGCATTACCTACAGCAGAGTCCCCCCAAATGCAGTCCTGGAGGGTCACAAATCATTCAGGTTTTATGCTGTCTTCAATATAAGGCCATGTCAGCATCGTGGCGGAGGGGTACTGGTGGCGGATGGGGCAGTGGCAGCTGCCCAGAGCAGACTATGGCTTAGCCCTGTGTAGGTGGGTGCCATGCACTACAACAGACAGGCTCTGTCTGACACACAACCATGGTATCTCCAGGGACTGCACCATTTCTGTGAACACAGTGTGGTGTGGTGAACATAGCCAGTGTGTTCAAGAACAGAAAGTCACAAGTTCACGTCACAGCTGGGGCTACTGCCAATCCAGTCCCCATATTTTAACCACTACTAAACCGTGAAAGTACAGACAAACCTTTTTTGCAGAGAACATAACCATGGTTCAAACGCCTCTATTTTACCCTACAGAGCACAGACACCAGAAACATGCGCATTACCTAGAGCAGAGTCCCCCAAAATGCAGTTCTGGAGGGCCACAAATAATTCACGTGTTATGCTGTCTCCAATATAAGGACATGTCAGCATGGTGGCGGAGGGGTACTGGTGTTGGAGGGGGCAGTGGCTGCTGCCCACAGCACACCATGGCCTAGCCCTCATCACGTGGGTGCTGTGCACTGCAACAGACAGGGCTTGTCTGACGAACAGCCATGGACTCCCCTGAGAATACCCTGCTTCTGTGTCAAGACGGTGGTGCAGCGCACACAGACAGTGCCTTCAGGAGCAGAAGGTAACAGGTTCAAATCCCAACTGTCAGCCCTGCCAACCCAGTCCCCACATTTTAACCACCACACAAATGTGGTAATACAGGCAGAACCTTTAGTGCATATAACGTAAACATGCCCAATACATCTACATTTTACCCGAAAGAGCATAGACACCAGAAACATGCACATCACCTACAGCAGAGTCCCCCAAATGCAGTCCTGGAGGGCCACAAATCATTCACGTTTTATGCTGTTTCTAATAAAGATGCGTGTGGTTCATTTCCATGCGCCGCCCCCAAGGTATGCAGATGTATCTCATGCATATTCATTAGGGACAGCAGGAAAACATGAACAGTGTATGGCCCACCAGGACTGGAGTTGGGGACCTCTGCCCTAGAGCAGCGGCCAACAGGAGCAGAAAGAACCACACCCACAGGCTCCATTATCCAAAGCCTCATGGACAGGCAGGATATCGGGCCTTGCGTACATCTCACAATACTAGTACGTGCACACCTTAGCAATGCCACCCTAAACCTAGGAATACGGTACGCATATATCAAAATGTTGCTATGATTACTGGCAGATAGCAATTCCTACGTTAAGCACAATATGCTCATTGAGCTGTATCATACCAATATTTCTGATGTCTGTGGAGTGTGTCTCAGGTCTGGTGTCTGACAGTGTTCACCACCCTGGGGAGTGACCCCAACAGTACTGCATACCATAGCCATGCCTGCGCTGTGTCCAGGACTGTTGAGTTGGCCTGGACTGCAAAAACTATCTATAGTAGCACAATGCTGGCATAGGTGTGGGAGTGTGTGTCTGTCCATCCAGTGTGTTCTGGTTGCAACACCTTACTCAGCCCACACTGTTTGCACTGTGTCCAGTGTTAGCATGCCAATGTGCATAATGAGGAGCAAGGTACTGTTGGTATAGCTTTGACAGGGTGGCCTGGGCAGGATGCATGAGCACAGGGCATAGGGCAATGGCTGGGACATTGTAGTGGGTGGCCATCAGCTGCACGGACAGGGTGGCCCCTGCATGTCCTCCTGGGAGGTCACTCTCACCCTGACTGAGCAGTTACCATGGCATGGCTAGGTCTCCCATAGTGCTAACAGCATCTCTCTCAAGTGATATCTATGGGTTGCATTTTGGGGCCCAATCACTAATCTATCCACTTTGTGGATGTGCTGATATCCCAGTTTTGGGTGCACACATTTCTTCCAGTAATATGGACTAGCTAGCAGACTGCTTGCAGTTAGTATGTGAAAGGCTGGAACACCTTGCAGGGTGCAGCGGCTGCAGATTCACTGTGCTTGCTGCTGGAGAATGTCAGATAGTGGTGGTGGGCAGCTGAGCATTTCCAGGCCTCCTGTCTGTCTGCTATCACCATATGGATGTGTACAGAAATGCATGGACTGCCCTGTATGTTGTCTGTCTCCCCAGCTGGACCTAGAATGATAGTCCCCTCCAGCAGCACCATTGCAGTGATGTGGAATGTGGATCTGTTGGTGGGAGATCCTGAGCTCTAGAGGGCAGTTTGGTGGTACTATATAATTCGTCTATGGGTCCAGAGCAGCCTGCCCCCCCTGCCCGCCCCCCCGCCCCCGCCCCCCCGTCCCCTGCCCCCACACCCCCGCGCCTGCCCCCCCCCGCCCCCGCCCCCCCTCCCTATCCCCAGGAGTCCTGAGAGCCCATCAGAGTGGGCTATCACTCACCCTGGTGATATAGTTGTGTGTGCCTAAACAGTTCAATACATCCTCCCTATCCCCAGGAGTCCTGAGAGCCCATCAGAGTGGGCTATCAGTCACCCTGGTGATATGGGGTTCTGTGCCAATGTTGTTCAATACATCCTCCCTATCCCCAGGAGTCCTGAGAGCCCATCAGAGTGGGCTGTCAGTCACCCTGGTGATATGGGGTTCTGTGCCAATGTTGTTCAATACATCCTCCCTATCCCCAGGAGTCCTGAGAGCCCATCAGAGTGGGCTGTCAGTCACCCTGGTGATATGGGGTTCTGTGCCAATGTTGTTCAATACATCCTCCCTATCCCCAGGAGTCCTGAGAGCCCATCAGAGTGGGCTATCACTCACCCTGGTGATATGGTTGTGTGTGCCTAAACAGTTCAATACATCCTCCCTATCCCCAGGAGTCCTGAGAGCCCATCAGAGTGGGTTATCAGTCACCCTGGTGATATGGTTGTGTGTGCCTAAACAGTTCAATACATCCTCCCTATCCCCAGGAGTCCTGAGAGCCTATCAAAGTGGGCTGTCAGTCACCCTGGTGATATGGTTGTGTGTGCCTAAACAGTTCAATACATTCTCCCTATCCCCAGGAGTCCTGTGACCTGCATAAGGTGTACTGTCAGTCACCCTTTTGCTATGGTGTATGCAGCTGATGATGTGTGCTAGGACACCCAACCCCCAGGGGGCCAGAGACCGGATTGCAATGGTGGGTATGTCATTCAGATATTGTGTTAGGTTATGGCAGGTAGGTTGCACATCTCACGTAGTCTGTGAGGTCAGCACCTCATCACACACGTCTTTGATGTATTCAGAAGGTATGCTAGGTGCAGATGTGGATGTGTGTAACAGCACCCCATCCCCATGAGCTATGAGATCTGATTACAAAGGCCTGTAACAGAGCCATGTCCCCATAAATGTATGCTGAGTCAGGTCACACATCTGCCCACTTGCTTCAAATCCCAAACCTTGTGGCAGATGAACATTACTGATGGTGTTGGAAGGATACATGCACCTGTTGTGGTTGCACAGCACAGACAGAAACCCCCACATGAGCACAGGTGGCAATAGCCTATTCTGGTGCATTGGCCCCTGTCCATGGTGCTGGCAACCACACCTGCCGTAAGCATACAAGGCCCAGGTCATAGGAGCATAACAACATAATATAGCCCATACTGGGTCATTCCCTCATCCTTCACGCCCAGTATGCTCTTTGCAACAGTGTTCAAACTAGGTTATACATAGCTAGCAGTATCCCCAAGAGAGACACATTACACAATGCTTGTAGTGGGTCAAGCGTTGCTATCCTGGGCCCTGTAGAAACCCAAATGTCATGGTAGTGGCCCCTGGCAAGGTGAACACCCACACAATGTTCCATGTAGGGACACAGCACCCATGATTGATAGGATATCATGTTGCCAGTGGGGTTGGGTCCGAGGATGTGCGTAGATCATGACAACACAAATGTGTTCAACAGACCACATACGGGGTTAGGGGGGGTTACCATGGACACCATCATTGGCAATTAAAATGTGGCATGGTCATGCAATGTCATGCAAGGGGCCCACAGGGTACTGCAATGATGTGTTCAGGGTGCCAGGCACACTGCACATAGGTGTCATTGCACACATGTCCAGAGACACAGCTACGCATGCAGGTGGCACTGGGAACAGGAAATCGCCTGGAAGAAGCAGGAAGTAGTACTTACATGTGGGTATCATCAGTACCGACAGAGCCTGCATGCGAACGGTCTCCAGTGTCCAATCGGAAACACCCCACAGCGCCTGTGTGCGGTCATCTTGCCTTTCCCAAATGGCTCTCTCCAGTTCATTGTTTTCCACAGAGCCAGCAGGTCATTGTTCCTGTCATTGCTGAAAAACAGCTATTGTAGTGCCACTCCTGTGGCACTGTATTCCTGTTTTTCTGTATTGGTACCACTGGTCTTCAAAGTTTATTTTCTAAAAGGTCAGATTCACCCACACAATGAAACCTTTGTAACAAAAGAGCAACAATCCCCTTTGTAGGACTCCCCCCGGTTTGCCATTAGGCCCTAATCCCACCTCCATCATGGAAAAGCACTCCTCGGCTGCAGAACATATGCTGGTAATGTGCAGGTACCTTCTCAGTCACTGACAACCATGATTTGTATTGCAAATGCTAATGGCTAGATCAATAAATGTCTGAATGTTTGGCCTGTGGGATGTTATCCAAGAGTGGCTGGCAGGACAAAGCAGCCAAGCTCGGTACCCTCTTCCCCTCCTACATGGCCTCGGTGGCAGACATGTCGTCGAGGACATCTTCTTCCTGCCGTGGATCTCAGGTAACCAAACACAAATCTGTCCATTCCTGAACGGGTACATTCCCCTCGAATATCGGACTGCCACTGGCATTGCCCTTGAGGAGCACGCTCCGGGCAAACAGCCCCAGTGGGAGTCCCTGGCCCCCAAAGCCACTTTGTGACTCCATGATTTTCTGGAGGCCTCAAACTGGTCCAACCACCTTGTGCTATGCTCTGGGGTCCTGCCTTTGGCCAGTACTCATACACAGACATCGTCAGTGTTGTTTGACCAGAGGATCGTGGCCATTGAACGCAATCTGGCAGCTCACCATGCGGCATCAAAGACCCTGGTTCCACCCCAGACCCTGCAAAGTGCAGCACCGGTATGTGCAGCAATTGCAGGACCGGCATTGGCAAATGCACCATTAGTGCTGATGAGTACCGGTATCCACACACCGGTACCGTGTCAGTATGATACTGAGGCCAATTGGTATCAATACCTCACTTTACCTGAGGCTCCGTAGAGAAGATACATCCAATCTCCTGAGGGGTCTGATGACTCTGACAGCTCAGAGGGTAACGATGTACCTCTCCAGGAGAAGCCTGCCTCTCCCAAGAGGAGAATGTCCCCTCCTCAAGATATGTCCTTCCTGGATCTCCACACACATGTAGTTGGGGGCCTCTCCATTTCATTAGTAACGCAATGTGAGCACAGGCCACGGGAGACAGAGATTCACCAATATCACCAAACTCTATAGGGGGCAGACATCCTGCCACTACATCAGATCTTACGGAATCCTCTTTTGAGAATGTGGAAGATTCCTCTTACCACCTCTCCACATTCTCACATGTGCCTACTATGTCTCGTGTGCCTCCGTCGCCTGGTCTGCAGTAAGGACACCTCCCTGATCACTCCATCATGGTGGAGTGTGCTAGGAGGAGAATTAAACGTTACAAACAACATGCCACCAACCCTCCTGGTAGGGAGTGTAAGACATTAGATGGCTGTGGTCGCTGTGTCGTCCATACATGCAAGCTGTCAGACAGGACAGGTGCCTATATCATGTACATGGGAATGTTCCTGACGGAGGTCAAACAAGATCTACAACTGGTAAGTCCACATCTCGCAGATCACAGAGGTCACTACTATGTAGCACCTGTCAAGCATGCCCAGAACATTTCAAATGTTGTGAACAGGGCAGCTTCTGACTGTTTTTCCTGCAAAGGCAGAGTCTCTGCCATTGCTATTGGGGCAAGGACACCTGGCTGGCTGCAAGCCTCTCACCTGGAATACTGGGTACAGAATAAACTGGCCAACATCCCCTGTAGTGGTGAAAAATGGTTTTTAAAAGCCGGCAGGACAATTAGACCTTGACAAGGCTTTCAAATATTGTGGATCCTGCAAAGATGAGAGCCGTAGAAAAGCGCTTCCCCTACAAAAAGAAAGGATACTACAGTCCTATGCTCAGCACGGACAACCTGCAGTACAAGCTGCTAGAAAGGGTCAACAAGCTACTAAGCAGAGAAAGCCAAGAGCTACTCTGCCTCAGCAGACCCTGCAGCCTCAGCCCCCACAGGGCCTTTGCCTCTGTGATGAAGTACCTGCCTTTCCTGGCCCTCCAGGGAAAGCAACCGTCCACAATCACAGGAAGATTAGGTCACCTCATCCACAGATGGAGTCAGATGACATCAGAACCCTCGACTGTGTCCATCATAGAAGAGGGTAAAGGCGTCATGCACATAGCCTGCCGCCTCCAACAATAGTGGGGACATTCAGTTTGCAAACATCCCCCCCAACTGAATCCAGAGGTAACACATCGTCTACCTCAAGGAGCAATGGAAGAGGTACCTCATCTCCAACAGGGTTCTGGGTTCTCACCCCACAATTTCCTCAGACCAACGGAAAAAGGAGGTCACAGACACATCTGACATTTCAGAGAACTGAACAAGTTCCTGTTCCAGAAGACATTCCAAATGATCTCTCAAGGAAACGTACTTCCTGACCTACACAGGCAGATATGCCTTTGTTTTCTAGATCACACGGATGCGTACACCCATCTTTTCTGGCAACTAACACACTGAAGGTTCCTTTGCTCCCCCCATCAAGGAAACCACTATCCCAAAAATGTTTTCCCTTCAGCCGTGCCTCATCACCCATTCACAAAGTGCATGTCTGTGATTGCCGGTTTGGTCCGTACCAGGAGAATATTCTGGTGGCTCTACGTGGACGACTGCCACATCCAGGCACAGTCACAAACACATGGCCAGGCCTCTCTCGCTTACACAATGTGTGGACTCCAATATGTATGCCCTGTCAGCAATCTCGTGGAATCTTTTCTGACTCCCACGTAAACGCTGGAGCTCATAGGTGCAAGGCTAGATACCAGACTGCCAAAGACCTACCTGACTCAGCCTCACTGTCCTTGCATTGTGCAACGTGTTTGGACAGCACTACAACAAGCGCACCTCTCGCCTCGAGAGATGCATCAGCTGCTGGGTCACATGCCATCTACGGTGCATGTGGTCCCCTATGCGTGTCTCCACATGAGACAAGCCCAGTGGGCCCACTCTCTTCCTAGTGGATGCAAGCAACAGGCTGTCTCTCAGATGTGACAGTAAACTCAAACCGCCATACCCTGTGGCTGGACTGGTGGCGGTCAGCACAAAACCTGTTGGAGGGGTCACCTTTCCTGCAAACCCCTCCTCAGATCCCATTAACAACAGATGCCACTAAAGTGGGCTGGGCTGCACATGTACTGGACACCTCCACCCAAGCCACCTGGAATTGTCAGGACAGTCATTTGCACAGCAATCTGTTTGAGCTCTGAGCAATTTGCCTGGCTCTTCATGTCCTCCATTCCCTTCTACAGGCCAATGGAATACTACTTTGCGCAGACAATCAGGTAGCTATGGTCTATGTGAACAAACAAGGAGGAACAGGCTCTCTGTCCCTTTGCAACGAAGCTCCTCAACTGTGGTTGTTTGCCAGACAGCAGCAGATCCATCTCCTGCCAGTCTATCTCCCTGGCAATCAGAACTCTTAGCCATACAAACTCAGTCGTGTTGTGCTTCCGCACAAATGGTCTGTACACATGGACCAACTCTGTAGAGTATTGCAACTCTGGGGAACTCAAGATTCATACCTCTTTGCACGTCTATCATATGCCAAATCTACCCGGTTCTATACACCACTCCCAGCTCAGAGCTATCAAGCGAGGGATGCTGTCCTCCTCAACTGGGGGCAGGAATGCCTATATGCCTTACCTCCCATTCCCTTGATTGCCAAGAGCCTATTGCAACCCCTGAGGGACAGAGGCTACATGATCCTCATAGCCCCACGCTGGCAACAACAGGTGTGATACCCTCTGCTTCTACATATGACCCAGGTTCCACCCCTGTACGTAGACCCTCCAGACTTACTGTCGCAGGAGGAGGGGAATGTATGGCATACAAACCCCCCCCCCCCCCCCAGAGCCTGGCTACTGACGGCTGAAACTGCTTTGGTCCTCCGCTCATTCAGGAAGTGCGTGATGTCTGTTATGCTTCCAGGAAACCTTCCACAAGGCAGTCCTGTGCCATCAGGTGGACGTGACATTTCATTTGTTGATAACAAAAGGCCTGGAACCCCTCTTGTCATCCGTATAGAAACATGTTTTTGACAAACGCCATTACTCATCAAACAATGGTCTCCAAACAGAGTGAGTCAGAGTTCATTTAAGTGCCATTGCTGCTCCTTCTGAACCCATCACTGGACAACCCATGTCATCCCATCCTCTCATATCCGGGATCATGAGAGGCCTGCATCTACCAAAACCTGCCCTTACACCACCTCCAGAGGCATGGGATCCCAATCTGCTGCCAGGGCAGTGTATGCCGCCGCCCTCTGAGCCCTTAGACACTACATCCTTAAAGTCTCTGACCTGGGAAGTAAAATACCGTTTTGCAATCACATCAGCAAGTTGTATCAGTGAATCTCAAGCTCCAGTGCCTGATCCACCCCACACACCGTTTCACCATGATAAGGTAATCCTAAGGACACATCCACACATCATGCCTAAGGTGGATTCCTCCTTTCATTTGAAACAAGAGTTGTAGTTACCTGTAGTCTTTCAACAGCCGCATGCTTCAAATGCAGAGAAGACGCTTCATACCTTGGACTGTGAACGAGCTGTGGCTTCCCATCTGCAGAGGACCCAGCAACACCGAAGGTCCCCTAAGCTATTCTGAGTCTCGGATCCCTCGCATTTGGGTACAGTAGTTTCAAAACAATCTCTACCCAACTGGATTGTTCAGTGTATTATCCTTTATCTATCCTAGTTAACACCATTCACTGGTGGCCCATGTTCCCACTCACAATGTGAGAGTCATGGCAGCCTCACGGGCTCACCTCCATTCTGTCCATATTAACGACATTTGTGAAGCAGCTACCTGGTCCTGGTTTCACGGCCCACGAATGCTTGGATAAAGGCTCCCGCAGGCATGCTCTGGTTGGTCAGGCTGCTCTCCAAAACCTATCCGATACATAATTCACTCCTAGCCGCCTCTCTTACAGGATGCCCGAGATCCATGGGTGAAAGTGGAGGCCCTCCACAGGCCCTCACCACTCTGGTGATCCTTCCCTGGCATCTACATCTAGGGTTCCCCCACATGTGACGACTACGTCCTGCTTGTACCTGGTGATAGCATAGTTAATCACCTGTAACAGGTGATCTACTGGAATAGCAGGATGACGTAATCACAACCCACCCATCTCCCCTTGCGGGTTGTGTCTCTCTCTCTGTCTCTCCCACTTTCCCAATGTCTCTCTCTCTCCCTCCTTGTGTCAGCTGTAAACTCAACTGGAGAGAGGCAGTTTGGAAAGGTGGGAAGGCAGCACGCACGCACTGTGGGATGCTGCCAAAGGCTTTCATATAGGACGCTGGGTAGCGTTCTCACACAGGCTCAGTTGGTACCGACACTATCCACATGTGACGACATCTTCCTGGTGTTCCTGGAGATCACCTGTGACATGTGACGAACTATGCTGTACATGACACACACAGCAGTGGAGCAGAAGCAGCAAGATGCTGGCCACACTGATGTATGTTTATGTTGGCCACCCACCAGAGGTGAGCAGTCACTCATGCCCCCATCCATTCTTTTCACATCCACAGATCGAGGATCTCCGGAAGAAGGGGCGCGAGTTGCACCTCCACCACTGAACTACCTCGAGTGCCTCCAGGGGGAGGGCCCATCACAGGGTGATGGTGAGTATTGGCGACCTGGCTGCCAGTAACAGATGTACCATTGGCCCAGCAGCCTGTGTGGTGCCTGCATAGGTACATGTGCTATGTTAGACACATAATAATGTGCTGATGACTGTCATCTTCCACAGATGGTGCTGACACCAATAAGGAGCCCACCACCTCCGCATATGCATTGCGGCGCCCCACTGCCCGCCATGCCAAAGAGGTGGAGGTGGTGGTGGTGGAGTCGGCGGAGGAGGAGGCGGAGGGGGCAGAAGCTGCACCAGCGGAGGAGGGGGCTGATGGGGTCATGGAAGGGGTGGTTGGCGGGGTGGCAGGGGAGGGAGAGGGTGTGGGTGATGTGGGGGTGATGTGGGGGTGGGGGGAGGGGTGGAGGAGGTTGTGGAGGGTGTGTGGGAGGAGTCAGTGGGGTGGAGGGGGTGTGGGAGAGTGATTTTGAAGACAGTGCAGCACAGGGCACTGTGGGCTCCCGTCAGCCATGCCAGGTCGCTCCACCATCCAGGGCCCCACACAGGTCGCACACACATGCCACCACCCAGACCCCAGGGACTATGTGTGTGTGTGGTGGCAGGTATGTGGCAGACCTGTATGTGGCCCTGGATGCGTTGGAGTGGCGAGTGCACCTCTTAGTGCACTCGCACCAGTGACTGGTGAGAGCCATTCAGCAGGTGGCCGCCGAGGTGGAGCATCTGCCATGTTGGCGGCCACCCCCTGAAGGGCATCACAGGGGTCATTGATGGCGCCTGTGATGTCCACACATGTGCCCTGTGCTGCCCTGTCTTCCATCACTGGGCATGCAGGGGAGGGTGTGGCTGATGTGGGGGTGGGGGGAGGGGTGAAGGAGGGTGTTTAGGGCAGGTGGGGGTGGCAGGGGGGAGGGGGGGGTTTGGGGGGAGGATGATGGGTATTGTCCCCCTCCCTACGATTGTACATATGTCCTTTGTGTTATTAAATATACACAATGTTGGTTAATTTGAAATGGTCACGTGTCTCCCTTAGCAGCACACTATGGATGCCAGCATGGGATATGTGTGTGGACAGGGATGTGCAGTACAGGAAGACATGGGTATCATATGTCGACTGGCTCCACATGCAGTTTTGGGAGCTAACCATGTGTGTAGGGGTGTGATCCCAGGGTGGCGCATGAGATGTTGCAATGTAGCGGGCGTCACGGGGACATCCATGTCACAGGGATGGGTGTAGGGTAACCAAATGTGTTTGCGGAAATCAGCAGCCGACATATGCATGCCACCCATGTCTGCCTGTGCCACATGCATGCCTAGGGGGGGGCAGGCATGTAATCAGTGTTGCAGGCAGGGGCAATGGTCACACATATGCACCCAATGTTGGGGGTATGAGGGGGTGGACACGGTGATGGATCAGAACACTGAACATGCAACCTCAGAACATTCTGCCTGTCGCAACATGGGTGTCTGTGTAAACCGCCACGCTGCAGCCCAGGGGCAGTGGACACACACTGTGCAGGTCACACATGGCATGTGCTGGCATCTGTGCAGTAATACCTGGCAGTGCAAACACCCCACCAGCGAGGGGCCTGGGTGCAGGTCATATGGTCAGGGACACGACATGCATTTGCACACTACATAGGGGACCACAGGGACACACATCGGAAACACACGTTGCATGTAGTGTATGACAGCTCTTTATTGTCACAAGAATTAGCGACAGCATGGCCACCCATGCCTGCCACGTGGCAACCCCCCCCCCCCACGGTGCTACACCCTCTTCCGGTGCCTGTGGTGGTGGTGGTGGTGGTGCCGGTGCTGCCTGCTGCATCACGGCCAGCATGCCCTCCAGGGTCTCACACATCCTGGTGAAGGGCATGGCTCTGACCTCCTCCCAGAATTGGTGTAGCTACCCCCGGACCTGCCTCAGCTCCCTGGTGTTCTCCACCACCGCAGTGTAGATACGTTCAAGCGCCTGACGATTGCCTGTGGGTGGGACACAGGGTGGACTGTGAGATACCTCTCCAATAATCAACCGTCACACACAAACATGTCACGCATATCCCACAAGATCGTTATTGTGATAGGGAAGACTCTAGTAGACACATGGATAGGGGTAAGAGACATCATTCTCACAGTAGTATAAGTCATAGACACGCACAGGACACGGTCCAGTACTTTGATGTGGAAGGCAGACACAAAGATCCACAGGCTGCGCTGACACACCCACGTACTGCAGACGTAGCAACAGGCTTGGGCACAGATAGCAAACACATGTCCATCATGTACGGGAGGTGGAGCATGAACCAGGGACATCAACCACAGCTGGAGAGCAGCAGTGGCGATCAGGGGAAGGTCGAGGAAAGCCAGCCCAAGTGGGGGCACAGTTTGAGGGATAAACGCAGCTTGGACAGGTTACAGGAGATGCGCTATTGACTCAGAGGGATGGAGTGGTAGCACAAGGATATCAACCCTTACGTGCACAAGTGCACTGCTGCTTCACGTGTCTGACGGCAGAGGGGTTCACATACACCTTGTATAAAACAGAGGAGGGGTTGGGTACCAGTGCATGTACACCTTTGTAAACATATGTAGGGTTTGGACAGAGCATGGGGAGCAACAGAGGGTGCAGCAGAGGTGGACAGACCCCAGGAACCCACAGACAGGGTTATGCTGAGGAATCCACAGCAGGTGGTACCCCCTGGGGAAGGGCGGTGATATCCAGAGCTGGGGGGGTGTTTCCCTGATTCAGGTTGGCAGCAGGGGTGGCAGCTGGGAGGTGGCGAGTCTTTCAAAACACAACAGAGGTCGTTAGCTGACCTGTGTGATCGTGTGGGTGAGTCCCAACCATTGTTCCCTCTAAGCTGTGCGCGTGTGCGCGTGCACACACCTCACCGAGAGAGCGCACATACTTTACAACAGAGCACACAAAAATTACGGCTCTGATGTTGATAGATAACAACACAGTTGTCTTAAAATGTAAAAGTTATGATTGTAACTACTAGACATTTCCCGCTTCATTTAGTAATCATTTATTTTCATTTAATGTGATTAAAATCAATGTGGTGTACATACTGTATTCTGATGTGTAGTCAAATTTTAAAGTATATAACTCCAAGTGTCGTTATGTGGCACCCAAAAATTTAATCTTCCTTCAAAAGCTGCACACAGCTGATATTTTATGAGCACACGGCCTACAGAAAATTAGAGGGAACATTGGTCCCAACCTATGCAATCGGGGGACTCATTGTCAGAGCTACAGGAAGGGGACATGTTGATGGCCTTGTCTGTATGCCAAGCAGTCGATCTTAGTTGTTGACGTACAAGCAGCCTTGAGGGACCTGTTTCTCCCCCAAACCATCTTTACATGATCTATGATCCTGTCACCTCTGTAAATCCTTGTATATGGGTGTATTAACACATTTTGACTGCTCATTTCATATCCTATGATTGCTTTTCACCTGGAGATGCAGACTGGAGGGAATGGAGGCTGTGTGACGTTACATGACAGAAGATGCTTAGGTTTGTTTATGTCTGATCTGATTGTCCAATGACTATGGGACAGGGGGCATCCTGTTGTCTGCGAGACGGCTGGGCGTCTGCAATGAAGCAGAATGTAGCAAGGGCAATGCTTGTTTCTATTTTTTGTCTGACAACGTGCTGGACCTTAAACAACATTCCTCTTCTGTCTGCATCTGTAGGTGGTAACTGGCCCTAGGCTGTTCTGGTGTGTGTCACATTAACATCATCTGTCA
Source organism: Ichthyophis bannanicus (assembly GCA_033557465.1). Classification (NCBI taxonomy): domain Eukaryota; kingdom Metazoa; phylum Chordata; class Amphibia; order Gymnophiona; family Ichthyophiidae; genus Ichthyophis; species Ichthyophis bannanicus. Next base: position 457,212,677 of record CM066035.1, read on the forward strand.
TACGCCATACCCTTTTGTTTGCTCCACTACATCCTGTCTACGTGAACCATACATGTAACAGCTGTGGAAGGAATGTTGCCACATCCACCACACACACACCAACCAGAGACTAGTGGTTTGTGCATTGTGGTTGTGACATTCTGTTGTCACCCACCTTCGGCATCGCACCGTGCTGATGCGCTGTGTGCCCTCAGCTCGCCCATCATGACACCCATGTCCATTGGATCTGCGCCTGGTTTATGCCTGACCCCCATTGCTGGGCTGGCTGCAGCCCCCACTGTTGGGCCGGTGGCGATGGGTGGCTCCATGGTTTCTTTGCCCCCACTTGTGCTGGCCCCAGACACTGCAGCCTCAGGCTCCTCAACACTCTGAGGCACGGCCAGGTCCACCTCCTCCTCCTGCTCCTCTTCCTCCTCCTCCTGGGCCCCCATCGTACTGTAGTCACCTGCATTGTGAACAATCAGAGACAGCACACATATGTTTAAACACTCCACCTATGTATATGTGTGTGCTACAGACACCACAGACATGATGGGGGGGCCCTGCATGTGTGCTGCATACAGGACCCACTACACCCTCCTATACCTTTCTGTCCCCACCATGTACCTATCCCGGGGGCACATGTGTGTGCTGTACCCCTGCACACCTTGTTTGGTTGCCATGTTCCTGTTCCTGGTCCCATTCCACATGTAGACCCCATCCCATCCCTTTCCCCATCTGCCCCAAATATGTCCACACACACCTGCTAATACCCCACCCTTACACATGTTTTTGCCATCCCCTGTATGACTGTGCGGGCTTTTGAACAGGGCATATTATGTTCAGACATACTATCTTCTCAGTGCTACATGTGCTTGGCAGTGACCCACTATGCAGCAGACTACGACTATCCATCACCTCTGGGCCACTTCCAAGCACATGCAGCACTGTGCAGATAGTATGTCACACAAACATGCCATGATCAATGGCCCTCACAATCATACAGGGGATGGCAATCACAGGTGTGGGGGTAGGGTAGTGGCTGGTGTGCGTGGACCTTTTTGGGACAGATGGGGAGAGGGATGGGATGAGGTACACATGTTGAATGTGGCCCCGGAACATGGCAACAAAACAGGGTGTGCAGGGGTACATCACACACATGTGCCACCAGGATAGGTACATGGTGGGGCTTGGGTGACAGGTATGGGAGGGTCTTTGCAGATGGCTGATGTCTACACAATGGGGATTTCAGGCATGGCCTGGGAGCGGAAAGGTAGCATACATACCTGCCTGTGGATGTGCCATGTCGAGGGCCTCAGGCAGACCATGGAAGTAGATAGGCCCCAAACGTGACACCAGCTCCTGTTCCAGGGGCGTGAGGGATGGTGTGAAGGGGCCACTGCCACCTCTGCCCAGAGCATGTTATCGCTCGGCGGCCATGTGCTGCCTCACCCCTCTTTTTATGTCAGAAAACCTTTTTTTGAGGCTTTCTACGTCTCGGGGGGGGGGCCCTGCCTCGGCCAATGCGCCACGCACCTCCTCCCACACTGCCATCCTGGTGGCCACAGTTGTGCGGCTACTGAGCCGCCAAAATAGTAGATCATAGTTTTCTATGACCCCTGACAGGAGGATGTGGTTTTCCCTATCGGTGAACCTTACGGACCTCCTCCTCTGTGGGCCAGGCACCGGTATCCTCTTCCTCTTGGCCATGTGGCTGCACTGTGCAGCCTGTAGCCCACCAGATGGGCCTGCCTCTGCCTCCATAGGCCCTGCATTCCCTGCCCTGGGTGTCTCCACAGCAACAGGTGGGCCCACCTCCTCCACCCCCTCACCCTCACCCTCCCTCTCCCTCTCCCTCTCCATCTCCATCTCCATCACCCTCTCCACTCACCGCACCCCTCCTCACCTCACCTCACCTCAACTCACCTCACCTCACCCCCTTCTCCCTCACCTGCTCCTTGCCTACCCTCACCTATACACACCACAACACAGACCACACAACACAGACCACACTACAAACCACAATACATACTACACTACCAACCAAAATACAGGACACACTACACACCACAATCCAAAATCCAAAATCCAAAATCCAAAACACACAATACAAAACACACTACCTCCACTACTCCCACCACAGCCTCTCTCTCTACCTCTCCCTCTATCTCGAACTCCTCAAACAACCCTCAACGTGGACCAGGTGTGCACGGATATTTATCTTTTTTTTTACGTTGCGTCCGTTGCGCATGCGCAGTTGTGCGAGCACGGTGCTTGTGCGGTGCGCGCATGTGCGACTCTGCGCATGGGCATCTGTGTGTGCACGGCACGCATGTGCAACTGTTTGCGCATGGGCGTTTCCGTGCATGTATCCACACGCACATGCGAGGCGAGTTGCACATGCGCGGGACGCACACACAACCGGCCATGCACAAACAGTTGCACAGACACACTGCGCTCGCTCTACTGCGCATGCGCAACGAGTTGCACATGCGCACTGCACACACACATGATGCCCATGCACAAACAGTTGCACAGGTATGCCGCGCTCGCACTACTGCACATGCGCAACTCTTTGCACATGGGCGTCATGTGTGTGCGCAGTGCACATGTGCAACTCATTGCGCATGCGCAGTAGTGCGAGCATGGCACGTCTGTGCAACTGTTTGTGCATGGCCAGTTGTGTGTGCGTCCCGCACATGTGCAAATCGCCTCGCATGTGCGTGTGGATACACACACGGAAACGCCCATGCGCAAACAGTTTCACATGCGCGCCGCGCACACACAGACGCCCATGTGCAGAGTCGCGCATGCGCGCCTCGCACAAGCACCGCGCTCGCACAACTGCGCATGCGCAACGGCTGCAACGTAGCAAATATGTATATATCTGCCTGCACACCTGGTCCACGTTGAGGGTTGTAGGCGAGGGAGAGTAGGTGTGTGTTTGCAGAGAGGAAGGGAGAGAGTCAAAGCAGGTGTTGGTGTTGATTGTATTGGTGTTGGTTGTATTGTGTTGTATTGTGTGTGTATTGTCTTGTGTGGTTTGTAAGGTGTACACTGTTTAGGGAGGTTCGTGTGTGTGTTTGAGTGTGTTTGTGTAGCCGGACGGGAGGAGTTTATGGCGGCTATTTATGTTGCTGCATGTGCCCTGAGACGTGGGCAGATGCTGCGGTTGCAGGACAGGGGATATGGTGTCCATGGGGCTGAGGCACAGGGCATGGGTGTAGTCCCGCAGCAAATCAGACCTGCAGCTGTGGGGGCGGTCCAGGCAGGTGCTGTGCGTGCACGGCGCAGAAGGCGTGCTGAGGTGCAGGCTCGGCAGCCTTGCCTCTACAGGCCCAGGGCCCAGCTCCAGGGCATGCCTGAGGACCAGGTCATCTCCCTGTACCGACTGAGCACAAGGGCTATTAGGGAGCTCTATGAGGATCTAAGACCTGACCTCGAGCCCCTGACTGATCGGTCCCATGCCATACCAGGTTTAGTCAAGCTCCTTGCTGCCTTACATTTCTTTGCCTCTGGCTGTTTCCAGTCATCTGTGGCTGCAGTGGGTGGCATGAGCCACCCCACCTTCTCACGCTGTCTCCACCAAGAACTGCGTGCCATGGTCAGCCGGGTGGGGAATTACATAGCCCTTCCCCACACTAGGCAACAGTGGGGGACCCTGAACCAGGCCTTTGAGGCATTAGCTGGGATACCACACGTGATGGGAGCTATTGATTGCACACATGTTGCCCTGGTCCCGCCTAGAGACAGGGAGGTAGCGTTCCGCAACCGCAAACACTACCATTCCCTGAATGTTCAGGTTGTATGTGATGCTAATCTGCATATTCTGAATGTGGTCCCTAGGTTTGCAGGGTCCACCCATGACTCCTATATCCTGCATCACTCGGCACTATTCAGACAATTTGAGGCAGGCCGGTATGCGGACTGTATATTGCTGGGAGAGTATTTCAAGATTAGTTATATATTTATGTCTTTATCTATTTATTTATGTAACATCTCTTATGTAGTACCCTGTTTGTTATCAGTGCGGATTACAGACAGAGGACTGTTCTGAGACAGACAGAGGACTGTTCTGAGTTTACATTGTTACAGGAGTATAAACGTAGGGTAACAGGGAAACTAATTGAAATAAGACCATCAGGATTATAACATTATATGATCATAACCTGCACATGGTGTTCATGTGACTATGCACGTGTGCATATGTCTGTCCTGGTGGTGGATCCCTACTAGTGTGTGTGTGTGTGTGTGCCAACTTCCCACATGTGATGGGGGGGGGGGGTTGGTGCCCTTCACATCCACCTGTGATGCCGGTTAATTGTCTGCTAGCTTTTGTATGTTATGTAACGTTTATGTTATTGCCAATCCATACAACTAACCCTTATCATGTGTGTCTTAGGTTCACACACTGTGACGCAGTGCCAGGCACAGAAGCTATAGAGACCGATAGCGACCCCCTGGTAGACTCTAGTACTGCAGGCAAAGAAGGACTTTTACACTCTCAGCACAGCTGGCAAACAGCCAATCAAGTCACTTCAGAGCTGGAGAGAAGTGAACCCATGGATTGGGCACGCCCTAGGAGGAGGCGGGTTCCCCAGAATAAGGGTCCCTTCTTAAACACAGAGACAGGAACAGGAAAGAGAGACGGAACAGGAACAGGGACAAAGGCAAGGATAAAGACAGGAACAGAGACGGAGAGTGGAAGAAGAAGAAGAAGCATTAGAAGGATTACAGAACAGGAACCTTTTGAGAGCACATGGAGAAAGAATGAAAGAGTGAATGCTGTAGGTGGTTGGAAAAAGGAAGTCCCTTTTTACCCACGAGAGAGAAAGCAGAAGGTACTGAAGAGAGACAGGAAGTTCCTTTGGCTGTAGAACCCTGTGACCTCTCTGCACAAACTCTGCCCAGCTGTATCAGGAAAGGCAGCTAATTCCTCAGCAGGAGAAAACCTCACGTTCCTGAGGAACAATTTCCTTCCGTGGAGAAAGACATGCTGACCAGATAATTCCTGAGCACTCTCAAGACAAGGTACCTGCTATTCTTAAACCTTATGCTGGTTTTTATAAAGACAAAAGAGAGAATCCTGTATCCAGAGAACAGGACAGTTTCAGGGAATATAAAAGCAGTTTTTACCCTGAAAGCTCTCCCCTGTAAACCTACTTTTACCCAGCCTGTAATTCCCGTGCTTAAGAGAGAGGCTGAGGGAACAAGTTTAGCAAAAGAGTTTACAGACAGATTGAATTATCCTAATTTAGGAGGACCTGCTTTAGAAGCATGGTTAAGAACCAAAACTGCTACCAGCAGATGTGAGATTCCACCACTAAATAGCAGAGCACAGTGGGGGCAGGGAATCTTCACCTCAGAGCCAGAGTGTTTAGCAAGGGAAAGCCCGGTTACCTCATCGCAGCCTATTAATCAGCTGTTCAAACCACAGCCGGCTTTACCCTTAGCTCCTGCTAGCAGCCAAACAGAATTTCTCCTAAATGAGCTGACAAAGCTATTAAATAAGAGAGACATTGCATTACCTGAGAATATCCAAGCAGGGAAACAATCCTGAGGGAAGGATTTTTACCCATGTTCCTTTACCCATGCAAGACATCAATCAGCCGATGGACTGTTCGGTAGGGCTGATTGACAAGGCTAAGGAATCAAAGGCTTGAGTGTTTATTCCTGAATTTAAACGTGTTTAGTACTGAGCCAGAATTGCTAAGATTTTTACCCACCGGGACTGTGATTGGGTAATCATAAGAAAAGGCTTTTGTGCTTGATCTGTATCCAGGACTGTGAAGTTAACTGTCCACGAGTATTATTATAAGTTATATCCACTCACCTGTACCTGTCCAAGAAAGACACATGAAGGAATGTGTTTTCTTCTGAAGAAGTTTTTGTGTTAGAGCACTTCATTGAAAACCCTCTGTTTGCACAATCCTAAGTTGATAAGTTTTCTGTTCCTGTGTGCCTCACGTAGCGGGGGAAAATAAACATCCTTTTGGAAAAAATAAATATTCTTGTCACCCCATTATTCATTTGGGCCCCCACAACTACACAAGCCCGTTCCCCTCCCTGACCACCAGGTTGGGGAGTGAGTGAAGGTGTTGACAAGTGGCGTAGATCAAGAGGATTTCAACGCAGGCGCAGAACAGCTGTCTTCAGGAGCTGCAGAGACCTCATCATTAACTGGACCCAGCTGGAGGAGCTGACGAGGCCCAGCAGAGACGGAGGCAGTGCAGAGGGCTACAGGAGCCATATCCCTGAAGTGCTTGTCTTTCACCTAACCCAGGTAACAGGTATACACCCCGGGGTGGTGGAAATACCAGGGTAGAAGGTGACCCCTAGGGATAGCTGAAAAAAAAAAAAAAAAAAAAGGGAAAACAGGTTTATTTCTGGAGGAAAGCCCAGAGAGTGCTAGTGATACCGCACTTGGGTCCCTGTTTTTTCTCTCTGTTTCAGTTGCAGTGAACATCAAGGATGGCGCTCGAGCCAAAGGAGATCATCCAGTGGATGGCAACCCAATTCAAACGACAGGCTGATTTGGCGCTGGAAGCTCAGAAGAGAGCCGACGCAGCACTCAAAGAGCAGCAACAACCTCTTCTCACTCTTCTAGAAGAATTGCTAAAGGAGAAGAAGATGGACACTGTTCAACCACTAGAGACAGGTTCCGTAAGAGATAACATGTCTGCTGTGAATGTACCAGCAGAGACACTCTTTAATTTTGGACCTTGGTCTAATAAGGATGATATAGATGATTATCTTGAAAGTTTCGAAAGAGTGGCACAACTTAGTCTGTGGCCGAAACAACACTGGGCCTTGAGGTTAGCCGCGTCCCTGACGGGCGAGGCTAGAGCAGCTTATAGAGCCATGCCACCAGAATTAGCTAGCAATTTTGAAGAGCTAAAGAAAGCCGTACGAGAGAGGTTGGGACTCACCCCACTCCTGTATCATAAGCGCCTAAGGAGTGTGAAACTCGAGTTGGGTGAAACCCCCAAATCTCTTTATTATCGTATAAGAGCCTTATTGTTTAAATGGTTGACCCCAGAAGGGCGGTCAATAGAGTCTATTTTAGATGACTTAATTTTGGAGCAGTATATGGAGGCAATGCCAAGGGAAATACGCACTTTTCTGATCCTCCAAAATTGCAAAAATCCGCAGGAAGCAGTTGCCCTGGCCGAAAGATACATAGAGGCAGAGCAAGTAGCTCCCGACACCTGGTAGCCAATGTTCGGCGTACGCCAGCAGAGGATCAGAAATGAGGCGCAAGGTCCTAGAGGATCCTATGAAAATAGCCAGGCCTAACAGGCCAGAGTCTGTAACTAGGATGAAATGCTTTAGATGTGGACAGATAGGCCACATACAGAACATTGCTTGGTGAAAAATGCTTTGGTGGCCGATTCTTATATGGAAGACAGGCCAGGTTTCCTGTTAGCAGTAGCCATCCAGGGAATAACCACTCAAGCTCTGTTAGATTCAGGTGCTGAACTCAGCATGATTTCGGAGGAGTTTTGGAGGGCTATTAATGCTAAAGCAGCCCCAGAAACACTACATCCTGTAGAGGAAGTAAAAATAAGGTGTGTCCATGGGGAACCTCTTCCTGCCGCTGTTTATAACCTCCAAATAGCAGGCTTAGGGTTGAGAGAGAGAGAGATTCCACTGGCGGTTGTCCCGCGACTTCCACACGCGGTGATCCTGGGTAGAAATTGGCCCCAGTTTTACCGGGAAATTAAGAAAGAGCTACAAGGAAAAGGAGCTATGGTCTCCACCAGAGCTCAGACCTCTGCTTTAGACCCGCAGGAGGGTACGTCAGAAAGCACGGGAGATGCCCTTCCGTCCGACGAGGCTTTGATTACCCCTCCTGGTTCCCGGGTAAAGAAAGGAAAGGCTGAGAAGAAGAAAGAAAAACAGGCCCGTAATAGGAATAGGTCTGAAGTGCTAGCAGGGCAGGGATTACCTTGGGTACCAGAAGACCTAATGCAAAAGTTTCCCTCCTTTCCAAATGAACAGCAGGCGGACCCTGCTCTCATCCAAGCTTTCAAGTGGGCTCAAGAGTGCAGGGATACACTACCCAAGTTTCTCCTAGTATCAGGAATCCTTTACAGGGAAAGCAAGAATCCCTTTTCAGGAGACACTCGGAGGCAGCTGGTAGTACCCACGACATTCAAAAATATTGTACTTCGCTTGGCTCATGATCATCCAGCAGGGGGACACAAGGGCAGTCAAGGGACCCTGGACCAAATACTGGCCCGCTTTTATTGGCCAGGAGTATTTAAAGAGACTACCCGATTTTGTGAAGCTTGCCCTACCTGTCAGCGGGTTTCGGCAAGCCATCCTAGGGACGTCCCGATGGTACCATCCCCCGTGATCAGGGAGCCCCTTCAGAGGATAGGGATGGATATTGTGGGTCCCTTAGTTAAAACCCCACGAGGGTTCCGCTACATCCTAGTAGTAGTAGATTATGCCACGCGGTTCCCGTGGGCCATGCCACTTCGCTCTACTTCAGCTAAGGTAATAGCTACCGAATTAATTAAGCTGTTTTGCGAAGTAGGGTTCCCGAAAGAAGTTCTCACTGATAGGGGGAGTAACTTTTTGTCGAGATACCTAGGCCAGTTATGGGATGCTTTTGGTATCAATCATATCAAAACAGCCGCATACCACCCCCAGACAAACGGTTTGGTAGAGCGCCAGAACCAAACGATTAAGCAGATGCTGAGAAGGAGTCTGGAAGGTGAATCTGAACACTGGGATTTAATGCTCCCTTTCGTTCTTTATGCTTGTAGGGAGCGAAAACAAGCTTCCTTGGGAACAGCCCCCTACGAGTTATTATATGGGAGGTCTCCCCGAGGAATTCTAGACATCTTAAGAGAACAGTGGATAGCACCTGACCCCAGGGAGGTGGAGGTCCCCGAATTCTTAACAGATTTGAGAAGACGGCTGAACCGAACCTCAAAGGTGGCGGTGGAGAATTTAAGGAAAAGCCAAGATAAACAGAAGTCCTATTATGATAGGAATACGAAGGAGAGACAGCTCCTAATTGGGGATAAAGTTCTTGTGATGGTGGCAGGAACTGCACCTAAGTTCGAAAGCCAATGGAAAGGCCCATGCCGCGTTATACGTCCTGTGGGACCTGTTTCCTATTTAGTGGAGAATAGGCGCGGGAAGAGGCAAGTTTACCACATCAACTTATTAAAACCGTGGCATGATAGGGTAGCCCTAGCCCAACTGGCCATGCTAGCGCCCCGAAAACACGAGTATTCAAGGCCGGATAGCGCACCAGAAATTAAAAGTTGTATCCGTGCTGTCCAGGTTCCCTTGGAGCAGCCCGTGATATCTTAAGGGGGGGGATCTGTGACGCAGTGCCAGGCACAGAAGCTATAGAGACCGATAGCGACCCCCTGGTAGACTCTAGTACTGCAGGCAAAGAAGGACTTTTACACTCTCAGCACAGCTGGCAAACAGCCAATCAAGTCACTTCAGAGCTGGAGAGAAGTGAACCCATGGATTGGGCACGCCCTAGGAGGAGGCGGGTTCCCCAGAATAAGGGTCCCTTCTTAAACACAGAGACAGGAACAGGAAAGAGAGACGGAACAGGAACAGGGACAAAGGCAAGGATAAAGACAGGAACAGAGACGGAGAGTGGAAGAAGAAGAAGAAGCATTAGAAGGAATACAGAACCAGGACCTTTTGAGAGCACATGGAGAAAGAATGAAAGAGTGAATGCTGTAGGTGGTTGGAAAAAGGAAGTCCCTTTTTACCCACGAGAGAGAAAGCAGAAGGTACTGAAGAGACAGGGAAGTTCCTTTGGCTGTAGAACCCTGTGACCTCTCTGCACAAACTCTGCCCAGCTGTATCAGGAAGGCAGCTAATTCCTCAGCAGGAGAAAACTCACGTTCCTGAGGAACAATTTCCTTCCGTGGAGAGAAAGACATGCTGACCAGATAATTCCTGAGCACTCTCAAGACAAGGTACCTGCTATTCTTAAACCTTATGCTGGTTTTTATAAAGACAAAAGAGAGAATCCTGTATCCAGAGAACAGGACAGTTTCAGGGAATATAAAAGCAGTTTTTACCCTGAAAGCTCTCCCTGTAAACCTACTTTTACCCAGCCTGTAATTCCCGTGCTTAAGAGAGAGGCTGAGGGAACAAGTTTAGCAAAAGAGTTTACAGACAGATTGAATTATCCTAATTTAGGAGGACCTGCTTTAGAAGCATGGTTAAGAACCAAAACTGCTACCAGCAGATGTGAGATTCCACCACTAAATAGCAGAGCACAGTGGGGGCAGGGAAATCTTCACCTCAGAGCCAGAGTGTTTAGCAAGGGAAAGCCCGGTTACCTCATCGCAGCCTATTAATCAGCTGTTCAAACCACAGCCGGCTTTACCCTTAGCTCCTGCTAGCAGCCAAACAGAATTTCTCCTAAATGAGCTGACAAAGCTATTAAATAAGAGAGACATTGCATTACCTGAGAATATCCAAGCAGGGAACAATCCTGAGGGAAGGATTTTTACCCATGTTCCTTTACCCATGCAAGACATCAATCAGCCGATGGACTGTTCGGTAGGGCTGATTGACAAGGCTAAGGAATCAAAGGCTTGAGTGTTTATTCCTGAATTTAAACGTGTTTTAGTACTGAGCCAGAATTGCTAAGATTTTACCCACCGGGACTGTGATTGGGTAATCATAAGAAAAGGCTTTTGTGCTTGATCTGTATCCAGGACTGTGAAGTTAACTGTCCACGAGTATTATTATAAGTTATATCCACTCACCTGTACCTGTCCAAGAAAGACACATGAAGGAATGTGTTTTCTTCTGAAGAAGTTTTTGTGTTAGAGCACTTCATTGAAAACCCTCTGTTTGCACAATCCTAAGTTGATAAGTTTTCTGTTCCTGTGTGCCTCACGTAGCGGGGAAAATAAACATCCTTTTGGAAAAATAAATATTCTTGTCACCCCATTTATTCATTTGGGCCCCCACAACTACACAAGCCCTTTCCCTCCCTGACCACCAGGTTGGGGAGTGAGTGAAGGTGTTGACAACACTCACTCAGTACTGGAGTAGTCACCCAGGAAGCACTAGAGAACATGAGGAGGGGTCTAGCTAAATCTGATGGATGTTCTGGACCTTTCCAGCTGGGAGGACATGTTTGCATATGTATGGTCACGCATCTTGGCTGTGTCAAACCAGGGTAGCAACACAGTATAGGGGGTGCAGTACCTTTGGCCACTGTAAATGAGCGGGACCTAGGCATCGTTGTGTCTGCCGATCCTCATGTAGCTGACCATTATGGAAAGGTGACAGCAAAAGCTAGGGGGCTACTTGGGTGCATACAGAGAGGTATTGGTAGCAGATACACAGGAAGGTACTCTGCCTCTGTATATGTCATTGGTGCTAACTCATGTGGGGTAGAATGTGCAATTCTGTAGACCTCAGCTTAAAGGCTGTGAACAGGATGGAGACAGTGCAGAGGACGGCTACTGAAACGATTGGTGGTCAGCAGTATGCAGCATATGGAGACAGACTGCTCAATCTTGATATGTAGACCTTAGTGGACAGGGGGAATAGAGGTGATATGGTTTAGACTTTGCAGACCTCCATGGCATACATGTGCTGGGTGTGAGCCTCCTTCAAATGACAGCACGTTTTTTCATGGGTACTATGCTGACATATACTTTGAACATGTGATCAGTGGATCGGTGGTATAGTCTCACAGTGGAGGTGGTAGAGATGAGAACAGTAACTGCATTACAATACGCATGTGCCACACACAGAGGATCTCTAAAGGTATACATGGGACTGTTGTAGTCTTTGCCATGGGTGTACAGACTCGATAGGCCATATGGTCCTTATCTGTCATCATACGTCTATTTTTCTGAACTGCATAGTTGTGCTGTCATATGTTTCTGTCAGGATGTGTTCTGCGTTTGTTTCTCACATCTAAACATGTGTCAATTTTGGTGAACATGAGCTCCTGCATTCACATGCAACATTTCTTTCTGCAGGTGATGCAGGATATGGGTGTCGCCCCTGGCTGCTGACCCTGTGCATCAGCCATGAACACGTGCAGAGCGGAGGTACAATGAGGCCCATGCCTCCAGCCGCTCAGTCATAGAGCACACCTTTGGCGTGTTGAAGAGTCGCTTCAGCTGTCTGGATAGGACAGGCGGGGCCTTACAATATAAGCCAATGACTGTGGCAGAGATAATCATAGCCTGTTGCATCCTGCACAACATTGCTCTCAGGCACGATATCCCTGCAGAGATTAGTGAGGATCTGGAGGATGATCCAACGTGCCCCCCTGTACGTGCCAGTGGTGACACACAGGAGGGCACAGCGGTCAGGCGGAGGTTGATTGCAGAGATCTTCTCATGTACGTATTGCATATATTCCCACCTACATGTGTTTTTATGTGTGTGATGGTTATAAAGGTTGATGTTTCTGCAAAGATATCATTCGGATGCCACACTGCATTGACATTTAACAGACAATCCCAACGTCACATATAGGCATGAGTGTGCGACAAACAATGTGGGCAGGGCACAACAGAAGGTGGTGGTGGATTATGTGGGTGGGTGTTCATATGCCTGTGGGAGGTTTTGGGGGTCACATTCCCAGTTAGTGACTGGTTGTGATAGCAGCTGCTGTGCAAACACAGTTAATTGTTTTGATGCTATGGGTGGAGCACGGTGGCAGGCATATGGTGCGGTATTCACAGTGGGAGGGCAGACCATATTTGGGGACAGTTGTCCAGCGGGGTGTGGTTATATTTTACAATTTCGAGCTGCTTGTGTGGGTGTTATGCTCCTGTCAACTGGCTATGTGTGTGTGTTTCTTATGTGTGGCACCACATGTCATACATAGCACAATACACATGCTCAGTACTAGTTTTTCATGATGGTATTAACTATTCGTGAGGGGTGTTCATGCAACCCCACAGTGTGCCGGAATGTATAGGTCATCACGTAGCCCTGACATGGATATGGTGAAGGATGGGGACCTGTGCAGTGTGCAGCCAGGGGGAGTATCATTGCTACATTTTGTTGTTAGAGAATAGCCCAGTAGGCAAGTTGAGCACTGAATGTGTGGGTGGATTGTGTTTTACGAGGTTTTTCAGGGGGGACATGGCATATCTAGCTGATGTTATCTCAACATATGCCACATGCCTCAGCTACAGGCTGTGTATGTGTGTAGGGCAGGAGAGTACAGTCCACATCAACAACTACCTTGCGGACCCTAGCGAGGGAGATTATGTCCGCATACACACAGAGACTTAGGTGAGAGTTATTTTTTTAAAGTGCACATATAGAAGAGGCGGAGCCAGCACGACTGCAGCATGGCGGTGTGAGTGAGTCTCTCCCGAGTCCCATCAAAGAATCCTGATCATCTCAGCTATTATTTGGGGAACAAGTTGGTCTGAAATATTGAAGTGTCCTGAGAATATGTCTGGAAGCAAACATACCCGACTAGAATTCCCGAATCCGGCGTCAGCGGGTACAAAAAGAACTAAGTCAGACCCGTTGTCCCCGCACAAAATGGCGCCCCATCAAGAAGCTGCGGAGGGATGCAAGAGCTTTTAAAGGAGGTACGGGCAATTCTAAGTCAGGTAGACGCTAATGGTGATGCCCTTAATGCTGTGCAATCGGATCTAAAGGAATTGAGCGCTCAGATGCAGTCCCTAACGCACAGAGTAGAGAAAATGGAGGGGGCCGCTGAAGAATATGAAGAACGTTTTGCTCAACTTCGGAGAATCCTGCACAAAATAGATTGGCTGGAAAAGAACTATGAAGACATGAATAATAGAGCGTGACGCAACAACATTCGGATCGTTGGCCTCATGGAAGGGGTGGAGGGGGGAGACCCGATTAGGTTCCTGGAAACGCTAATACCTAAACTGCTTAAAATTGAGTTCTCCCGTCCGCTAGAGTTAGAGCGGGCCCACCGCATTCCCCCGGTGCCCAGTTCACGAGGCAAGACGCCGCGCCCGATGATCCTGTGTGCTTTGCGGCACCAACAAGCAGTACAGATTCTCACGGCTGCTAAGAACTGTCGACAGCTACTGTATGAGGGCCAAAAGGTAGCTTTCTACCCAGATTTTAGCAAACCTACTGTGGAAAAACGGAAGCAGTTCCTTGCGTTGAGGCCGTATCTGCAGAGGCTGCAGGCAAGATATGGCTTAATCAACCCAGCCCGCTTCAAAGTCACATTGAATAATGTGACCAAGTCGTTTGAAGATCCGACATTGTTGGCACAATATATTGAAGACCAAGAAGCGCTTCTCATGCATACTTAACTGTTCTACTGGCACCTGTCACTTTTACATTTATGTGTCCCCATGTGGCTCGTGGGCCTTAGGTCGTTGCTGCATGGGCCAGATTTTGCCCTCAGTGTTGCTGACTGACGGTCTGATCAATATGTCTGAGATTACCCTCGCTACTATGTCTGAGTGTGGACGGGCCGTCAGACCAGAGGTCTCTCATAAAATATGGAGGCGGCTGGTGCTGGAAGCTTAAATCTCAGCTGAGCTGTGTTATATGATGTGTAGAATTACCTCTTCGGGGCTGGGATCCGCTATGCAGTGCTAGTCTTGCTGTCTCGTCCAGGTGGTTGCGGGGTGGGTGTTGTGGGGTGGGTCGGTTCTCAGAGGGAAGTAATGGGTAGTGATTTTGTGTGTTATTCAGTGCAAGCCTTTATTGTAAATATTGTTATATCTGATCATGGCTAGCGAGTTAAAACTTATATCTCTGAATGTAAAGGGTATTAAGACACCAATGAAGCGAAAGAAAATATTAGCATATTGCATGAAGCAGCGGGCTGATATAGTCTTCCTCCAGGAGACTCATCTCTCTGCTTTGGAGACCAGGAAACTGGAGGAGGGGAGGTTTGTGTTAGCTGGCTGCTCCCCGGCAGATAAGAAGAGAAATGGGGTTGCTATCTTGGTACGTAAGAAGTTGGGAGCAGTGATTATGCGGTCCAGCTGTGATATTTCAGGACGGTGGGCCATAACATTGCTCCAGCTTGGGAAATTTAAGTGCGTTTTAGTAAATGTGTATGGTCCTAATAAGGATGATCCTGACTTTTACTGTGTTCTGAACTGTGCTTTACAAAGGGAAAGTGAGGCTCCTATAATACTGGGAGGAGATCTCAACATGGTTAGAGACTCGCTAGTGGATCGTAGTCCTGGAGGGTGAGCAGGCTGGCGAGAGCTGATATTGCTCTCTCTAGTCTCATGGAAGATTGTGGGTTAGTAGACATATGGAGATTGTTACACCCGGTAGATAAAGAGTACACTTTCTTCTCCCCAGTCCATAGCTCTCTTTCTCGTATAGATTACTTTTTAGTCTCAAGGTCTTTGGTTGCGAACAGCTGTGAAGCGGATATTCTGAGTATGACTATTTCAGATCATGCTGCGGTCATGTTGAAGATCGAGGTGCAAGATACTGCTCATCTAGGCTCATCCTGGTCATTTAACAGGGCCTGGCTGGCGGAGCCCGCCTTTCTAGAGGAGTTGCGTTCCACCATCAGCTCCTATTTTAGTGTAAACAAGGTAGAGGATACGGCAGGGTGGGCCTGGTGGGAGGCTTTCAAGGCCTCGCTTCGGGGAACCATCACTAGTTATAAGATTAAAGAAAATAAAAAATGGAAAGCCCAACTAGCAGCTTTGGAAGCCCAAATTAAGGCTGGGGAAAGGTTATGGATTAAACATCCCAACGCTGATATCCTGCGGAGTTTGCAAAAGTTGAGGCTTGAATACAATGAGATCTTGAGCTCCGAAGTGGAGCATCATATGATGAAGCAATCAGCTCATTTTCATGTCGAGCGCAATAGGGCTAGTAAGTTGTTAGCGAGTACCATTCGAGGGAAGCGTGAAAAATCGAGAATTATCTCTCTCATTGATGATAACCAGGCCCGATTAGTAAATGACGAACAGATTTTGCAAGAGTTCTCACAGTATTACACCAAGCTGTACTCCACGGAGGTCAGTGCGGACCCAGCAGCTGTTGAAAGCTTCCTGGGGAAGCTAGCACAGCCTAAATTGACGATGGTGCAAGCTGGGAAGCTAGGGGAGCTTTTCTCTTCCAAGGAAATTCGGTTGGCAATCAAATCTATGCCGAGGGGCAAGGCGACAGGCCCGGATGGGCTGCCATCGGAGTTATATAAAGTTTTAAGCGATGAACTAGTTCCATTCCTAGCGATCTATTATGAGTGGTTAGTACAGGAACAGGAACACATCGGCAGCTTTTCGGAAGCTACGATTGTAGTTCTTGAAAAGCCTGGTAAGGACCCAAATTTTGTTACCAACTATAGGCCCATATCCTTATTAAACACAGATTATAAGGTTTACGCCAGTATGTTGGCAAAACGACTAGCTAACTATATTGGAGATTTAATACACCCTGACCAATCCGGGTTTATTCCCGGTAGAGCGACAACAGATAATGCTAGATTACTTTGTAATTTGCTGGACAGGGCCGCAGGAGAGGATTCACCATATATAGCCCTTTCTCTTGATGCCGAGAAGGCTTTTGATAGGTTGGAGTGGCCCTATCTTTTTTCAGTACTGGAATGGTTTGGCTTAGGGGAGGAGTTCATACAGAAAGTTTGCGTACTGTATTTACATACAAGTGCTAGGATACTTGCAAATGGTATGCTGTCTCGCTCCTTCTCCCTACATAGAGGAACTCGGCAGGGTTGCCCTCTCTCTCCGTTGCTTTTTAATCTAGCATTAGAGCCCCTGGCTATTGCCATTAGACAAAGTCCAGACATAACGGGTTTCCCGTTCTGGGAAGTGCAAGTGAAACTTTCGGCCTTCGATGATGATCTTATTCTGTTTATGCAATTCTGCGAAGTACCTCGGTTCTTGACGTTGATCGCAGCTTATTCGTGCCTTTTGGGATATAAAATTAACTGGGCCAAATCAGTCGCATTTCCGCTTAACAGCTGTTCCAACTCTAGTATGATGGCCTCTTTCCCCTTTCGTTGGGAAACAGGATGCATTAAGTACCTGGGAGCTTATTATTGTTCCTCATGGGAGCGTATGATATGGGAAAATGTTGAGGGGCTCTTTCAATTAATACACAGCAAAACCTTGGCTTGGTCCCCCTTGCGTTTCACATGGTGGGGCAGGTTGGAAATTATAAAAATGATATTGACACCCAAAATTAATTACATTCTAGGCATGCTTCCTGTCACCCTCCCATCAAAAGTGTATTCGGACATAGAGAGAAGTCTCCTGTCCTTTTTATGGAATGGGGCCCAACAGCGAATCGCAAGTAAGAAACTAAAAGCCCCCAAGGAGCAGGGTGGTGTCCGCTTCCCAGACTTCCAATGGTATCACCATGCCCTTTTGCTGAAGCAGGGGGCGAGGTGGCTAGATAGTGATAGAAATGAATGCAACCCTAGCTGGTTAGCAGTAGAAATGTATATGGCTAGTCCCTATCCATTAAAGTATATGCTGGGGGCCTTGTGCCCTGAAAATGTTGTGGGGGGAAGTCCTTCGGGCCACGCAGGAGGCTTATTTAGCATTAGCGCAAGTTGCGAGCAATGACAGTCTGCCCTCTAGGACGACCCCAATATGGTGGAATCCTCAAATTAGACTTGGAGGACAGAAGATTGCCTGGTGCAAATGGCAGGCACAGGGAATATGGGTTGTGGACCATTTGATTGGTGGAGCTGGGTGGAAACGTTTTGCTGATTTCCGTGCGGAATTTTGCCTCCCGGAATCCTGTTTTCTCCGCTGGCTGCAGCTTAAACATTGTATGGCTGCGAAAAATATTGTGCCCAAGGCGTTGCCAACTGAGTCTGGGATTTATAAACGACTCAGGGAGATGCTTGAACAGATGGGCCAGGTGTCTAAGATATATGATATGTTTCGGTGGTATATTTCAAGCCAACTGGCGGGTTTAACCAAGGTATGGGAGGCGGAGACAGCTTGTTTGTTGCCTCCCCCCTCCTGGAAAATTCTATGGGGTCCTGTAACAAGAGTCTCGAGGTCAGCTGCAATAACGCAATCAATGTTCTTCTTTCTCCATAGGGCCTATGTGACCCCTGTAAAACTTTCTAAATGGGATAAATCAGCCACTGGCAAATGCTGGTCTTGTCAGAATGAGCTTGGCACATATGCCCACATGTTCTATGATTGCCCACTAGTGTTTAAGTTTTGGGTGGGTATATGGGGCAAAATCCAGACTGTCTTGGACATCTCAGCTGAGCTATCTAGAAATGTTGTCTATTTGAGATCGCTCCCTTTGGGAATTTCCAAAGAGAAGCTCTTTTTGTTAAATTAGATGATAGCTGTAGCTGTTAAAATGATTTTATCAAACTGGAAAAACTTTCAGCATTTGCACCCAAACAGATGGTGGGGTCCTTCTCCTTGTTTCTTTACTTGTTGGGTTGGAAAACAGGGTTCTTCGTGTTGTAACGTAACATTATTTGTATTGCTGTATTTACCGAATAAAGAGATTTTCAAAAAAAAAAAAAAAAAGGTGCACATATAGGCTATCCATGCTTTGACATTCTCACTGTCACACAGTGGGATGACATGCAGCCATCATGGTCAGGTCACAAACAGACATGGGGGTGTGGTTTTGCTGACGTGATGCAGACATTGCCATCTATTTGTGCACATCATCAGCACACAGCTGTCAATATTATTCAAGGTATGAGATGTACACACCAGGATATGTATTTGGCCAGTGGATACAGGAGGTGTGCCTGCATATTTCCGTGTGTTACAGCAATTGACAGTGGGGTAACAGACAACATTGCGACACCAGTACACACGGAGAGGGGGCATTGGTGTCAATATGGGGGACCCAGGCTAATATTGCGACCTTGGGGTAAGGCAGAAACATGGTGGGAGCAGACACCTCTATTGACCAGTGTGTACAACAACAGAGAGGTAAGGGAGTGGACAGAGAGATTACGGACACCTGTAGTTAGCCTCCGACACCTCCGTGCTGCCTCTCACATGTGAGAGATCTGTACAGTGTGATAGTGAACAGTCAGTCAGTATGTGATGTTGTGGGGTCTGACAGCTGGGGACAGGAAGGTGCAGTGTGTGTTGCACAGCTAGAACATGACATATGTTTGTTTCTCTTGTGTTTCCCACTGCACAGGACATACTTCGTGAGGATGCTGTTGCTGTGGTGCATTGGCACGTGACTGTACATCAGCCAAAATGCTGTGGTCCGGGGTAGGTGGATCTACAGCTACATTGTCTGTGCCTGCAGTCAGGAGGAAAACATGTCCTCAGTGATGTGTCATATTGGGCAGATGTAGTGGTTCACTTTTTTTCCTTACGCCTCCCTAACCCATATCTTGCTGTTGTCACACATATCCCCATGTGTTTGTGTCCAGTATGTCCTCTGCAACACTGTCTCTGGGACATGTACAACAGAGCTGCATGTGTGTGGAGGTCTTTTCATTTTTGGTGGTGGCCTACACTTGCTCCCTACCCCAACATTGTACCATCAGCCAACACCAGGGTATCACTGCATGTCACTGGGCCTTTATGTCTACAAATCTCCACTTGTGCACATGCAGGCCATGTGTTACAGCTGGCACACTGACCTTAGCATACTGTGTGGGTGCGTGTTTATGGGTTGGCTGTGTGATGATGCAGTGTTCAGGCATAGTACATTATCATGTGCTGTGAGAGGTCTGTGCACCTGGGGGGCGGTGGTGACTGTGCTACCTCTACCGTAGTGCTGTTTACCTTGTGAACATTCTCGACATGTGTTGTGTGCTGTGAGCAGAACTGTGTCTTGTGTTTTGAGGGACCACTGTTGAGCAGGTTTTTTTTTATCTCAGATATCGGCATAATGTGGACATGCATCAACAGTGGCTTGACATGGTGATTCTACATGTTTTGCTGACATTGTCTCCCTTCACTGTGACCTGATATGGCTGTTGAGTCGCTCAAGGGATCGATGACGTACACCTGATGCACACACAAGGTAGGTTGCACCTTTGTTATTTGGGGGATTACATCTGCCTTTACCTGTTGATGATTTACTGTTTGTCTCATGTACATGTCATTTTGGCTCTCTGTTCACAGAAACAGATGCATATAGTGTGTGGCTGTGAGACGCCTGTGTGACATAAGCATGGACATGACCATATCCATGTGACACCCGTGTCTGAGTTTGCGATTCATGATGTCACCAATATGTGGTGCATTTTGTGTTGATATCATGTCATGTTTGCCTTTGCATCCCTTTCTTCTGTATTTCCTAAGGTGTGACTCTCTGCAATTTGTGCTGTTTTTGCAAGGTGTCTAACAATACAATACTTATCTTCTCCTGACACAGGGCAGAGGACAAACCGGACACATCTCTTACAGTGCATCTGGCATCGCCATCACCCACCTGTTGGGGGACACAACACCATGGAACTTTTTGTGGAGAATTGTGCCATTGGATGTTTGACCTCTGAGAGTGGGACACATGCCTGGTATGGACAGTATTACTCTTGGACTGCTGCTTTGCCCATGACAGACCTGTCCAACACACTGTTGCTGCCATGTTCTGGCTGGGAGTCCTGCTCATTGCAGAGGACACACATGAACTTTCAAGGACTGTGGCATATTGGAATGTGACACTTGACTATGCATGCCCAGGGTTGCAAGGACAGTTTTAACCTGACCTGTTGGATTGCAGATACACTTTGCACTTTGGACGCTGTGTACTGATCCCCACGTGTGCAGCAGGGACTGACATTGTCACTGTATGTTGTACATTCCTCCATAGTTGTGTTGTTATTGTGTTTTGGCCATGTGTGTGACATGGCACACAGGATACGCTCATCTGTTTGTCTCAACACAAGCATACAGTCATGTTTGTGGCATAGGGGCAACGATAGAGCGGTCCTATTGTCTATGTCCACCTGCTCTCCACCTGGACATGATACAGGTTTTGCCACAACAACGCTTTCATGCACAACACCATCCCGGATTGATGTTTGCAATGGCCAAGGGTGTTTACGTGCATGTGTGGCATCACTGTATCATGTTGGTATGTGGATGGTGCTTGTGCATATGACTGACTATGTTTATGAACCACAGCATGTGGACCTATGGCTTCTGTGTGGTTCACTGTAAGATGTTTTCCCATCATTTCCATCTTCACATGCTGGTTCTTGTGTTTGTTTACTGTACAGACGTGACAGTCTGCATGTATGTACACACCTTGCATTGCACGTCTGCACGGTCCTGTTTATCCCCTGCGGTAACGACACTCACATTGCCCCATTATATTTGGAGTGTGGCAGTGTGGGTGTCCGTTGTCCTCCTTCAATCTTGCATTCCATGTACCGTGCTATATGTGGCCAAACACTGTCTACCCAACAAACAGTGCAGGGGGACCTCCTTCATGGTGTTATCTCTGCAGGTTTCTGCAGGTAGTTTAGTTTGTATTCTCTCTGTGTTCATGTGCCTCTGCTACCTGTTAGCATATGCTCATTGTGCTTTTGATGATTGTTTGGGTCTACATTGTTGCAGCTTTGATTCCTAGATCAGGCATTAGGTGAGAGCTGAAACATTACTTTCAGAATGTGTTTTTAACATTAAAACATTGTGACAACATATGCTGTTTTCATTTGTGTGTCTCCTGTGTTGCCAGATGGATATGTTTTGAGGGACAGGTGATGTGTGTTGGGTCCTCATCATGCAGCGCCTACTGTCTACATGCACTCATATGTGCGTAACACATTTGAGGCATGCAGCAGCAGGTAGGGGGTGGGGGCCTGCTGCCCAGTGCATATCATGCACCTGATGCACATTATATCTCCTGCCCTTCATTTGTGGTCAAGCCAGTGACCTTTCTGTAGGATGTGGGTTGCTGCCCTGCTAAATGTGTTTCCGTCTTTCACCAGGGATGCACTCACCTTGATATTATGATGGCAGTGTCTACACTATCTGTGATGAATAACCCAAATAAAGATATGTATTTGACAGACATTTGTCTCTTTTGCTGCTTGATCATGGTGACAAACATGCAATGCAATGTGTGCCTTTGAATCAGTCCTGAAGGCCAGCAATAAGATGGATCGATATAATAACAGTATCTATGGGTGCCACTCTGTCAACAATGAGCCGACTGACTGAAGACCGAATGCAGTTTAGGACAAATATCCAGAGGATCGCCATAAGTCAACACCAACTCGACAGCACTTAACCATAATAACAACCATGCTAATGTGCACCTATCTACAAATATATGGATAGGTGCATCCACATCATATTAACAGTGATCATGTACAAATGTATCACATCTGGTTTACCAATCATTATGTCTATTTTTATTTTTATTTCACTTTATATTA
This sequence comes from Ichthyophis bannanicus, assembly GCA_033557465.1. Taxonomy (NCBI): domain Eukaryota; kingdom Metazoa; phylum Chordata; class Amphibia; order Gymnophiona; family Ichthyophiidae; genus Ichthyophis; species Ichthyophis bannanicus. The sequence continues at coordinate 457,234,967 of CM066035.1, forward strand.
TTTGTTATGATTATGCTTTAACTATAATTTTAGTCTATTGTGAACTACTTAGATATGTAAATGTATTTGTACTATAAAAATTGGCCTCTAAGGGAATAGCAACCTGATTGCAAGTTTATTTCATATATTTTGTGTTTGTTTGTCAATGATCTACAAAAAACTATAGTTAATCTATTAATAAAGCCAGGTTTACTCACTTGCTGATGCAAATACCTAATTGATCTTTGCCAGTATTTAATATGATTTTGCAATTTATGGCACATATCTTATGTTTTTTTGGCTGCTGCATGAAGAGTGAGCTATGGAAGCTGATCCTAGGTGTGTTGAAATATCCTTCATTGTCCTCTAATGGGGTGCTGGGGGAAGTATATAGATGAACCTTCTGCTGCTCGAAGGAGCATAATCTGTGAATCTGGAGTAAAGAAAGGGCAGGGAGTATGCTTTGCAGCTAACACGAGTATTGTTAATACTCAATACCTGTGTTTTGTGTTACTGGCTACGTCATTAGCGCATGGTAGTGGCTGATGACTAAGGTCCCTTATTAACAGTACAGTGGCCTTCCCCTAAGTGCCAGAATCACCATTCCTCATTCAGATACCATGAAATGTTTGCATGTAATGTGAGTTAACCTTTGCAGTTAAGCAACGACCGCAAAACCTTAATATGGTTTAATATATAGGCTACTTCATGTATGTAAGGAGAAAGTTGCCACTTCGTTTGGATTCATATAAGTTGAATATATAATGCAGATAGCAGCATATCAAGCATTTCTTTATCACCCTATCCTTTGATAAAATAATGCAAAAATGTTTAATGTATTATGCAAATGATATGAAAGATAACAGAGGTACACTACCAAAAAACTGCCTCCAGTTTTGCAACTGATTCCTATAGATTTTGGGGTGCTGAATCCAGGAAAAATAGCCAAAATGTTCCATCACGTCATGTTTTCTTGCAAAATTAGATTTCTTACCCATATAAGGAATGTTCACATAATTTCTTTTTAGCCGACTGCAGTTTATTTTCTTGGCCCAAAATAGAGGTTGTAATGGTTAACTAACTAGAAACACTCCCTCATGATATTTTAGAGTGTTTTGTATTCATTTTATACATTAACAGGACAATTGGGAGGCGGGGGGCTAAATCCAGTACTCGCGCTGGCGCATGTTCTTTCCTGTTCGCCTCGCCTCGTTCGCTCGCTCAAACACGGTGGTTGCGACATGAATGTTCCTGTCAAATTTCAGTTTCTAGCAAGTTCATTATTACCTTTTGTTTGCTCAATCGTAATCCAGCTTTATTCCGAAGTGGTTCACTACAGTTGCAGTTTGCAGTGCTGTGTATTTGTGATGGCTCACAGAGCCAGAGGTTGCGTCAACTCTCCGGACAGTTTTTGTTTTATTTGTGGGGAATATACCGTGAAAAAGCGGCAGAGGAACATTTCTGCATTTATTAAAAAAGTATATTTCGCCTATTTCGGTTTGAAGTTAGGCGATCAAGACAAACCGTGGGCTCCTCACAAAGTGTGCAAGACATGTGAGGAAGATCTACGCTTATGGATGAAAGGTAAAAAACAAGCATTTCGTTTCGGAATACCTATGATGTGGCGTGAACAAAGAGACCACAGCAGTGACTGCTATTTTTGCTCTTGCATTGTGAAGGGATACAACTTAAAAAATAAGAACGTAATAAGTTACCCCAACCTTCCCTCAGCAATTAGGCCTATGCCTCATAGCAACGAAGTACCTGTGCCTGAACCACCAAAATCTTTGGATCATATTTGTGTGGACGGTTCTGATCATGATGAGACTCATCAGATGGCTTTTCCCGATGAGTCCAGTACTTCCGAGTTTGAAACTGAACCAGATCCGAAACCTGAACTTTTCTCTCAAGCTGAATTGAATGATTTAGTCCAGGATTTAGGACTCCCAAAAGATGCTGCCCAACTGCTAGGTTCTCGGCTTAAACAGAAAAATCTATTGTCACCAGGAACAACTTTTTATTGGTACCGCAACCGCGAGACACAATTTTTGAAGTATTTCAGCAAAGAGGAAGATTTGGTATTTTGCAACGATATATACGGAGTGATGGAAAAGTTTAAACTCAAGTATGATCCTGCTGAATGGCGGCTGTTCATTGATTCGTCCAAAGACAGCATAAAAGGTGTTCTTCTTCATAATGGCAACACATTCGCTTCAGTTCCTATTGCTCACTCTGTTATTCTCCAAGAAAAATACGAGAATTTGGCCCTGATTCTTCAGAAGATTCGTTATGATGAGCATAAGTGGATGATTTGTGGAGACTTTAAAATTCTATCCATGCTATTAGGGCAGCAATCCGGTTTCACCAAATATCCCTGCTTCCTTTGCTTGTGGGATAGCCAGGCCCGCGACCTACACTGGGGGAAAAAAGACTGGCCAATTCGGGAGTATTTGAGACCCGGTGAGAAAAATGTTCTTCATGAGAGCTTGGTACCTCGTGATAAAATTCTATTACCACCTCTCCACATTAAGTTGGGTCTCATTAAGCAATTCATCAAGTCCCTTCCAAAAGATGGTGAGTGCTTTCGGTACCTTTGCTCAAAGTTCCCCCGACTTTCTGAAGCAAAGCTAAAGGAAGGAGTGTTTGTTGGCCCTGATATAAGGAAACTCATTTCAGATGGAGCATTCGCTGAAACGATGTCTGAGAAGGAAAAAGAAGCCTGGGATTCCTTCAAGGATGTTGTTCTCAAATTCTTGGGGAACAGGCGGGATGAGAACTATAAGGATATTGTTGCCAGGATGCTCAATGCCTTCAAAGAACAAGGCTGTAACATGAGCCTGAAAGTCCATTTCTTGCACTCCCATGTGAACTACTTTCCCGAAAACTTGGGGGCGTACAGTGAAGAACAAGGTGAAAGGTTTCACCAGGACATCAAGGACGCAGAGAGAAGGTACCAAGGAAGATGGAACACCACTATGATGGCTGATTTCTGCTGGTTGCTGCTGCGGGAAACCCCAGATGAAAAATACGCCAAGCAGCACACCAAGAGAAGCATTCGGGGGAAGAAGAAACGGGCCCACCAGGAGATTGATTGACCCAAGAATGACTTTAAAATCTAAACTGTGTTGACAAATATCGTGTTTTTACTAAACTTTGAAATAAAAATTTGCTAGTTATTACCACAGTGTCGGATCTCATTTATTAGAATTTTATTTTTACACCATCGGGTGTTTGTCTTCATGTATTGCAATGGTGCGGTTTGCGTTTTCTATTCTTACATACATACCTGTACAACATTTTTTGCACATTTCTTTGCTTTGCTTTGTGTCTAACCTCGCTCTTCAATGTGGCTGTTTTAAGTGCAGACAATTTTGCTACCATCACAGTGTGTTTTGTTGACATTACTCTATTCTTATGTGCTGCCTTGTTACAATTTTCTTTATTCTTATTTGAATAACTACTAAACAATTAGTATAAAGAATTCGTCCAAGAAACTTTTATCTCGATCGCACTCAATCTGAAACGTTCACCTCAAACTGCTAACCCAATGTAGCAAAAAATCTGTACGTGATGGAGCAAATTGGTTACCAGATTTGGATTCAGTGCACCAAAAAACGTAAAAATCAATCGAAACATTAGAGGCAGTTTAAAAAAAATTTTTTTTAGTGTACCTGTGTAATCTGTACTAAATATACTAAAAGCTGCACACTCTACAACATAAGATATTTATGCAACACACAGAAAATATTGAGCAATAAATGAGAAACTGTTGCAAACACAGTTTGCATAATGAACCCTGTGTTAATTGCCACCACATTAAATATGGAAGAAATGATCACATTTACCCATGTTCAATGTACTGGCTTCTATGTTTGGTCTAACTATTGCTGAATTTAAAAAAAGGATACAATTATATTTCAGGTTCAAAAAACTTTATTTTACAGTGAAGCTAAATTGTATTGTTATTATAAAATAGAAAAACTTTAAGGAATACATGACTGCAAAAAGAAAAATGTTTCATCATGTTCTTTTGACTTTGAATGCTGAAATGCAGCTGCTTTGTGTGACCAAGCAGCACTTGATTGATGTTTAAAATATTGACATTTAAAATCTGGTTATAATCCACCTCTTTCCTGCATTTAACTTTTTTTATTTGGTAAGTGACAAAGAATTCATGTAGCAAAGAAAATGTTAGCCTTTTTCCAAGAAAAAAGGGAAAAGAGGTATTTATAGCAGGCAGTAGTTGAACATGCTGTGTTAGTGTGCTTCCTTTTGTTTTTCAGAGAGCTCTATAATAAGCCCTTCCTCACGCCCACCAAATAGCAGCAGGCTTAATCTCAATAGTTATAAAGTCAAGAAGTGGCAGAAGAATGTTCATGGTAAAGTCCAATGTACTATTGTGTGCAAAGGATTATGAACGCTTTTTAATCTGAAAGGCAATTGAAGAATTTAAAATCCATCTTTTTTTCTTGGAAACAAAGTACAGTGCTCAAAAACAATGAAGATAATGAATCATAAGGTCTGTGTTGTCACTCTATTGATCTTGCAAATAGTTTGGAAGTAGGTTCTAGTATCAAAACTATCATTACACAAATGGCAATCCATGAAAAACAAGGGAGAGGGGGTAGAATAGGCTGAGCAATTGGGGCCATGACCTGATGAATATTTTGCCAAACACAGTATTAGCAGATGTTGAGAGCTGGGCTAGAGATTGATTTTTTGGCCCCTCCAACCAAAGTATTCAACTGTTCCCGATGAAAACCAAAAGAAAATCAAAGACCAATCACAACTTCTGTCTTCTTGTAAACTTGAGGGAGGAGTGGCCTAGTGGTTGGGGCAAGGTACTACAGGCCAGAAGGTCAGTGGTTCAAATCCCACTAGAGGACAGCAACCTTGGGCCGGAAGGACTGGGGTTTCTAGTCCCACAGGTGCTCCTTGTGGTCTTGGGCAAGCCGCTTAACCCTCCATTGCCCATGTTCCCTGTAAGTATTAGTGTATGTGTCTTATATCCCCTCGTGTTAAATGTATCCCCCAACCACTTTGACCCAGTGAAAAGCAGGATATAAATGCAGCTAAATACAATAAACTTCTTGGGTCACAGGAGCGGTTCCCTAAGCTCTTATGAACTTATGGGCAAGCCACTTAACCCTCCATAGCCCATGTTCCCTGTAAAATAGTTATCTCCAAGTTATAATGCCCTGTTCAATGTAATTTCAGTTTGTTCGATGTAAACCGCACTGATGCAGAATAGCGCGGTATATAAGAGAATGTAATAAATAAATAAATAAATAATTCTTGCCTTTTAGATGGAATAAAAGGAATATCTGAGCCTGGATGATGCCTATGTCCTTCCAAGCACCAGTGAGCTTTTCAAGCATGGATCTCTTGTCTCTTCTTGGTCTGCATGGTCCTCTGCTGACTTATCTCTCCTTTTAGACTGCAGTATACCTGGACCCATGTAAATTTATATCGCCCTCTGATGTAAAAGAGGGGATTCATAGACTTTCACACCTTTGAACCATAGCAGAATCAATCATGGCACTAACACTCAAATAGGCCATTTTAGAGCTGTCAGTCTAAAAGGCACTAGGCCCACAAGGGAGCTCACACACTTGCAGTAACAATAAGATAAAAATGAGAAAGATGTAGAAAAGAAGTCCTTTATTAACATGAACACCTTGACACGGCCACGTTTCAGCTACTGCCTTCTTCAGGGAGGAACAGGAGATGAGTACATAAGGAATATAAATAAGAGAGATGTTGTTAAATGATACCATAAAAATCAAGACGGAATAAGGAAGGGGTGACTTCCAAATTTAGGGAAGAAGAGAGGAAGGGGGGGGGGAGAAGAAAGGGAGTTGGGAGGAGGGGGAAGAGTAGGGGGAGAGAAGGAACAGAGAGTATATTGTCAGAAACAACAGAGGACTTACTGTGGTGTAATGAAGGCTTCGTGAAATCAAGAGCTACAGCACACAGGCACCTGAGAAACTGTAATAGTGTTTGTATATGTGTAACAAAAGGGATAAAACAAAAATAAAACATATCATGTAATCGAACCTGTTTTAAAGAATGCGTAAAACCCTAAAACACCTCCAGGATAACACATCCAAGGGATATGTAAAAACACAGATTAAAAAGTACAGCAGACATAAAACCAGGCTAATAAATAACATGTAATTCAACTAAAAGGGGTAAAAGATAAAAAATCAAGTCATGAAAAAATCAAATAGAAGAAACAGTCACCAGGCTAAAAGCACAATTACATAAAAGGAAAATTAAAAAGTGTGCATAAAATTGCATGTAAAAATAAAGTACTGGGTAACCTGAGTCAAGGGGAATGAGCGTGAGGGAGGCAAACAGATGAAGAGCCTTGCCAGTTCTCTTTCATTTAAAGAAAGTAAAAAAATTAAAATAATGAGAACCAATACAAATCAATAAAAACATGATCTGGATACACTCCATACACAAAACAAAACAATGCAATAAAATCGACCTAAAGAGATGAATGTAAGAGTCATGGACAAGGATATCAAACTAAAGAACAAGGGGAGGTGAACCATAAAAAACTGGTGATGCACACTCTGCAAAGGATACTTGAAAGCAAGGGTGAGTACGCCAAAAGTAATAATAGGTGCAAAATTAGCTTATCAAAGGAACAGGGTCAAGAATGAAGTATGCAATGTCAATTAGTTAAAAGACAGCTGTGCAGTCAGATGACCACAAATACAGCGATATATAGCAAACATGTTATACCGAAATCTAAATAGCTCCAAGTGAAAGATGACTCTACTGAAGCCGTAAAGAAGGGGGATATTATGGGAATAACGATGCCTGCCCTAATCCACTTGTACCACAAAAAGATAGAGTGAAAATGATAATAAAACCTGGTGTAGGAACAAATAGTAGACTGCCAGAGAACTGACCTATCAGACAATCTTTTGCAGACACCGACTTGCATAAAAGTTAGTGGATAATTCAAACATATTAGAAACAGTGTAACCATGGATAAAAATGTGAAATTGTAAATAAAAATGTAAAATCAAGGTCTAAAACTGAAAACACTAGCCTGACAGTGAACCTGTGAATACAATCTTCATTGGTTGCGGAGAGCAATCACCAGAAATCAGTTAGAGACACTATTTTAAAAAGTATTTTGGTGCCAAAAGGGGCTTAAGGCAGAACAAATTGAAATAGTGAATAGTAGATGAAAACAAAGCATATCAATAAAATCTAGACCATGATATAATGGTATTCAAGAGTAACATCCTGAAAAATGGCACAAAAAAAGACAAAAAAGTAAGAAATTAAAAAAGAAGAAGGGAAATAAAAGCAATCTTGGGCTGCCGGCTAGTGGAACATCAGAACATATACACCTCTAATTAAAAAAAAAAAGGTCATATAAAATCACATAAAATGTGATCATTAGAGAAAATAAGAACAATTAAAACAATACATCAAATAAATAAAACCAGTATAAAAAAGGGAGTAAAAAAAAGAATGTCCAGTCAGGCAAACATCATAAAATCAAGTTAATAAAAATGTATAATAAATGTAAGTTGTGTAAAAAGCATTTCAAATAAAATCGAAAAGGTAAAATAAAAGATAGCATAAACAATCTTGACCACAGGGATGGCGGATAGGAGGGAACGAGGGGAAAAGGGAAGGGAAGGAAAGGAAAAAGGGGGTGGGGAAGAGGAAGTGGGAAGGGAAAGGGAAAGGGGAAAGGGGAGGGGGAAAAGGGAGGGGAAGGGAGTTTAAACACTAACTAAAAGACTAACATTTGTAAAAAGATAATCAACAGGATACTGACACTATTAAAAACTTTTGAGAACCTAGGTAAAACAAAGTGGGGGGAGGGGGGAAAGGAAGGGGATACCACTCAGATCTGGGTAGCTCAACTGGAGATCAGGACTACACTAGAGCGAGAAGGGGAGGAAGAAGGAGGAAAAGGGACATGCTAGGGATATAAAGTTTCTAGATGAAATAAATGACTGCTTCTTGGAGCAGCTGGTTCATGACAAGAGGGAAAGCCATTTTGGACCTAGTCCTTAGTAGAACACAAGATCTGGTGCAAGAGATAAGGCTGTTGTGGCCACTTGGCAATAATAACCATAGCATGATTGCATTTGATTTAATAAATGGAGGAAGGGTGACAAGGAAACCTTTAAACTTTCAAAAGAGAGACAATGATAAAATGAGAAAAATAATCAAGAAAGGACTACAAGAGGGATTGCTGTTTCTGGAGAGAGATCTGCAATTGTAAATATTTACTTCTGGAAATTGTTCTGAATGTAGGAGAAAAAAGAATTCTTTAGATTAAAGCTCATTAATCTATATAAATTAGAATCCAGTATATTTATTAAGTCAGCCAGGGCCCAGTATCAGCAAAGAGCTTTTAGGTTAAATTAAAAACTCAACAGGTAGTTTTCAGTTTAAGTTTATTTATTTATTTATTTATTTAACTAGGCTTATATACTGCTTTTCTACCAGTCAAAGTGGTGTACATTTAGATACTGTATATATATTTTTCCCTTGTCCTTGAAGGGCTCACAATTGGTTTTCTTGTATCTGAGGCAAAGGAGGGTTAAGTGGTTTCAGTTTAAATTCAGAAAGCAAAGAGCTTTCAGTTTAAATTTAAAAATCAGCAGAGAGCTTCTAGTTTAAATTTCATACTCAGTCAGGGTCTAGTATCAGCAAAGAGCTTTCAGTTTATTTTAAAATTTCAGCAGGTAGCTTTCAGTTTAAGTTTAAGACCCAGCAGAGAACTTTCAGTTTAAAGCTTGCACTTCAGGCAGTTCTCGTTCTAGGTATGGTTGTAGTCTCTACTGAATAATCTTGAGTAGAATCTTGCTGGCATGTGGGATCAAAGCAATTGTGCGATAATTTCCACAGTAAGTTGGCTCACCTTTATTTAGTATTGGTATAAACACAGATCTTTTCCAGTCAGTTGGCCATGATGTTTTCTTCCAAATTTCCTGGCAGAGCCTTATAAGTATGATAACAGTTGCATCAGATTGCCGTTAATACTTCAGTGGGAATGTCATCAATGCCTGGTGCTTTGTTCTTTGATAAGGCTTTCAATGCTGCTTCGACTTCTTTCATCACCAATAGTTCCAGATCATAAGGTACAGGTTGAAACGGCTGTTGGTTCATTTGACCTTTATGATATAAAAACTCTATATATTCTTTCCACCTTTTCTTGATCTTCTCAGCATCATTCAACATGGATCCTTGAGCATCTTGCAATATTCTAATTTGAAGCTGGAATTTTTTCTTTAACTCTCGTAGCTTTAGGAAAGCCAATCTTGTTCTTCCTCGAATAATTTCTGCTTTCTATTTCCTTGCATGTTTCATTGCCTAATTCACTTTACTATTGAGCAAAAGGCATTCGAAAATACAACTACTATCAGAGAACAGATAGAACACTGACTTAGGAAATTTGACAAATAGATATTCCTAATGGACACATTACCCAATCATATTACTAACTTAGATGACATTGAGGCCATCCTGAGGAAATGGAATGCTATGCTAAGTAAGGCAGCCTCTGCCCCCATGAAAAGAATAATAAAGATAGAAACTCACAACCATGGTACACACAGGATATGAGACCACTGAAGAGAAACTTAAGAAAGAACAAGTCCAAGCATGGTAATAAGAAAGACACACTTTATTTGTCTTTCCTATTACCACGCTTGGACTTGGTCTTTGCATCTATGTGGTACAATTGCTTCTCGTGGTGTTGAGAAACATAAGGAAGACAGAGATAAAATGGAGAATCACTAAATCACAGGTTGAATTGATTCATTACGTGGATACCCTCAAAGTATATTGACAAACCATTAATAATCTAAAGAAGGGCATTATGCAAGTATTCTCAAGAAATCACTCGGTCACCCGAGGTAACTCTTTTACATTGTACAAGATCTTGTCCGAACTCCAAAACAAAGATGAGCCTCGCAATAACAATTTGGATCCACAGTAATTTGCCAATTACTATGGGCCTGACCCACTTAATACATATTTTCACTTCCATGCTGGTGGAAGTGAAAATCCAGGTTAGCCTGGATACCCCGGCATCTGCAGAGGCTACATGGGTAGCAGCAATTTTTGATGTTACCCGCATAGTTACTGCGTCTTAAAGATAGGCGAGGAAAAACCTCGCCTAGCTTTAAGGTGCAGAGGGCTACATGGATAGCATCAAAAATCACTGCTACCCATGTAGCGCTTTCCTTCACCCCCGCTCCACCCCAGAACGCCCCCAACATGCCCCAATGCTATGTGGATAGCATCTGGGCACGCTAGGGACTTAGCCGGGATTTTTGAAGGACACTACCTGTGTAGGAGCCCTTTGAAAATCCCAGATAAGGCCTTTATATGGATAACTAAGGGAGTTACCCATGTAAAGGCCTGAAAATATCCGGCCCTATATGAATAAGCTGAAAAATCCTACTACTACTTTACTAATAGATACATTCAACAAACAGAACAATGTCAAACACTGGGAATCATTCTCTCTAACAAACACTGAACAAATAGAACAGTTTATCACATCAATCAACCCGACAACATCACACCTGGACTCATGCCCAGTAAGTTGGGTTGAATTAATGAGAGCTGAATTTATACCCTTCATCCAAAAAATAGTCAGCCTTTTGCTATCACTATAAGGGGTATGTTTACTAAACTGCGCAATTGTGCGGGGCGCACTTGAGCGTGCGCTAAGGTACCTTAGCGCATGCTAATAGTGCATTTTTGGTGCCCCGCACACGTGCATGCCGCACGCACAAGTGCGCGGCGCGCTGATGTGCGATAGAGGCGTGGAAAGGCATTTCGAGGGCGGAGGAAGGCTCCCGAGGGGCGGGGGGACAGGGTCAATGGGTGGAGAGTGGGAGGGGAGAGGCTCCCCGCACAGGAGCGGGGCTGAATTTCGGTCAAAAAAATACCGCGAGTGAAAACCTCGCATTAGAGCCGATTTAAAGGGAAGAGAAACCATTTACGTCCGCAATGTACAGCAAAACCGGGGAAACCTACAAACGTGAGCAGTGTGATACATGTGCACAGAACAAAATCTCAAATAAAACCTTAAAATGACCACAAGAAAAATTGTAAAAATTATAATTCAGCTGGGCAACAGTGATATCAATGGGCAACAATAAAAAACACTCCCAGGAAAGCTCCAAAAAAAAGAAATGATTTTTGGAAGGGTCTATGCTCCGTAGACTCTTTCAAAAATCACTTCATTTTATTGGAGCTTTCTTGGGAGTGTTTTTTATGTTGCCCATTGCTATCACTGTTGCCCAGCTTGGATTTGGTTTTTCTCCCCTTTTTTCGAGGTCATTTTTGAGGTGTATTTGCACTTTTGTCCCCATACAAGGTAAATGAGCCCACAGTAAAATTGTGCAGAGCAGGGTTTCTGATTCGTCCGGCCAGGTTTCCTATCTCCAGGGACTGCACTGTCTCAGTGGTCACAGTGTGGTACAGCGGACACAGCCAGTGCCTGTAAGACCAGAGGATCACAGGTTCAAATCCCAGTTGGGGCTCCTGCCAACCCAATCCCTGCAATTTTACCCACCACTAAACAGTGATAATACAGACACTCCCTTATTGCAGAGAACATAAGCATGTTTCCAACACCTATATTTTACCCTACACCACACACAAACCATAACAATGGGCATTACCTACAGCCGAGTCCCCCACATTCAGTCCTGGAGTGCCACCAGTCAATCAGGTCATATGCTTTTTCCCAGATAAGGACATGTCTGCATGTTGGCGGAAGGGTACAGGTGGTGGAGGGGGCAGTGGCTGCAAACCACAGCAGACAGTGGCCTAGGCCTGTGCAGGCTGGCACCGTCCACTGCAACAGACAGGCTCTGTTGGATGTACAGTCATGGACTCCCCAGGGAACATAGCATATCTGTGGCAACACAGTGGTGCAGTGCACACAGACAGTGTGTGCAAGAACAGAAGGTCACAGGTTCAAAGGCCAGCTGGGGCTACTGCCAATCCTGTCCACATATTTTTCCTACAACTAAGCCATGATAGTAAGGACAAACCTTTATTGCTGAGAACATACGCATGGTTAATACGCCTATATTTTACCACACCAAACACAGACACCATAAACAGGCGCATTACCTAGAGCAGAGTCTCCAAAATGCAGTCCTGGAGGGCCCCACACCATTCAGATTCCATGCTGCCTCTTATAAAGATGCCTGTGCTGCATATCTATGCACCACCCCCATGGTATGCTGATGTAGCTCATGCATATTCATGAGGGACAGCATGAAAACCCGAACAGTGTTTGGAACACCAGGACTGGAGTTGGGAAACTCTGCCGTAAAGCAGCAGCCAACAGGGCCAGACACACCCACACACACACCCACAGGCCCCATTGGTCAATGCCTCATGGAGAGGCAGGACATTGGGCCCTGCCTGTATCTCCCAATACTAGCAGTTGCATACCTTAGCAATGCCACCCTACACCTGGGTATCTGTTACACAGCTATCAAACGTTTCCTATGATAACTGGCAGATATCAATTCCTACGTTAAGCACATTTTGCTCATTGAGCTCCACCATAACAATCATTGTGATGTCTGCGGTGTGTGCTGCAGGTCTGGTCTCTGACAGTGTTTACCACCCTGGGGAGTGACCCCCAACAGTATTGAGTACCATATCCATGCCTGTACTGTGCCCAGGACTGGTTTGGTGGGTATGGCTGCTGAACTCCTCTATAGTAGCACAATGCTGGCATAGGTGTGGGGGTGGCTGTCTGTCTATCCAGTGTGTGGTGGCTGCAAACACCTTCCACAGCCCACACTGCCAGCAATGTTGCCATTATTGACCTGCCAATGTGCATAATGAGGAGCACGGTACCATGGGTATAGGCCAGACAGGGTGGCCTGGCCAGGGTGCATCTGCACAGGGCATAGGGCAATGACTGGGACATTTTAGTGCCCGGCCACCAACTACACAGACAGGGTGACCTCAGTATGTCCTGCTGAGAGATCACTCTCACCCTGACTGTGCAGTGACCACAGCATGGCTAGGCACCCCCATAGTGCTATATAGTATGTCTCTCACGTGATAGATATGGGTTTCCTTTTGGGGCCCAGTCACTGATTTATCTGCTTGCTGTGTATGCTGACATTCCAGTTCTGGGTGCATGCATCTCCACTGGAAACATGCACTATGGACTAACTAGCAAACTGTTTGCAGTTGGTATGTGTCTTGATGGAGTGGGTTGCAGGGTGCAGTGTCTGATTGCTTGCTGCAGGAGAATATCAGATAGGGGTGGGGTGCAGCTTACCATATCTAGGCTTAATGTCTGTCTGCTATTGTGTTATGGATGTGCATTGACTGCCCTGTGGGGTGTCTGTTCCTCAGCAGGACTGGGGTTGATGGTCCCCTCTTCTGATAGGAGACCCTGTTTACCACCCTCAGCCCTGGAGGAGGAGGGTGGTGGTACATAGGCCACCTAGGGGTCCATAGGGGCTACACCTGACTGAAACAGACAAAGAGATACAAGGTGTTTGTGCAGAAACTACCTATATCATACATTAACACTGCTTTGGACCTCCAGCATGGCCTCTTTCAGCTATGGCAGGTGTTGTGGACCTGGTGCTGGGCACCTCATTGCACCCTCAGGGTGAGCACAGTACCCGCACAATGTGACGGTGTGTAGCTACTCTGTGCCAGTAAAACACATGGTCAGTACCCCCTACCAGGCCGAGTTGCTGTGTGGGTGCACATGGTCACTTCCCCCTACCAGGCCGAGGTGCTGTGGGGGTGAATTGCCCATCTTGTGTTTATCTGTGGACAGCTGATTTGCATGTGCATTGCATCATGGATATGGGTGGGCTAACCCTATCCTGGTGACCACAGCAGACTGTCTGTGTGGTGACATGCAGGCTCTCTGCAGCCAGCCAGAGGCTTACTAGCAGTTATATTGCTGTAGCCCAATGGTTACATCACTGCCTGTGAAACCAGAGGTCATGGGTTCAAACCCACAGTGGGGTTATTTGATAGGGTTGTCCAACACATTATCTTTTTTTAATGTACATATTTTGATGCCAGCAAAAACACCCTCAGCGTTCTGTACCCATAAGGTGCCTCTGAGGGTGCTTTAAAGGGCGCCCTATAGGGCACCTTATGGTTCCCGTCCATATAAGGTGCACTATACATTATCCTGTGACGCAACTTATAGGGTGCCCTATTGGGGACATTTTAGGGTGCTGTGGCAATTTATAATGTGGTGCAATTTATAATGTGGTGCAACTTATAATGTGCCCTATGGAGTGCTTTATATGGTGCCTTATACGGCACCTTCAATTACGGCACGTGAGGGCGTGTTTGCTGGCAGCAATTAATAAAATATAAATAAAGTGCTGCAGGAAAAAATATGTACAATGCAAAGCTGATGTACGGGTACACAAGGAGGAGCGACCTCCTGCAGAAAAGTCCAATGAACACAAAGAGCAGGAGAGGGTGGAAGAGCAAGAGGGTCTTTATTGTTCAAAGGGAACCCCAACGCGTTATGGCAATGCCTTCCTCAGGGGGAGTGCCACCAAACACACACAGTGCAGAAACCCGTGCCAAAGACTTTTTGCATGCGAATAACACCCATAGGAGCATTAAAAAGTCAGACTCGTGGAGAAAGTGTCTTGAAGTGATCACATTCAGTTCAAATCAAAAAAATAGACGGAGTTGTGCTACCGTAGTCGCATTCCGTACAAATGAAAAGATTAGACTGACAGTTCAGTCTAATCTTTTCATTTGTACGGAATGCGACTACGGTAGCACAACTCCGTCTATTTTTTTGATTTGAACTGAATGTGATCACTTCAGGACACTTTCTCCACGAGTCTGACTTTTTAATGCTCCTATGGGTGTTATTCGCATGCAAAATGTCTTTGGCACGGGTTTCTGCACTGCGTGTGTTTGGTGGCACACCCCTGAGGAAGGCGTTGCCGAAATGCGATGGGGTTCCCTTTGAACAATAAAGACCCTCTTGCTCTTCCACCCTCTCCTGCTCTTTGTGTTCAATGCAAAGCTGATGCCACAGCCAGCCTTACGTATTAGGCACCCTGGGGAGCAAACTCATGACCCCTGTATCAGCAGTCAGTGCCTTAACCATTGTGCTCCACTGCTGCTCCTCCTTGCCTGTCAGCACACCTACTTATGCTTTTCATTCCTTAAACTGCACAGTGCTGCCATAAAAAACAGTACTCTGACCTTGCGGTACCTCATACGGCACCCTCTAAAGCACCCTATAAACAACATTCTAGGGTGCCTTGGCTGACAGTGCACCTTAAAATGTGCCTTATAGGGCGCCTTATGTTAACATGCTTTGAGAGTGCGTTTGCTAGTAGTGATAATTAAAATAAACATAAAATGACTCCAAAAGCAATCTTCCCCATAATATGTAATGCCTCAGCTAGCCTTGTTTATTGGGCACTGTGGGGGATTGAACCCTTGACCCCTGCACCATTGGTTAGTGTCTTACCCATTGTGCTGTGGTTCTGTTCCTGTGTTTGCACATTAGTGCGCCACCTTATGCCGCCAAATATTAAATAGCCTCCTAAATCAATAGCACTCTGCCTAATGCCCATCAGTGTGCCCCCTTATGCAGCACAATATTGGACTAGCTCCTAAAGCAATGCCTCAGCCAGCTGTCTGCATTAAGCACTGTGGGGGATTGAACCCCTGATCCTTGCACCATTGGTCAGTGTCTTACCCTTTGTGCTGTGGCTTTGCTCTTCTGCTTGTAAATCAGCGCGCTGCTTATGTCGTTCAGTATTAAAATGCCTCCGAAAACATCAGCATGCCGCCTTATGCAGCCCATTATTTAATTGCCTGCTAAATTAATGCCTCAGCCAGCCGTCTTCATTGGGCACTGTGGGAGATTGAACACCTGATCCCTGCACCATTGGTAAGTGCCTTGACCATTGTGCTGTGGCTCTGCTCTTCTGTGTGCACATCAGCGTGCCACTTATGCCTCCCGTGCAGCTTCCTCATGCGCTAATGTGCGGGGCGCACATGGGCACCGTGCACCTTAGCGCATATGTCAATCACGGCTTTTCTTTTTCAGGACGGAACGCCCACTCCTTATATGGCATCCGCACACTACCGCGGCCCGCACATTAGCGGGGTTTTAGTAAACATGCCCCTAAGTCACATGCCAAAAGCCCTAAAAGAATCAACTATCTGCCCAATCTTAAAACATCACTTACTTGATAAAAATTGTCCAAGCTCATATAGGCCAATAATGAGTCTTCCATTTATTTCTAAAATAATTGAAAAGTCAGTTCAGAAGCAACTACAAGACCATCAAGATACATACGTCTTGCTAGACCCACACCAATATGGATTCAGGTCATACCATGGTGTTGAACCCTCATATCTCTATTCGACAAAATTATTCAAGGATTAGAAAGCCCCAAACAATCCTTCATTCTTATATTATTAGATATAGCTTCTGCATTTGACTCCATCAGTCTCAAGATCCTAATTTCACAACTTAAACAGCTTGGCATTGGTGGCTCTATACTTCAGTAGTTCGTATTGTGATAGGCGATGGCCTAGCACGTAGCAGAGCTAGGCCTGAAGCTAGGCCTAAAGCCCTTTTTCTCTCTGCTTTAAAATGTTATTGCTGATTTTGGAAAATTATAGAATGCTGTTAGCTGTTAGAAAGACATACTGTTCTATTCTGGTTTGATAACATGTTCTGCTCTCCTGGAGATAAGAGAATTAAATACCTTCTTACTGTTTATTGTTTAGATGTCTGATGTCTGTTTCAGTAGAATGCCGCGCCACTGTATCTTTGCTAGATGTGCACTGACCTCGTAATTAGGATGAAAATATAGCAGAGAAGCCGAACAATGTAAGAATATTTTGTCTAGCATTATGAAGATTGTTTAGTGTTTTGAGCCAGGGCTAGAGATACATCTTAGCCTTGCTATGTTTGGCCTCGCTTTGTTTTGCTTTTGTTAAGAATGCTTCTGATATGCCTTCCACTATCTTTGTAGCTCACTGACCTTGCAAGAGTAGCGAAATATACTGTATACTTTAGCAGAAGTATTATGTTTACTGTTATGTCTAGTTGCTGACCCGTGGCTAGTAAGACCCAAGCAGGGGGAGCGAGTCCTGGGCCCGGTCAGAGATGTCTATTGGATGAGAGTAAGTGGGCCACTGTGGCCAATGAGGAGTTTTGCCTGTATTAGACTGGAGAAGAAAAGTATATAAACTGTCATTTTTCTGAGCTCTGGGCTCAGACCATTTTGAATGCTACTGCAATCTGAGTCTGTGCACATTAAACCGGCTTGAATCTTTGCCTGACTCCGGGTATTATTTATTGCATTCTTATCAGCTACTACAGTATCATACCTGTCTGAATGTACACAACAAATGAAAACAGGTCAATCGATATTGAGACCCTACAATCAGCTTCAAGGAATTCCACAAGGCTCAGCATTATCTGCTTTACTATTTAACATCTACCTCCAACCAATCTGTAACATACTCAAGTCACATAAAGTGGGCTACCAGATGTATGCAGACGACATAATGATATTCACTCCATTCAAAACATCAGGACCCAATTATCGACAAATAATAGAATGCTTCAACGATGTGTCGCAATGGCTCAACTCAGTTAACCTTACATTAAACATAAAAAAGACTGAAGTCCTTAAGGTCACCAGGAGTATTTATACCACCATCTCAGATACAAGTCAAGGATGCTGCTCTAGAGGTTAAGAATGAAGTCTGATACTTGGGAATACTACTTGACCAAAACCTTAACCTACAAAATCATGTCAATCAAACAATGTAAACAATTTAAAATAAAATATGGATGATTCAAAAGATAATACCTCTCCTTTCAACTGATGATTTTTGCTCCGTTTTACTGGCAATGATATACCCCCACTTCGATTTCTGTAACAGCTTCCTACAGGGTCTGCCAAAACAAGCCTTAAACCCCTTGCAAATGGCACAAAACACTGCTGCACATATCACTCAGAAAGTACCTAAGTCAGAACATATAAAAAACATCCTACACCGATTACATTGGTTACCAATCTCACAAAGAATCAAATACAAAACCTTAATGATCACATTCAAGACAATAAAATACATAGCACCAACAAACCTCACTTCCCTAATATGCATGCGTCCAGGGGCGGCCCAAGGGGGGTGCAGGGCCATGTGCGGAGACTCGGTGCGGGGGCCTCATTTGCATAAGGGGCCTCATTTGCATAAATATTTGCATAATGTTACCATACACTAACTTTTAGTAAACATGCCTCTTCATGAGTATATGGATAAAGAAAGACAAAGATTTCTACATTACTATAATCCAGTGCCAACCGCCAGGCACATTAGGAACTACTACAAACACTGCCCATTTAGAACCCATAGCAAACCCACCGTATCCTAACAGCACTACCAGGACTCATAAAGCACCATACCCTACCTATCAAAAGGCAACACTGCAAATATTAAACCAATACATTTCAGAGAATAACAATACATGACCTACTGGGGAAAGAGAACAAATGACAATGTCAAATAGGAATTACATAAACAGAATACCTCAGCTCAGTTACACATGCAGAACATAGACCATCACCAAACAAGGAATCACAATTTAAAAACAGGAAGACAATAATTAAACTGGGAACCCTAAAAGCCAAACTTGGAATGTACAACAACAATGTAGAAATAAAACTATAAATTAATTTCCTCTTGTACTAAACCAAGCACAGACATTAATGATGCACATTTCCCAGAGCTGACATATTCCAGTTAATAAATTCAAAATAAAGAGATATCTTTGTACCTTTTGTGCATTTTTTTTTCAGTTGCAATTGCTCCAGCCACTTTCTTCTGGTTTATTTGTGTCTTCTGCTATCTCTCCATCGTCTGCTGTCCATTTGTCCTTTCTTCTCTTCTAGTTTTTTTCTAGTTTCCCTTTCGCGGCTCTGTTAAGCCCGCGGGGGCTGATGGGAGTTCCCATCAGCCCCCGCGTGCTTAACAGAGCAGCGAGGGAGAAACTCTCCCCTCGTGCTCTGAAAGCCGGCGCGTGTGACTAACTGCAGCTGAAAGAGAGGTGATACAGGGGAGGGCAGGCTCTGCCGGGCACAGGGGGGGGACCGCGGCACACTCGATTCTGCCACGGCGGCCCCGGAAGCGGCAGCAGACAGCTTTTTTTTATTTTTTTTTTCATTTTACTTTTGGATCAGAATGTTTTTTGCACGGGGCCCCCTGAAACGCGGGGCCCTGTGCAAAAAACATTCTCGCTCAATGGACGGGCCAGCCGTTCATGCGTCCGGAAACAAGACAAAGGAGAGAATGTATGCAGAACACTAACAGTTCCCAAAGATTTCAGGAGAACCAAACATTCATCACCCAACAGAGCTTTTACCTATTATTCCCCAATCCTCTGGAACTCCCTCCAGGTCAATTTAAGAGATACAAATGATCTTACTATATTCCAAAGAAGACTCAAGACATATCTATTCACATAATATTACCAGAATTTATTTGAAGACCCAAAGCTATACCTTACACAATATCTGGATCCCCCTCATGATTGCACTTCCTTCCTCTATAATAACTCATAAATGATTGCCAATGCAATGCATATAGTTGACATGTAAATAAGTTCTTCCTAAATTTATACTTTGAGTTAAAAATACTCACTAAGAAGAGGTTACCATGTTAACTTTAAAATGACCACAAGCGGAGGTGCATAGGCAGTGCTCCCACTCATTTTGAAAGGTAACGGGGGGTGGTTCAGGGATCACTAGGCTACCAGGTCTACGAGGTGTGACAAAAAAGAAACAAGACTGTGGCAGCTATGCCCATGATTCAATGTCACTTGGCTAACCACTTATGTCACTGTGTTGTGCAACACCTCACCACTATTCTGCTATAATATTTTTAATCTCTCTCACTATGTTTTTCTTTTTCAGGTTTTTTTGTAGCACACTGTTCCATTGCTTTGTCACGCAACTGGAGGTGGCAGAAATATGGAGCAAAGAATCAACTTGAAATTTCTGGTTAAGTTGGAGAAGGGCCCAACTGAGTGTCTACAGCTTCTCCAAAAGGCTTCAAAAGGAGAAGATGCAATGTCAAGGTCGCGAGTCTTCGAGTGGCACAAACGCTTCAAGACTGGCCACAAGGAGGTGGAGGATGGCCAAGTTAGGATGGCCTTCCACAACAAAGACAGCTGAGAACATTGATAGAGTGAACCGGCTGGTGCGGAGTGATCGCAGATTGATCGCAGATGATAGCTAAGGAGCTCATCCTGAACAGGGAGTCAGTGCGGACCATCTTGGTGCAGGAGCTGGGGATGCATAAGGTGTGTGCCAAGATGGTGCCCAAGATTTTTTCGGATGACCAGAAGGAGCACCGGGTCAATGTTTGTCGCGACTTGCTAGAGAAGATCGGAGAAGATCCAGAGTTTGTTGGCCGAGTCATCACAGGAGATGAGACTTGGGTCTTCCAGTACGACCCTGTAAAGCAAGAGACCCAAGAAGGCACACATTTCCAAATCAAAGATCAAGGTCATGCTGATCACATTCTTTGACCAGAAAGGAGTGGTCCATCATGAGTTTGTGCCTGAGGGTCAGACAGTCAACCAGCACTTATCCCAGCAGGTCTCCAATCGCCTCCATGACCAGCTTCAGCGCAGTAGGTGAGCACTGTGGAGAGACAAGTCGTGGCTGCTCCACCATGGCAATGCGCCCGCACACACCGTGCTCAGTGTGAGGCAGTTCTTGGCCAACAAACAGATCACAGCTCTCGACCACCCTCCTTATTCCCCAGATCTCCCACCGTGTGACCTCTGGCTCTTCCCCAGGCTGAAGACTGTGCTCAAAGGAACTCATTTCACCTCTGTAGAAGAGATCAAGGCTACTGTGATGAGGAAGCTGAGAGACCTCAAGGACAAAGACTTTACCGTGTGCTTACGTACGTGACAGAAGTGAATGCAGAAGTGCATTAACTCTGGGGGGGGGGGGGGATTACTTTGAAGGGGACAATGTACAATTTCTCTGTATAGTTTGTAATAAAACATTTATGGGATAGTCTCGTTTCTTTTTTGTCACACTTCGTATTTGTTTTTTAGTTGCGAAGGGGTGGGGGGTTCATGGGTCCTCTAGACCACAGGTCTATTTTCTTTTTAAGGGAGGTGGAGGGTTTCCAGATCACTAGGCCCCCAGGGATTAACTTTCTTTGGGGTAGCAGCCTCCAACAATATTTTGATGGCCTCGGGAGCGATCATTGATGGCATTGAGGGCTTCTCCCTATGCCGCGATTGCCCCTGATGCTATCAAAATACTGTCGTTGGGGGGATCAGAGTGCTGTAACCTGCTTGTACCAACTGTGTGTAAGATAATGAACTGGTTCCTAAGATTTTTTAATCCCGACACTGGCCAAAACCTAATGGGCTACAAGAGGAACTGTTCTCAATCATAGAAACATAGAAATGAGATGTCAGAAAAGACCACATGACCTATCTAGTCTGCCCTTCAATATCAACCACTCCAACAGTCCTGCTTTTGCCTTTAGATATCCTATCTGTTTACACCATGTTTTTTTGAATTCAGATATTGTCCTCATCTCTACCACCTCCATTGGGAGACTATTCCACGCATCTACCACTCTTTCCGTAAAGAAATATTTCTGCATATTACTCCTGATTCTATCCACTTTCACCCTCATCCTATGCCCCCTCGTAGCAGAGCTTGCTTTCAACTGAAAAAGCCTCTCCTCCTGTGCATTTATGCCATGGAGGTATTTAAACATCTCAATCATATCACTTCTATCCCACCTTTCCTCTAAACTATACATATTAAGCTCCTTAAGTCTGTCCTCATATGCTTTATAACAAAAACCATTAACCATTTTAGTAGCCACCCTCTGTCCTGACTCCAACCTATTTATATCCTTTTAAAGGTGCGGTCTCCAGAATTGGACACAATACTCCAAATGAGTTGCAATAAAGACATACAGCGGCACTATCACCTCCTTTCTTCTGCTGGCCATTCCTCTCCCTATGTTCCCAAGCATCCTTCTAGCTTTCACCATCACCTTTTCCACCTGCTTAGCTACTTTAAGATCATCAGACACAATCACGCCTAGGTCCCACTCTTTTTTTCTGAACAGAATTACTTCACCCCCTACACTATATCACTCCCTTGGATTACTGCAGCATTTTTTAACATTAAATCTCAGCAGCCAAATTCTAGACCATTCTTAAAATTTAGCTAGATTCCTCCTCATGTTTTCTACACCTTCCTGGGTGTGTACTCTGTTGCAGATGTTGGTATCATCCGCAAAAAGGCAAACCTTATCTGAAAGTCCTTCCACAATATCACTAACAAAGATGTAAAAAAGAATCAGACCAAAGATAGATCCCTGCGGCCCTCCACTGGTAACCTTCTTTTCCTCAGAGTGAACTACATTTACTTGTACCCTTTGTCGCCTCCCACTCAACCAATTTCTAACCCAAACAGTAACTTGGGTTAGAAATTAGTAACTTGAGCTGCAATCTTCCTTCTAAGACAACTGTGGTGCTCAATAATCCAAGTGCGCACATGATGAGATTCACAATTGGAAAAATCAATCAATGATATTTTTTTGTTTAACATTGGATGGCAAAAAAAGTATTTTGCAATCAGACCCTGATCACATACATTGCAATGCCCACATTTGACGTTTTGGCTTAAAAAGTGACACAGCAGAGGGGACAAGTACCTAAATTTTTTTTCTCTTGTTTGATCAGTGATGGAACAGTGGAGAGAATATGCCACTCTTCTCTTAAAATCTTTGAGATGACCCTTCAAAGATCAGAAAAAGTAAGGCAACAACTTTATTTATTTATGTATTTATTTAATGTTGGAGACTCACACTTCATGGTGCCAAGGGCACAGCTAGGTCTAGATTTTTCAAGTTATCCCTATATCCCTTGAAGTGCACATAAATTGATGGGAAAGATACTACTACTCTTCCCCACAATCCTACCTCTCTACCAGGCTACTCCAACAATGTCCCCCTGTGCCCAGGTAGGATAATGTACCGGGTAGGATAATATCCAGGCTACACATTCCCTGGAACCCCCCTCCCCCGTGTCCCATCACCCATTCTATGTTTGTTCCAGCCATGGCAGTAGGAGTGCCTGTTTGCCTTTGTGTGTTGGTGTGAAGGTTCTGAATGTCTGTCAGTGTGGGTACAGATATTAGTGTCTGTGTGGTTGTGCTTGACAGTCCATACCCATATGTGCCTGTATCTCACACAGCACAGAACACTGCATGTTGGTGGAGGTAGCACAAGGGTGCCAGTTGTGTGTGTGAACAGGTGTAGGTAGTGGTTCCCACAGGTCTTGGTGGTTGATAGAAGCTATGCAGAATGCGAAATGGTGGTTTGCAGCAGTTATAAGGGAGGAGCAGAACAGAAAGCACATGAGGGTGCTGACAGGAAATCCCTTTCAGAGGGTATACTGGGCCAGGGCCCAATACATTTATTTATTTATTTTCATTCTCTTATATACCGCACTATTCTGCATCAGTGCGGTTTACATTGAACAAACTGAAATTACATTGAACAGGGCATTATAACTTGGAGATAACTATTTTACAGGGAACATGGGCTAAGGAGGGTTAAGTGGCTTGCCCAAGACCACAAGGAGCACCTGTGGGACTAGAAACCCAAGTCCTTCCAGCCCAAGGTTGCTGTCCTCTAGTGGGATTTAAACCCCCGACCTTCCGGCCTGAAGTACCTTGCCCCTTACCTTACATGAAGGCTCACAGATGACCATACACCAACTGTGTAAAATAGCTGAAGCCGGACCTCAGCACTGCCTCGCAGAGAGGCCACCCTATCCCTATTCACTTAAGGATAACTATTGTCCTTGCATTCCTGGCCAGTGGCAGCTTTCAGACTGTGCTCGCTGCCATGGCAGGCATCAGACACTTTGACACAGTTCCTGGCAATATTCCTCCCCAGATCAGTACCGCAATGGCAACAGACCACACTGTATTTCCACCAGATAGCAGGCTTCTCAGTAGTGCAGGGTGTCAAAAACTACACATATGTGGCATCCAGCCCTAAGGGCTTGGGAAGCCACCTACAGGAACAGAAAGGCCTACCACCCCATGAAACTACAGGTAGTCTGCAATGCAGAGGGGGAAATAGCCAATGTGTTTCCTTGCTTCCAAGGATCATGCCATGAAATCTACATCCTGGTTCAATCAGGCATCTGTGAGTGATTGAGCAGTAGAGAAATCACCCGTGACTGACTCCTTTTTTAAGTGTCCCCCTCCTCTATTCGCCTTTGTGCACCACAAAACTTAATGAAACAACATTCAGAGGTATGTGACTGCATGAAGCACCATATGCAGTCAGCAGATCAGCCTATCAGGATGGAAATTGGAGTGTGGAGATGGGTAGGAACACAGTACAAACCTACACTCAACACTAGTAAGGAAGCAAAGAAGACATCAGCAGCTGCTGGAGGTGCACTACTTGAATTGGACATCCAATAGTGCACTGTTAGTTGGATAGGAAGGGGGAAATCCACAGGAAGCATGCCACAAAGAGAGGCAAGGGATGGAAAAGCACTCAGCATGAGGCACCTCCCAGACTAGTGCTCTGCCCTAGAGGACTGCAGGGATGTGTGTGGCCCAGGAGGACATGGAGGAAAGAGAAAGGGGTAGGGAAACAGCAGAGCAGACATCATTTATTTATTTACATTCTCTTATATACTACACTATTCTGCATCAGTGTGGTTTACATTGAACAAACTGAAATTACATTGAACAGGGCATTATAACTTGGAGATAACTATTTTACAGGGAACATGGGCTATGGAGGGTTAAGTGGCTTGCCCAAGACCACAAGGAGCACCTGTGGGACTAGAAACCCCAGTCCTTCCGGCCCAAGGTTGCTGTCCTCTAGTGGGATTTGAAGCACTGACCTTCTGGCCTGAAGTACCTTGCCCCAACCACTAGGCCACTCCTCCACTCCTGGATCCTGGATGTGCAGGGAACACTTGGGCACAAGTCAGGGCAACAGCAGCAGCATCTGGGAGTACTGGGCCCTGTGGAATCACATGGCAGTCAACAGTTGTCAATAAGCTGGCTGAAGTTCATTGAAAGAGGGACAGAGGTATAGGAATAGATATGAGTTGTGGCAGTAACAGGGACAGCACAGACTGTGGCCTACTCGCTAAGGTGCTTCTCTTCTCCCCCTTGTCCTGCAGGAGGCAGAAGATACCCATTGAAGAACTGGCTCATGACCCCCATTGTGTCACCCCACACTGAGGCAGAGGAGAACTACAACCGGGCTCACTGGGCCATGTGGTCCATCATCAAGCAGCTGAAAACCTGGTTCTGGTGTCTGGATAGTTCAGGGGGCAAACTCTTATATAGTCTCCAGAAAGTCTGTGAGATTTTCATGGCATGTTGCATGCTGCACATCCTAGCCAAGAGGAGGTGCCTGCCACTGTCCCATGACATTCCATTGGGGGATGTCAACACTGAGGAGGGTACCAACATCACCCTAGATGAGCAGAAGCAGCCATACAAACAGAGAGAGCATAGAACCAGCTCATACAGAATCACTTTATGCGAAGGTATTTTTATTTATTTTATTTATTTAGACAGTTTTTGTATACCGCCTTATCCTTCAATCAAAGCGGTCACAACACAATTGGGGGATACATTTAACATGCGGGGATATGAGACACATACACTAATACTTACAGGGAACATGGGCAATGGAGGGTTAAGTGGCTTGCCCAAGACCACAAGGAGCATCTGTGGGACTAGAAACCCCAGTCCTTCCAGCTCAAGGTTGCTGTCCTCTAGTGGGATTTGAACCCCCGACCTTCCGGCCTGAAGTACCTTGCCCCAACCACTAGGCTACTCCTCCCTTTGTCTTTATTGTCATGCAGTCAATAGACAGTGATAACAGTCCCTGCCCCATCCTGTCCACACCCACAGACATACATAGATAAAGCTTCAACCCTCATGTCACATACTACCTACCACCTCCCTGTAACCCCCATGAATGCCACTGCAACCCTCCACTGACCTAGGTACACAATGCTGCAACTGCATACAGACTTTTAGGAATCCCCATAGGCATTTAGCCTCTCCCTCCAATCACCCACCAACAAAGGATGCTCCAGAACACACACAATACATCCATGTTGTATTATTTATTTATTTTAAAAAGCTTATATACTGCCAATTGCTAAAACATTCATATTGATGTACAGCATAAAAAGTAACACCATTGTAATACATTGAATCCTAACCCCAAATAAAATTAAATAAACAAGATAAAACAAAACTCCCTGCCCCTAAAAATGCTGTCTGCTGTCCCAATCAATAAGGAGCCCACCAGAAAGAAGCTGCTTGACCTACATTATGGAAAAAGAAAAGTCTTTAAGGTCTTCCTAAATGATAGTAAATGTGTCTCCCTCCAAAGTGCCACTAGCAAAGAATTCCACCACATAGGAACCGCCACTGAAAAAAATCCGTGCTCGTCATTGCTGTAGATGTACCTCAGAGCAACTTGGCAGCACCAAACAAAATTTCTCTGTGGAACATAAGGTCCGACTTGGTACATAACAATGTAACAGCTCCTTCAAATACCAGAGTCCAATTCCCCACAAAACTTTGAATGCCAAGACCAATAATTTAAAAACACATTGGCTCTCTGTCCACACTAGAGTCCCCCACCCCCCCCACCCCCACAAGACTCAGTTATGCCTGCCGCAACAAAACCAGCTACTTGGTACACCTTCCCCTTGCACTGCGTTCCCTACCGCCATGACCCTGAGTGATAGTTAGGGACTGAGCTTTGATGGCAGAGCCCTCCTCACTTCTGTTGATAAACCCAGACAAGGCCTCCACATCCTCCC
The DNA here is from genome assembly GCA_033557465.1 of Ichthyophis bannanicus. Classification (NCBI taxonomy): domain Eukaryota; kingdom Metazoa; phylum Chordata; class Amphibia; order Gymnophiona; family Ichthyophiidae; genus Ichthyophis; species Ichthyophis bannanicus. The sequence goes on from CM066035.1 coordinate 457,261,887, forward strand.
CCATTCCATCACCACCCTGTCTTTTGGCAGCTAGGAACTTTAAGAAGCATAGGGGGAGCCACAGTCTTGTGGTGGTGCACCCAGGACATTTGTTGGGACATGCCCCAGAGACCTGTGCTGGCTGACTCTAGTACCTCTGCCACTACTGTTGGTGGGTGTGGAGCCTGAAGAGGCTAGTTTTGAAACAGGTGAAACAATGGAGGAGGCATTAACCAGTTGGAGTCCCTGGAAGACTAGATATCCAAACTGTAAGAAAATGTTGTCCAGTGACTTGCTGATGTGTTGCATCTCCTGCAGATAGTGTTGTCCTTCCTCCTTTCTCTCAGTTTCTGTGCCTGCAGGATGCCACCCAAGATCTCATTGTTCTCCCTCTTCATCGCCAGGTGCTGTAGGAGCCATTCCCCACAGCATATCAGCTTCTGCCTTCTGTGGCCCATCTGACAGTTTCTCTTTGGTAGATCAAGTGGCACCTACTCTGCAGGGGATCAGTAATACCTTTGGAAATGAGGGCAAAGTTACCTATTGCTCTTGGTTGTCACATAACACCTCTTTCCTGGTCCTCTCCTCTTGGCTCTGCAGCATCATATTTTCTGCTTTCTTGTCTTCACCGGTACTGAGTTCCTCTGCCCTCTTTTGCTCCATGTGTTTGCCGATGATGTACCAGTAAGTAGCTGAATATCACCACTGCCTGAATAGCTTCTCTGCTATCCAGCTGATCCGAATATTCAATGCCAGTAGCTGCATATGGCCCCAGCATTCGATACCTAGGTCTTAGGTTCAGCGGTGATGGCTAGCCACTTTACAATGGCTAGCTGCCACCACTAAATTTAGGACTTACTTTTTTAGTCCCAGGATTTTTATGTTTATGCAATTTCTTGATATACCGCCCAGGTTCAGAGGCATCAGAGCAGTTTATACAAACATTTAGAACACACATATATTTTTTTAAACGTAGCATTTGAGGCAGAACTATGTATTTATTTATTTATAGCAGTGCTTGATATACCACTAGGGCCAAGGCATAAAAGCGATTTACAATAACCAAATGGCTGCAAAGAAAGAAAGGAAAAGAATGCCAATATATGACAGGAAAGGAAGAGAACAGTAAAAGAGCAAAAGGGACAGTGAGAGAAAACAGAAGGAAACGACACACATACAAAGACACCAGAAAAAGGCTGACAACAAGTAGGAGAATCAGGAGGAAATGACACAAATATAAAAAGGAAAGGTTACCACATAGAAGGGAGAAGATACCAGAAAGTTAAGAAACTAAAAAAAGAAAAAAGAAAAAGGGAGGACTTCTGCAGTTTTAAAAGATAATCCAAGCATGTTTTAGATCAACAGGATAGACATCAACCATATCCACAAGAATGGGATGAACTCCTTTAAATATTACATTGTGTAACAAATTTTTACTTTTTTCTTGTTCCTGGGTAATGTGTTATTTTCCGGTATCTTATGTCTCAGAATCATAGGAAATGGTAATTATTGCCCACAAACATTGCTTTTGGGACCAGGAGACTGCTAGTTTTGAAAATTACCTATTTTGTAGGATATTCTAGATAGAAACAGAAACATGACGGCAGAAAAAGACTTTATGGCCTATCTAGTATGCCCTTCCATATCACACACTACAAGAATCTCCCTTTTTTCCTTTAGAAAACCTCTGTGTTTGTCCCATGCTTTTTTGAATTTAGATACTGTCCTCATCTCTACCACCTCCCCTGGGAGACTATTCCATGCATCTACTTCAGGCCGGTACTTCAGGCCGGAAGGTCGGGGGTTCAAATCCCACTAGAGGACAGCACCTTGAGCAGGAAGGACTGGGGTTTCTAGTCCCACAGGTGCTCCTTGTGGTCTTGGGCAAGCCACTTAACCCTCCATAGCCCATGTTCCCTGTAAAATAGTTATCTCCAAGTTATAATGCCCTGTTCAATGTAATTTCAGTTTGTTCAATGTAAACCGCACTGATTGAGAATAGAATGAAAATAAATAAATAAAATCTATCACTCCTTCCATAAAGAAATATTTCCACATATTACTCCTGAGTCTATCCCCTTTCAACCTCATCCTATGTCCCCTTGTAGCAGAGCTTGCTTTCAATAGAAAGAGAATCTCCTGTGTATTTATGCCACGGAGGTATTTAAACATCTCAATCATATCACCTCTGTCCCGCCTTTCCCCTAAAGTATACATATAAAGGTCCTTAAGTCTGTCCTCATATGCTTCGTAATGAAGACTATTAATCATTTTAGTAGCCACCCTCTGCACAGACTCCAACCTGTTTATATCCTTTTGAAGGTGTGGTCTCCAGAATTGCACACAATACTCCAAATGAGGTTGCACCAAAGACTTATACAGAGGCATTATCACCTCCTTTCTTCTGCTGGCCATTCCTCTCCCTACACACCCAAGCATCCTTCTAGCTTTCATTGTCACGATCTTGCCTAGGTCCCGTTCTTCTTTTGTGGACAGAAGCTCATCACATCCTATACTGTACCACTCCCTTGGATTGTTGCAGCCCAAATGCATGACCCTACATTTTTTAGCATAAATCTCAGCTGCCAAATATTAGACAATTCTTCAAGCTTAGCTAGATCCCTCCTCATTTTATCCACTGCTTCCTGGGTATCTATTCTGTTGCAGATTTTGGCATCATCTGCAAGGAGACAAACCTTACCTGACAGTCCTACCGCAATATCACTAACAAAGATGTTAAAAAGAATTATACAGATCCCTGCAGCACTCCACTGGTAGCATCCTTCTCCTAAGAGTGAACTCCATTTACTTGTATCCTTTGTCACTGCCCAATTAACCAATTTCTAACCCAAACAGTAACTTTAGGGTCCATCCCTAGGGTGCTAAGTTTGTTTATAAGTTGCCTGTGCAGAACAGTGTCAAATTCTTTACTGAAATCTAAATACACCACATGTAGGGCTCTCCCTTGGTCCAACTCCCTGGTCCTCCATTCAAAAAAATCAATCAGATTTGTATGACAAGACCTGCCACTGGTAAATCCATGCTGCCTCAGATCCTGCAATCCGTTGGACTCCAGAATCCTCACTATTTTCTCTTTTATCAGCATTTCAAATAATTTACTCACTACCGAGGTTAAACTAACTAGCCTGTAGTTTTCAAACACATCCTTGCTTCCACTTTTATGTTGGGACCACAAGTGCCTCTCTCCAGTCCTCTGGCACCACCCCTGACTCCAAAGAGGCATTGAAAAGGTCAGTCAGTGGAGCTGCTAGAATGTCCCCAAGTTCCTTCAATATTCTTGGATGTATCCCATCCGGTCCCATCACTTTGTCCATTTTTAGTTTAGCTAGTTCCTCATGAACACGGTCTTCGGAAAATCATTTGAGATGCCCCTTGCTTTTATTCCTGTATATGGGTGGTGTCTGAGGTCCTGCTCCCAGCCATTCATCTGTGAACACAGAACAGAAATATTTGTTAAACAATTCCGCTTTATCCTCATCAGCTTCTACATATTCCTCCCCTTCACCCTTGAATCTAACAATACCACTTTTGCCCTTCTTCCTCTCACTAACATATCTGAAAAATGTCTTATCACCTCATTTTATTGCATTGGCTATTTCTTCTTTTTGTATCTTTGCTTTCCTGACTACTTTGCCAGCCTCTGTTAAGTTTTTCCAAATATAGATGCCTGTCTTCTTCTCTCTGCGATCTCTTGTATTTCATGAAGGCCTCCCTCTTTTCTTCACCTTTTCAGATTTAGTGCAAAGTAAACTTGGGGGTATGTTTACTAAGCTGCAGTAGCAGCTGCCGTGTGGTATCTGAGCTGCAGTCCCATTGAATTCAACGGGGCCGTGGCTCCGATATCACATGGCAACTGCAAACATACCTCTTGGGGTACCTTATGGAAAATTCTAGAACTTTCTAGAGCTTTCCAGAACTTTGCAAAACTTTTAGAACTTTGTATAACTTTTGAGAACTTTTAATAAAAGCCTTTTGGTGACCATTATAAGGTCACTTCTGTTTAACGTCTATATAAAAAAGAACAAAAAAGTACCCATGGAAGCATCTACCAAGATGTGTGAAGCTTAGAAGGCATATTTTGGCATGCCTGTTGGGGATCAGGACATACCCTGTGTGCCTCATTTTACTTGTGAGCACCGCATGAAAAATCTGGAAGGTATGATGGACAACTGATGCTGTCTTAGACTGTGGCATTTTATGTTATAAAATATTTATTGTTACTGAATTTTTACATAATGTATGAAATATTTAGCAGACATTGAAACATAGAAACATGATGGCAGAAAAAGACCACATGGCCTATCTAGTATATCGACCACTACGACAGTCCCCTTTTTTCCTTTAGAGATCCTCTGTGTTTGTTCCATGCCTTTTTTAATTCAGACATTTTCCTTATCTCTACCGCCTCCACTGGGAGACTATTAATTTTATCATCATAATTATAAATATATATAATTATTATTTATTTTCATATTTTTATTTTTTCTTTGGCAGGATGGTACAGAAGGGAAAAGAGAGTCATGAAGTTCGCTATACCAAGAATTTGGCGGGAACACACTGACCACTTGAGAAATTGCTACTTCTGCATGGTGGATCCTTCCAAACATTGGACTGGCAAGAATGCTCCTTCTGTCATGTATCTGAGCATTCCTTTATCCATTGCCCCATTGCCATACTGCCCAGAGCTCCCTATACCCACTTCTCTGCAGAGAAAGCAGCTGTCTTCAGAAGAAAGCAGCAATTCACAAAACAAAAAAGCCATTGCAGATCTAGATTACAATATCAGAGGTGGAGCTGAGAAGAAAAACTCTTACTACCAGAACCAAAATAACATCAACAACTTGGTCAGAGATCTTGGTCTCAGCAAGTCCAATGTCAAGCTTTTGATCTCCAGATTTAAGCAATGGAACTTGTTGGATGAAAGTGTGCAAGTCACAGGTCAGTTGGACTCTGCTTTTTGCCACAATGTGACTGGTCTGCTCGACACTATTGGAATTGCATGTAACCTGAAGGAGTGGTGCCTGTTCATTGACAGCTCTTCCAGGAGCCTCAAAGCCGTACTACTACATAACGGGAACAAGTACCCATCTCTTCCCCTAGTTCACTCAGTGAGCCTCAAAGAAGACTACAGCAGCATAAAGACCTTGCTAGAAGCCTTGAGTACAGAGACTTTAAAACAATGGCATTTCTGATGGGTCTCCAAAGCAGTTTTTCCAAGTTTCGCTGCCATCTTTGTCTTTGGGACAGCAGGGACACCATGGCGCACTACCACATATGAGACTGGCCACAGCCAACTGACTTTTCTGTTGGGACAAAGAACATGAAGTGAGAACCACTGGTGGAACCACAGAAGGTGCTGATTTTACCACTTTACATCAAATTGGGTCTTATGAAACAATTTTTCACAGCTCTAGAGAAAGAGTCAACAGCCTTCAAATACCTTCAAGACTTCTTCCCTAAACTAAGGTCAAAGCTAATGTCTTTGTTGGACCACAAATGAAAAAGATTCTTGAGTGCATGGAATTTCCCAAGCTGCTTACTAGGAAGGAGAAAGCGGCTTCGAACAGCTTTGTTGCAATGGTTCATGGCTTTTTGGGACATCACAAGGCTGAAAACTATGTAGAGCTGGTTGAGACTCTGGTTAAGAATTGTGGCAAAATGGGCAGCAGGATGACTATCAAAGTCTATATCCTTGATACTCATCTTGATAAATTCAAGGAGAACATAGGAGTGTACTCAGAGGTGCAAGGCAAATGTTTCCACCAGGATATACTGGAATTTGAATTCCGCTACCAAGGACAGTATAACGAGAACATTTATTTATTTATTTATTTTATTTATTTAACATCTCTTATATACCGCACTATTGTCATCAGCGTGGTTTACATGAAACAAAACATATACATACAGAAAACTGTAGTGCATTTTACAAATAACAGGAGTTTAGAACTTGGGAATAAAAAGGTAAACTATGTCCACTATATAACTATATACAATAATCTATACGCTTAGTCACATTTGAGATTGTCTTGGTCTGAATATGGCGGTAGTATCTCCCTTGTGAAAGATTATATTGGAAAATAGCTTAAGAAGAGGTGGTGTTTGAGACTTTTTCTGAATTGTGCCAGGCTCGTTATAGCTCTCAATTCTGGTGGGAGGGCATTCCAAGCTATTGGGGCGTGAATGCTGAAGGCTCTTTTAGATGTTTCCTTAGTGAATCTGACTGTTTGTTTCGGGATTGTTAATGTATTTATAGCAGCTGATCTTCTGGCTCTGTTGAGGGTCTGCATGTGTAAAAGGTTGGCGATCGTTGATGGTGCTTGATTGTTTAAGGCTTTGAAAGTAGTGATTAGGATCTTGTAGTGGATTCTTGCGTTGGTTGGTAACCAGTGGAGTCTTTTTAGGATTGGAGTTATGTGGTCTGTCTTTGATATTCCTTCAAGTACTCTGGCAGCGGTGTTCATCGCCAGTTGGAGAGGATTTAAAGTTGATTGAGGGAGACCATGTAGAATTGCATTTGAGAAGTCGAGGTGAGGCATTACCAAGGCTTGGTAGATGGTTCTGAAGTCTGTGGGTTCCAGTAACGGTCGTAAGTGGCGTAGTGTACGTATCTTGTGATATATTAGTTTTGTTTTGTTTTTTATGTGGGTTTTCATATTGAGGCGCTGGTCAAGGGTGATACCTAGGTATCGTATTGTAGGTTTTACTGTCAATTCCTTGTCCTTTATCTTTAAGGTAGTAGGAGTTGTGAAGTTTTGGTTCTTTGTGATAAACATCACATCTGTCTTGCTGTGGTTGATTCTTAGGTTCTGTGAGAGGAGCCAGTCTTCTACTGATTCAAAGCATTTTGTCAATGGTGTAAAATCAGGGTGGTTGATGGAGAATGGCATGTATAGGAGAATGTCGTCTGCATAGGCTAGACAGGTAACATTAAAGGAACGGATGAGGTCACAGATAGGTTGCATATATATTAAACATTAATGCTGAAAGAGAGGATCCTTGCGGTACCCCTTGATCTTGTAGGAATGGTTCAGATGTTCTTTCTTCAATTCTTACTTGTTGCCAACGGTTAGTTAGATAGGATATACACCAGTCAAGTGCGGATCCAAGAATTCCTTTTTCCTTAAGGCGATCGATAAGTATTTGGTGGCTTACTGAGTTGAACGCAGCTGAGATGTCCATGAATATAAGGATGAATCCTTGGTGGATATTATCTATTCCTGAGATTAATGTATTGAATAACGTGATGAGGAGGGTCTCCACTCCATGAGCTTCTCTGAAGCCATGTTTTGCAGAGTCAAGTGGAGCTTCAGTGTCTATGTGCTGTTGTATTTGACGTTGGACCACTTTCTCAATTATTTTAGCTAGGAGTGGGATGCTGGATATTGGCCTGTAGGATTTTACTTTTAGGGGGTCTAATTTGTTGTTTTTCAATAATGGTCTAATTGAGGTTTGTTTAAGGCACTGAGGGAAGGTTCCGGTTGAGAAGGATTGTTCAAGGATATTATGTATGAAGAAGCTTACTTCATATCTAAGGTCTTTTATCCAGGCTGCTGGACATGGATCACTTGCTGCGGTGGTAGCATTTATTGATGCGATAGTGTTTTCAATTTCTTTGGTTGATAATGTATTAAACTTGGTTAATGTGGTTGACTGTGATGGCTTGTCTATATTTGTTGGTCCAATGGTGCAGGTGTTGGTTGTTTTCGTCATCTTTGACTTTAAGTAGTTAGCATAGTCTTGCGGATGTATTGTTTTAGTGTGTTGGGGAGTTGGTACCTTTGCCATTGTCCTTACAATGTTGAAGAGATCATGATGTTTATTTTAATGATTGCTTTAGGAGATTAGTGTGGAATTGTTTCCTTCGATCTTCTATTTCCTGGTGATGCTTTTTTAGGTATTTGCAGTAGGCTGTGTAGGCTTCAGTAGAGCGGGATCGTCTCCAGCGTTTTTCAAGTCTACAAAGATGGAGGAGGGATGTTCTTAGCTCGTTGGAATACCAAGCTACATGTGTACGATGGTTGGGCTTTCTTGCCATGTTTGATGGTTGAGAATTGGCTCTGAGAGTGTGATCCCAGGTATTGATTAGGCTATCCAAATCAGGTTTAGAGGTGTGTAGTGTTGGGAGAATATTCTTAAGTACTTCCTCTTTTTCGAAGGGTCGGAACCTCCTAATTGTTGGTTTGGCAAGGGTGGATTTGGAGTTAATGGTATTGGAGGAGTTGGGAATTTGGAATAAAATGAGGCTGTGGTCAGACCATGGTACTGGTATTATGGAAAGATCATAATTGTGGTTGGTTTCTGTGGTGGCTTGTGGGACGAATATAAGGTCGAGTGTATTTCCCATAGTATGAGTGGGATCTTTGACTATCTGGTTGTATCCAAGGTTGTCAATCGCTTCTATAAATGCTGCGGTTTGAGTGTCGTGTAGGGAGGGGAGGTTGAAATCTCCCAATATCCAATTAGATAGTCGTGGTTTTTCCGTGTTGCAGGCCCGGTCAACTATCGTTGGAAGATCATCTGCTGAAGTTGTTGGAGCTCTATAGACTAGGTTGATTGAATGCTCGTTGTTTGATATGTTTAGTATGTTTAGATAGGTTGTGCTAATACTGTTGTCCAACTGAAATTGTAGTTGGCTTTTAGAGATGATGAGTACTCCACCTCCTCTTTGTTTGTTCCTATGGCACGTGTGGATTGAGAAGCCTGGGGGTAGCATCTGGTTAAGAATGACATTATCAGAGTCAGATAGCCAGGTTTCTGTGATCATCAAAATGTCAAGGTCATGCATTGTTATGAGATTAGGTATCAAAGGCCACTTTGTGCGGATGGATCTAATATTGATAAGGGCGCAATGCAGTGGTGGTTGGTACTGTTGTTTAGGATGAGATTTTTTGGTAAGGTGAAGGGCAATGTGGAGTAGATGTGAGTGGTGGTTATGTGTAGGGTTTGTTTGGTCTGTCTGAGTTTTATTTGACCATCTCTTCCAATTATTTCTTAATATTGGTATAGAGTTTTGGTCGCCGTTAAAGGCATTTGAGTGACCAACTAGTGCGGTGAGGAGATAAGTAATGGTGAAGGTTACCAATGTATGCATCTTTAAAGGGGACATTGTGTATTATGGGAGAAGGTAGAGATGCTAGCTGCAAATGTTAGGGGCTGGTGAGGTAACCTAGTAGGTGGGGTTTTGTAGGTGAACAGTGAAAGAACTGTATCTGTGGTGAAAAAGAGCAGTGTATATGGTTAATGTTACTGGCAATTAATGATTACTGACAACAGTATATCTAGCTACTGGGAACAGTATTTGCAATTATTGATTACTGACAACAGTATATCTAGCTACTGGGAACAGTATTTGCAGTTATTGATTACTGACAACAGTATATCTAGCTATTGGGAACAGTATTTGCAGTTATTGATTACTGACAACAGTATATCTAGCTACTGGGAACAGTATTTTCAATTAATGATTACTGACAACAGTATATCTAGCTACTGGGAACAGTATTTTCAATTAATGATTACTGACAACAGTATATCTAGCTACTGGGAACAGTATTTTCAATTAATGATTACTGACAACAGTATATCTAGCTACTGGGAACAGTATTTGCAATTAATGATTACTGACAACAGTATATCTAGCTACTGGGAACAGTATTTGGAATTAATGATTACTGACAACAGTATCCATGGCGTTATGAATGAATGTGCAAGAAATCAGTTCTAGATAGTTCATTTAGGTGTAGTATACTTGCTGTGAACAATGGAAGTCCCAGTTGAGAGTGGGAGCGAGCTCAACCCTGGGGGAGCTCCAGCTGTTGAACTCGGGGGAGTTTGCAGATGGCGACTTAAAGTGAGAGTGAGTCTGTTTGTTAGAAGGCTGGTATTGGCTGCTGTTCAAGTTGCTTGTAGATTATGGTACTTTGTATGCTGGTTAAGCGCTAGATTACAGTTCGTTTTTTCGCCTGTCGCACCCCGCCTAAGGGCCACGCTAAAGGGCCCTCTTGCGAGGCCCTCAGGCGCGGGCCCGCAAGGCGCGGGCGCGCCTGCCGGCGGCACTTTTTAAAGCGTGCGCTGTGTCCTCCCACAGCCCCGATAGGGCTGGAGTGCAGGAGCGGGAAACTGCTTGCTGCCTTGTGCTCTACCCCGATTGGGGAGCCTCCGGGTATGGCCGCCGATGCTGAAGAGGGCTGCTTCCTGCCGGCAGCGCTTTTTAAAGCGTGCGCTGTGTCCTCCCACAGCCCCGATAGGGCTGGAGTGCAGGAGCGGGAAACTGCTTGCTGCCTTGTGCTCTACCCCGATTGGGGAGCCTCTGGGTATGGCTGCCGATGCTGAAGAGGGCTGCTTCCTGCCGGCAGCGCTTTTTAAAGCGTGCACTGTGTCCTCCCACAGCCCCGATAGGGCTGGAGTGCAGGAGCGGGAAACTGCTTGCTGCCTTGTGCTCTACCCCGATTGGGGAGCCTCTGGGTATGGCCGCCGATGCTGAAGAGGGCTGCTTCCTGCCGGCAGCGCTTTTTAAAGCGTGCGCTGTGTCCTCCCACAGCCCCGATAGGGCTGGAGTGCAGGAGCGGGAAACTGCTTTCTGCTTTGTGCTCTACCCCGATTGGGGAGCCTCCGGGTATGGCCGCCGATGCTGATGGGAGACTACATCTGGGGGCTTATTTGTGAAAGTGATTTACAATATAATCATAAATGTCGAAAATCTATTCACTTCTAAATGTTTTATGGTCTTTCTTGAATAATAACACAGGTACACTACCAAAAAACTGCCTCCAGTTTTGCAACTGATTCCTATAGATTTTGGGGTGCTGAATCCAGGAAAAATAGCCAAAATGTTCCATCACGTCACGTTTTCTTGCAAAATTAGATTTCTTACCCATATAAGGAATGTTCACATAATTTCTTTTTAGCCGACTGCAGTTTATTTTCTTGGCCCAAAATAGAGGTTGTAATGGTTAACTAACTAGAAACACTCCCTCATGATATTTTAGAGTGTTTTGTATTCATTTTATACATTAACAGGACAATTGGGAGGCGGGGGGCTAAATCCAGTACTCGTGCTGGCGCATGTTCTTTCCTGTTCACCTCGTTCGCTCGCTCAAACACGGTGGTTGCGAAATGAACGTTCCTGTCAAATTTCAGTTTCTTGCAAGTTCATTATTACCTTTTGTTTGCTCAGTCGTAATCCAGCTTTATTCCGAAGTGGTTCACTACAGTTGTAGTTTGCAGTGCTGTGTATTTATGATGGCTCACAGAGCCAGAGGTTGCGTCAACTCTCCGGACAGTTTTTGTTTTATTTGTGGGAAATATACCGTGAAAAAGCGGCAGAGGAACATTTCTGCATTTATTAAAAAAGTATATTTCGCCTATTTCAGTTTGAAGTTAGGCGATCAAGACAAACCGTGGGCTCCTCACAAAGTGTGCAAGACATGTGAGGAAGATCTACGCTTATGGATGAAAGGTAAAAAACAAGCATTTCGTTTCGGAATACCTATGATGTGGCGTGAACAAAGAGACCACAGCAGTGACTGCTATTTTTGCTCTTGCATTGTGAAGGGATACAACTTAAAAAATAAGAACGTAATAAATTACCCCAACCTTCCCTCAGCAATTAGGCCTATGCCTCATAGCAACGAAGTACCTGTGCCTGAACCACCAAAATCTTTGGATCATATTTGTGTGGACGGTTCTGATCATGATGAGACTCATCAGATGGCTTTTCCCGATGAGTCCAGTACTTCCGAGTTTGAAACTGAACCAGATCCGAAACCTGAACTTTTCTCTCAAGCTGAATTGAATGATTTAGTCCGGGATTTAGGACTCCCAAAAGATGCTGCCCAACTGCTAGGTTCTCGGCTTAAACAGAAAAATCTATTGTCACCAGGAACAACTTTTTATTGGTACCGCAAACCGCGAGACACAATTTTTGAAGTATTTCAGCAAAGAGGAAGATTTGGTATTTTGCAACGATATATACGGAGTGATGGAAAAGTTTAAACTCAAGTATGATCCTGCTGAATGGCGTCTGTTCATTGATTCGTCAAAAGACAGCATAAAAGGTGTTCTTCTTCATAATGGCAGCACATTCACTTCAGTTCCTATTGCTCACTCTGTTATTCTCCAAGAAAAATACGAGAATTTGGCCCTGATTCTTCAGAAGATTCGTTATGATGAGCATAAGTGGATGATTTGTGGAGATTTTAAAATTCTATCCATGCTATTAGGGCAGCAATCCGGTTTCACCAAATATCCCTGCTTCCTTTGCTTGTGGGATAGCCGTGCCCGCGACCTACACTGGGGGAAAAAAGACTGGCCAATTTGGGAGTATTTGAGACCCGGTGAGAAAAATGTTCTTCATGAGAGCTTGGTACCTCGTGATAAAATTCTATTACCACCTCTCCACATTAAGTTGGGTCTCATTAAGCAATTCATCAAGTCCCTTCCAAAAGATGGTTAGTGCTTTCGGTACCTTTGCTCAAAGTTCCCCCGACTTTCTGAAGCAAAGCTAAAGGAAGGAGTGTTTGTTGGCCCTGATATAAGGAAACTCATTTCAGATGGAGCATTCGCTGAAACGATGTCTGAGAAGGAAAAAGAAGCCTGGGATTCCTTCAAGGATGTTGTTCTCAAATTCTTGGGGAACAGGCGGGATGAGAACTATAAGGATATTGTTGCCAGGATGCTCAATGCCTTCAAAGAAGAAGGCTGTAACATGAGCCTGAAAGTCCATTTCTTGCACTCCCATGTGAACTACTTTCCCGAAAACTTGGGGGCGTACAGTGAAGAACAAGGTGAAAGGTTTCACCAGGACATCAAGGACGCAGAGAGAAGGTACCAAGGAAGATGGAACACCACTATGATGGCTGATTTCTGCTGGTTGCTGCTGCGGGAAACCCCAGATGAAAAATACGCCAAGCAGCGCACCAAGAGAAGCATTCGGGGGAAGAAGAAACGGGCCCACCAGGAGATTGATTGACCCAAAAATGTCTTTAAAATCTAAACTGTGTTGACAAATATCGTGTTTTTACTAAACTTTGAAATAAAAATTTGCTAGTTATTACCACAGTGTCGGATCTCATTTATTAGAATTTTATTTTCACACCATCGGGTGTTTGTCTTCATGTATTGCAATGGTGCGGTTTGCGTTTTCTATTCTTACATACATACCTGTACAACATTTTTTGCACATTTCTTTGCTCTGCTTTGTGTCTATCCTCGCTCTTATATGCTCAATGTTTGTGCACATGTATGTGGCTGTTTTAAGTGCAGACAATTTTGCTACCATCACAGTGTGTTTTGTTGACATTACTCTATTCTTATGTGCTGCCTTGTTACAATTTTCTTTATTCTTATTTGAATAACTACTAAACAATTAGTATAAAGAATTCATCCAAGAAACTTTTATCTCGATCGCACTCAATCTGAAACGTTCACCTCAAACTGCTAACCCAATGTAGCAAAAAATCTGTACGTGATGGAGCAAATTGGTTACCAGATTTGGATTCAGTGCACCAAAAAACGTAAAAATCAATCAAAACATTAGAGGCAGTTTAAAAAAAAATTTTTTTAGTGTACCTATGTAATTATAAGTAAATATTATATGTTGTGTTTTTTTATTTTATGTGAACAAAAAGGCACAAGTAAGTCTGTTTTAACAATGGGAATACATACATTTCACAAATATCAATCTCCTGTTCACAAAAGTAGAGTTTAATGCGAATAATAACCATTTTCCATCCTTTTAAGTTATAAACAATTAGGAAATAACAGTCACTACCCAGGAACAAAAACTATGTTACACAGTGTTGTAGATAGTTAGAAAAGACATATGCTAAAATATTAAAATAAACACATTTTACCTAATTTAATGACATTGGATTACTTATTATTTTCTCGATAAGAGGTATATGGGGGGTAATTTTATAACAAGGCACTTGGGTTACATGAACAGGATGACACCTATCTTAGTAATGTTTTAAAATATTAGTGCAAATCCAGCAGCAATATTGCCTACATTCAAGGCAAATACTTTATGTGCATACATGAGGATTTTATAAATACATGTATAAATTGCAACTCCACCCACACCCCTTTCAAACCCCACCCCTATAGCATGCACATTGTACAAATACATGTTAACTTGCAGTATGCAGACTTTTAGAAACATAGAAACATGATAGCAGAAAAAGACCATATGGCCTATCCAGTCTGCCCTTTTAATCTTTTTAAGCTATTTATGGGTTATGATATTAAGTAGTGATATGTTTTGATTTGAGAGCTCTCCCGTGACAATTTTATACTTCTTTGGTTATTTTGGTTAGACTGAATGAGGGGAAGCAGTAGGAGATAGGACAAAGTGATTCAGGGTAATGATGCATTGTGGTTGGTATTAGCATTGTGATTCTGCTTTCAGTAATAATTTTCGGGCAAGTATTAGTGATGGCGTGTAATTGGTTTTTACTATTGGACTAGATAGTTTATCTAGCAGAGGCACTATGTATAGTACTATATACTATACGAACAGTACCAATGATTTTCCTTTGATGGTGATGGATTGCATCCCAAATTGAAGAAGTTGTGCAATATATCTTATTCGTAAGGAATACTATCCATTGGATTTTGTATGCTTTTCATTTTTGATTTAAAGATCATTATGGCTTCCCTTTGAAGGTGATGGTTGCATCCCGTTGATATTTCAAGAGGTTGTAAAATATATTTTATATGTTATTAATTCTATCCAATGGATTTTGTAGGTTTTAACAACACTCTGTATTAGGTAGGTAACACTCTTAGGGGTATGTTTACTAAACTGCGTTAGTTTGATTCGCGTTAGGAGCCGCGTTATTGGAAGAAATGCCAAAAAAGGACATGGGTGGTACATCGTTACCGATAACGCGCGTTATAAGGTGCCGCGCAGCAACGATTGTTACAGGGCGCATTACTGCGCGTTAAGCTTAAGAAGGCGCGCAGACACCCAAATACGGAAACAGAGCTGTAGCACAATGGTTACTACACAAACTAATGGTACAAGGGTCAGGGGTTTGATTCCCAAGTGTGCCTAATGAATAAGACTGGCTGAGGCGTCATGTGCAACCCTCTGAAGGCCTACTATAATATTTTAATCCACATTCTACAGCCGGGTTAATGTTTGCATATGTCAGGAAAATTGTACCCGTCTTATTCAATATGTTCCAATAGTGACGTTCCCTCTGCCATGGTCATGTATTATATACCATTTGATAGGAATATTTAGGCAGAGGTTTGGATCCCGAACGTTTTGGGCTTGGCCTGGAAAGGGTTAAGTATTGGGCTGTGAGGAAGTTTAGTTGTACTTTAATAGTGCTGCCAGCAAACACACCCTCACAGTGGCGTAACCTAAGGTGCCACATAAGGCACCCTAGAAGGCACTCCATAGGGCACATTATAAAGTGTGCTGTCTGCCAAGGCACCCTATAATGTCCCCTATAGGATACCATATAAGGCACCTTATAAGGCGCTTTATAGGGCACCATATAAGGTGCCATATAGGGCGCCTTATGAGCCACCCTAAGGTGACAGTACCCTGAGGGTGGTTCTGCTGGCAGCACTAATATACAATAAAAATAGACAACGCCTAAGACAGCCCCATTGATGAACCCCACTGTGGGTTTTGAACCCATGCCCACTGGCTTCACAGGCAGTGAAGTAACCAGTGGGCTAGAGCTGCTAACAAATACCTGGCTGGCTACAGGAGGACTGCACGGCACCACACCCACATTCTGCTGTGGTTACCAGAATAGGGTCAACCCATCCGTACCCAGGATGCACAGCACATGTAAATCAGCAGTCTACAGATGATCACAAGATGGGGTATGCACCCCACAGCACCTCAGCCTGGTAGGGGGTGCTGACGGTGTGTGTTAGTGGCACAGAGTAGCTACAGACCGTCACAGTGTGCGGGTCCTGTGCTCACCCTGAGGGAGAGGTATGGTGCCCAGCACCATTCTCACAGCACCTGGCTTTGCTGAGATAGACTATGCTGCAGGTCCCTGTCAGTGCCAATGTGTGATAGGTAGTCCTTGCAGACACTCCTAGGATATGCCTGTGTTCATCTGTATGTCACATCTAGCCCTTGTGGACTATGATGCACCCAGAAAAGTGCATACCCTGTGTGGGTGCCATGGTCACATGATGTAAGTGAAGAGGGGTGTTGGGACCCACAGGGAGATTACATACCACCACCGAACGCACCCTCTGGGGCTCAGGGTGGGGGACAGGATCTCCCACCAACAGATCCACTTTCTACCCCCCTGCAGTGGTGGCAGTAGAGGGGACCATCACCCCCAGTCCTGCTAGGGATCAAACACCCTACAGGGCAAGCAATGCAGAGCTGTACACATCCATAAAGCAATAGCAGACAGAAGGCCTGAAAATGCACAGCTGCGCTGCCCCCCCCCCCATCTGACATTCTCCAGCAGCAAGCCTCCAGCCGCTGTACCCTGCAAGGTGTTCCAGCAACACACATACTAGCTGCAAACAGTCTGCTAGCTAGTCCATAATGCATGGTCCTGGAGGAGATGCGTGTACCCAAAACTGGGAGGGCAGCATACACACCAAGCAGATAAGTCAGTGATCAGGCCCCAAAAGAGAACCCATAAATATCACATGAGAAAAATGAAGAGCTTACTTAACCCTCTCCGCACCAGCAACCTTACTGGGCTCTTGAAGCTACAGAAGACCACACTCAAAACAATGGGAAGGTTATCAAAAGACATCAATAAATACAACACAGTTCTATAGAAAATACACCAAAGCTTTCGTGGAGAGAAACTGAGAGACACACGTTCTCCCTGTTTACTCTAACTTACTAGCCATGGTTCTCTTTATTTATAAGGCTTTTTAGATGATACAGCATAATTTCACTTTATCATTATACGTCATGTATTTATCGTATCGTAGGTCAACTTTATTCAGTGTGGGTCAGTGTGGAGACATACATGGAGCCTAAGACATAATTGTTTACTGCTACATAGGACATTATGAAGAGACATACAGGATTCCAAGCCACAATTGACCTAATTGACATAATTGTTTACTGCTGATAACTTGATATCGGCTAACCCTGAGCACTTTTTGATATCTACTAACCCTGAAAGTATTTTAGCTAATAACCCCGAGACAGAGAGGCTAGAAGTACAACTTGCCCTTTTCTTTATTTATGTAAACCTTCACTTAGTAAACAAATATATGAAGTTTTATTTCTAAGCAAAGTTCTGAACAGAATTAACTCTTTCTCAGGTTTAGTCAGTCTAATAGTGTATGGTACCCTGTACCAATATACATGCTTTCAGTCCCTCCTCTGATTCTGGAAAGAATCATTTCTAAAATAAGGAAACTCATATATTGCCATTGAAGTGGAAATACAACTGGATTCTGGGCAAATCCATAACATTATTGCAGGGGTCAGTGATCCTACTGATTTCTGATTTAGAAAGCTGTAAAAGGTGAAGAGGTGGAAAGAAACCAGTGCTGACATAGAGAAACAGCTGTCAGTACATAGAGGAGTAATACTTCTAGAATGAAACATCCCAAAATACCAAGCAAAGATGCTAACATGCCTTGCAAAGGCCTGAATACTGAATTTCAAAATGAAGGAACAGAATCAGGGAGAGCTGAAAAGGAATTTACATAACTCTCACTTGAAACTAAAGTATGGTTACTAACTTTATCTAATAGGTCTTTCACTATTTTTCCATTAGTATCAAGCATACTACAACAAACATCAACTAGTACTCTGCATACAGCACTTTCCTTTGCTAGGAGAAAATCTAAAAACCATTCAGTTCCTGACTGCATAAGCTGACACTATATTCACTGGACCTTGCAATACACACTAATTGCCTCAGTAAAAAAAACAGAGCAGCCACTATGACTTCATCCTGAGGGGACACATCCCTTTTTCTTCTTAAAGATTTCAGGATGGATAATAATTTAATATAGTAAAGTTCAATTCACTATCCATCAGGGCTATATGGCAAGCACCTGACCAACCTCTGGGAAACCCTGCACTATAAAAATACTAACCAATTCTCAAATCGGAGATTACAAAAACAGCTCTACAAAAATAAAATACCAGAAGACTATGTTTCACAATATACCAAACAGTAAACCAGTGTTTGAAGAGGTTAAGAAAAAGAATCAGAAGTCCAGAGAGAAACGTTCACAGTTTTGGGAAAACGTGCAAGAACCTCAAAGTACTTGTGATCATTCTGCACATGAAAAACCCGAAATGCACAGTCCAAAATTAACAATGCAAAAACAACTTGGACAACTTGAAAAAACATCTGCAGCCCTATTGCAATAGAAAAAGAAACATGGCTGTCGTGGGGCGAGCCTACAAGAACTACAGAAGGAGAACAGAAGATTAAAGGAGCTGAACAGGCCAAACCACAAAAACTAAATTACCAAGCAGACAATATTGAAGAGAGGCAGATAACAGCAATGTCTAGCTTGCAAAAATGAGGAGGCCGCGGGCAGGGTCCCGGCGGCCGATTGTAACCGGGCGCGCGGCCGGTGCGCGGGCCCTGCGCGCGGCCATGGGCAGTTTGAAGCGATTGGCTCCCGGTGGTGGCAGCCGCGCGGGAGCCAATCAGGGTGGTTCCTGGCAGCATGGTGGGTGGTAGGGGCCGGCGGGCAGACTCCGCGTGGTCATTCGCGGCGGAGGCTGCTCGGGGGTGCCGGCTTGCAGCGGACGAGCGGTGGAGGACCGGTGTGAGGTGCGGCGGTGATTGCCGGGCTCCCGGCCGACTCGGCGAGGGCGGTCGCGGCAGGCTGAAGGGAGCGGCGCGAGGAGCGCTGACGGTGTCGGGTGCTGTTCGGGTCCTCTCCGGGCTGCGGGTGGCAGGCAAGCATTCATTATCAAAAAGGAACAGAAAGGAAAGGGGGGAGGGGGGTAGAGCTCCGTGCATGCAGGGGAGCGGCAGTGGAGGTAGCATCGGGCAAGTGTGGCTTTCCGTCGCGCGGTTTGGCTAGGCCAGGTCTTGCCTGATCATCCGGTCAAAAAATAAAAATAATAAAATAAAATAAAAATAAAAAATAACAAACGGACATAGGGGGGCATATTGGGGTGATGGGGGGAGCGAGACGGGGAACAGGGGGCAAGGGGGGGGGAAGACGGGGGTTCGGAGTCCGGGAGCAGCCCCAGTGCCTTGAAAGGGGGGCGGGGAGCCCAGGATCCTAAGGGCGAGCACAATGGGGAGCTGCAGGTCACGCGGGGGGGGGGGGGGGGCGCTGGTTCCAGGGGCACATGCAGAGGTGCCGGAGTCGAGGAGGATTGGTGCCGCTAAAGTTCGGCGGGGGGTGAGGGAGGGGGACCTTAGTGTGGCGGGGCAGGTGGACCCTTGTAGTCCTGTGCTATGGGGTAGGGGGTTGGTAAGGGGTACTGTGGGATGGTGGGCGGACCGAGGTTCGGAAGGGTGCACGACTTGGGGATTTGTTCCTGTTCACAGGGGGCGGGGTGAGGCAGGGTGGGGGGCTTGGGTAAGAGGGTGCGGGGGGCTAGCGGGTAATGTTCCCTCTAATTTTCTGGAGGTGTGCGCATAAAATATCAGCTGTGTGCAGCTTCGGCAGAAAGGTTAAATATTGGGGCGCCACATAGCGACACTTGGAGTTATATAATTTAAACATTTGACGCACGTCCGAATACAGTAGGTACACCACATTGATTTTAATCAAATTCAATAACGCTAGCCGATTATTAAATGAGGTGGGGAATTTCTAGTTATTACCATCATAGCTTTTAAAGTTTAAGACGTCTGTGTTGTTTTATCAGAATCAGAGCCATAGTTTTGTGCGCTCTGTGGTAAAGTATGTGCGCTCGCTTTGCGAGGTGTGTGCGCGCGCACACGCGCACAGCTTAGAGGGATCGGTGTTGGCGGGTGCGGTTAGCTTGCATGAACTGCAGGGGGGTGGGTACCCGCCGGGGTGGGAGTGTTGGTGGGGGGGGGCAGGTAAGGCTCTTCTCGGGCGAGTGGTTTGGGGTGTGGCAGCAGCCTTGGTCCGTGGCGGGTGCCTTTTCGCCTTTTTGGTGTCTTCTCTCCTCAGGGACCACCTGGATGGCAGCAGTCTGAGGCAACAGGAGCGAGTGCGGTGGAGCACGGCCGGCGACCATGTGGCAGACGGACCACAGGCAGGAGGCCTCCGACAGTGGCGGATCAACCTGAGACCACTATGACCGCGGAGATGGTGAGAGGTGCGGCAGGTGAGTTGGATCAGGGCCGAGGTGCGGAGGGGGGGATGGATTGGGGGCAGCTGAGGGGTGGACAAGGAGGTGAAAGGAAGCGTAAGCCTTTTTTGTTGACGGCGTTGTAGGCCTGGTTCCTCGTACACGTCGTTCACTGCTTCGTCGTCGCATTCGGCTACGTTGGAGGGGAGCGGGTGGGGTGTCCGGGACAATGAGTGCGGTGCAGCCTTCGTTGGCAGTTTTCTCGGGTCGGAGGGTTGCTAGGAAGGTGGTTGCTTGGTCTCGGCCCCCCCCTTTTTTCTTCGGGGTTGGCCCTGACCACATGGGTGGTCTCCGGCAGCCTCTCCCCCCCCACCCCCCTGTTTTCGCTTATGTCTCCACAGGGGCCGGCGCTGGTGCATTAGTCGTGGAGGCCTGGTGCTAGTCCACACGGTATGGTGCTGCAGCGGAGGCTTCCGGTGCGGCGCAGTGAGACGGCGCAGACCTGCGATGCCATCAGCCAGCTGGACGCCGGGACTGCAGCTGCCGGTGGCAGACGGTCGAGAAGCAGGTGAGTGGTCGGGCCCCCCCCCCCCGGGCGGGGAATGGCATGGGCTGGACGGATGATGGGGGGGGAGGTAGGGCAGGGGGAGCAGGTGGAATTCTTCGGCGGCTTTGGGGTCGGCTTCCTCCTCCTACGCAGGCGCTGCATTGTAGGCAGCTGTGTTTGTGCTGCCGTGGAAGGGGTCGGATGGCATAAGGGTGGTGGGGGGCCTAGGGCGGGGGGGGGGTCACGTTCTCGGAGTCATTGGAAGGGTTACCAGGCCAACTTGACGTGGGGTCTGCCTGTCGCACTCTATAGAGGTCTTGCGACTGTTGGGGGGCAGGAAGCGCTCGGGTGTGAGCATACCAGGGGGCATGGTGGATGGTAATGTGTGGTGGGTTCTGGGGGTTGCGCGCAAGGTGGCGTTGGCTTTGCTCCTTCGGTGCTTAGACGGGTGTGGGGACATTGCACGCTCGAGCAATCCGGGATGATATGGGTATGCGGGTTGTTATTGAGGGTGTTCCGGACATGCAAGGGTGGGCGTGGTTGTGCTATGTGGGAGGGGTCCTGGAACGGAGGGCAGCCATTTGGTGGGTACTGGAGAAGGGGTGCGTGGGGTTGCCGGCCAGCTTGCGGCAGGAAGGTGGGGTGGGGGGGGGGTTCGTACCGCGGGTTGGGGGGTTGCATAAGTCAACCTGCCTACTTCCGGACTGCGCTCTGTTGAGGTGTGGTTGCCTATGGGTCACGCTTTGCATGGGCGCCTTCGGCGGTATCCGCGGCTCTGGGTTTGGTTTTTGTTAGGCGTTGTTTTCCAGTGCTGGGCATAGCGGGCCGGTAGTAGTGGCTGGTCGGGTTCGGCTGCTGATATCTCCTTCTTGGAGCGATTTCGGTTATGGGTGGTGGTGGAGCTTTGGCCTGCTTGGCCCCGCAACCGTGAGGTAGTGTGGTGGGCGGCAATGCAGCGGTGGGCAGGGGGGCCATCGGTGCTCCCGCGGGGGTGTGACAAGGGCGAGTTGGATGCGGGTGGCGGTGTTGGCATCTCTGCAATTGCGAGTGTGGAGGGAGGCTTGGCTTCTCCATAGCTGGGTGGCCGGGATGGTCAAGGCTATATCGCGTTCCGGTGGACCGGGTTCGGGATTTTGCCCAAAGCGGGCAATGAGGGATCTGGGGCCCGGTGACCTTTATGGAGCCCTGTCCCGGGATACATGTGGATTTTACTGCGGAATTTGGTGTCGCAGGGGCCGTGGTCTGGGTGTCACCAGGGCTGTGCCTACATGGTCCGGTTTCGGTCGTGCATGGGCGGCAACCGGAGTCCTTGCTTGGTGGGTATAGCGGGGTGGATAGGGGTGTGGGGGGGGTTTCAGCCCGGGGTGGGTTTGCAGTTGGGATGGTTTCCTTGTGCGACGGGGGGGTGCAGATCGCTGGTTGGGGGATTGGTAGCTCGCCGGTTACTGCAAGGGGGGGTGAGTGCCCGGCCGTCCGGCCTCGCGCGCATGATGTGCCGATCTGGCCCCCGTTTGGTGCACTGCGGATGTCCGCATGGGGGGTATGAAGCCGCCTTGTCTGGGGCGGTCTTTGTCGGGCCCCTTTTTTTAGAGTGCCTTTTCAGAAGGGGGAGTGGGTGGCGGCTCCAGTCGGGATTGGGGGCGGGGGAGGGCTTCCTCCCCGCATTTGGTGTGCTGGGCGGTTTGGGATGTTTGGGCGCGTTTCCCAAACGGCTCGTGTGGGTATCGAAGTGGGGCTGGAGGATTTGTGCCGTTCCCCGTGGCGGCCATGTCTTATGGGGGGAGGGGGTGTTGGTCTGTTTCCCTGGGGTATTCCGGCGCTCAAGGTGATCAGAATGGCGCGGTGCTTGGTGGGGGGTGAGTCTACATCTTTGCGCTGCACTCTTTTGCCTTCTGGGTGGCTATACAGGTCCGGTGGAGTATGGGATGGTGCTCTCGGGCAGGTAGGGGTTAAGTGCGGCGGTACCGGATCAGGTGGGTCGGGGGGTTGGGGACTTTTCATTGTTCCTTTATTTTGCAGGTGGGGTCTGGAGCCTTCTGAAGGTTGGGGACCCTTCACTCCTTTGTCCGATGAGCCGGACGGCGAGTTCTGGTGAGGCTGTGAATGACAATTGGGGAGCGGCCCAGGTGGTGGCTATACCATGGCTAGGTGAGCGCGGACCCCGTGGGTCACAGCGGCTTCCTTTGCTACGGCGCCACGGGCGGATATCGCAACGGCTTGCTGTGTTGGATGCAACGATCGGGTTTCAGGTAATGCAGGCATCTGCTCAGAGCGTCGCAAGGGGATTTTTGCTGGGTTTTGCCGGCGTTTTTTGGGTAATTTTGCTGGGGGGCTGCCTTTGCTTCAAGGCCTGCATGGCGGAGCTGGCGGCGTTGGTCACGGGGGCGGTCTACTAGCTTGCTTGGCCGACATTGGGGTATCAGCGGTAAGGCATCTGCTCAGAGCGGCGCAGGGGGATTTTGCTGGGGTTTTTGCAGGCGTTTCTGGGTACTTGTGCTGGGGGCTGACTTTGTTCAAGGCCTGCATGTGGGAGCCGGCGGGGTTGGTCGCAGGGGCTGGCTCATAACTTGCTGGCTGGCAAATGGGGTATCAGATGATGCCTTATTGGGGAGGTGGAGGCCGTGGCTGTATAAGGGTGATGGGGCAGTTCTCGCCAGTGGTGCAGGCTCTCCTCTTTTAGGTGTGGCGGGAGGTCTTGAACCTGGTTTTTGGTTGGGGTGCTCACTGGTCGCAGCTTGGCTTTGGGGGGGGGGGGCGGCACAGGAACAAGGTTGTTACCTGTGCCGGTGGCGGGATCCCGGAGGTTTCCGGGGTCCGGAGCCTCAGGCTACACCTAGGGCGGGGGCGGGGTGCCCCTGACCCGGACAAACCCTGGTCGACTTTTGCTAATAGCATGGCGAAGTCGGGGGAAGGGTTAGGTAACTTGCCGGGGGGGCAAGTTATGGCGTTAGCCGTGGCAAGGCACTTTGCTAAGGTATAGCTGGTGCGGGCCGGGTGCCGCTAATCTATTGAGAAGGTGTAGCATGTTGGCATATTGTGAAATTGTTAAAGGTTAATAAAGCTGCGACCAGTTGTGTTCCATGAAATGTGGTGTGTTGTCTTTTGTTGGGTGGGGGAGATTGGGGGGATGGGGGGAAGGTGGAAACGGGCCCTATGCACCAGGTCCGCCTGCCTCGGTTAATGAGGAGGCTGCGGGCAGGGTCCCGGCGGCCGATTGTAACCGGGCCCTGCGCGCGGCCACGGGCAGTTTAAAGCGATTGGCTCCCGGCGGTGGCAGCCGCGTGGGAGCCAATCAGGGTGGTTCCTGGCAGCGTGGTGGGTGGTAGGGGCCGGCGGGCAGCCTCCGCGTGGTCATTCGCGGAGGAAGCTGCTCGGGGGTGCCGGCCTCCCGCCCACCCGCCCACATTTATTTATGAGGGTGTGGATTATGGGGTGTTGCAGCTTGGGGGGGGGTTGGCGGGATCCCGGAGGTTTCCGGGGTCCGGAGCCTCAGGCTACATCTAGGGCGGGGGCGGGGTGCCCCTGCCCGGACAAACCCTGGTCGACTTTTGCTAATAGCATGGCGAAGTCGGGGGAAGGGTTAGGTAACTTGCCGGGGGGCAAGTTATGGCGTTAGCGGTGGCAAGGCACTTTGCTAAGGTATGGCTGGTGCGGGCCGGGTGCCGCTAATCGATTGAGAAGGTGTAGCATGTTGGCATATTGTGAAATTGTTAAAGGTTAATAAAGCTGCGACCAGTTGTGTTCCATGAAATGTGGTGTGTTGTCTTTTGTTGGGTGGGGGAGATTGGGGGGGATGGGGGGAAGGTGGAAACGGGCCCGATGCACCAGGTCCGCCTGCCTCGGTTACAAATACAATGAGCCGCAGCAAAAATGCTGAACCGCTAAGATGTGAGATTCAGGAACTCACAGAGGACAAGATATATTCTGTATACAATTACTCAAAACCTTCTGAGGCATGACCATTAAATTGTTTCACTTTAACTCCGGTTAGGTATGCCTAGGTCTGAACTAGAGGCATCCAAAAGGGTAGCTAGAACTACACACTTGGTTCCCATTAACTGACATTACTTGTAAATTACTGAAATATAGGAACCTGTACATAGGATCTTCATACCTATATCATTAATTATTCTAGGTTCTGTGTTTGTATTTGTGTTTGCATATGACTATATGTCACAAAACTCCTCAAAGGTCTTAGGCCTAACTCTTGGTAAACTTCCATGCTGAGTAGCTGTCACTGTTGAAAGACAAACAGCAAACTTTGATAATTAAAAATATTTTTGCCATCAAGTGTAAATGTGCCTCAAAAATATTTGGATATTTCCTTCTAACATCCTCATGATTCTGAATATAATACTGCTTCATTAATATGCCACAGCACATCTAGGACCAGATTAAGAAATATGCATAGCCAATATGCATAGCAACAAAAATATTCTCAAAAATATTCTAAGACAAACTAAAAATATACCTACTCTTCTTAATACTCTTCTTAAGATGATGAAGAAATATACTATCGCTATACTGGCCCTCTAATTCTCAATTACTTTATTAAGTAGAGGTTCAGTACCTAAAGGTCATTACATATATATCAGGAAAACACTAATCTAAACTAACCTCATCCCTCTAGGTCTTACTATAATTACATAAAAACATTTTAAATGCTATATAAAAGCATTGTACATGAATAGTCCATTTAGAATTTACTTAATACAATAATCTCTTTATAATGTCACTGTTGTTCTTTCAGAAAATACTTTGAATCATAAAAGTCCATTTCTTCAATCACTATTGTTCAATAAATCTCTGTGTTGCAAACTCTTGATTCACCGACACAAGAAGCCACTTTCTGGACTTGTGAGGGGGCCACTGTATAAGATGCATTCGTTGAGAATGTCTTCTCACTTTACAAGCTGAATATCCCACCAGGAACACACGACATGGACCAGGAACTCCGGAGCTGGGAGTGTCTTTGGATGCAGTCTTAAGCAGGACTCAATCTGGTGACTTCACTTCTGCTAAAATAATTCTGTGAATCCCGGATATAAAGAACTTGTCATCCCGTTAAGGAGTCACTTGCAATAAAAGGAAAACAAACAAGGCTGAGTGCAATCGTACACAATAAGTTAAGATTGCGCTGCGCAACACCTGGGGTCTGGGATAACTGCCAAGGCATCCATTAATTATTTCAAATAGTGTCCGGGGAAACACACTCTGCCATAAGGGCTAAAAGGAAAAGCTTTATTCAATCGGAGGCTGTATCAGAGTACCCTGTCAAGGGCATCATCTCCCTCCTCTGATACAGAACAGACACCAAAACAAGTTGCAAAATCAAAATAAAATAAAATGAATTCAGCAGGCAGATATATTCTCTCCCTACACTAGCCCTACCATACCAATCCTGAAACAGTTTAAACAGACAGATAATATCAAAAAGACAAGATGCATAACCACAGCGGTAAGCTTCCGCTGCAGAAATAAAGCAGGTAGAAACAAAAGACGATCAGGGAAAATAAACAGATGATTCGTTTCCCAGCTGTCCGGAACGTCACGAAGTCCAAAAACTGGGTTTCAAAAGAAGTATCTTCAAAAAAAAGATAAAAGATAAAATAAAGTCATCTTAACCAGTGCTAAATATTGTAATGCCAGTAAAACTGATATCAGAAAAGCGTCTTTTCGGTTCACAAAATGATGTCCCTTGGATTTCAAAATTGTGACGTGTGCTGGCAAAAAAATCAATGAGGAAAGCAATGAGATCCAATTGCAAAAATCATTACTGCATAGACAGAGCAGAAGTTACTTCATTAATTCACTCTGAAAAAGAACTCACTGTCTTACAGCCAGTCAGGAAAGTTTACAAAAACACACAGATAACAGACATCAGAAATAGCCACAAACAATTTGAATAGTTTACAATAACCATGGCACTCTTCCCAGTACATTCCTACATTTAAAACAACCCTTCCACTGTGATAATGTGGAAGCTACATCAACAAAACAAATTAAAAAACAAAACTGCAGTTGAGACAGATTTAACCCTTAACCTAACTCAGCAATATAAGCTAATAACATATGCAATTTAAGCTATATTAAAAACAAATCATTCGTATAATAAACTAAAAAGAAATGGTTGAGTTTTACATCAGATAATGCAGTTCCTAGGGCCGGTGCAAAATATGCAAGACTAAACTTTTAAAAAAAAAAGAGCAGATAAAAACAAAACTGCATTTTTCTTTGCCAAGTTATACTGAAAATAAGTAAATCGCAAATCCACAACAACAATCCAGGGAGAAATTGGCAGAATCACATTATGTACTGTGCACAGATCCTGCACAAGGCTATCAGTGTCTTACCGTACAGCCATCCATAGACAGTCTCGCTTGTAGCACAAAAAGAGTTGAAGTCTCACATACTGAAGTGACACTTTATGGCTGGAATGTCTGGAGATAACAACTTCTTCACCAGCGACTGCTGGCAATGGACACAGCTGACAGTCTAAGAAATGAAACTTCAGGTCTCACGGCGATTCTTACAGGTGGGACGAAAGGCATCTGATATCTGATCCCAGCACTGTAGATGAAAATTCCCCAAGATAACGATGCTTGCATCTGCAGGAAAACAGCACTTCAGAGAAAGAATACAATTGGCAATGTCTGACCTTTGATCCTGGGACAGCCCACAGAGCAGATAGAAGTCTTCCAAGATCAGGGTGCATAGCTAACAGCTGAACGGCTGGGAGGGAAATCAACTCTCTGACCATCCTCCTTCCAGAGACAGTTTTCGCTTGCAAATACTCAATATACAAACTTATCTGAACTGTCTCGCTGAAGATTCCTATGTCCTTCTCTCTGATCCTACCCCTCCCCTTACTCCTGGGAGGTTGAGCAATCGTCAGATTGAGCGACTCAGTCATTTCACATCAAATGTCAGCTCGCTGCACCAGGCACTTTTCAGACTTACATAAGCACCTTTTCAGACTCACATCAGCTGTTCTTCAGACTTACAGCAGCTGTTCTAGCTGGCCAATCTATTATTAAAAAAATCTTACGGGAATAACTCATTTAAAGACAAAAAATAATTAGTGAATCCTGCTTTAAAGATGTTAAGCTCAACCAATCCATTACAAGTTTGCATACTACTGTAAATGATTCTAACAGAAAATCATCTTTTGGTTTGTTTTTTTTTTATAACCACTAAAAACAAAATTATCTCTTTGAGTTTTCTCTTGGAAATTTATCACAGGGTACGTCACAAACTGGGTGAAAATCAGCTGGGTTATAAAATGCAGTTCTAAGCAAATTATCTAAAGCAGCCCAAGTAGGACATGAACTATTATACTGATGCAAAACAGTTTGAAGAAAACTTATAGCACTATGTAGTTGAATACATTTCTCTCTATAGGTCATAAAATGCTTATTCAGACCCTTTTCAATATCATCAACAAGTCTACTAAAAATACCTAATTCCTTTGTAGCAGAAATATTATTTCTTACTGTTTCCTGTAAGGAATCTATGATACGTACAGCACATTCTGTTTCACGACTAAGAAGGTCATTCATTTCTCTGAGCTGGTACACATTGCAAGTCCAAAAATTCGCGATTTGTGCATTCCCTAAGATTCTTTGCTTATCTCTTATCTCATATTTTAATTTCGCTGCACGGGTGACTATCTTCCCTTCAGAAACTACATAATTTTCAGAACAGACAGGGGAAGACGTCAGGAATACACCTGGAACTCTTCCAGCTCCATTTATCATTGTAGCCACCTCTGCATCATACTCTGGAGAAAAAATGACTGGGGCCTTTCTTGCCCAGACATTCTTAATCTCTTTTTCGTCACCCGTTTTATCAGCATTCACTAATCCAAACAATTCATTCTTCAAGATATGTGCCATTCGCTGCCATCAACTAAACACTAGCCCTTCACGAGCATCACATATTCTGTGTTTAGCCTGCAAAGCACATTTCAGATAACGAAGCTTATCTACAGAAAATGTTCCCTCCAA
The DNA here is from genome assembly GCA_033557465.1 of Ichthyophis bannanicus. NCBI lineage: Eukaryota > Metazoa > Chordata > Amphibia > Gymnophiona > Ichthyophiidae > Ichthyophis > Ichthyophis bannanicus. The sequence continues at coordinate 457,290,640 of CM066035.1, forward strand.
AGGAAACTGTAAAAGCACATTATTATTAGTCAGTGCATACCAGTGCACAACATAATTAGTAGGCATATCGCCATACTTTTCACGCATACAATAAGAAGGGCTACCTTTCTGGAGAGCTAAACTCATAGCCTCAACATGCCATTCACACAATTGAGTCAACTCCTGTTCACCTAACAGATTGCTCATTGCTGGCACCATAAAATACTCACAAACACCTTCCCTCCTTGCCAGGAATGTTGAAATCTGTAGATGAGTCACGGCACCAACTGAAGAGCTTACTTAACCCTCTCCGCACCAGCAACCTTACTGGGCTCTTGAAGCTACAGAAGACCACACTCAAAACAATGGGAAGGTTATCAAAAGACATCAATAAATACAACACAGTTCTATAGAAAATACACCAAAGCTTTCGTGGAGAGAAACTGAGAGACACACGTTCTCCCTGTTTACTCTAACTTACTAGCCATGGTTCTCTTTATTTATAAGGCTTTTTAGATGATACAGCATAATTTCACTTTATCATTATACGTCATGTATTTATCATATCGTACGTCAACTTTATTCAGTGTGGGTCAGTGTGGAGACATACATGGAGCCTAAGACATAATTGTTTACTGCTACATAGGACATTATGAAGAGACATACAGGATTCCAAGCCACAATTGACCTAATTGACATAATTGTGTACTGCTGATAACTTGATATCGGCTAACCCTGAGCACTTTTTGATATCTACTAATCCTGAAAGTATTTTAGCTAATAACCCTGAGACAGAGAGGCTAGAAGTACAACCTGCACTTTTCTTTATTTATGTAAACCTTCACTTAGTAAGCAAATATATGAAGTTTTATTTCTAAGCAAAGTTCTGAACAGAATTAACTCTTTCTCAGGTTTAGTCAGTCTAATAGCGTATGGTACCCTGTACCAATATACATGCTTTCAAAAAATACTATACAGTACTATGGGGGAACCTAGCCATGCCATGGTCACTGCTCAGTCAGGGTGAGAGTGACCTCCCAGCAGGACATGCTGTGGCCACTCTGTCTGTGCAGGTGGTACCGGTCACTACAATGTCTGAGCCATTGCCCTATGCCCTGTGCAGATGCAGCCAGGCCAGGCCACCCTATCCAGGCTATTCACACGGTACCTTGCTCCTCATTATGCACATTGGCAGGCCAATACTGGCAACAGTGCTAGCAGTGTGGGCTATGGAGGGTGTTGGCAGCCACCACACACTGGATAGACAGACACCCACTCCCCACCCCTATGCCAGCATTGTGCAACTATAGAGGTGTTGGGCAGCCCAGGCCACCACACCAGTCCTGGGCACAGTGCAGGCATGGCTATGGTACGCAATACTGTAGGAGTCACTCCCCAGGTTGGTAAACACTGTCAGACACAAGACCTGTAGCACACTCCACAGACATCAGAAAGGTTGCTATGATGCAGCTCACTCAGAAAATTGTACTTAACCTAGGAATTGCTATCTGCCAGTAATCATAGCAACCTTTTGATAGCTGTGTACCATATTCCTAGGTTTAGGGTGGCATTACTAAGGTATGCAAGTGCTAGTATTGGGAGATGCACGCAGAGCCCAAAGTCCTGCCTCTCCAGGAGGCTTTGGATAATGGAGCTTGTAGGTGTGGGTGTGTCTGCCCCTGTTGGCTGCTGCTTTACAGCAGAATTTCCCAACTCCAGTCCTGCGGTGCCAAACACTGTTCGGGTTTTCATGCTGTCCCTCATGAATATGCATGAGATACATCTGCATACCTTGGGGGTGGTACATAGAAATGCAGCACAGGCATCTTTATCAGAGGCAGCATGGAACCGGAATGGTCTTTGTCCCTCCAGGACTACATTTGGGAGGCTTTGCTCTAGGTAATGTGCATGTCTGTGGTGTCTGTGCTCTGTAGGGTAAAATGTAGGTGTTTTGGGCATGTTTACATCATCTGCAAGAAAGGTTCTGTCTGTATTAGCATGTTATAGTAGTGGGTAAAATATGAGGACTGGGTTGGCGGAAACCACAGCTGGGATGTGAACCTGTGATCTTCTGCTTCTAAACACACTGGTTTTGTGCACTGCACCACCATGTTATCCCAGAGATGGTGCCTTCCCTGGTGATACCATAACTGTTGTTCAGACAGGGCCTGTCTGTTGCAGTACATGGCACCCACCTACACAGGGCTAGGCCACGGTCTGCCCTGTGCAGCTGCCACTGCCCCCTCTACCACCAGTATCCCTCAGCCACCATGCTGACCTGCCCTTCCGCTGGTGGAGCTGGTGGTGCGCAGTCTCAGGCCATCCAGTGTTCAGGTAGGCGGCTGCCTATGGTGCGGGTTCCGGGCTAGGGGTGCCTGCATAGACGTCCACGTTCCCCCCCAGCCCCGCCTGCCATTGTTCCGTGCCCTTGGGGGTAGCTGTTGGGTACTATCCCCTGTGACACTTTGGGAAACACACTCGTGCCCATGTTGGGCCTTCAGCAGTTGCTGTCTGGCTGCCCCACTGTTTCAGCATTCGTATGGGCCACCTAGGCATCACCCTAGTCCGCACTGTGGCCCAGCTCCATCACAGCATGTGCCGCCTGCGGCCCTCTGTATCCCCGTCTCCAGCATCTGTACAGTTGCCGTTCCGACATGCCCGCCCTGATGTTGTGGGACATGTGCACGCCATAGGAACCCTGTCCGATGGTGGGGAAAACCCTGAGCAGCGCTATTTCACTGTGGGCTCATTCACCTTGTATGGGGACGGAGTATAGACCGTTCCATGATTTATATCTGTTCTGTGGAGTTTACTCGGGGGGGGGGGGGTTGATGTTTCTCATTGATACCACTATTGGCCAGCTTGGTTATTGTTTCTTTCCAGTTTGTTGCACATATATCACACTTATCACTTTGTTTTGGTTTCCCTGCCTGGGCTGTACATTGCTGACACGGAAATGGTTTCTCTCCCCTGTAATGTGCATTTAACGGCAGGTTTTCATTCGCGTTGGAATTCAGCTTGAAAATCAGCGTGTTAGTGTGAGGGGAGCCTCTCCCCGCCCACTCTCCGCCCACTGACCCCTTCTCTCCACCCTCTCTCCACCTTCTGCGGTGTTTTACCGCGCCGCGGGGCATTACAATCGTTAGCGCATCATAACGCATGTTATGTAAGGTTAACGATCGTTAGCGCATCATAATGCGCATTATGATGCGCTAACGATCGTTAACCTTACATAACGCGCGTTATGTACGATTACCGCAGTTTAGTAAACATACCCCTTAGAGTATCGCAAGGGCTTTGAAATGTGAGAAGGAAGCGCGGTAGCCTCGTTTCCCAAGAAGATAAAACTTTTGACAGTGCAGGTGTGGGAGTTTTTTACTAGAAGGAGAGCTCAGAAGGCATACGCTGTAAAGGTATTTTGGGTTCATATGGATATTTTATTTGTTTGTGTTTTATGGTTCATATTTATTATAATCAACCGAGATGTTTGAGCAATGTCCGATTGCTTTAATCAACCAAGGATACAAGTGTTATGCATTGCCCAATCCGGTCAGAGAACATGGAATACATTCAGCTTTAGGACATAATATTAAAAAAGTTACATCAATGAAATTTCAAGGTATTTTTTCTCCTAAGGAGGATGTTTCTTTCTTTTCTACAGTCGTTATGGCTTGAGTGCTTAAGGTTTTATATTATAGCACTTTTATTGTCAGTCAACATTACATTGAACAGATGCATCACAGTTCAGCCAGTGTTAAGCCACTCCTGCTTCATTTCTATTTCATTTCTATATGATTTGTCATATTGTATAGATTAAGCACCTTAATTGTTTTTTTCCTTTCCCTTTAGCTTTGGAAGTCATTTGTCTTTGTCAAGAGATCACAATCCTTGGGGTTTGTAACACTAGAGGTTTGTGCTTTAGATATATTCTTCACCCCACGGTAGCATGTCACATCCCTTGTTTTCAGCAGGTTTTACAATGGTTACTTATGTGATGCTTTAACAATTTGAATGTGTGGTTTTTTTCATCTTTTACTTGCTTCTGTTTTAGATATATTTATTTATGTATTTATGCTTTTTTATGTATATGGCTATGTTAATCCTATTTATATATGAGATAGGGACATTTGTTTATGTTAATGTTTATTATTATATATATTACCATATGTTTTATATGTTTTATATGTATGATTTTATTTTTAATCATTTTTAATGTTATTTATTGTTTCAGTATGCCAAAAGAACCCCTGAAGAAGGCATAGCCGAAACACGGCCTGTGTTGGGTAGGGCTTTGAGTTTATACCCCTGTGGAAGTGTCCTTGTACCCCTGGTCAAGAATTTGTTAATAAAGGCTTTTTTGCGGTTACCTGGACTGGACCTTGTTTTTCATGTGGTACTAGTGCTCCTCTGTTGGACCCTATTCAGTCTGCCCTTCCATACCAAATTCTACTGTAGTATTTTTTTTTCCTTTAGAGATCTTCTGTGTTGGTCCCATGCTTTTCTGAATTCAGATACTGTCCTGGTCTCTACTACCTTCACTGGGAGACTATTCTATGCATCTACCACTCTTTCTTTAAAGAAATATTGACACATATTACTCCTGAGTCTATCTCCTTTCATCATCATCCTATGCTCCTTCATTGAAGAGCTTTCTTTCAATTGAAAGAGGCTCTCCTCCTGTGCATTTATGCCACAGAGGTATTTAAACATCTCTATCATATCTTCTCTCTTCCACCTTTCCTCCAAAGTATACATATGGTGATCTTTAAGTCTGTCCCCAAATGCCTTATGATGAAACCCACTGACCATTTTGGTAGCCATCCTCTGCACTGACTCCATCCTATATATATCTTTTTGAAGGTGTGGTCTCCAGAATTGCACACAATATTCCAAATGAGGTCTCATCAAAACTTTATACAGGAGACCAGATCAAAAGGATTCAAGATGGCCACATAGGCATCACAAGAAAACATGTTCACAGCAGCCGCAGGCTAAGAGAAATATCCTTCCGATCCGTTGGGGACTCTTCTGAGCTCTTTTTCCTCTATGGGATGTATGGATTCCTTTGTTGAGTGGACCGAGCGTCAGCAAGTAAAATCCGGTGTTTCCCCATCTGTGTTGATGCCAGTGTTGGTTGGCATGGCATCCTTCTTGGGGTGTGAGCCATTGCCAGATTTGTGTTTACCTCCTTTATTGCCTACCGGGTTTCTCAGCCTGAGTTCTTCAGGGTCACCCAGTTCAATTCCTGGATTGGAGGTTGCCCCGATGGGAGGAGATGCACTTGGGCTATCCTATTGCTGAAGCCTTTGGCTGGAACAGCATTGATAGCCACAGGAGAAAATCTAACCGGTGAGAATCAGATGGGAGAGTTGTAGTCGATTCTTCAGCAGCCTGTGATGGATGGAAACTGTGTGCCGGGAGTAGAGATGCAGTTGGAGCGGCTAAGATTCCCTTTGTTTGTTCTGGAGCAGCCAGTAAGTTTTTTCCTTCAATCAATTTGGACTGCAATTGCCAAGTTGGGTGAGACTATGATGCCAAATTCTAATATGATTTTGTTGAGGACTTGAAAGGTTTTCAACAAAGGCAGGAGAATTCTCTTTTTGACTTTGTTAAAGCTATGGTGTCAATAAAATTTGTGTTTGCTCAATTTCCCTCGCTCGTCACTAGTCTCAGCCACTTTTGTTCAAGATATACTACCTTCCTACTGACAAGAAGATATCGGGTGAAGCCTTGCAGCAATCCCTTACAGGACTACAACATGTGGAAATTTTGAACATATCCGAGGTTTTGGAACCCTCTGATGTAGAAACTGTTGTTCCAGCAATGTTATTAATCACTCTTGCATTGTCAGTGGACCATGAATTGTTGCTTAGAATATATTTCAAAAAGTGATCTGTTCCATTCAAGGGTTTGTTAGTACTCATATTCCCGGATCTAGCCCGGGAAACCAGAAAAGGCGTAAGGATTTTCTTCTCCTGAAGCTGGGGGTGACTCAGCTAGGGGGTTTATTTTTCCTTAAAGTCCCATACAAGTGCCTGGTGAAATTAAAGTCTAAGGCTTAGGGTTTTTATGATGCTTTATCAGCTCTTGCATTACTGGTGTCTCTTAGGTTCAGTAGGTTGTAATGCAATGTATTAGTATTAGCTTGCTGATTATGCAGGATGGTTGCTTACTTCTCGAATGACGTATACATTGTTTTTTTTTTTCCTTTGTCTTGGGTTTTAGGCTAGAGAGAATGGGAATAATGTGTGATTAATATGTTGGATTTATCTTTTCCTGCTCTTCTCTATTTCTGTTCAAACTATTTTGCTTGGTATGTATGTTTAAAAGTGATAAATAAAAAAATTTAAAAAACGTTATGCAGAAGCACTATCACCTCCTTCTTCGTGCTGGCCATTCCTTTCCCTATGCACCCAAGTATCCTTTTGACTTTTACCAACACATTTTCTATCCTTTTATCCACCTTAAAATCATCAGAAAAAAATCACACCCAGGTCCCACTCTTCTCTTGTGGACAGAAGTACTTCACCCCCTATACTGTATCACTTCCTTTGTATTTTTGCAGCCCTGCAGTTTTTAACATTAAATCTCAACTGCCAAATTCTAGACCATTTTTCAAGCTTAGCTAGATCCCTTCTCATGTTATCTACTCCTTGCTGGGTGTCTGCACTATTGCATATTTTTGCATCATCTGTAAAGAGGCAAAACTTTCCTGACAGCCCTTCCACAATATCACTAAACAAAAATGCTATAAAGAATTGTACCACGGCAAGATCCAATTTTATAAGATTCTATTTACTCATATAAAATGCTGTTTGCATGCAAAATTGTTCATAGAATTACTTTCATACTATATAATTATAGTTCCTCTAATGAATAATTGAAAAACATACATTTTGCTATCAATTTAAAACAACATTTATAAAAATAGAAAGCACTATCAAGCCCAATTAGAATTATTCCTTTTAATGTCAACTGGAGCATTCACAAACAAATTTGCATCTGTTTCTAAACTGATATTCAAAACATTACAGTCAATTATCTTTTTTTTCTTATAAAAGGTGATAGCATGATAAATAACTACCCCTAATTTGGTGATACAAATGCATCTTCCATTATCAAATTACACAGTAGATTTTCTGGATATAGCAAAGCAATGGTTATTAGAAAGTGATAATGCTGTTTTCAATCTTGGCTATAGGTGGGAACATCAGTCTTTAGAGAGGTAAGTTAGGAGATGAGGTATGGACCATTTTTAGATCATCATTCCATCTCTCATGTGCATAATTTACCACTAATTATTGGTATAAGATGTAAAGATGGTGTTTGGTGTACCATACCCTTAGGGGGTCATTCCATCCCGCGAATAGCAGGGATGGATATCCTGCTGGGACATCCATCCCCGCTATTTGGCCCCCCTGCCATTCCCGACTAACCTCCCTGGATAAACAGGGAGTTTGTACGGGGAAGCTAGATGGGGGTAGGAAAGGGGTGGCATGGAGGTGGAGACAAGGTGGGCTGTAGGCAGTCTGCAGCCCTGGACGTACAGGGCTGATTTTGATGTTGGCCTTGCAAGTCCGGGGCCGATAGAGTAGACGGGGAACTTATTCCATCTCTGAGGTGGAATAAGTTCCCCTAGATGGGGGGAGATGGCAAACCAAGGGTGCACTGAAGGGAGAAGGGGGTGCAGTGTATTCCCCTGCAGCCCAACCCTAGCCGTGGGAGGCCGGATCAGGGTTCGGGCTGCAGGGAAAGTACAAAGTTGGTGGTGGCCAGTGATTGCGGCTCCCGAATGGAGCCACGGTGCCATGGCAACCAGATGCCATAGCGCCGCAGCTCCATTCAGGAGCCTTGACTGGGTTAGCCGGGTAGAGGCCTGTACATGCAGGCTGACTGGGATCGAGCCCCAGGCCTGCACATACAGGTCTAGTTGCAATTCTGATCTCACAGGGCTAGACGTGCCCCGCGGGATCAGAATTTTATCTGCCCTTGTACGTTCGATTCTGAACGGACGCACAGGGGCCTGGACGTCCTGGACGGAATTCCGCCCCTAATATATCAGGGATAGATCCATTATTAATGATTACTATGTGTTTGTGTGTCTATATATTGAAACATACCACCAAAGGCACAGTATACCTGCATCAAGGTCAAAGCAGCTGACAAATAATAATAACAACAGATCACAAGTATTCAAACAAATACATAAGCAAAGGAGGTCTAGGAGTGAATAGCATATCTTCTAGTCATATAAGAGAGTATAAGTAACAAAAAAAAATCAGCACATAGAAAGAAAAACAATCTTCTATTAATGATAAATTCTGTAAGTGTCCTCTAAAAGTCACCTGCTTCTTAAGCTTTTGATATGAGCTTTGAAAATGAATATCTTTGTCTTTATTTATCTTTATTTAAAAACTTAATATGCCGCCAGAACCATAGGCATATGGTGGTTTACAATAATACATAGAGGTACTGCCGGGGGGAGGGGTACGGAAAAAAGAACGCCATTAATAGACAGGAAAGAAATAGCAAAAAGAGAAAAAAGAGGGGGGGGGGGAACAACGGACAACAGTAGAAACAAAAGGAGTAAGATGTTATCGATTATCAACGAGGGGGAGGAGAAAGAGGGGAAGGGGGAGGAAGATCAAAAGCTGTGCAAAAAAGGTGAGTCTTAAGTTTAGCTTTAAAAGCAGGAAAGGAGAGTTCCAAGCGAAGTGCAGACGGTAGAGAGTTCCATAAATCGGGGTTGAGAAAGAAGAAGGCAGAAGAGCGTGTGGACTCCAAGTGAGCCTGAAAGGGGAAAGGAAGAAATAACCGGTTAGCATGAATTGATCTGAGGATTCTTGGAGGGCAGTGAAAATGAAATTGATCAGAAAGGTAGAGTGGAATGCCAGTGTGAAGTGATCTATGTACAAAAATGAGGATCTTATATTGAATTTGGAAAGGAATAGGTAGCCAGTGCAGACGAATGAGAAGGGGAGTGACATGGGCAAACCAAGAGGTATGGGTCAAAAGACGAGCAGCAGTGTTGTGTAGTAATTGGAGCCTACGGAGTTGAGTGAAGGGAAGACCAGCCAAAGATGCATTATAGTAGCCTAAACGAGAAACAACAAGAGAGAGAAGCAAAGTGGTTAAAGAGGAAGGAGAGAGGAAAAGATGAACCGCACGGAGTTGCCGTAGAGTATAGAATGAACATTGAACAACAGAAGAAATGTGATCTTTAAAGGTCAAAGCTGAGTCAAGGGTAACACCAAGATAGCGTAGTGAGGAAACAATATGGATAGGGTCAGCTGAAAGAAGTGGAACAAGAGAGGGGACAGGAGTGCCAGCAGTGAACCAAATGGCTGAGGTTTTTGACAAATTGACATATAAGAAATTGTCTGAAAACCAGGAAGAAACAGCGGAGAGACAGATGTTAAGTGGACCAGTATCAGGAGTGATTGAATCAGTGTGATGGAGAAGAATGATATCATCTGCGTAATAATATGCAGAGATGCCGTATTGCTGAATTAGCAAAGAGAGGGGCGCTAAGAAGATGTTGAACAAGAGAGATGCTAGTATGGAGCCCTGGGGGACACCACAGTGAAGGGGCATTGGAGGAGAAGTATCAGTGTCAGAGAGAACCGAGAAAGACCGATTAAATTGAAAAGAATGGAACCAGAGAAGAACTGAATTAGAGAGACCAATGGTACTGAGACGTGAAAGAAGGGTACGGTGATCAACGACGTCGAAAGCAGCGGAGAGATCAAGTGAAACAGCTATAGATATAGAATCTCGGTCGTGAGCGACGTGTAACTCATTGAGAAAGGAAATAAGGATGGATTCAGTGCTGTGACCAGGATGAAAACCAGTTTGACGGGGGTGAAGGGCCAAGGAAGCTTCAAGGTGAGCAGAAAGCTGAGAAAAGACTAGCCTCTTGAGAAACTTAGAAAGAAAAGGAAGTTTAGAGATAGGATGCCAGTTTGCAGGTACAGAAGGGTCTAGTGAGGCTTTTTTCAGGAGGGGACGGATCAGGGCGTGTTTCCAATGTGAGGGAAAAATGCCAGATAGTAGACTAGTGTTGAAGATAGAGAGAATCAAAGGGGGCAAGGCCAGTGAGGGCTCAGAGAGCCATTGTGAAGGGATGGGATCAGAAGGACAGGTAGTTTTCCGAGTAGTGGTGAGGGCCTTTGTCAACTCTGATAGAGTAATGGGTTGAAAGGAAGACCAGCGATGAGAGAGGGGTGGGATGGCTTGGGAAGTCGGGGGCGGAGAGGGGGTGGCGAGAGGGTGGGAGGGGGGGAAATAGGGGGAGGGCAGGCAGGGAAGAGTTGTTGAATAGAGTGTACCTTAGAAGCGAAATGAGAAGCCAATACGGTAGGTGTAGAGTTACCGGAAGAGGAAAAAGCAGAGGTTGCGAAAGCAGATACCGGGGGAACATGAGGGGTAGAAAGAGAATGAAGAATACAGTACAATTGCCAAGTGGAATTTGCTGAGGAGGAAATAAGCTTGGAGAAATGTTCCTGTTTGGCTGAGTTAAGAAGAGTGCGGTAGTGTGTGTGACAATAGCGGAAATGCGACAAGGTAGCTGGGGAGGGGCACTTACGCCAGCGGCAAATAGCCCGGAAAAGATAGGAACAACGGATCAGGAGACCTGGCTGGAACTAGGGAGAACTAGGGTGATGCTGAGTGGTAGAAGAAAGACTGAGAGGGGCAACCTTATCTAAGGAGGCTGAGAGCATAGTGTCCCAGCACTGGGCCTGGAGATCCACTGAGAGCAGGTGAAAGTCAACGGGAAAGAGCTTATCTGAGGGTGTAAACTGGAGGAGTGAATTAGGGGTGATGCAACGGACAAGGCAAGCTGGAGGAAGAGACAGGTCCGATGAAGAGGAAGAGGAGGGAGATAAAAAGGGAGAGAGAAGAATACGCAGGAGTGGTCAGACCAGGGAAGGGGCAGAACAGAGAGGGAGGAAGGAGCAACGGATGAGGACTGACGGGAAATGACTAGATCTAATGTATGGGCTAGCTTAATGGGTGGGGACTTGAACAAATTGCTGTAAGAAAAGGTCAGAAAGCAGGGGAAGAAAAGAAAAGTCACGCTGAGAGGAGGGAGAGTCGAAATGAACATTAAAATCTCCGAGGATTAAAAGATGTTGGTATGTAAGAGAGGCCTCGGACAGTGTTGAAAGAACAGAGTCTCACAGAGGGGAAGATAGAGCAGGGGGAGCATATAGAAGAAGGATATGAATAGGGGTCGAGGTCCCTAAATGGAGTAGGAGAGTCTCCGGGTATGAGAAAGGAATGGGAAGGATCTCGAGCAGAGGGAGGGATGAACGGAAGATCACCGCAACCCCCCCACTGCTCCTGCCCCGTCAGGACGTCGACAGGGAGGAGAAGCTTGGGGGGGGGGGGGAGACAGCGATTCAAAAGAGGCTCCCACCTCCTTGAGACAGGTTTCTGTTAAGAACAGAATATCCAAGGAGTGCTGTAAAACAAGATAATGAACAAGAGTAGATTTGGTATGCAGAGAGCGATAGTTTATAAGGGCCTGCACATTGTAAGTTTGCAGTCCAATTCTATTCATATCTAAGTCGTTTATAGGAGGGAATTACTAATAATTGTGCATGAGAAAATCTTAGCTGTCATTCGGAACAGTATGGTATTAAAAGAGGAGAAAGATAAAGAGGAAAACTTGCAGAGTATACATGATGGGCCAATATCAGAATCTTAAATCTTAAAAGGAAGGAAATAGATAACCAATGACACATCGTCATTTTTGAAACTTTGGTGGTTTCCTTAAAAGCTTGAAGAAACAGTTTGTCAGAAAAAAGTTAAGTACAGCGATTTTTGATTCTACATATTAATTGATTAAAAAGGAGAAGCCTCGGTGGTGTATAGACTGGTTCTGTTCACTTTGCTGGCAGCTCCGACAAAAAAATAAGCAAGGAATAGTTCTCTTATTAGAATGGAATTCTTAGGTTGGTAGTCATTTTGGTTCTGATGTGTTTATTTGTTTTTGGTTTCAATCAATAATGGCATCACAAGATCTATACAGTCTGCATCATGGATGAAGTTAACAGTAGTATTCTAGATAAGCTGTAATCACTTAATGGGATATTGTGAGAGCTCTACAAACAATGAATTACAGTAATCAAAGCAGTTGAGGACTAATGCCTAAATAATCTAAGGGATTGTTTTTATCTAAATATGGTTTGTAGCTCGGGGTCTGCTGGATTTCCTTGCTGCAACAGGCCTGCTACATGCACCAGCCTGTGATGTCACCCACAAACCCCATAAAGGCCCGTGCTGACAGATTCTTCCTGGGAGTGTGCATGGCAGCCTACCTGTTTGTCGGAGGGCTCGGGCCTGTTGGATTTCCTTGCTGCAAGAGGCCCGCTCCAGCCTGTGATGTCACCCACAAGCCCCATAAAGGCCCATGACTTTTAGGCATGTGGCCATTTGGTGTGCAGTCATGGGTGTCTCCTAAGGGTAGTTCCAAAGGGGCTAGTTTTGCCCCTTTGGAGCCCCTTAGAAGCAACAAGGGAGCAACAGAGGACATTTACTATTCCAGGTACTAAATGGAAGAAGAATAATACTGTCAAGCCTCCCAAGCAGACAGTTGGGCCCATGGATAAACATATGATGTTGAAGCTGGTCCCCCAGAAAGAAGAAATTGTTCACCTCACCCCTCCATTGAGATCACTCCCTCGAGCGTACTCCACCTTCTCCACCTGGTGTATCAGATATCTCCAGTTTGTCCCCTCCATGTGAGCAGAGTTCCCGAGTTGAGGTTGTGCTCTCTCAGGTGTTCTCATGGAAGGAGCTTCCAGTCCTCCTCGTGATACTCCTTGTGATACTCTTGTTACCTCTGTTTCTTTGGTAGACATTTGGCACATTGTTAAACAAATAGAACAGATGATGGAGGACACTGTTCCTCGGTTGTGTCAATTTACCCGGAAAGCAATCACTAAGGGGATTATTAAATGGTGCTAAGGGCACACTATTAACAAGTGGAAAATGGCATCTTTAAGGGTCCCAACGTATGTTAAAGGATAGGGCAAAGAGAAGGTGTTCTGGTGTTAAGGGTGCTATCAGCGGTTAGCGGGCAGTAAGTGGATTTAGGGCTTTAAGAGCACAAAGTGTGCACAGTAATGCCTTCTTCTAATGTCCCTGTGAGACAGTGTGGGAGGTGAATGTGGGAGGCAGTTGTACACTGGCAGTGAAGTGTTCACATGTAATCCATGGTGATGTCTGTGGGTACCATGGGAGTGGATAGAAATGAACCATGCTGTAATCTGCCTGAAGAACTAATGTGCACAACACAGAAAACAGATGCCGGCTTTTACAAAACACCGATAGTGGTGACCACCCATTATGTGTGCTGTGGCCCCAGGTTATCCAGTTGGGCCACAGCACAAATAGCTGGTGGTTGCTTCTACAGGCATGTAGTAAAGGTACCCCAGAATAGAACAAATGTGTGCCCTGGTGCCCCTGTGGCTCCTAGGTTTTCCTGGCAGTTGGATCACAAATATATTGGCCAGCCCTTCTACAGTGATAAGAAAGGATGCAGTGACATGACCAAGGTCACATGTGGTATTTGAACTCTGGGCTTTGCCTTACTGAGCCAATGCTCCAACCATCCAACCAATGCTCCACATGTTTGACTATAGCACACCCAACAATTCATGAGACCACAGGTCCTTACCAACAAGGAGGTGAGCCCCAGGCTCCAAACAACCTGGCAGGCACATTCTGAACAAGTTGGAAACCACACCCAGAGTCTGCCTGCAGTGGGAAACATGCATTATGGCCTGACTCAGTACCACAGCTACATGGCAGACACACAACAGCAGTAGCCATGTCTGGTGCAATGACCAAGTCACATGTGAGAGCAAGATGCTCTGCTCTCCCCACTGTACCTCCCAATTATCCCCCTTAGCTCAACCTCACCACCAGCTGCGATGCCATGTTGAGCACACAATGTATACTGATAATGGGGATTGGGCACGATCCCCTTATAGAACCCTGTGCAAGAAGAGGACCCCCACATGCATGGTATCATCAGAACACATATCCACATGAAAGATCGTGGTAGCCCCAGTCATTCACTATCCCTAATGTGTAGAGGCATAAAGCAGAGCTGAGCTGTGTAATAACTCATATCTGACCATAGACACCAATTGTCATGATGTTGGAGGTGCTGAAATCTGCATCTCAAAAATGTGCGCCCACATTCTGTCATATATGTGTGTGCCATAAACGTGACTTGGTCGGCCTTACATCAACCTGCACAATTAATGTTATCAGCATCGCCCATCGGAGGCCATCTGCTGAAATGCATGATAGCAGGTTGGCAGACAACATTGTCTCATTGTACAGATCATATGGTACCATGTATTGATCTGTTGAACCATCATGCACCTCCTTCTGTGCAGCTGTCATTCCAAGAGTCAACCATAGGGACCAGTCTGCATGGACTGGCCAACAGAGGTCACACATATGTGGGAGCCTTAGGCCACCAGACAGCTTTCCTGTGGAAAAAGGTCATGTGTTGCCCAGAGGTCCTTAATCTGACTTGATAAAACCACAAGTGCCACAACCATGAGGCAACCTTCTGGAAAAGATGGTCTTGGAGGTAGATTGGTAAGGGATCCCTCCATGTTCCCATATGACTGGTAGTAAAAGTCAAACAACCACTGCATGTGAATGGCAGGTGGGATGGGGTTAGTCACTCTCACTGCTGCATGTCTGTGTGGCAGAGGTTGCCCAAAAGTGTGTGCAAATAGTCACAATGCAGGCAGAGCCTGATTTTCAAAGGCATTTACATGTTTAACTGCCTAGTTACCCATGCAAATGCCTTAACAGGGAATTTTCAAAGGCACATACATGGGTAGTGCCTTCAAAAATTCCATAGTTTGTCCCTTACATGCCCCAATGATATGCAGTTATCATTGGGCATGTTGGGGTCATTCCAGGCTGCAGCGGTGGCAAAGGAAAGGGCTAAGCAGGTAGCAGCAATTCTTGATGCTACCCGGTTAGCCCTCAATGGTTTAAAGATAGGCCTACCTTTGAGGTGCTGGGGCTAACCAGGTAGCATCAAAAATCGCTGCTACCCTCTTAGCTTTGGCAGCTGCTGGCATGTCTGGCCAACCAGGATTTTCACTTCCGTCACCACAGAAGTGAAAATCTGGGTTAAGGTGGTCGGCGGGCAGGATATGTGTAGTGTGATAAGGAAGCTTATCATAGCTCAGGTAGGAGCTATAGAAAAGATGATGTGACTCTGAACAAGCAACCTGTCAGTTCTGGTAGAAGCAAGAAAACAGAGTTTTCACATAAAAGACTACCAGTCCCAGAATGCACCAGGTTTCCAGCAGCCATGAGAGGGGCTGAAGTGAGAAAATGTGTGTGCAATCAAGAGAGCTATGAGGTAATCCCTAAGCACTCATCTCAAAGGGCAGGGCCTGATTCAAGACAGCTGCGCTGTGTTAGGGAGCAGCACACATTAGAACAGGATAAGAATAGAGCTTATTCTTCAGATAACAGCTTCAGGGAGAGCTACAAGAACAGCTTCAGAAAGAGATACAGAGACAGCAACGGCTACAAGCTCAAGCACCAGTATCACCTGGAGAAACAGAAGCCAAGCCAAGCGGATAGAGAAAGAAGGAAACTCTCTGGAAGGAAGAGAAGAAAGCCCATTGGAAGGTCTGGGAGATTCCAAGGCAGTACCCATACTGGGAGGTATTCCAAATGCCAGCAGAGTCCATTGGACTGGATTCAGCCAGAGGAATGGATTGGCAGAGATAGGAATCACCAGTGGCTACCTGGAAGAGAGAAGACTGCACGTGGAAGGGACTTTCAGACCAAGGCCAGAAGGTATGTGAGAGGAGATCCGGTGTCCAGGGATCAAGATTGGAAGGCTGGACATCAGAATTGGATTACATATTGGCCAGGCTTTACAGAGAGGAATTATGATGGCAGGAGAGGCTCAGGTATGAACACTGATCCAGACCCTATCTATAATAGAGAATGGCAGCAAGGGAATAAGCATTCTCATGATAGTGCCTTAATGAAAGACTCATCTGTGCCAATGTATGATATTGACCCTATGATTGTTGATGAAGGGGGAGATACAGCAGATGAAACTATTTATATGGACTGTTCTCTATCTAAATGCTATTGCTAGTTTTCCGTGAGCAAACACATCAGCCATCACAAAGAAACCTAACTTTGTTCTTTATTTCCACTGCAAACAGCTCTTAAAGCAGGATTTGGGCTCACACAGTAGCAGCCAGCCAGCTAAAGGTTTTCAGCTGGTCCATTGATAGTAATTAGGGCTGCACCTGATTGTGTGTGTGAGCAAGGGAGAATCACTGCTGAGATCTGCGTGGAAAATAAGCAGAAGTTAACCTAACCAGCAAAGTTTATTCTTTTCTTTGTGCCTTTGTATTTGGTAATTATTTGCTAAGAAAACATTAGCTAATTGCCTGACAAGCTGAAGGTTGTTTTCTGGTTTACTTTGTGATTTTTGTTATCCATTTAAACACTGCAAGCAAGTAACCTCATTTATAGTGCTATCAAGCATACATGTGCTGGGTGAATTAAACCCCATCAATAAAAGAAGTATTTTATTGATCTTACCACTTGGTTTCACAACTCAAATTATTGTCATCAGCTGTGTTTGGGAGTGAATGAACTACAATACCCACAATACCTTGCAAGAATCATATGAATATATGCATCGTCAACATTGTGTAAGTTCTCACCCTAGGCAGCCGTCTGACAAATGGCGTAGTTTTTCGGATTGCTTTTGCACCAAGAGGATTTACTTGTTGTGGATTACAAATAAAAGTCAAGTTTAAAGCTGTAAGAAGATTTTTTTCCCTCGTCTGCACTTTGGAGGAAAAGTGGTTGTTCCAGGAAGCTGTCCCAGAGGAAAAGACCCTGTGCAAAGCTGGATTCATCACTGAGACAAGGTAATATGTACCTGGGCATGTCTAGTGGTGGATGTGTGTAAGCACAGGGGGTAATTGAAAAAAAAAAAAACACACCTGGTTGGAAGGTGCTGCTCTTGGGTTTTTTTTTCTTTTTTCTTTTCTTGCAGGGGTCAAGATGGATCCGAGGGAGATGGCTCAGTGGATGGCAGCCCAATTTAGCAAGCAGCAGGAGCTGTCACAGCAGGCCCAGGACTCTGCTATGAAGGCCTTAATGGAACAGCAGAAACCAGTGCTTGATCTGGTGCAAGCTCTAGTTCAGCTGCAGAGCCAAAGTGGAACAGATGCAAGACCAGCAGTTAGTACTGGTGCACCACATGTGGACACTGTGGGACTCAATCAAGGGATTGGGGCATTTAATTTTGGGAAATTAACTCCAGAAGATAATGTTGATGATTTTCTAGAGTCTTTTGAAAGAGTGGCACAGGCTTTAGCATGGCCAGAGACCCAGTGGGCAGTAAGGCTGGCAGCCTCATTAACTGGTGAGGCACTAGCAGCTTACAGAGCAATGCCAGCAGCCCAGGCTTTGATTTATAAGGATGTAAAGGCAGCTATTAGAGATCGCCTAGGGTTGTCTATTTCAGAGTATAGGCGAATGTTTAGAGCTGTTACATTGAAAGTGGGTGAGACACCCAGGGCTCTGAGTCAGAGAATTAGAAGTCTAGCTGTAAAATGGTTAGAGCCTGAGCAAAAGACAGTAGAAATGTTATTAGATATTATAATGCTGGAACAATTTATGCTTGGGGTACCTAAAGATTTGAATGTTTTTCTTATACAGCAAAATTGCCAAAATCTTGGAGAGGCAACTATGCTAGCAGAGAGATTCTTGGAAGCCACGCAGGCTTGCCATAGAATGGGTGGCCCTCTAAAGATGGATGCTGAGGCTAGATGTGCTGTATCAGAAAAAGGAATAATTAAGAATGTTTCTGAAAATGAATGTACTGTATCAAACCAGATGACACAGTGGAATAGAAAGAAATGTTTCAAGTGTGGAAAAGTGGGACACTTAGAGAAGAGATGCCAGACACACACTAGTTTAATGGGTCTGGATTTAAAACAACCCAAGGAAGGATTTCTTTTGATGGTTGATGTGCAAGGAATTACCACAAATGCATTATTAGACTCTGGGGCAGACCAGAGTATGATGTCAAAAAGGCTTTGGAAGAGGATAGAGGCCCAAGAAAGATTTGTGCCTAGAACCCCTGAAAGCCAAGTTCACATCAGATGCATTCATGGTGCTGCATCATCATATCCCACCTATACGCTAAAGGTTAAGTGCCTAGGGAAACAAGAGGAAGCCCTGTTAGCAGTGGTGCCTAGGCTACCCTTTGATTTGGTTCTAGGAAGAGACTGGCCAAGATTTAAGCAGGGTCTAGTGGAAGGACTAGGAAAGAAGGAGGGAGAAGGTTTAATGGTAGTAGCTCCCGGGCCTTTATTTGGAAGTCCTCAGACCCCAGCTAAAAAGATGGTTAAGCGTCCAGAAGACCAAGCTACCCCAAAGCAGATATTCGTCCTAAAGTACCATAAGGTCTCTGAGAAGGCCCAAGCTCCTAAGCGGGCAACCCCTCAGTCTGCTGGGTTTGACCTATGCAGCATAGAAAATGTGACTGTACCTAGCCAAGGGAGAGCCCTGGTTGACACCGGTCTCCAAGTGGAAATACCAATTGGATGTTATGGGAGAGTAGCCCCAAGGTCCGGATTAGCCCTTAAATACTTCATCGATGTGGGTGCGGGAGTAATTGATCCCGATTACAGGGGCAATATTAAAGTTCAGTTGTTTAACTTTGGACAGAATGAGTATCATATGAAGACAGGAGACAAAATTGCCCAATTGATCTGTGAGAGGCTGGGTTTTCCACCTGTGGAGGAGGTCACATCCCTAAAGAATTCTGAACGTGGAGCCAAAGGTTTTGGTTCTACTGATGTCAAAGGGGTTAAAAGCTTAGCTGCCACCTGTGCCCAAGAGAGGGAGGTGAGTGAAGAGGAAGATTTGGGACCCCAGGTATCTGATTGTAAAGAAAGATCAGAACCCCAAATAGGTGAGCACCTGACAATGGTACAACAGGAAGAAATTAGGAAGTTGCTTAAGGAATTCCCAGATGTGTTGACACCCATACCTGGGGAGACCCATTTGGTGGCCCATGAAATAATAACTCCACCTGGGAAATTGGTTCGTCAAAGGCCATACCGCTTGCCTGAAGCCAAAAGACAGGAGGTAGTGGCACAAGTCCAGGAGATGTTGGACATGGGGGTAATAGAGGAGTCAAAGAGTCCCTGGAATAGCCCCATAGTCCTGGTGCCGAAGCCTGATGGATCCTTAAGATTTTGTATTGACTTCCGGCAGGTAAACGCCATATCAGTTTTTTGATGCATATCCAATGCCAAGAATTGAGGAGCTGCTAGACCAGCTGGGACAGGCTCAATACTTAACCACCCTTGATATGACAAAAGGATATTGGCAAATCCCGCTCACCAGGGAGTCGAAGCCGAAAACTGCGTTCAGCACCCCCGTTGGCCTTTTCCAGTTCAAGAGGATGCCTTTCGGACTGCATGGAGCAGCGGCTACCTGCCAAAGGTTAGTGGATCAGGTACTTCGACCCCACCAAAGTTATGCTTTTGCATACATGGATGATGTCATAATCCATAGTAACACCTGGGCAGAGCATTTGAAGAGGATCAGGGCAGTCTTGTGCTCTATGAAGCAAGCGGGAATCACTTTAAACCCGAAGAAGTGTGCCTTTGCAAATAGGGAGGTAAAATACCTAGGCCACCTAGTGGGAAGAGGAAAAATTAAACCTCTATTAAGCAAAATAGATAGCATCAGGAATTTTCCTCCTCCAACAACCAAGAAACAACTAAGAAGTTTCTTAGGACTTATTGGATACTACCGCCGGTTTATACCGCAATTCGCAGAGAAAAGTACCATTTTCACGGATATGCTGCGAAAGAATTGTCCAAACCAGATAAAGTGGACACCAAAAGCTGAAAAAGCGTTTTCAGTATTAAAAGAAAAATTGTGTACAGGACCGGTACTGAAAGGAGTAGACTTCAAGAAACCATTTCTGGTTCAAACCGATGCATCGGATGTAGGGCTAGGAGCAGTCCTATCCCAGTGCCATGATGGAGAGGAGCATCCTGTGATGTACCTGAGCAGGAAGTTGTCACTGGCTGAACAAAAGTATTCCACGATAGAAAAAGAGTGTTTGGCTATCAAGTGGTCAGTGGAGGCGTTAAGGTTTTACCTTACAGGGAGAAAGTTCCAGTTGGTCACGGACCATGCCCCACTTAAGTGGTTGCAGCAAATGAAGAACCACAATGCCAGGTTGACACGCTGGTACATGGCCTTACAGGCGTTTGATTTTCAGGTTGAACATCGTGCCGGGAAGTTACACAAGAATGCGGATGCACTTTCCCGTATTACGGACTGTAGAGAAGAAGTTTCACCAGTAAAACCAGTCCGTAATAACTTAAGCAGGGGGGTATGTGATAAGGAAGCTTATCATAGCTCAGGTAGGAGCTATAGAAAAGATGATGTGACTCTGAACAAGCAACCTGTCAGTTCTGGTAGAAGAAAGAAAACAGAGTTTTCACATAAAAGACTACCAGTCCCAGAATGCACCAGGTTTCCAGCAGCCATGAGAGGGGCTGAAGTGAGAAAATGTGTGTGCAATCAAGAGAGCTATGAGGTAATCCCTAAGCACTCATCTCAAAGGGCAGGGCCTGATTCAAGACAGCTGCGCTGTGTTAGGGAGCAGCACACATTAGAACAGGATAAGAAGTGGGGGGGCGGAGCCTGATGTCCAGCGGGTAAGACGCTTCGCGTTGAAGCTCCCGAGAGGCCTACTTAGAATCCTGACTTAATACCTATACAAACTTACTATTTCGCTCCGGGCTGACCGGGGTACCTCGGGGGGGATGGCGGCCCATAAACCAGCGCGCTTGGACTTCGGGTCTCCTTCTTCTTCTCACGGAAAACGCTCCAAAACAGAGGTGTCCTCCCCACAGAAGATGGTTCCATTTCGGGAAAACCCCGAAATGCACCTGGAGATTTTAGAGGAAATACGCGGCGTGAAGGAATTGGTGCAGTCCAATGGAGAAGCGCTTAGAGCCATGCGAGAAGACCTTGGAGTGCTCCAGGACCGACTTGAAAGTCTCTCATTACGGCAGGACAATATGGCGGGGGTCCTCGACTCGCACGCGGTGCGCTTGGGCACACTGGACAAGGCTGAGCGCCAGATACAAAATCTTCAAAAGGAATTAGAAGATAGCAATAATCGAGCCCGTCGCAACAATGTGAGGCTCATTGGAATAACGGAGGGGGTGGAAGCGGGAGATATGAGAGAATTCCTGCTCAAAACTCTTCCCTCCTTGCTGAAGATCACCTTTCATAAAGAACTGGAAATCGATCGTGCACACCGTGTTCCTACCCACATGGCGCTCAACCGAACGACCCCCCCGGCCTATTATCTTTCGCTTGCTACGATATCAACAAGTGGAACAAATTTTAAATGCTGCCCGGGCGAACCATCATTTGGAATTTGAAGGTCACAAAGTCTCCTTCTTCCCTGATTTGGCAAAGCCTACCGTTGACCGACGGAAGAAACTCCTTGCTTTTCGCCCTCGACTTCAACAGCTACAGGCTCGCTTTGGCCTGTTGTATCCCGCGAAGCTCCGAGTGACTCTCCACAACCAAACCAGGACATTCGAAGATCCTGATCTACTATCAACATTTTTAGACTCCAAAGAAGCAGAGCAGATGCGCTAATCCAACGACTTGGACTTTTATTTGCCGGCTCTGTCCGCCATTTTGAAGGGCCCGATGCGGCGGTCGTAGTCAAGCACAGAGACTACCTGGACTTTCTTTGTTTCTTTCTATGCGTTTTTTGTTTTTTGGTCTCCTATCCCTCCATGATGTGTGCCTCGGTCGGATTCGGAGCACGCACAGTCCTACAGGTTATGTGTTTTTTTTTCAATTTCGGCCTTCTCTGGGGCTTCTCCCCGCAGACACATGGTCGCCAGTAATTTTGGGGGTTCTGCTTCTTCTCTAACGCGCTGCGGTTTTTCTTTTTAATGTGGGGCGCTTCATTGTATTATCTAAGCTTATTTTCTTTTATGCCATATGTACAGCCAGATACAGTCAATATGAGGGACATTGTGAAATTATGTGCGCTATCATGCTCAGAATTTTTAACTTGTCTGAATGGCCTTATGTAAAATCTTATCACTCAACGTAAAGGGCATTAATAGTCCAATCAAAAGAAAGAAAATCCTTAGCTATCTTAGCCATGAGCATGCTGATTTAGCGTTTCTTCAGGAAACGCACTTAAACTCTGCTGAAACACTGAAACTCAATGTTAAGCCTTACATGTTGGCTGCCTATTCTCCCGCCGTTTCCAAACGGTGCGGGGTAGCCATTCTGGTTAAGAAATCTTTGCAAGCTACTGTAATAGATACTAGCGCTGACAAGGAGGGTAGATGGGCCCGAGTACATCTTAAGGTTGGAGATAGTGAATTTACATGTATTTGCATTTATGCCCCGAATGTGGACAACCCTGCTTACTATGCAAGTATTGCGCAGTTAGCACAGGCCTCTGCCAATACTCCATTAATACTTGGTGGTGATTTTAATCAAGTGTTAGACCCTCTGATAGATAGACAGCCGCCTAGAACGAGTAGTCCACCCAAGAGTCTTGCTACCCTTACAGCTCTGATGCAAGATCTTGCGTTGGTAGATATATGGAGGCTGCTTCACCCCTCCGACTTAGAGTTCACTTTCTTTTCTGCCCCCCATCACTCCCAATCTAGAATAGATTTCTTTCTCATTTCCAAAACACTGATTTCTCAAGTAGACACGACTAGGACTCATCCTCTCCATATTTCAGATCATGCTGCCATATCCTTATCATTACATGTCACTGCGCGGGACGATTCTCCCCGAGCTTGGTTTTTTGATAGATCCTTACTGGGTCAAAAAGATTTTCAGGTTGATATAAAGGCCACTATCCAAGATTATTTTCATTTTAATTCACCCCATGACACAGCGAGCTGGGCCTGGTGGGAGGGTTTTAAAGCATCTATCCCGCGCAACTATAACTAGCTATCAAATTCGGCAGGGGAAACAAAGAAAGCAGCATTTACTGATTCTTGAGCAGCAGATACAAGCTGGGAGCGTCTCCTCACGTCCCGTACTGACCCATGTATTTTACTCCGTTTACAACGCTTGCGTTTTCAATACAATCAGCTTTTGTACACTGCTGCTGTTAAAAATATTGAATCACAACAAGGGCTATATTATCGGGAAAATAACCGTGCTGGCAAATTATTAGCGAATGCCCTAAAAGGTCAAAAAGAAGCCAAGCGTGTTACCGCCCTCCGTAATCCGTCGGGGGGGGGGGGGCTTGGTCACTAAAGATACCGAAATCTTAGAACTCTTTCGTGATTTTTATACTCGGCTTTATCAATCTGAATGTGATTTTGAGCCAGATGTCTTTGAACGCTTACTTTCAGGGGTACAAAGACCGACCCTATCTGACGAAGATAGAGTGGACTTGGACACACCATTTACTGTCTCAGAAATTCATTCTGCTATCAAGAAATGTGCCTCAGGTCGAGCCGCAGGCCCAGACGGTCTCCCTGCTGAATTCTACAAAACCTTTCACGCTGACTTAGCTCCAGTTTTGAAACTTTATTTTTCTGCTCTGGCCGAGGAGGGTTCTCCTTCTCGGTCCTTTTCAATGGCAAATGTAGTAGTTTTTGAGAAAGAGGGGAGAGACCCGCAACTAACAGCTAATTATCGTCCAATTTCCCTCCTAAACGCGGACTATAAAATACTTGCCACCATTCTCTCTACCCGGCTCTCTGATAGGATGCCTACCTTAATACACCCAGATCAATGCGGTTTCATTCCTGGTAGATCAACTGCTGACAATGCTCGGACTCTATGCCATGTACTGACTACCGCAGTTAATCTTGATCGCCCATTTGTTGGCCTCTCACTTGATGCTGAGAAGGCCTTTGATCGCTTAGAGTGGCCCTTCCTGTTTGCAGTCCTCCGCTGGTACGGATTCGGGGAAGGTTTTCTCCGTTGTCTTCGCACCATGTACGCACAGCCTACAGCCAGTATATGTGCCAATGCTTTAAAGTCTCAGCCTTTTCCCCTTCAACGCGGCACTCGCCAGGGATGCCCACTGTCTCCACTTCTCTTCGATCTTGCACTCGAACCCTTGGCTTTACTAATCCGGCAATCGGAGGAGATTCATGGAGTCCCCTTCACCCATAGGGAAATCAAAATTTCAGCGTATGCTGATGACCTTATGCTTTTTGTCTCTATAGACTCAGTACCGGCTGTCCTAGAGCAAATTGGTAAATACTCACAACTGTCTGGTTATAAGATAAATTGGACCAAGTCGGTAGCCTTTCCATTAAATCCTTTGCTTCATCAGGCAGATATGCAACCCCTTCCCCTTTTTATGGCAACCTCGCATGGTCAAATACCTTGGGGTTCACTATTGTTCTCCTTTGGAAGACACTATCTCCTTCAATGCCAAAGACTTAACCTCTAAAGTTCGGGCGCTTACTCACCGCTGGACTCCTTTAACACTTCCATGGTGGGTCGATTAGAAACCATAAAAATGATGATTGTTCCGAAAGTGAATTATATCTTAGAAATGTTGCCCTGTCTCTTACCTCGACGTATATATAAAGATATAGAGGGCCTTCTGACTAGATACTTGTGGCAAAACAAGACACCTAGGATAGCGAAACATAAGCTGCAAGCAGATAAGGAAAATGGGGGTGTCAGATTCCCTGATTTCCTGAAGTATCATCAATCTTTTCTTCTCAAACAAGGCGCTCGTTGGCTGGAAGATCCAGTACCGAGTAGACCTGTGTGGCTAGACATAGAAGAGGACCTTTGCAAACCGATTCCTCTTACTTTTCTCCCTGGTATGACTCTCCCATCAGACTCCCACTATCCACCAATGCTTTTAGACACCTTAGGTGCCTTTAGTACTCTTATGCAATCTTTAGACTCCCGACTCTGTCCGTTAGACAAGCTCCCACTTTGGTACAATACTCGATTTCGAATACAAAATAAGCCGATGGCGTGGAGCCCCTGGTACACTAGGGGCATTTGGATTCCTAGTCAGTTGTTCCATGAAGGTCGCTGGAAAACTTTTAGTGAATTGCAAATTGAATTTGGTCTCCCAGCGAAACACTACTTTCAGTTGGTGCAACTTCAGCATTGCCTTCGGAGTGCTAAGGTGCTCCCGCCATCGGCCTCCCCTACACAAGGTTGGTCGGAGACTATCCAATCTATCGGTAGTTCACCGGGTGTAGCATCCAATTTTTACAAAACCTTATGTAATGCTATAACTAGAGATACCCCTATAGCGCAGAAAGCATGGGAGAGAGAATTGCATGTGACTTTGACCCCGGAGCAATGGAGCCTTGTCTGGAGTAGAGTGACACGGGTCTCCCGATCCGCCTCACTCACTCAGACACTCTTCTTTCTAGCCCACCGGTGTTTTTTACACTCCTGACAGATTAGCCAAATGGAACACTACTCAGGGCAATAGTTGTTGGACATGTCATGCGGCCATTGGTTCACTACCTCATGTTATGTATGAATGTCCCGCACTACAGTATTACTGGCGTCGGGTCTGGGGTCGTATCCAGTCTATTTTGCACTTTCAAGAGCCCCTTTCTTGGAGGATAGTGGGACTTCGCTCAGCTGCGGGGATCCCCTCTCTTCCAAAAACGGCTTACTTCCTTTTGGACTTTATGCTTGGCATTGCTATCTCCCTAATTACGAAATACTGGAAAAATAGCTCCCATCTGAGCCCCAATGAATGGTGGAATCATGTCTGTCTCTACAGCAAATATGAACAAATACCTCGTATGTTTGCTTCCCCCATTCAGACTCCTCATCATCGGTCTAAATGGAAGATGCTCAATGACTATGTACATTCTGCTCAATGCTCTCATCTGACTGTCTAAATTTGTATATATCTTTGTCCCATGATTATTCTGTATCGTAGATACTCTTTTGATTGTTTTGATGTATAATCACTGTTGTTTGGAAGCGCTCACATGCTGACATAATCAGCTAGAGAAGAAGCGTGGGGGTGGGGGGTAATTGGGTTTACTTTTCCTTATTGTATACTTGTTTTGTCTCCTTTGGTGTGTTGTTTCTTTTGTTTGTTGCAAAATGAAAATAAAAGTTTAAAAAAAAAAAAGAACAGGATAAGAATAGAGCTTATTCTTCAGATAACAGCTTCAGGGAGAGCTACAAGAACAGCTTCAGAAAGAGATACAGAGACAGCAATGGCTACAAGCTCAAGCACCAGTATCACCTGGAGAAACAGAAGCCAAGCCAAGCGGATAGAGAAAGAAGGAAACTCTCTGGAAGGAAGAGAAGAAAGCCCATTGGAAGGTCTGGGAGATTCCAAGGCAGTACCCATACTGGGAGGTATTCCAAATGCCAGCAGAGTCCATTGGACTGGATTCAGCCAGAGGAATGGATTGGCAGAGATAGGAATCACCAGTGGCTACCTGGAAGAGAGAAGACTGCACGTGGAAGGGACTTTCAGACCAAGGCCAGAAGGTATGTGAGAGGAGATCCGGTGTCCAGGGATCAAGATTGGAAGGCTGGACATCAGAATTGGATTACATATTGGCCAGGCTTTACAGAGAGGAATTATGATGGCAGGAGAGGCTCAGGTATGAACACTGATCCAGACCCTATCTATAATAGAGAATGGCAGCAAGGGAATAAGCATTCTCATGATAGTGCCTTAATGAAAGACTCATCTGTGCCAATGTATGATATTGACCCTATGATTGTTGATGAAGGGGGAGATACAGCAGATGAAACTATTTATATGGACTGTTCTCTATCTAAATGCTATTGCTAGTTTTCCGTGAGCAAACACATCAGCCATCACAAAGAAACCTAACTTTGTTCTTTATTTCCACTGCAAACAGCTCTTAACGCAGGATTTGGGCTCACACAGTAGCAGCCAGCCAGCTAAAGGTTTTCAGCTGGTCCATTGATAGTAATTAGGGCTGCACCTGATTGTGTGTGTGAGCAAGGGAGAATCACTGCTGAGATCTGCGTGGAAAATAAGCAGAAGTTAACCTAACCAGCAAAGTTTATTCTTTTCTTTGTGCCTTTGTATTTGGTAATTATTTGCTAAGAAAACATTAGCTAATTGCCTGACAAGCTGAAGGTTGTTTTCTGGTTTACTTTGTGATTTTTGTTATCCATTTAAACACTGCAAGCAAGTAACCTCATTTATAGTGCTATCAAGCATACATGTGCTGGGTGAATTAAACCCATCAATAAAAGAAGTATTTTATTGATCTTACCACTTGGTTTCACAACTCAAATTATTGTCATCAGCTGTGTTTGGGAGTGAATGAACTACAATACCCACAATACCTTGCAAGAATCATATGAATATATGCATCGTCAAGATTGTGTAAGTTCTCACCCTAGGCAGCCGTCTGACAGTAGATGCCGTGCATAGCCTGCCTAAATGAAAATTGGGCCCACAGTTGACTGGCTGACCGATGGTGTGCATGAGATGACTGAGTAGGTATCTGTAAAACTGTTGTAGAGAAAACCCAACCCTGTAGACCTTAGACATTAGATCAACACATATGGTATCAATAAGAGCATAAGAAAATAAGATATGCCATACTGGGTCAGACCAAGGTCCATCAAGCCAGTATCCTGTTTCCAACAGTGGCCATTCTAGGTCATACTTACAGTATCTAACAGTTTCCCCAAAAGACAAAGGTTCCACAATGCTTGTATTGGGTCAAGCAGTGATATCCCAGGTCCCTTTTAATAATGGTTTATGGACCTTTCCTCCAGGAACTTGTCCAAACCTTTTTTAAACCCAGCTACACTAACAGCTTTTACTACATCCTCCAGTAACAAATTCCAGAGTTTGATTATACATTGAGTGAAAAAATATTTTCTCTTATTAGTCTTAAATAGTTTATCCTGTAGTTTCATTGCATGTTCCTTAGTCTTTCTATATTCTGATGACGTAAACAATCAATCTACCTTTACCCCTTCCACTCCATTCTTTAATTCTTTATAGACCTCTATCATATCTCCCCTCAGCTGTCTCTTTTCCAGGTTGAAGAGCCCTAACCTTTTCAGCCTGTCTTCATAGGGGTATCCTTCCATCCCCTTTACCATTTTGGTGGCTCTTCTCTGTACATTTTCTAATAACGCTATATCGTTTTTAAGATACGATGACTAGAATAGCACACAATATTCAAGGTGTGGTCGCACCATGGAACGATATAGAGGCATTATAATATCCTTTGTTGTATTTTCCATTCCTTTCCTTATGATACCTAGCATTCTATTTGCTCTCTTGGCGTGTGAAGGGTTTTAACATGTTATCCACGATGACACCTAAATCTTTTTCCTGGGTGGTGGTTCCTAATGTGGAACCTTGCATCACGTAACTATAGTTTGTTTTTTTCTTTCCTAGATGCATAACTTTGCACTTGTCCACATTAAATTTCATCTGCTATTTGGATGCCCAGTCTTCCAATTTATCAAGATCCTCTTGCAATTTTCCACAATCCTCCTTGGTTTTAACAACTTTAAATAGTTTTGTGTCATCTGCAAATTTGATAACCTCACTCGTTATTCCTTTTTCCAGGTCATTTATGTATATGTGAAAAAGCTGCGGACCCAGCATAGATCCCTGGGGTTCTCCACTATTCACTTTTCTCCATTGGGAAAATTGGCCATTTAGCCCTACCCTCTGCTTTCTATCTTTTAACCAGTTCATGATCCACAATAGTACACTGCCTCCTATCCCATGACTTTTTAGTTTTGCCAAAGGTCTCTGATGAAGGACTTTATCAAAGGTTTTCTGAAAGTCCAGACATACCAGATATACATATCACATGTTCTTCAAATGTACAGTCTTACTGACCAGCAATATGGTCAGTAACACTGGGCCTTGTTTGGCTGGTAAGGTAATCCAACCTGTTCAGCCAAGCAGAGAGTTCTACCATCATGTTCCCCCAGTGGAGCACAGTCCATTCATATGTTACTACTACTACTGAGCATTTGTATAGCGCTACAAGATGTACGTAGCTCTGCACAGACACATATAAAAAATGTTTCCTGCTCATCAAAGTTTACAATCTAGTCAAGACAGCAAAGTAGCTGTAGACATGGGATACATCTAGGGGGAATGGTAAGGAAAAACAAAGCAAACCAGGTGAGTCAAGATCTGAAAGCAGCAGCAAAGAGGTGAGTTTTCAGCCTGTATTTGAAAAGGACCAGAGAAGAGGCCTGAATGACAAGGCATTGCAGGAGGCAATCATGCAGTATGTGTGTTGCAGGCCCATTGAATACAACAGAATCTCAGCACACATAGCACCCGGTGACCACTAGCATCACCTACAGAGAGACCCCCACTGTCACTCTGGATATCTCTATGTATTTCTTCCCACTAGCCCACAAAATGCAGTATGTTGGTCATTGAACTATGATGGTTTTACCCAAAGTCAACCGGAGGCATTGACCGCTGGAAAGCTGCAAATAGCCCAATACCAACTGCAACATGTCAATGCTACTTCACTTGAAAAGTGAGCATCAGCTTACTTAGTGTGCATACTGACTATACATATGGTGGATTATAAATGTCAAGGACAGTGTCACATCTGATTAAGCAGGTGCATGGATAGTTGATATAACACAGCCCTCCCCATGGGAAGACTATGGGGTATGTTTACTAAACTGCGTTAGTGCAGTTCGCGTTAGGAGCCGCGTTAGTGGAAGGAAAGCCAAAAAAGGACATGGGCGGGACATCGTAACCGATAACACGCAGTTGCGCGCGTTATTATGTGCCACGCAGCAATGATCGCTACAGCGCGCGCCACTGCACGCACGCCTAAGACAGCGCGCAGACACCCAACGACAAAAACAGAGCTGTAGCACAATGGTTACTACACAGACTGATGGTACAAGAGTCATGGGTTCGATTCTCCAGTGTGCCTAATGAAAAAGGCTGGCTGAGGCGTCCTGTGTAACCCTTTGAAAGCCGACTATAATATTTTAATCCACAGTCTGCAGGTGGGTTACAGTTTGCATATGTCAGGAAAATTGTACCCGTCTTATGCAATATGTTCCAATAGTGACGTTCTCTCTGACATGGTCATGTATTATATAACATTTGATAGGAATATTTAGGCGCTCCCTATAGGGAGAAGTGGAAGGCGCACCATATAGGGCGACTTGTAAGGCATGCCTTATAGGGCGCCGTATAAGGCGCCTTTTGAGCTACCCTAAGGTGACAGTACCCTGAGGGTGGTTCTGCTGGCAACACTAATATACAGTAAAAATAGACAATGCCTAAGACAGCCCTATCAATGAACCCCACTGTGGGTTGTGAACCTATGACCTCTGGCTCCATGGGCAGTGAAGTAACCAGTGGGCTAGAGCTGCTAATAAACACATGACTGGCTACAGGAGGACTGCACGGCACCACACCCACATTCTGCTGTGGTTACCAGGGAGATTACATTCTGCTGTGATTACCAGTGAGATCCTGTCCCCCACCCAACGCACCCTCTAGGGCTCAGGGTGGGGGACAGGATCTCCCGCCCACAAATCCACTTTCAACCCCCTGCAATGGTGGCAGTAGAGGGGACCATCACCCCATCCTACTCGGGCTCAAACACCCTACAGGGAAGGCAATGCAGAGCACTACACATCCATAAGGCAAGAGCAGACAGACGGCAGGTTTGGAAATGCGCAGCTGCCCCCCACCATTATCTGACATTCTCCAGCAGCAAGCCTCAAGCCGCTGCACCCTGCACGGTGTTCCAACAAGACACATACTAGCTGCAGACAGTCCGCCAGCTAGTCCATAGTGCATGGTCCTGGAGGAGATGCATGTACCCATAACGGGGATATCAGCATACACACCAAGCAGATAAGTCAGTGATTGGGCCCCAAAAGGAAACCCATAAATATCACATAAAAAAATACTATACAGCACTATGGGGGAATCTAGCCATGCCATGGTCACTGCTCAGTCAGGGTGAGAGTGACCTCCCAGCAGGACATGCTATGGCCACCCTGTCCGTGCAGGTGGTACCGGGCACTACAATGTCCGGCCATTGCCCTATGCCCTGTGCAGATGCGACCAGGCCAGGCCACCCTATCCAGGCTATTCCCACGGTACCTTGCTCCTCATTATGCACATTAGCAGGCCAATACTGGCAAGAGTGCTAGCAGTGTGGGCTGTGGAGGGTGTTTGCAGCCACCACACACTGGATAGACAGACACACACTCCCACACCTAGGCCAGCATTGTGCTACTATAGAGGTGTTTAGCATCCCTGGCCACCACACCAGTCCTGGGCACAGTGCAGGCATGGATATGGTACGCAATACTGGTGGGGGTCACTCCCGAGGGTGGTAAACACTGTCAGAGACCAGACCTGAAGCACACACCACAGACATCAGAAGGGTTGCTATGATGCAGCTCACTCCGAACATTGTACTAAACCTAGGAATTGCTATCTGCCAGTACTCATAGCAACCTTTTGATAGCTGTGTACCATATTCCCAGGTTTAGAGTGGCATTACTAAGGTATGCAAGTGCTAGTATTGGGAGATGCATGCAGAGCCCAAAGACCTGCCTCTCCAGGAGGCTTGGGATAATGGGGCCTGTGGGTGCGGGTGTGTCTACCCCTGTTGGCTGCTGCTTTACGGCAGAGGTTCCCAACTCCAGTCCTGTGGTGCCAAACACTGTTCGGGTTTTCATGCTGTCCCTCATGAATATGCATGAGATACATCTGCATACCATGGGGGTGGCGCATAGAAATGCAGCACAGGCATCTTTATCAGAGGCAGCATGGAACCTGAATGGTGTTTGGCCCTCCAGGACTGCATTTGGGAGGCTCTGCTCTAGGTAATGTGCATGTTTATGGTGTCTGTGCTCTGTAGGGTAAAATGTTGGTGTTTTGGGCATGCTAACGTCATCTGCAAGAACGGTTCTGCCTGTATTAGCACGTTATAGTAGTGGGTAAAAAATGAGGACTGGGTTGGCGGAAACCACAGCTGGGACTTGAACCTGTGACCTTCTGCTTGTGAATACAGTGGTTCTGTGCACTGCACCACCATGTTCTCACAGAGATGGTGCATTCCCTGGTGATACCATGACTGTTGGTCAGACAGGGCCTGTCTGTTGCAATGCATGCCACCCACCTACACAGTGTTAGGCCACGGTCTGCTCCGGGCAGCTGCCACTGCCCCCTCCACCACCAGTATCCCTCAGCCACCATGCTGACATGCCCTTCTGCTGGTGGAGCTGGTGGTGCGCGGTCTCAGGCTGTCCAGTGTGCAGGTAGGCAGCTGCCTATGGTGCATGTTCTGGGGTAGGGGTGCCTGCATAGACGTCCACGCTTCCCCCCAGCCCCGCCTGCCAGTGTTCCGTGCCCTTGGGGGTTGCTGTTGGGTACTCTCCCCGTGACGCTTTGGGAAACACACTCGTGCCCATGTTGGGCCCTCATCCATTGCTGTCTGGCTCCACTGTTTACACATTCCTATGGGCCAACTGAGCATCACCCTAGTCTCCACTGTGGCCCAGCTGCGCCACTGCATGTGCCGCCTGCAGCCCTCTGTATCCCCTTTTCCAGCATCTGCCCGGTTGCCCATTCCGACATGCCCGCCCTGATGTTGCGGGACATGTGCATGCCATAGGAACCCTGTCCGATGGTGGGGAAATCCCTGAGCAGCGCTATTTCACTGTGGGCCCATGCACCTTGTATGGGGATGGAGTATGGACCCTTCCACGAATTATCTCTGTTCTATGGAGCTTACTCGGGGGGGGGGGAGGGGGAGTTGATGTTTCTCATTGCTACCACTATTGGCCAGCTTGGTTGTTGTTTTTTTCCAGTTTGTTGGGGTCATTTTCGGTGTTTCTGTGCCCTTTTGTTCTGTGCACACGTATCACACTTATCACCTTGTTTTTGGTTTCCCTGCCTAGGCTGTACATTGCTGACACGTAAATGGTTTCTCTCCCCTTTAAAGTGCTTTTACCGGTAGGTTTTCATTCGCATTGGAATTCAGCTCTGGAAATCAGCGCGTTAGCCTCTCCCCACCCACTCTCCGCCCATTGACCCCTTCTCTCCGCCCTCTCTCCACCTTCTGCGTTGTTTTACTGCGCCGCGGAGCATTACGCTCGTTAGCGCGTGATAACGCGCGCTATAGCGCGCTAACGATCGTTAATGTCGTACAACGCGCGTTATTCACGTTTACCGCAGTTTAGTAAACATACCCCTATGTGTCCTAACAATTGATATTCTCATCCTCATTTTGTATTGTCCTCTGCTATGTTGAGATGCACCCATTCAGTGCCAACCTGCATATTGACATCTGAGAATCTACTAACGAATCATAGACACCTGTCTTTGTACAGTCTCACAGCAGACATCTCCAAATGTGATGCTGGGGAATCCAATTCTGCTCACAAGTGCTCTGACAATGTCAGAAAGTTCAAGGAGTTCATGGTTGCCAGTGACACAGCCATGCTTAGTCCATGCTCTGGCCACTAGTCAACTTAAGCCAAATGGGGCACCATGTACATAGATACTTCAAGGACATCTACATCATCTTGACACAGAACAACTCATTCAGCAGGGTGACAGCTGAATTCAGGAGCTCTCTCCAATGGATACTGAAAGCTGCGGATTGGCTCACTATTCCCAACTTGTCCTGAACTGTGGAGAAGCCTTGCATTATATCTAGTTGCCAGTCAATAACAGTGTATATCCTCACAGCATGCCCATCTATAAAGGACATGACCTCCTCCACAGTCATTGTTAGTACGGGCAGAGTAATCAGTAGATATTGTGAGATAAGATATGGCTACTGAGTCCATGTTGGAATGACACTTGTGACATTGACATTCACAGCATTGACATATCCTGAAGTGGGCCAGGATGCACCATTGCTGGTAATGTCTGCCGGGACTGCTGCATTGGGCCAACTGTGGGTCATCCAGGGCTTCCTCCCCACTTTTGACTGATTTGCCTTCCTGTTGGCCATGCACAGCAAAGGCACATTCTGCTGCTCTGCTATCTATCATCATTACATGCCTCATTGGTCCTTTTCTTCCAGGTTAGAGTGTCGTCCTCGCCAGGGGGTTATCTAGCTGTCCCCTGCTCTTCCATCTGTTAGGGACAGACAAAAGATTCATGATGTTCACCCAGACATTAGCACTTTGTTGTATTCTTTATTAGGCCACGGTAGAAACTTTAAGGGAGGCTGCTAACCACATAGCTTCTCTTTCATGCTTCAGTTTGTCCACAGCTAGACAGCCCTTTGGAAATGTATTGCACACACATCATAGTTTCCACACAATAATATTGATCTCCTAGCTCTAGATTCAGCAGAACAGTTCTATCCTTCATACTGTGTAGACACCCCTGTTCATAACAATTTTTCATTGTACAAAACTGATGTTTTCCACTGTTAAGTAAACAAATTTCCCCTGCATCCTTGCTATTAGCATGATCCTCTTTACAGGTGCTCCTCTATTTTTGAGACTTCACATGAATTGCTTTTATATGTCCATGTACATGTTGAGCTGCACCCGTATCACTGCACGTCT
This sequence comes from Ichthyophis bannanicus, assembly GCA_033557465.1. Taxonomy (NCBI): domain Eukaryota; kingdom Metazoa; phylum Chordata; class Amphibia; order Gymnophiona; family Ichthyophiidae; genus Ichthyophis; species Ichthyophis bannanicus. The sequence continues at coordinate 457,325,251 of CM066035.1, forward strand.
TTCTTTGAAACATCATTATTGAATCCTTGTATTAGGGTCCTGTAGCCATCTTCACATCCCCCTCTAGCAGCCACCCATCTCATCAACATGTTATCTGCAGGCCCCTGATGAAGCACAGAAGGAACTATTTATTACCACTCTTGTGTTACAAAGCCAGGCCCGACACAGGCCGTGTTTCGCTTATATCTTCATCAGGGGCTTATGGCTACAACATAAAAACAACATTAAAAACATTCATAATATGTGACAAACAAATTATAAATGTGAATCTAATTAAATGACACAATAAAAGCACCTTAACATACTATTTGATACTTCAAATATATAAGCGAAACACGGCCTGTGTCGGGCCTGGCTTTGTAACACAAGAGTGGTAATAAATAGTTCCTTCTTTGCCTCCACGCTTTAGACTGGGTCTGTTGTGTGCGCGTGGTTCGTGCTTGTTTGTTGGACCTTATACCCTGATGAAGCACATACATGATGCTAGTGATGTCAGCGACATGGAACTGCAAGATACAATCATATAACTCTAACTCTTAAACAACTGCACTGGCTTCCTGTTGCTACACGGGCTAAATACAAATGCATAATAATCATCTTCAAAATATTAAATAATCTATCCCTGACAATGCTTCAACCACTGATCCAAGAATCTACTACAACAAGAATAAGAAGTATAGACACTAACATCATTGAAACCCCAAAAAACTACAAAACATCAAAGCAATTTACTTGCACCAGAGCCTTCTCTCTGTATGCCACCAAACTTTGGAATCAGCTAACTTCCCCATTACGAGCAATCAAAGACCTACTTGATTTCAGAAAAACCATCAAGACCCATCTATTCTGTGAATACTATGGCCCTACTTAATAAAACTAATGCCACAGTCAGACCTTACAGACATTGCAATGGACAACTGATTATTGTAACTATATCACATCAATTGCAACAATGTTTCTGTACATAGTTAGCCATTATTATTGTTAAATGTATCTAATACCCCATATACTCCTCCAAGTTTCTACTCCCTGTTCTATGTAAAAGCTTATTGCTATGTTTGTTCCATTTGTTCTATGTAAACCACCTTGAATTTGACGATAAAGTGGTTTATAAAACCTGTAAAATAAATAAATAAATAAATAAGTAAATAAATACAGGTGGGACTTTGGTTCTCATCCCAGTATCCACATGACTGAACTGTGCAGCAGCTGTGCCAGGTCTTCATCAGGCATTCAGGCCTTTGTAACATAATAGATACTACACACAAGCATGCTGGTGTAGCATGTAGAGGCACAGTGTTTGGATATATCAGTTAGTATGGCTATGAGTCTGCATAGGACATATTTACAGGCAAACAGCTGCTATATGAGCTGTCCTCTGCCCTGGGTTTCTGCCCCTGTGCTGTCCCTGGCATTTGCAGGCCAGCACTCTGGATCTTCCTCAGTGTCTGAGTTAATATCGACTGGGATTCTCTGCCTGATTGCAATGTTGCGTAGTATGCAGCAGGCCACAATGATCTCAGCCACAGTGAGAGGCCAGTATTGTAAGGCACCACCAGATTTGTCCAAACACCTAAAGTGACTTTTCAACACAACAGTGGTGCGCTCTATGACAGAGCAGGTTGCAGCATGTGCCTTATTGTACCTGATTCCCGCACATCTCCTTGGGAACCTCACAGGGGTCAGCAACCAGGTCTTGCACCCATATCCTGCATCACCTGTGGGGAGAAAATTAGATATTGTTAAATGCATAGCATATATGGGCAGCTGCAGCCATACTGCCTGTGAAGCCCTTACCTCTGTGATCCTTGCAGTAGAAAGATTGATACATATGACCAGCAGTCTCAGGACAGGGAGAGCCATAGGGTGACCAATGGGTGGGATCACAGTGTACGCATGGCCTAATGCACAACAAGGTGAATTTGTGGAATGCTGTGCCCAATAATCTCAGCGTAGATCCTAGGTCACTTACCAATGCTGACCATGCTGACAGTGGAACCACAGTGCTGCAGAGGTGCGGATTCTATAGGTTAGTCAGAGTTGAGGAACTAGAAGTTTCCTGGTGTGAGATGGTCAGGCAGTCCAGCTGTTGTGACTATCCAATCATGATGCATTATAGGACCTGCAGGGAGTCTCACACTATATACAATAAGGGACTCAAAGAAGTACACTTCAGTGGGCTTCCATAGCACTGGCACTCAACTAGGTTGGAGACTAGATAATTTGACATGGGTTGCCAATGCCTCATGTTCCAATTGGGGTTTCCTACTGGAACCAGATGCACACAACATGCTTGACCCAGTCCTGGCATCGAACCAATTGCATGCAGGGAGTACAATTGCATGAAGACAGCCTTCTCTCGAAATACCAGATAGGGATTAAAAAAGAAGAAAAAAAATGCAGGGAGTAGTAGGCAGGAAATTTCAGATGTGTTCAATAGAGCTGTATTCACTACATCTCACTGCATTCATTGGGGTGACCCCAGGTCTGGATCAGGCTTGTGGGCCAGATCTGGGAGCAGTTGGGAACCCTAGATCTTTGAGTGGGAATGTCACACAGAGCTGCCATCCACACATTCTCCCTCTGATGCAATTGTGAATGTGCAGCCATGATTGGAAGGTGGTCACATGAGGATCAAAAAGGAGCAGTGCATCAATGATACCAAAATCTGCAATAGAGTAGACACCCAGGAAGGTGTAGATAACATGAGGAGGGATCTAGCTAATCTTGAAGAATGGTCTAGAATTTGGCAGCTGAAATTTAATGTTAAAAATTAAAAGGTCATGCATTTGGGCTGCAGCAATCCAAGGGAGCAATATAGTATAGGGGGTGAAGTATTTTTGCCACTAAAGAAGAGAGAGACCACGGTGTGGTTGTCTCTAATGATCTTAAAGTAGCTACACAGGTAGAAAAGGTGACAGCAAAAGCTAGAAGGATGCTTGGGTACATAAGGAGAGGAATTACTTGCAGAAAAAAAGGAGCTGAGAGTGTCTCTGTATAAGTCTTTGGTGCGACCTCATTTGGAGTATAGTGTGTAATTCTGGAGACCACACCTTCAAAAGGATAAAAACAGGATGGTGTCAGTACAGAGGGTAACTACTAAAATGGTTAGTGGTCTTCATTATAAAGCATATGAGGACAGACTTAAGGATCTTAATATGTACACCTTAGAGGAAAGGTGGAATAGAGGTGAAATGATCGAGACGTTTAAATTCCTCCGTGGCATAAATGCACAGGGGGAGAGCCTCTTTCAATTGAAAGCAAGTTCTGCTATGAGGGGACATGGGATGAGGGTGAAAGGGGATAGATTCAGGAGTGATTTGCGGAAATATTTCTTTACGGAAAGAGTGGTAGATCCGTGGAACAGTCTCCCACTGGAGGTGGTAGAGATGAGGACGGTATCTGAATGCAAAAAAGCATGGGACAAACACAGAGGATCTCTGAAGGAAAAAAGGGGAATGTTGTAGTTGTTGATATAGAAGTACAGACTAGATAGGCCAAATGGTCTTTTACTGTAGTCATTTTTTCTATGTTTCTATGATGATAAATGAAAATGGCAGAGGAAACCAACACAGTGCAGATTGGTATCTCAGAGATGGGCCTGGCACTGAACCTCTGACCTTATAGTGTATGAACATTTCATTCTGTGCTGATGCCACTGGGGCCATTTGTGAGTAGGTCAAGCTGTGTGTGTACTTGCAAGTCGCCCTGCCTGCTGAATACATATCTGACTGAAGCATGCATTTGATCCACCAGAATTTGCCTTGGTACAGCATTGGGGCTGCTAGGGGTTCAATTCTCACATAGGGTCAAGTAACCTCAGGCCAGAGGGACTGGGATCTCTAGTCTCATGGCCTCTCCTTGTGGTCTTGGGCAAGCCACTTCACCCTCCATTGCCTCAGGTACACTTAGATTGTGAGTCCTCAAGGGAATAAAAAGTGCCTGTTAAAATATATCAATAAACCACTCTGATACACACAGTAAAGGGCAGTATTAACAAGTACCTAAAGAAACATAAAAAATCTAATTAGCAGGTTACCTGTGACAGGATCTGCTTACTCACCTCCTTGCACTGAATTGCCAGAGTCAGCAGGTCCTGGAAGTAGGTACAGGGTTCCTAAATTGGTGAGATCCAGATGGGAGAATGCAACTCAGTTCAGCCTCTGAGGCCAGAAAATACTGTTGTATTCTCGGATCTGTGGTCTGGCTGGCAATGTGTACTCTCAGCTAATGAAGACTAAACACACTTCACTTGATGCTATTAGATAGGGACTCAGCTGGGCTACAGCACAAATAAGGTGACAATGGTTATCTACTCAGTGTGTTTGTAGAGTATGATATGCAGGCAGTACTGACTTTCCAACATTTTCCTTGCATTGGACTATGGAATGTCTTGCACTGAATGCAGGGTAGCAACTGTGCGAATACCTAAAGACCATAGTATTGCAAACACAGCCAATTCATTTAGTCACCTCAAAGCAGTTGATGAAATCAAACCCATGACCTTTGAATTTGTAATGATTTAATTCAGGGATGCAGCTGGGATAGCCATCTGTAAGAATAGGTGCCTCACTGGCTGGAGGATAGGTCGGTGTATGAGTGGTGGATAAAATGCTGCTTGCAGAGAATTACAATGATTATTGGGTTGCAGAGTTAACCAAGCCATTGTCAGCTTACTGCTTGCAGTAGTTGCAAAGGGCTGCCACCCCCCCCCCCCCCCCGTGCACTCAGTTCCCATAGCAGCCATGTTCTGGGTATAGGTAATGATTTCCCAGGTCAGTTTATTGCAGATGTCAGATTGTGACTCATTTCATCCTATGACCATATATTCACTGTGTGCAGTTTGTGATCCCTGGTTGTGGCAATCAGGGGTGGCTTTATAATGAGGCCAAGTTAGGCGTGGCCTCAGGCGGCAACTTTTTGGGGGCGGAAAAATTGCCCCCAAAAAGACCGCCTCACTCGGCCTTCAAAAAAAAAAAAAAACCAACATTGTAAGAATCAGGTGCTGCTGCCGCTCCAGCGGTGGCGGCGGCAGAATGAGAAGCCCTGCGGCCGCCCGCCCCCCCCCCTCCTCCGGAGAGCCTGCTGGTTTCCCCTCTTCGCCGGCTCCACTTTGCAGAGCCGCGGCGAAGGGACAGTGTTTCGCTTAACCGCGCGGCTCTGTTAAAGTTGAGCCCACGGTGCTGATGGCAAATTTCCCATTAGCACCGCACGGGCTCAGCTTTAACAGAGCTGCACGGTTAAGGGAAACACTGTCCCTTCACTGCAGCTCTGCAAAGTGGAGCCGGCAAAGAGGGGAAACCAGCAGGCTCTCTGGGGGGGGGGGGGGGCGGGCGGCCGTGGGGCTCCTCATTCTGCCTCTGCCACCGCTGGAGTGGCAGTGGCAGTTGCTTCTTATGTCGGAGGTAAGAAAATGAACTGATTGGGGGGTTAAGAGTGGACTGGTAATGGGCTATGGGGGGGGGGATAGAACTGGAATTGGGCTGATGGGGGGGTAGTACTGGAAATGGGATGATCAGAAGGGGGATAGGACTGGTAATGGCCTATGGGGGGTTAAAACTGGAAATGGGCAATGGGGGGGTTAGAACTGGAAATGAGCTGATGGGGGTTAGTACTGGAAATGGGCTGATCAGGAGAGGGGGCTAGGACTGGTAATGTGCTATGGGGGGGTTGAACTGGAAATGGACTGATGGGGGTTTAGAACTTGAAATGGGCTGATGGGAGGGGTGGGTTAGGACTGGTAATGGGCTATGGGGGAGACTAGGACAGGAAATAGGCTGATTGGGGTGCTAGGACTGAAATGGACTTATTGGAGGGTTACAACTGGTAATGGGCTGATCGGGGGCTAGGACTGGGGTGGGCTGATAAAGTGAATAGGACTAGAAATGGGCTGGGACAGGAAATGGGCTAATAGGTGAGGGGAGGAGAGTGCTGCTGGCCCTGAAAGAAAACTAGGGGCTAGGGCTACAAATGGGCTGATGCAGGGGGATGGTAGAATAGGACTGGAAGGGAGCGGATACTGAGAGGGTCTGCCAAGAGAAGGATGGGGCAGGAAGGGAAGGAGGGGGCTGGAAAGGAGCTGACACCTGGGATGTACTGAAGGGGGACTGGAAGGGAGCTGACACTTGGGGATGGGAGTGGTAGGTGGCTGGGTAAGAGGGAGGAGGCTGGAAGGGAGCTGACTGGTGTGTGGCACTGAGAGTGGACCTGAGCTGATACCTGGGATGGTATTTGGACTAGAAGGGGCTGGACAGTAGGACAGGAGGGAGACTGGAAGGGAATGGACAACAGTGGCAGTCGTGGGAATGCAAGGTGGTTGACATTGGAAGCTACTGGGAGGGGAGGACTGGAAAGGGGACTGATACTGGGGAGGGTTACTGGAACTAGAAATGGGCTGATGGAAGGAAGTGAAGAAAACAAAGGAAGAGATAAGAAATGGCGGATGGACCATGGACCATAGACCACAGAAAGAGAGCTAAGAGAAGACAGGAAAGCAGAAGCCTCAGATCGGGACCAGCATGATCAGAGAATAAAATGGTCAGACAACAAAGGTAGAAAAAATAATTTTATTTAATTTTGTTGATTGGACTTTGTGCTATTTTTATATTTTACACAGCATTGGGGAACTGCATCTCTAATTTATCTGATGTTGCACTGCATGTGGACTCTGGCTTCTTGGGGTTTCAGTTTAAATTTTGTCTACATATTTTTATTTTTACTTTAGATTGTGGTTACTTATTCTGTACTTGGTGAGGGTCGATGTGCGTGTGTGAATGAGGTCAGGTGTTCTGTTAACATGGAGTTTGTATATAAAGATCTATACTATACTGTAGTAATTTAACTTGTTCAGCTTTTCAAATAAGTGCATGGATGTTCCAGGGCCCACTGTAGTATTTACAGTGACACTTTTTTTTGATGGGCTCCTTATGTGAATTTTGGAAGTTTGTGCTGATATGGTATGGTATGGAAGGTTTGCTCTTTGTTGTAGGGTTTTTTATCAGTTCACAATATGCCTGGTACTGGAGAATAGTGGTGGTTGTTGTGGTTAGTGAGATGATCAGAATCAGATTTTTTTTTTAAATATTGAGTTCTGTGGTTGAATGTCCTGATTCTGCTCTGCACCTACTGTGGATGCAAAATATATGTTGAAAAAGAAAAAGTGAGAACCATAACACAGTTTATAACAAAATAACAATGGGTTATAATTTAGTTTTATAAACTGTGCTATTGATTCTTGATGTCTTCTAGTTCCTTGGTGTGCAAACAGGACCGTACCTAGCCCTGTGCAAGCAGTGCAGCCACACAGGGCGCAAAGGCTTGGGGGGCACATTTCGGCTCTCTGCTGTTGCCCTGCCACCGCTGTCAGGGACAATAGTAGGCAGTTAAAATGTGCCCCCAAGCCTTTCTTCAGCACTTTAAGCAGGTCTGGTCCCTCCCTCCTCTGACACGATGTCAGAGCAGGGAGGGACAGATCTGCTTAGAATGCTAGCACCTTTCAGATCGGGCGCATGCTCCCCCTCCTCCTCCCTATACTTCCGTCCAGCGCTGCCTGCTCTTTCCCTGCTGCCGGCGCCACCGTGAAAAAAGCAGAGGGTGGCAGTAGCAGGGAAAGAGCAGGCAGTGCTTGACGGAGGTATGGGGGGGCGGCGAGGGGGGGTGTGCATCCGAGCTGCAAGTCGCACAGGGCACGTTTGCAGCTCGATACGGCCCTGTGTGCAAACATCTTGCATTTCCTCCATATAATCTAATCGGCTTTTTGGTTTGGTTCAGTCTCTGATTGGATTTCTGAAAAAAGCCCCGTCCCCTCTAAGGAAGTGTGTGGGGGGGGGGGGGGTGCCATCTCATTCTTCGCCTCAGGCAGCAGACTGCCTTGAGCCGCCCCTGGTGGCAATGTAAATCCAGACTTCAATTCCCAGGATGAATCAGCCATCTTCAGTAATAGAGGCTGGAATGAGTGACATTCTTACAGCTGCAACTTAGATTGACCACTGTTGGAAACAGGATACTGGGCTTGATGGACCTTGGTCTGACCCAGTATGGCTTATCTTGTGTTCTTATGGTGACTCCTCATCTTCCCCCAGTATAGAACTGCCTTCTGGCTATGGATGCACACACCGGGCTCGGGCCAGTCCTGGTCTGACCCCATTGCATGCAGGGATTTGTAATCTAACTTGTTTGGTTGAGTGCAATTGAGTACTCAGAACTACATGCCTCAGCATGCAATGGGGTGAACCCAGGACTGGATCAGGCCTGTCAGACATATTTGGAGCCTGTTGGCACCCATACTCCAGGCCATAGTTGCCACAGCTTCAGCACGCTAATGAGTGTGGGTGGCCACTGCAGGTTCTGTGGGAATTCAACTGACAGGAGCTTTGTGACCTATCAGTTGTTCCATAACACAGTGCTGCTTCTAAGGCATCCCTACATGACTATGTGCTCTATGAGCAGGGTGACATGCATAGATGGCTCTCTGATATGCTGCATTCGATTTGGTCATTGCAGATCCCTCAGTCAAAGGTTTTATTCTCAGAATATTTCTGACATGCATCTATTGTTTCCCAATTCATGCCCTATTTCCCCTCCCACATTTGTCCCCCCACAGTCAGTACAGGCATATTCCACTGCTCATCTGATGGTGAATGTGTGAAGGGAGCAATACCTGCATATCATACTGTGTGAACTAAGTGATTGACCACCGATTGTGGTTTTACTTGCACTCTGGCCTAGGTAGGTCCCTATCTGCTAGCATCCCGCTGTCTCCATTAGCTTTGCGGACACATTGGCAGCCAGACCACAGTTCCCAGAATGCATCAGGATTATGTGGCCTCAGCGGCTGCACTAAGTGACACTGTCACAGCTGCAACTTAGTAAGGTGGATACTCCTCAGCTGCCTCCAGGTCATCTATTTCATGGACACAGAGTGCTAGGGTGTGTGGTTGGGCTCTGCTGATGCTTTAAGCATTCAACTGACAAGGGCATGGTAACCTCCATAGCCTAACACACATTTTTGGAAATCAATTGGTAGCTTCCATGCCACCCCTGACTCACAGACTCCTAAACAAGCAAGGTGACTTTGTATCCACCATCACAGGTGGCCCTCTCACATGCAGCACAGAGTTTATGGATAGGTCATGGTAAGGTCAGACAATTGAGTCCAGTACAAGCTATTTCTGTGTTTCCTGTGCCACCTATTACCCCCTAGGAGGATCATTAGTTTACTGCCATTTGTCTTCCTTCTCCTGTCTCCTTGCATGCAATGCTACAGATTCCAAAGGCCATTCACAGGAGACTCTTTGTAAGGCTAATAATCTGAGCCTGGGAACTGAGTAAATTAACCCTTCTTGTAATGTGTCTCAGATTTTAGCCCAAGTGTGTGTTTTAGTGATTGGGGGCAAGTGATTCGTGCCTTCAGTCTGAGTTGGTTGTACACAATGAGATGTGCATTGCGGGTCTACTCATGCAATATGGTTCCATTGTGGCACAGGTCAGACTGCCTGACACTCTCACCCCTGCAAGTGTGTAACATGGAATGACAGCACCACAGTCCTGGACATGGTTACCCTGGCCTTTCTGTGATTGGGGCAAGGTGATCTGCATTGATTATGCTGCCTTCTCATTTGGGTATAGTTCAGTTACATTCACAGCTCTCAGAAGTGTCAGATGGCTCAACTGGTTGGGAATGGGAAACTACATGCTTGGTGCTCCAATGGTTCAGGCCAAAGCCTTTCTTTTCCACGTACATTTACTGTGTGCTTCTACTTCCCGTAGGGTTGCCAACTTTTTCACCTAGAAAAACCCGACACCTGTGGCTCGCCATGCTCCACCCATTCTCCGCCCCTAGTCCCACCCCTGCCCCGCCCCCAGCCCCACCCACAAAAATTACCGAGGATACGTGTAGGCTAACTTCCTTGGTCAGATAATAATTAAACTGGGAACCCCAAAATCCAAACATGAAATGTACAACACTGGAGAAATAAAACTATAAAGTAATTTCCTCTTGCACTAAACAAAAACGCAAAGATGTTAGCAATACACACTTCCCAGACCAGACATATTCCAGTTAATAAATTCAAAATAAAAAGTATTTTTCTACCTTCTGTTTGGGCGTTTTATTTTTCAGTTGCAATTGCTCCAGTCACTTTCTTCTGGTTTCTTCGTGTCTTCTGCGAGCTATCCATTTGTCCTTTCTTCTTCTCTTTCAGATGTTTTCCATTCTCTCTCTATTTCTGCTTTAACATACTGATTGTTTCCCTTTTGCTCTTTCCCCCAATTCTTTCCTTATTCCTTTATCATCCGTTTAAATTTCACCCTTCCATTCTCAAGCCCCTCTTACTTTCCCAATACCGGCCCATCATAGACTTTTCTTCCACACAAAATATTTTTTCCTCTCTCTATTCTCATTCCCCATCCATTCTAGTCCTCCCCCCAAATCAGTTCCCTTATAGTTCTAGACCCACCCAGCATCCACTCCCTTCTAGTCCCATTCTCCCATGCCCCACATCAGCCCATTTCCAGTCCTATTCCAGCTCTTCATCAGCCCATTTCCAGTGCTAGCCCTCACATCACAGGCCATTTAAAGTCCTAGCCCCCCCCCCCAATCACAGCCCATTTCCAGTCCAAGTCCCCCATCACAGCCTATTTCCAGTCCTAGGCCCCCCCACCATCACATCCCATTTGCAGTCCGAGTCCCCCCGCACCATCACAGCCCATTTGCAGTCCGAGTCCCCCCGCACCATCACAGCCCATTTGCAGTCCTAGCCCCCCTAATCACAGCCTATTTCCAGTCCAAGATCCCCCTTCCTCCACCATAGCCCATTTCCAGTCCAAGTTCCCCCCCCCCCCATAGCCCTTTTCCAGTCCAGGTCCCCTCCACCCCCATCACAACCCATTTCCAGTCCATGTCCCCCCCCCCATAACCCTTTTACAGTCCAGGTCCCCCCCCATCACAGCCTATTTCCAGTCCAAGTTCCCCCCCCCCCCATAGCCCTTTTCTGGTCCATGTCCCCTCCCCCCCCATAACAACCCATTTCAAGTCCATGTCCCCCCCCCTTAGCCATTTTACTGTCCAGTTCCCCCCCCTTTAGCCCTTTTCCAGTCCACGCCCCCCCCCCCTTAGCCCTTTTCCAGTCCAAGTCCCCCCCTTTAGCCCTTTTCCAGTCCAAGTTCCCCTCCCTTTGCCCTTTTCCAGTCCAAGTCCCCCCCTTTCCCCCTTTTACAGTCCAAGTCCCCCCCCTTAGCCCTTTTCCAGTCCAAGTCCCCCCCTTAGCCCTTTTCCAGTCCAAGTCCCCCCCTTTAGCCCTTTTCCAGTCCAAGTCCCCCCTCCCTTAGCCCTTTTCCAGTCCAAGTCCCCCTCCCCCCCCCCCTTTGCCTTTTTCCAGTCCTAGGCCCGCCCCCCCCTTAGCCCTTTTCCAGTCCAAGTCCCCCCCCTTAGCCCTTTTCCACTCCAGGTCCCCCCATCACAGCCCATGCAGTCCTTGCCCCCCCCCCCCCGGACCAGCATCGCGGCTGTCTGAGGCTTCAGCGGGAGCCGGGGAAGCCCGCGCGAGGCCCCGGCTCCCTCTGAACAGCCACCAGCGTGAAGAGCCTTTACCTTCACGCTGGCGGCTGTTCCTGTGAAGCCGCGAATGCTGGGAAAGGTTAAAGGTTGCCCTTTAACCTTTCCCAGCATTCGCGGCTTCACAGGAACAGACGCCAGCGTGAAGGTAAAGGCTCTTCACGCTGGTGGCTGTTCAGAGGGAGCCGGGGCCTCGCGCGGGCTTCCCCGGCTCCCTCTGAAGCGGAGAAAAGCCGTTTTTTTTGCTCAGGCCGCTCCCGATCTTGTGGCCAGAGCAAAAAAAACGGCTTTTAAAGGGCCGGTTTTGCCTCTGCGCCGGCAGCCGGCCTGGCCGTGGAAAAACCGGCCAGGCCGGCTGAAAACCGGCCAGTTGGCAACCCTAACTTCCCGTAACAGGCCCCATTCTCATATTAGCTTTTCAGGTGCCCGGCCTGGCCTAGGATATTTACTGTGTGGCTGTATTTCCCACCACAGCCCCATTCTCATATTAGATTTTCAGGTGCCCGGCCTGGCCTAGGATATTTATTGTGTGGCTCTATTTCCCACAACAGCCCCATTCTCATATTAACTTTTCATGTGCCCAGCCTGGCCTAGTACATTTACTGTGTGGCTCTGTTTCCCATAATAAGGCCACTAGGGTGGGCAACTGGCTCCAGATCTTAGGGACACCCTGATCCAGTCCTGGTTTAACCTACTAGCTGCATGGACTTACTATCTGAATTTCTTTGAAGAAATCAGCAATGTAAAACCAGGATTGGGTGAGTGAGTCCCTAAAATCTGGAGCCAGTTGCCCAACCTAGGCTCCATTCTCATACTAGCTTTTCGGGTGCCCAGATCTGCCTAGTGCATTTACTGTGTGGCTCTCTTTCCCATAACAGGCCCCGTTCTCATATTAGCTTTTCAGGTGCCCATCCTGGCATGTGTGCCCCACTGCTGGAAAATGTAAAATAATGAGAGGTCACTCACCCAGCAGCCAGCCGTGTACATAATGTCCCTCCTTGAATTATTGGAACAGTGCTGATTGATGCAGGATGTAGGAATCATGGGTTGACCCAGCAAACCTGGCCATCGCATTCAGTATGCACATGTTTGCATCGCACACCATCTGCACATTCAGGGAATGATAGTGCTTCCAGATATGGAACGCCCTGCCTCTGGGTGGGATAAGTGCCACATGTGTGCAATCAATGGTTCCCATCACATGCGGTAGGCCTGCTATTCTAAAAATTGCTGTTTGAGGGTCACCCACTGTTGCCTTTCATGGTTCACAGTACTTGATGGAGGCATCTGCCAAAAGTGGACCTGGACATTCCTCCAACTGCAGCCACAGATGATTGGAAGCAGCCAGAGGCAAAAAAAATGGAGAACACCGGAGCTTTGTCAGCATTGGTATAGCACGTGACTGGCCGAGGAGGGTGGCCCTATTTCTGTAGATATGGGGCCTTCTGTGCTGGACATCCTTCCTCCGTGGACACAGGGACTGTCACTCTCCAGACTGGTGCCCCTGCCCATTGGTCCCCACCAACAGAGCAGGGACAGAGGGCAGGAGCTGACCCAGGTTTGTGGGGCCTCCTCAAATGCCTCATGTGTTTTACCCTTTAGCAACAAAGCTACTTGTGCTGCTATATATTAGGCCATGATGAAGAAAGGCAGGGGCCCGAGCCTATAGTAATTTACAGGCAGGACTGTGGGTTGGCCCTGTTGCACACACCTGGCTGTCATTTTGCTATTGCAAATGGCCGTTAGCGTGCACTAGCCCAATTAACGGCATTCCGGTTCCATACAGCTGCACATCTAATGCACTGATATAAGAACATAAGATATGCCATACTGGGTCAGACTAAGGTCCATCAAGTCCCAATCTAGGTCATATGTACCTAGCAGTTTCCCCAAAAGACACAGGTTCCACAATGCTTGTATTGGGTCAAGCAGTGATATCCCGGGACCCTTCTTAATAATTGTTTATGGACCTTTCTTACAGGAACTTGTCCAAACCTTTTTTAAACCCAGCTACACCAACAGCCTTTAGTACATCCTCTGGTAACAAATTCCAGAGTTTGATTGCAGGTTGAGTGAAAAAATATTTGTTCTTATTTGTCTTAAATAGTTTACCCTGTAGCTTCATTGCATGTCCCCTAGTCTTTCTATATTCTGATAATGTAAACAATCAATCTACTTTTACCCGTTCCACTCCGTTCATTAATTTATAGACTTCTATCAAATCTCCCCTCGGCCGTCTCTTTTCCAGGTTAAAGAGTTCTAACCTTTTTAGCCTTTCCTAATAGGGGTATCCTTCCATCCTCGTTATAATTTTGGTGGCTCTTCTCTGAACCTTTTCTAATAATGCTATATCCTTTTTAAGATATGGCGACCAGAATTGCACACAATATTCAAGGTGTGGTCGAACCATGGAACGATACAGAGGCATTATAATATCCTTTGTTTTATTTTCCATTTCTTTTCTTATGATACCTAGCATTCTATTTTCTCTCTTGGCTGCCGCTGCACACTGGGCGGAGGGTTATAACATCTTATCCACAATGACGCCTAAATCTTTTTCCTGGGTGGTGGTTCCTAATGTGGAACCTTGCATCATGCAACCATAGTTTGGGTTGTTCTTCCCTAGGTGCATAACTTTGCACTTGTCCACATTAAATTTCGTCTGCCATTTGGATGCCCAGTCTTCCAATTTATCAAGATCCTCTTGCAATTTTCCACACTCCTCATGGGTTTTACAACTTTAAATAGTTTTGTGTCATCTGCATATTTGATAATCTCACTCTCTATTCCCTTTTCCAGGTCATTTATGAATATATCAAAAAGCAGCGGACCCAGCACACATACCTGGGGTACACCACTATTCACCTTTCTCCATTGGAAAAATTGGCCATTTAGCCCTACCCTCTTCTTTCTATCTTTTAACCAGTTCCTGATCAACAATAGTACACTGCCTCCTATCCATTGACTCTTTAGTTTTGCCAAAGGTCTCTGATGAGGGACCTTGTCAAAGGCTTTCTGAAAGTCTAAATACACTCTATCAAGCAATTCACCTTTGTCTACCTGTTTATTCACACCTTCAAAAAAACATAACAAATTAGTAAGACAAGATCTTCCTTGTCTAAAGTCATGTTGGCTGTCTCCCATTAAGCCATGACTATCTACATGTTCAGCAATTTTGTTCTTTATGATGGTTTCTACCTTTTTTCCCGGTACTGACGTCAGGCTCGCCGGTCTGTAGTTTCCCGGATCACCCCTGGAACCCTTTTTAAAAATTGTGTTACGTTGGCCATCCTCCAGTCTTCAGGTATTACAGATGATTTTAATGCACTACATGAGAGCAAGTCACACTCATGGCTTGCTCACCTGCACAAGTCATTACACTTTAGTACATGCTCCATACTGGCAATATGAGAGCAATATCAATTCCATAAAATTAGTGGATGGCAGGTGTGTTATATCATATGAGAGACCTTGTTCTACTGTTCAATCTGACTGTAGACCTGTTGGGGCACAACCCCAATGTGGCCATGGCTTTATATGTCCAGGTACACTTTTCTCAATGCATGCAGCTTGGAGAGATGTATGGCTGTTATGTCCTAGGATCATAGACAAATTACTTGTCCAGTTGCTATATGCATATGTGTTTGGATGAGTGTTGATTAATTATGGTAGATGAAAGATCTGTGAAACCAATATAGATATTCTTTGATGTTTGCTATGGCACTGCAACTATTTATCATAGACACTACAACAGAGGCCATCTGCAGTTGGAGGATCACATCAGAGACACCTGAGCAAGGCAGAGCTGTGATGCAAAGGGGTCGGAGTTCTGCGTGTTTTCAGAGTTGTACAAACTGAAAGGTCTCCTCATGCACACTGTGAGTGGCATGCATCCATTCAAGAGGTGTGCAACAAATTGTAGCAGCCTTTGTAGTCAGAAAGTATTAGGTTCTCATGCTACAGTCAACATGGTTCCATGTTTGTTTGTGTGTGCAACATTTGCTAGAATACCCAGGGCATTGATCTGTCATCTGCCCATGCTGGTTATGCCTGCTGGCCTGAATCATTGAGCACTGTCAACATAACTTCATGGGCATCACACAATGTGTAGAAGTAAGTTCAACAATTACATGTGCAGTGCATTATCATAGAGGCAGTGCTGTCACAGAAGCTCATGCTACATGAACTGTTGCCTGTATGCAGGTATCCCACTCTCCAATTAGTTTTGCTGGCCAAAGGGACTGAACAGGCAGTTTGCATTGTCCACACCTAGTGTATCCGCACATATATGTTGCCCTGAGTCAGACATGTCATCCACAGTCATGTCGCTCAAATACCATATCTGAAAGTTGATAATATTGATCTGTCCAGGTCTTCCATATCTTTGACTACTTGCCTCTCTTCCTCAACTTGCGAGATATTTGAAACATCTGACCCTTCTTGAAAACATAATTTGATGGGTCTCTGTTTCATTCCACACAAGAGAGAGGTTAAGGGCTCATGTCCTCATATCTGGAATCTCCTTCCAGGGGACATTTGGTAAACTTATTGGTGCATCTTGAACTCTAAGCTTTTCATGGTCAGAGTGATGACACTATCACTGTGCTACCTCAACTGCTGGGAGCTGTGTGTTACTTCATTAGACATGATTGACATATTGGCAGACACAGCACCAGCAGTGGAGACATGGCGACATTACACCTGGCCTGGGGAGAGCCTGTTGTGCCTAGGTGCAGGTATTGGTGGAGGTTGGCTCATTTGTGTTCACTGTGAAGTTGCAGAGATACATGTACCATTCTTCTGAGAACACTCTGTGTATTTACCATTGGGTGCAGTGTTCACAAAGGGGCCCTGTAGCAAACAGTTCTGTATCCATATTAGAGTTTTGCTGGCATTCAGCATATAATTTCAGACCATATCATACCACTCTTGGCTGTACTTCCTTTCCTACTGCTAGCATCTGATCCTGTCTGTATAGCACAGTGCTTAAAATAGGATGGGTGGCTTCTCTGCTCCCCCTTAACCTACCTGCTGCCCTGGCTTGTCCACCACTATGAGGCCATCAAAAGTGGAAGCACTACTATATACTATATACTGCCATTGCACAATCATTGACAGCAGCAATATCTGCTGATATCGCCTCTGTGAGTCTGCATAGAGTTTCTGTGGGATTCAAGCTGTCATCCCTTTGACAACCATACTGTTAGCAGACCATGAGGCTACTTTGACAGGATACACTTTGGTGGATCCTGCCAGTCCACATGTTATTATCAGGGAGTTGTTGTGGCCCATACTTGCTGTCATGAACCTTGGTGCCAAGGTGGTCACCCAGCCTTTCCAAGAGCAGCCTGCACTTTTTATCGTGGCCTGCTGTATCTGTCAGGCCAGGATTAATGGTCATCCTTTCTGTGATCATTACAATGGGATTACCATGACATTCTCCATTTCTCCTTCCTGCTGAGAATCAGAGCACATACTTCAGACCTGAATGTTACAGACCTGACTGAGGCATGCTTGGTTAGTCATAATGACACTACCTATATTTGTGATGTGATGTTTACTGAACCATACATGACTGATATTGTTTTGGCCCCACAAATGTCACTATGCACAATATTACTGTAGATGCAAATTTGCAGCAGGGGTGGAATGGATCAGCAGGCCCATGCGACACTCTGTTCCACTCCATGCATCATTCTCCACATAGGCTTTGTGGATACGCTATGTACTGTATTCTCATGACAGATAGTACACCCAGGTTCACACAATGTCGCTTATCTGTCTAGGACGTATCAGACATACATTACCTGCAGAGTACTCATGCCCAGTCACTGCAACTCCTCACTGGCACATACATTCCCACTTCTCTTTCACCTAATGTCATCATCCCAAACGAGCAGGGCACCCCTCAATGATGATATCCACCTACCTCCCACATTATCCTGCCACTTACTGTTGCATATGTCAGGGAAATATGGCTGTGATATGTCCATCAGCTATTACCTTTGCTTCCATCCATTTCCTGAAATGTGACTTGCAGTAAGGCTCCCTTATCCCTCATTAAGGTAACCAACCTTAGCGTGCATTAAGGTGCACACTTGACACACTTAGGGGCTTGTTTATAAAGCCGTGGTAGCAGCTTCCGCTCGATATCGGCTCCGATATCAGGCGAAAGCCACTACCACGGCTTTGTAAACAAGCCCCTTAGTGTTAACACCTGATAACCAGTCGCTAGCGCCCTTACTGCCAGAACACCTACTCCCCACCACATTCTTTAACACACATTGAAGCCCTTAATGCTGCTGTTTAGCAATGGCAAATGATGTGCCCTTAATGGTCCTTAGTAAAAGTACCCCACAGTCTTGCTTACATGCATACATCCTTATTACATCCTTATTGTGCTGCTCATGGCTTTATATACAGAAAATGCTTCATCAAATTGCCCCCACCAAAGCACAGAGATAAGGAACTGTATCTACCTAGCTGCCAAGAGATATTCCATTCGATGGCTACACTCTGAAGATAACTTGCAGTTACAGATAAGAAGAGACACATAAGATGCAAGAAAATAAACTCCATCTCATACTAGAGTAGAAAAATCTGCCATTTTTTCAACTCGAGGGCTTCAAATGTCAAGATTTGATGCAGGAGAGTGAGCTTGAAGGGGCCATCAGTGGGGAATTAGAATTTTGATTCTGAGATAGGGTTAATGGCAAGGGAAAGGGCTAAATATTTCATACATGAAGGGAAGAAGATAGCAAGGGAAGAGTGCTTGTGCCATAGGAGAGAGGTTTAAATTCAGACCTTTGGTCCCGTTTAAGTTTACATGGGAAGGAGGTGGGACCACATGTTCCTAAGGCCAGTAACAGGTAGATGTTACTGCCAGTGATAATGTTTGTGGTTCCTCAACTGTGGGAATCAAATACTGCAGTTTAGTGCATGACAACCCAGGGTGTATAAAACTAATGAAACATGCCTACAGAATCATAGAAACATGATGGCAAAAAAAGACCACATAGCCTATCTAATCTGCCCTTCCATATCAACTACAATAGTCCACTTTTTACCTTTAGAGATCCTCTGTGTTTATCCCATGCTTTTTTGAATTCAGATACTGTCCTCATCTCTACCACCTCCACTGGGAGACTACTCCACTCATCTACCACTCTTCCCGTAAAGAAATATTTCCACATATTACTTCTGAGTCTATCCCCTTTCACCCTCATCCAATGTACCCTTGTAGCAGAGCTTGCTTTCAATTGAAAAAGACCCTCCTGTGCATTTATGCCATGGAAGTATTTAAATGTCTCTATCATATCACCCTTATCCCACCTTTTGTCTAAAGTATACATATTAACACCTTTAAGTCTGCTCTCATATATTGGTTTATGATTATTTCCCTACTGATTCCTATGAATTTGGGCTGCATAAGTGCTTCTAAACATTCTTGCAGTAAATGAGGTTAGGTGATGACTTGAAGGGCTGTCAAGATTTATTAGCTTGTTGCTATTAGTTGGATTTGACATCATGGTTGGAGCCTGATCAGCACATTTCATTCACTCAGTGCCTGATACTGGTGACATTAAGAGAACAATTTCATCAGATAGGAAATAGATAAATAAGACTAATATGTATTGTAATGAGTGTGATGACTGTTGTGTGATTCCATGTTTAATAAGAAATGCAATAGGGTTTTATTCATTTTCCTGAGAGCCTCTGAGATATTTTCTAACAAATAATGCAATTACTGGTCATAATTTTTAGAAAGCTCCAAATTTAGTTGACTTAAGCTCAGCATACTGGGGGCTATCATTAATACAATTTACTAGAAACACATTCATAAGTCACTGCCAACCGATATGACAATAAAAGCTTACCCCACTAATTGAGCAAGCAACATGATATACGACACAATAGGACAGAGAAATAAAATGCTAAAAGTACAGATCTGCTGGCATGCTCTCAGGTTTGCACATTTTTTATGATTTTTTTCTTCTTTATATTAATGCCAGTGCGGGAAAGCAAAAACTATTGAATGTCAGTGATTAGTTCAGAATGTGGCCTGATGGTCATAGCTTGTATGAATGATATGATTTTCCATGAAATATTGTACAGCACGTTACCAAATCAGCTATGTTAAATGGTTTTGTATGACACAACTAATAGCAAATATTTTTGCACACAGAAATGCACTGTGCGCATTTGTAGCAAAGATGGGAATTGTTCAGTGCCTGCAGCATTCTTTTTTTCTGTCTGTATTACTAACAAGCAGGTCATGGCTGAGGCAATGCTGCAGATGTTGTTCATTTAATTCTTTTTGGCTCCATTCAGAGGAAAATAACAGTATTTTTATTTTTAGTCCCAACAGAATTCTACAATTAAACTTCTCAGAGTTCTGCACATATTACCAGCACTGAATGTATAGATCAAATTTGTCAGAAAAAAAGTAATTACTAAAGATAGGTGCAGATGGACATTGTTCCGAATGCTATAAAACCTTATCGTTTTGCAAGTATTTTGTAGAACTTGCAAGCTATTTTTAGCCTTACTTCAGTACCCCGTGAAAACAAAGCATGGCAAGCCTCTGTATATTTGGAACAGATCTTTCTTTCAGGATTACATAATGAACCCGTTTTGTTATGTTTATGATTTGTTCTGAGATAGCATTGACAATGTCTAGTTGTATCAGAGTATACAGAGATTATGATTTTCATCTCACAGAGCTGCAACTAATTTATACTTTTTTGTAATTACCTATACTGAAAGCTGAGTTCTACATTAGAAGTTACCTCCCAGGAAAAGAACCTTGGGAGTCATTGTGGACAACCAGGGTGCTAACATGGGAGGGAAAAGTGTGCACTTCTTTCTTTCTTTATTTAAAAAAAACCAAAACACAACATTTCTTATGCTCACTATACAAACCTCTAGGTGGAATACAAAATTATACACATAATCCTTAACATAAAATATATTATAATACAGCACATAAAAATATTAATATGGCCATTAGAAGATCTAGGGGAGCTGGCCCAGTCTGAAATCCTATTAAAATTTAAAAAATAATGCTAAATCATAGGTCATGCTTGAGGATATTTATGGAAAGTTATATGCTACCTAAGTAGCTAGTTTCATGTGCATCTTCAATAGGATGAGGTTTCCCAGGACTATTTTGCAGGTATGAAGGGGGAAACTGCTAGAAGTAGATACTGCAAGCATTTAAAGCCAGCACAAGCAGCGCTTGTCGCCACTGCGGTGCGCGAAATAGGTGCAACAGTGAAGGCAACTTTGTGATCTGCTCTGAAGCCTTGACGCCCTCACCTGAGACCCCACACGTTTCAGTTTGACTCCTCATTCTTTCTCTGCTTTGTCTCCACATTACAGTACCTCCGGTAGGTATGTTTTGCTCCCCACCTTCTTTCCTGCAGCCTGTCCCACATTCTGATAGCCCTACCTCAGCCTGCTCTATGGCTCCCATTCCAGTGGTGTGGGGCAATCGTCCCTACTGTCCCGGCACCTCCTCCAAACCCAATGGGTCCCTATTTCGTTGTACAGCCAATCGTCTTCCCTGCTTGTCCTCTTCCTCATGTTCTCTTTCTACCCCTTAACATCGTTAGTTGTCGCCCTCTCCCTCTCCCCATTCTGGTGTGGTTCCTTAACTGCCGTTCCCTAAGGTCCAAGACCCGCTTATTACAAGATCTTATTCTTCGGGAGTCCCTTGATTTGCTATTTTTGACTGAAACATGGCTTAAGGAGGGCAAGGACACTCCTTTCACCTTGCTGCACTTTATGCCTGGAACAAACTACCTGTGTGTGTACGCCAGGCACCCACTCTAACCCTCTTCAAATCCAGGTTGAAAACTCACCACTTCACTGCTGCTTTTGGATCTTGACTCACCTGATCTCCTTTCTTTCCCCTAGTTCTTTCCCTGCTTACACCTTCTGTGTTTTGTCTTGACTAGAATGTAAGTTCTGATGGGCAGGGACTGTCTCTTACATGTCTGTACAGCGCTGCGTATGACTGGTAGTGCTTTACAAATGTTCAGTAGTAGTAGTAGTAATCCTTGCCTGTTCTCTCCCTCCTGGCTTCTCTGCTATCTCCGTTCCTTGCACTAAGCATTCAGGTGGTGGGGTAGCAACTTCCTCTCTTCTCCTTACCCAGCTTCACTCCCCTCTGCTGCATTACTCTGAAGCCCTTCTTCTCCACCTCCAGGTCTCTCATCCACTACATATCTTAGTAGTTTATGCTTCCCCAGCCCTCCGCCCAGAACTCTGGGACTCACTCCTGCTCACCATCTCTGACCTTGCTTTGAAGTTCCCTCACCTGGTGCTTGCTGGGGATTTCAATCTGCATCTCGACTCGCCTTCTTCATCTAGGGAATGCACCTTCCTCTCTTTTCTTCAGGACCTCTCTCTTTTTCAACATGTTGCTATTCCTACTCATCATGATGGTCATGTCCTTGATCTGGTTATTACCTCAACTATTCCCTGGCTACATTTTGACCACTTACACATTGTGCCCTTACCTTGGAATGATCATTATTGTCTACTTTTCCAGAGTTCTGCTATCTCATCTTCTCCTTCTTTCCCGGCCCCTTCAGCCAACCCGTCCTCACCAGCCCCTGTGAATTACACCCATCAGCTTACCCCCTCACCCTCAGTTGCTTCCCACCAGCCAGTGATGTCCTGCCCACAGATTTCCCCTCGCTGTCTCCTGACTCACAGGTCTCACAATGGTCCTCTCACCTTTCAGATACACTAGACCATCTGGCACTCCTAGAGCCTCATACTTCCCGTCATAATATGTCACAACCTTGGTTCCACCCTGGTCTCCATCTTCTCCCAACTTTGTAGGGCAGAGCGATTCTGGAGGAAGACACATTCTCCCTCCTCTCTTTTATCCTTCAAGACTCACCACTCCCATTATTGCTCTCAGGTACATTTAGCTAAGCAAACCTATTTCTCTGTCTCTATCTCCTCTGCCCCAAACCAAACCTACCATCTCTACCAAGTCCTCGGGTCCCTCACTGCACTTCAGTTAGATTCTTCAACCACTTCGACTCACCTGACAATAGCCCCCTCTGCCTCACAACTAGCATCTTTCTTTTCAACCAAAGTCCTTGATCTGAGAGCATCATTTCCTCACTGTCCCCCTCTATCCCCCCTTCCTTCTTCTCCCCCTCCACTTACCTCCCTCTCACATGTCTTGACATCTTTCCATCCTATCACCAGTTTGGAGTATATTAAACTGATCTCTACTGCCCACAAGACTACTTGTTCTCTTAACCCTATCCCCTCTTCATGGCTTCTCACACCATCACTGGCTCTTGTTCTCCCTATCCTGACCATGATCAACACCAGTCTCTCTGTTGGTACCTTCCCCATCTTTGGAAACATGCACTCCTCTGCCCTCTCATTAAGAAGCCTTTCCTGGACCCTCTTGTTCCTGCCAATTACCGTCCTGTTTCTAACCTCCCGTTCCTGTCTAAGCTACTAGAAAAAGTAGCTTGAAGTGCAGAGGAAGTGGAATCTCCCCAGAAACCAATAGATACCCCAAACCCTGTTTTCCTGGGGAGGGGAGGGGGAGTTGAGGAGACATTAGCAAATCCTGACAGGAAAAACTCCACATTTCAGTACTAAAAACAGAGGCACAGGTGCATATAGCACATGTTGGAACTTGTTTGCAGTTGTGCATTTCTAAGCAAAATGGCACATGTATTAAGTCCAGGGAACCACAGGGAATTTTGGGAAGGCAATGGAAGAGGTGTCAATACTGTGTAGCAGCATGTACCAGCTCAAAAAAAAAAAGCTCTGATCACCCCTAATCAATTGGATAACCAGGATCTAGATTAGGATTGGCAAATGTCTCTAATAGCATACTTATTCATGAAGTCAAAGAATTTCTGGCACAAATCTCTACAGCTGAAATCAATAGCTTCACAAGGCAAAACATCAAGTTAGCATTTTCCATAGAGCTGCAGACCAGACAAACTTTGAGACAATCAAGAAACAGGAAGGAAGATCACCAGCAGAATTGAGAGGTCTGGCTAAGACCCACCCTTGCGGAGATGTGTGGCTTATCTGCAAGATGCTTGCCTTCTTTTTTTTTGGGGGGGGGGGGGGTACAGTTTTGAGATGAAGCTCTTTTCTTTGTTTTTTTTGTTTTTTTCACATTTTAAATCCTTGTATTAAGGAAAAAAAACAGGAAATACAAAGTAATATTCAAACATATTTAGAAAACGTACATCTTATTATGAATAAACCCAGCCCACAAAATGGAGTGTGATATACAAGAGTAAAGTTAAACCTGAGTGCGGAGTAGAGCCAAAATTCTAGACAAACCCCTAGTACTAAGCAGGAGCCAGGAAACTAAACTAAAGTAAATACTACTTCATCCCGATCTTTGTAAAAAAACTTCCAACTGAAAGGAATAAAAAAAATATACGACTTACCCTGAAGTACAATAACACATTTACAAGGATATTTAAGTAGAAAGGAAGCCCCAATTGCTATGACATGAGGACGAAGCGCAGGGAAAGCCTTCCTCTTCATTTGTGTGCTACGACAAACATCGGGGAAAATCTGTATCGCTTGACCAAAAGACTTTGCATGTCTATACTTAAAATAAGATCGAAAAATCATATCCTTATCTCTTTCCAATAAAAAATAAACTAACAGCGTAGCACAAGTAGGAATCTCCTCTGTAGAAGTCTCTAAAAAAACAGATAAGTCTAAACTCTGCACAGATAGATGGTCCATTTCTCCCATAACAACGACACCTGTCTCTGAATCTAAAACCAGACTCTCTCTGATACCAATTGGTAGATAATATATTTTAGATAAAACTGTAGAGTCTGGATCAGAGATTTTCAAAATATCTTTCAAATATTTAGTGAATAATATGTTCGGAGAGAGTTAGTGATTATGGGGAAAATTTAACAAACGAAGATTTTTCATGCACAAAGCATTTTCAAAAATCTCATCATGACGATGTAACAATAAAGAATGCTGAACAGAAGACACCAGAACTCCTTGCATTGACGAAATTTGACCCTTCATCTTTGATTTCTGAGTCTCAAGGGTAACTAGTCTGTCTTGATGATCAGCCAGCTTATCCACAGTCTCTTTTGTAATCTTAGGGGTATGTTTACTAAACCGCGCACACGTGTGTGGCGCACAAGAGCGGACTGCTCTTAAGCGCCACGCAAGCGTGCGCGTCACATTAACTGGCCGGCGCACGTGTGCGGGGCGCTGATGTGCGATAGAGGCGGGGAAACGCTTACGGAGGGCGGAGGAAGGCTCCCGAGGGGCGGGGGGACGGGGTCAATGGGTGGAGAGTGGGAGGGGAGAGGCTCCCCGCACAGGAGCAGGGCTGAATTCGGCATTAAAAATACCGTGAGTGAAACCCTCGCGTTAGAGCCCATTTAAAGGGAAGAGAAACAATTTCCGTCAGCAATGTACAGCAAAACCGGGGAAACCTGAAAAACGTGAGCAGTGTGATACATGTGCACAGAACAAAACAGCAAATAAAACTTGAAAATGACCACAACAAATTTCAAATAAATTATAATCCAGCTGGGCAACAGTGATATTAATGGGCAACCATAAAAAACACTCCCAGGAAAGCTCCAAAAAAAAGAAATGATTTTTGGAAGGGTCTACGCTCCGTAGACTCGTTCAAAAATCACTGCATTTTAATGGAGCTTTCCTGGGAGTGTTTTTCATGTTGCCCATTGATATCACTGTTGCCCAGCTTGGTTTTGGTTTTTTCCCCTTTTTTTGGAGGTCATTTTTGAGGTTTAATTGCACCCCTGTCCCCATACAAGGTAAACAAGCCCACAGTAAAATTGTGCAGAGCAGGGTGTCTGACTCGTGCGGCCAGGTTTCCTATCTCCAGAGACTGCACTGTCTCTGTGGCCACAGTGTGGTGCAGAGGACACAGCCAGTGCCTGAAGGACCAGAGGGTCACAGGTTCAAATCCCAGCTGGGGCTCCTGCCAACCCAGTCCCCATATTTTTACCCACCACTAAACAGTGATAGTACAGACACTCCTTTATTGCAGAGAACATAAGCATGGTTCCAACACCTATATTTTACCCTACACCGCACACAAACCATAACAATGGTCATTACCGACAGCCGAGTCCCCCAAATTCAGTCCTGGAGTGCCACAACTCAATCAGGTCATATTTTTTTTCCAGATAGGGACATGTCTGCATGTTGGTGGACGTGTTTAGGTGGTGGAGGGGGAAAACCACAGCAGACAGTGGCCTAGGCCTGTGCAGGCTGGCACCGTCCACCGTAACAGACAGGCTCTGTCGGATGTACAGTCATGGACTCCCCAGGGAACACAGCATATCTGTGGCAACACAGTGGTGCAGTGCACACAGACAGTGTGTGCAGCAACAGAAAGTCACAGGTTCAAAGCCCAGCTGGGGCTACTGCCAATCCAGTCCACATATTTTTCCTACAACTAAACCGTGATAGTAAGGAGAAACCTTTATTGCTGAGAACATACGCATGGTTCACACGCCTATATTTTACCACACCAAACACAGACACCATAAACAGCCGCATTACCAGAGCAGAGTCTCCCAAATGCAGTCCTGGAGGGCCCCACACCATTCAGGATCCATGCTGCCTCTGCTAAAGATGCATGTGCTGCATATCTATGCACCACCCCCATGGTATGCTGATGTAGCTCATGCATATTTCTGAGGGACAGCATGAAAACCCGAACAGTGGTTGGAACACCAGGACTGGAGTTGGGACACTCTGCCGTAAAGCAGCAGCCAACAGGGCCAGACCCCCCCCCCCCCAGGCCCCATTGGCCAATGCCTCCTAGAGAGGCAGGACATTGGGCCCTGCCTGTATCCCCCAATACTAGCAGTTGCATACCTTAGCAATGCCACCCTACACCTGGGTATATGGTACACAGCTATCAAACTTTGCCCATGATAACTGGCAGATATCAATTCCTACGTTAAGCACATGTTTCTCATTGATCTCCACCATAACAATCATTGTGATGTCTGCGGTGTGTGCTGCAGGTCTGGTCTCTGACAGTGTTTACCACCCTGGGGAGTGACCCCAAACAGTAGTGCGTACCATATCCATGCCTGTACTGTGGCCAGGACTGGTGTGGTGGGTATGGCTGCTGGACTCCTCTATAGTAGCACAATGCTGGCATAGGTGTGGGGGTGGCTGTCTGCCTATCCAGTGTGTGGTGGCTGCAAACACCTTCCACAGCCCACACTGCCAGCAATGTTGCCACTATTGGGCTGCCAATGTGCATAATGAGGAGCAAGGTACCATGGGTATAGGCCGGACAGGGTGGCCTGGCCAGGGTGCATCTGCACAGGGCATAGGGCACTGACTGGGACATATTAGTGCCCGGCCACCACCTACACAGACAGGGTGACCTCAGTATGTCCTGCTGAGAGATCACTCTCACCCTGACTGTGCAGTGACCACAGCATGGCTAGGCACCCCCATAGTGCTATATAGTGCTTCTCTCATGTGATAGATATGGGTTTCCTTTTGGGGTCCAGTCACTGATGTAACTGCTTGCTGTGTATGCTGACATCCCAGTTGTGGGTGCATGCATCTCCACTGGGAACATGCACTGTGGACTAACTAGCACACTGTTTGCAGCTGGTATGTGTCTTGATGGAGCAGCTTGTGGGGTGCAGCGGCTGATGACTTGCTGCAGGAGAATATCAGATAGTGGTGGGGTGCAGCTCACCATATCCAGGCCTAATGTCTGTCTGCTATTGTGGTATGGATGTGTATAGAGCTGCATTGACTGTGCTGTGGGGTGTCTGTTCCTCAGCAGGACCCAGGTTGATGTTCCCCTCTACTGCCACCTTTGCAGGGAGGTAGAATGTGGATCTATTGTTAGGAACCCTGTTTGCCCCCCTCGGCCCTGGGCAGGGTGGTGGTACATGGGCCACCTAGGGGTCCATGGGAGCTACACCTGACTGAAACAGTTAGAGATATCCAAGGTGTTTCTGCACAAACTACCTATCTCACACATTAACACTGCTTTGGACCTGCGCCATGGCCTCTTTCAGCCATGGACGGTGCTGTAGACCTGGTGCTGGGCGCCTTACTGCACCCTCAGCGTGAGCACAGTACCCGCACAATGTGACGGTGTGTAGCTACTCTGTGCCAGTACAACACACGGTCAGTACCCCCTACAAGGCCGAGGTGCTGTGGGGGTGCACATGGTCACTTCCCCCTACCAGGCCGAGGTGCTGTGGGGGTGCATTCCCCATGGTGTGCATCTTTGGACAGCTGATTTGCATGTGCAGTGCATCATGGGTGTGACTGGCACAATCCAACCCTGGGAAAATCCAGCACCTGCTCACAGGCTCTGATAAACCATAGGCCATCACACGTACATCTGTTAGCATAATGCATAGGTGCAAGACACCCTAAAGAGTCTGTAATATAAGGTGCCCACGCTGGTAAAAACACACATACCCACGCACGATTGTATGCACGCACCAACGCACGGGGCTACGCCCGTACCAACGCATGCACCAACGTACGTGGCTAGGCACACTCCGAGGGTGTGTTTCTGACACCACGTAAAGAACATGCCTCCTCATTCCCTATGTAATGTACAGGGTGATGCCTGAACCAGCCTTCTGCGTTAGGCACACTGGGGACTCGAACCCATGCCTGTAACAGCGGTCAGTACACACACCCAACGAAATTTCCACCCTCACTGCATGTATCAACACTCACACTACCAGATTGTTTGCTGTGATACCACCTTGATTATTATGATAAGGCGGTTTAGAAATACTGTTAAATAAATAAATAAATAAAATAAGTAACCATTGTGCTACAGCTCTGTTTCCGTGCTTTGTGTCTGTATGCCTTCTTACGATTAACGCGCAGTAACGCACCACGGCGCCCTGTAACGCTCGTTAGTTTTTGGAACGCACGTTAGTGGTAATGATGTACCGCCCATGTCCTTATTTGGGGTTTCTGTCACTACCGCGGCTCCTAACGCGAATTGCACTAACGCAGTTTAGTAAACATACCCCATAGTCTTTGATGTTGACAACACAAAATTTAAGTTACAGACATTTTTCTTGTAGTGCTTTTAATCAAGAATAATTATAAATCAATCAACAAAATGTGACTTTGTAATGAAATTGTGTCCGGTTTTGATGTTACATATGAACTTAACAAACTATGAACTTTAGAAACTAATGGTAGACAATGTTTGTGATAACTTTACAAATTCTGACATAGGAATGCACACATTCACTTATATTTTAATGCATTCATTACAAACAGTACTTATAAACTAAAGTCCAAATAATTTGGGGTCCTTTCGGACCCCAGAGACTGAATAGCTGCTGTGGGCACAATAACGTTTAACATAAGAAAAGAATATTTGATTTGGACTTACCACTGGTGAGAGAACAAATTCTCAAAATGGTGGCTGTTGATAACTTACGGTGTTTATATAGTACAAGCAAACTACTGCATGGGGTCCGATATGAGCCCACTTGGTAGGATGAGGGTTAATCTGCCATATGGATGTCCAGTCTTCCAATTTACCAAGATTCTCTTGCAATTTTTCACAATCCTCTTGTGTTTTTACAACTTTGAATATTTTTGTCTCATCTACAAATTTGATCACTTCACTCATTATTCCCATTCCCAAGTCATTTATGAATATAAAAAAAGCAGTGGGCCCAGCACAGATCCCTGGAGTACTCCACTATTTACCTTTCTCCATTGAGAAAATTGGTCATTTAGCACTACTCTCTGCTTCCTATCTTTTAACCAGTTCCTAATTCACAATAGTACACTGCCTTCTATCCCATGACTTCTTAATTTCCCCGAGAGTATTTCATCAGGGACCTTGTCAAAGACTTTCTGAAAATCCAGATACACTATATCAACTGGCTCACTTTTATTTATCTGTTTATTCACACCTTCAAAAATATGCAAGAGATTAGTGAGAGACTTTCCTTCACTAAATGCATGTTGGCTTTCTGAAATTAAGTCATGACATGTTCAGTAATTTTGTTTTTTATAATTGTTTCTACCATATTGCCCATATTACTTGTCAAGTTCATTGGTCTGTAGTTTCCTGGATCACTCCTGGAACTCTTCTTAAAAATTGGCATTACATTGGCCATTCTCAAATCCTCAGGTACTACAGCTGGTTTTAATAGTTCATAGATTACTAAAAGTAAGTCTGCAATCTCATATTTCAATTCTTTCAGCATCATGGGATGTATGCCATAAGGTCCAGGTGATTTGCTGCTCTTTGTTAAATTACTTTATTATTTCTTCCCTATTTATCGAGATTTGTTTCAATTCCTCTGATATTCTACCTTTAAATATCATTTCTGGCATGGGTAAATTTTCTACATCTTCTTTAGTAAAGACTGAAGCAAAGAATTCATTCAGTCTCTCCACTATAACCTTGTTCTCTCTTAGTAGGCCATTTACCCCTCTATCATTTAACAGCCCAACTGATTCTCTCACAGGTATTTTGCTATGAATGTACTTGAAAGTTTTTTTATTATGCACTTTTGCTTCCGTGGCTAGCTTCTTTTCAAATTCTCTATTTGCCTGAATTTTAAAATAGACAGATTTTATCAGCTTTAACCCAAAAAATGCCCTATTCCCCAAGATTTAGAGAGTCGATAATCCAATTGCTGAAGGAGGTTCAGGGAGCTATTCAAAACTCAGCTGCATGGCTTTTCTTCCACCAGTGTCACTACGTTCATATAATCCCTCTTCTCAAGTCAGTTCACTGGCTCCCCTATCCATTTATACATCCAGTTCAACTTTCTCCTACTTACCAAGTGCATTCATTCTGTGACTCCTCATTACTTTTCCTCTCTTATCTCACTCTACACTCCTCCTCAGCAACTCTCCTTCTCTGGCAGATCCCTTTTATCTGTGCTCTTGCCCACTATTTATGTGTGTCTTGCCATACTCTAGTCCTCAGTTTTGAGATTTTTTTTTCATCTTGATTAGATTGTAAGCTCTGATGAGCAGGGACTGTGTCATCTATATGTACAGCACTGTGTACATCTTCTAGTGTTATGCAAATGATCAGTAGGAGTAATAGTACTTCAACATTGAAAATCAGTGAGCTCTGGTTGACCGATTTATATGTGTGCTTCTAAGATAATTTTTCCTAACAATTTCCTAGATGATTTACACTGTCCTTGGTTTGATAGAGGGAGCCTTTCAAATTGCTTCTTTGATCTGTCACTTGGATTTAACACCTATTTAAAACAATTTTACAGTTCTCTGCCCTTCTGACTGGAAGGTCTCTTGGTAAATGTCTCTAGAAACAATTTATTTCTTTATACTCAAAAAATATTTACCCTGTGCTACTTTCTCTGCTAAGCTATAATCTATGGGCCCAATATTCTAAAGGCATTTACATAGTTTACTGACCTGTAAAACCATGTATATGCCACTGAATGGGATATTCAATGGCACTAATATGGTTTGTGCCACTGAATATCTCCAACTAACTCCACTATATCCCCAATGCTAACTGCTTAGCATCGGAGCATGTCATGGGCATTCTGGGGCATGTCATGGGCAGTGATAGTGCTAACCAGTTAGCAGTAATATTGAACTGCTAGTCAGTTAACATTCTGCAGGTAAAACTAGGCGAAGCAAAAGCTGGCCTAGTTTTACCCACAGGAGCTAACCAGGTAGTGATGCAATATCACTGCTACCAGGTTGCCTTCTGCAGTGTCAGAAGCTGTGCTGTGACCCCAGATATTCAATGCCGGGGCTGCATATGACCCCGGCATTGAATATCCAGGGTTAGAGGTCAGTGGCGATGGCTATGCATCAGTCCCTTTTTGATTTGATTTAAATGAAAGCTGTCTTCTGGTACTAAGCGTTGACTGACCTAACAAAAACACTGAATTTTAAAATACACAGATTTTATCAGCTTAACTCAAAGAATTCCCGTTTCCCCAAGATTTAGAGAATTTCCCAGCAGGTAAATACTTGCAAATGCAGATTTCCCAGCAGTAGCAGTCCCTCTTGGTAGTCCTTCAGGGTGACTTACACAGCGTTTACTGAAAAAGGCCTGGCCAAACCGAGACTATATAACAAGATTCTAAATTGATTTTTAAGGCCCTGTGTCCAAACATGCATGAGGGGAACAAAGATCCTTTTCATTACAAAACAAGACCTTTAATCACCTAATGAACCCATCGTGCCTCCTCTGGATTCTTCCTTATTGGAACACCAACAGAAAAATTCCTAATGGCATACTTCCTTATCTTGCTTCTAAGTCATATCCATCTCTGAAAGGACATTTCAAGAAATAATCACCTTATGTTGCAAGGGCTTTAGTGATGCCTAGGTCACATAGGCCTTCTTTCAAAACTTTATTTTCCTCCTCTCAAGTTCCCTGAGCCTCCTTGGGCAATTGGATTATCAACCCAATGGGTTCCTTCATTCAACTTCTTTAATTCTGCAGGACGATTAACAGGCACATTAACTGAAATGTTTGGACTCTCCAACTCTCGACTGCTGATTCTATTCAGACAGACTTTCAGAACTACAACCCTCACCTTCCACTTCAGTGACTTCTTCCCTCTGGACTTCACTGCCACAGATGAAGGAATATGAAGGAATTTTATTTTCCTTTTCCTCTACCCCAAATTTATTTAGTTCTTGATATTGGAACTCTATCTTTTCAAACTCCCACCTGTCTTATGATTGTAGAAACAAGGTAAAAAACCAATACCTCCTTTCTTTCTTTCTTTCTTTCTTTATTTTATTTATTTACATTTCTTATATACTGCACTATTTGCGATCAGCGCGGTTTACATAAAACTAACAGTATCCGACAATAAACAGGAGTCAGGTCATTACAATAATATTGAACTGCTAGTCTTTTGTTCAGGGACTAGGCCAGTACACAGGACAGCCTCATCAGAACATAAGAACATAAGATTTGCCACACTGGATCAGAATAAGGGTCCATCAAGCCTAGTATCCTGTTTCCAACAGTGGCCAATGCAGATCACAAGTACTTGTTAGGTTTAAAAAGGTAGACCATTTCCATACTGCTTATCCCAGGGATAGACAATGGATTTCACCAATCCACTTCGATACTGGTTTATGGACTTTTTCTCCAAGAACTTGTTCAAACCTATTTTAAATACAGCCACACTAAAAGCTTTTACTACATTCTCCAGTAACAAATTCCAGAGCTTAATTATGTATCAAGTATAAAAAAAATCTCCAGTTAGCCTTAAATGTATTACTTTATAGCTTTATTGCATATATCCTAGTCTTTTTACTTTTTGAAGGAGTAAACAACTGATCTATATCCATTCCATTCCACTAATTATTTATAGGCCTCTATCATATCTCCCCTCAGCCATCTTTTTTCCAAGCTTAAGAGCACTAACCTTTTAAACCTTTCCCACAGAGGTATCCTTCCATCCCCTTTATCATTATGTTCACACTTCTCTATAACTTTTCTAATTCTGCTATATCCTTGTGTTCTCTCTGATATAAAGAGATAAAAGACAATTTCCCTTTTTAAATTAGAACTTTTATGCTCTTGTCTGTCATCATTACATCTTCATATCTCTTCCCATAGAATTTCTCAGTGGAGAAACCATCTATATACATATCACATTATATTTATTGATTGCTTTTATTTAGTTCACAGCTTTCCAGTTACAATCAGATGCTATAGGTCTTATACAACATACAGTTACAGAGCTAGTGCTACCCCAGCAGCATACCCAAACATATTGTGATCAGGCTTTAATAACTGAGATACATAATTAAACACTAGGGCATTTTAGTGATCCTGTCATACCTATAGAGATTTGAATTGAGAGATTTGCCGGAGCCAAACAAAAGTAAAAAAAGCAGTATCCCGACAGTGTGTTGCTAGTCAAGGGGCCTTCTGTAAAATAGAGAGTGTATGCTTATGCAATCAATTCAAAGACTTGTAATTTGATAGAGCAAGGAAGTTCTGCTTACCTCTGTGAAACGATCTATCAAGAATTACAAGTCTCAAAGTCTCTTGTACAAAATGAGAGGGGAGTGAAAGAGCATCATATAACCAGGAAAATATATTGATTCCAAATCTACAGGGACAGTGGCAACCACTAGGATTGCTAATAGGATTTACTGATCCAAAAGCTAGCAATGAAGTAGGCACAGAGATGAACTGAAACAGGAATGGGAATAGTGACTAGAGGGAAAGGATATTAATCCTCTCTTCCATCTTCCAGTATATATATATATATATATATATATATCCTGTTTGGCTATACAGAAATGTAAGAAAAGAAAGTGAGTTAAAACATGTTAAAGTTCATCAATCGGTCCCAAATAAATGTCTTTCTGCAGGAATTAAAAACAGTATGGAAATTATTTTGATATAAGCTGATTTCCTAGAAGCACAGTAATTCTCTGGTCCCAAATCTCAGTGCATCATCTCCATCTTGGTCATATATTCTTCTACACATAGCTCCAACCTCAGGCCCATCCCACATAAGAACTGATGAACTGAGTCATCCCTCCTTTCTACCTACCTGACCTGACTAAACCTTCCATTTTTTGGTCAATGACTCCACTCCACTCCAAACCCTTTTCCTCTTTCTCTCCACATTTTCCTGCAGAACCCCTTTCATTAAAGCTTATTGACTGGGTAACCTACATTTTAATACACAACAACTAATTCACAAGCATGCCAGCCAGCACACATTAAAAAGCACTGCAATTGGTCATCACAGGATGTGTCGGGGAAGGGACAAAGTGTGGGCATGTAGAACAGCTTCTTATTCCTTTTACTTCTCGACATTTATAACTCATTGTGGATGTTTCTTTACAACTGAATAAAAGTTCTGCTTTTCCCAACATCTGCTGTAGTTCTGGATTCATCTTTGCTTCGTTCTGTCTCCGGAACACTTCTCATGTTAAGGGACTCTATTAAGGTTCTTACTGTTCTCCTTGACAGGGAGCTCACTTTTGTACCACAGGTTTTGAGGGTTGTTTATAAAATACTCTTTCTTTTATTTTGTTTACATTCAATTTGGTCTCTTTTGGATTGTTCCTCTCTGCACACTTTGATTCTGGCTTTGGTAGTTCCAGAAATAGATTACTGCAATTCTTTGGTTTATGGGTTACCTCAGAAACTCATCTGGTGTCTTCAGTTGGCTCAAAATATGTGGTTAGGCTCCTTTATGGAGCTTGGAAATTGGATCATGTAAATACGTTATTATATACTGAACACTGGTTACTGGTTCGTTACCATCTTTGTTGTTTTATTTATTTATTTTATTTATAGGCTTTCCATAACAGCTACATACACAAAAGAAATACAGAAATACTATAGCCATCACAACAAGAACAGTAATAATACAACAGCAGACTTAGCCTACCCACCCAACCACTTTGTTCCAGTAACTGGTTTAAATAGCAATGTTCTCACCCCATCTGAAGAACAGTCCAACACTTGCTACTCATTAATCCCAATAGGGGGCCATCATCCATTGGCGATATTCATACTGGATCATTAGGGCAATGCTTCCATCAAGGGAAATCCTAAGGAGACTGGAGAGACCAATAGAATGCAGAGAATAAATGAGATGGAAAAACAAAAAAGGAAAAAGTAGGGAACATAGGTAGTCCACTAACATGCAAGCAAGTTGAATTCATCTAATGCCTTCCATCTCTCCTTGCTGGGGAGTGGAGAGTTACTGAGGCAGTTTGCAATTGTTCATACTTGCTATATAGGCTCAAATGGTTACACCAGAGACACCAGCTCAGTTGAGAAGTGCCCTTCCAGTGTCTAAAAACTAAGTTTAAAGCACCAGCATGAAGTCTAGTAGAAAGCGATTCTCAGGAATTAGAGAGGGAATATCAGCAATAGAATGAAAAATAAGAACGCACCATGCCAATGGGGCTTGAAAATTAAGAATATGCTGGATACGTTCCCATACAGGATCCCAGAACAACTGAATATTAGGTCAATCCAGTAGCATATGAAAAAAGGTACCCGGGGTGGTCTTGCAGGACCAACACACATTGTCCGTCATGGTATTCCACTTAGCTAATTTAACTGGGGTTACGAAAGCCTTGTGTGCCAAGAAATATAATGATTGTGTTACAGAGGCAGACTGAGACACTCTTATTACTGAATCCCAAAACCTTGTCCATAGCCGTGGCGTGGCCAGCTCACAGATTTTGTGCTCCCAATTCCTTTTGATGCCCAATAATCTTTGTTGTGCATGTCCTTGTATTAGTTTGTATATCTTTGAGGTGACACCAGCTTCCCCTTCCCTCATTATCCTTTGCTCAATTGAATCCAATACTGGGAGGGGAAGGGACCGCTCTGACTTAGTGACACAATGTTTTAGCTGAAGCCATTGGAAGAAGTAAGAGTCGGGCAAATCATATTCTGCTTTCAGTGCGGCAAATGGTTTCCAATCAGGACCTACGAGAAGTTGGCTCAAGGATCAAATGCCACGGGAATACCGCCCCTTCCATTTTATAGTTTTGCCCCCAATCTTAAATTTCGGGTTAAACCATAAGGGGTATTTCTGAACTGTTTTAATACCCGTTCCCATTTTGTTGATTAGGAACCAATAAGCTTGCTGTGTATCCCTAATCATAACTGATAATCCTTCAGAGTCCTGAAAAGACATTTCGGGAAGCAGCTCCATTGGGATGGGATTGACCAATCTATCTTCTATCTCCCTCCATCGTGGTCATTGTCCCTGATTGTTTTCCTGAACCCATTGCATACCCTGTCTCAACAGGAAGGCATGATGATACCAGTTAAAGTCTGGAAAATGCACCCCTCTAGCCACTCTGCCATGCTTTAGTTTCCATGCAGCAATCCTGGGCGGTTTGTCCTTCCAAAGGTACCGACTCAGAGTCCGCTCTAACGCGACATATAATGAGTCTGGGAGAAAAAAGGGTAACATTGCTAATACATAGTTTATCTTAGGGGCTATAGACATTTTGATAGTCTCAAGCCTCCCCCACCAGGTCAGCCTTAGTGGTGTCCACTGCTCTGTCATGTCCCTTACCATTGATAGTAGTTTCCATGTATTGTATTGCATTGTGTCTGCAAGTGTAGTCACATAATATACTCCCAGATATTTAATCCCTTTTGGCTCCCACCCAAGGGCATTTAACTCAATCTCTGCTTTGTGTGTGAAGCAATTGAGTGGGAAAGCCACAGATTTGTTCCAATTAATTTTATATCTAGAAATCTGTGAGTATAATTGTATTTGCTTGACAATGTTGGGAATGGAGGCAGGAGTGGAGAACAATAACATATCATCATGCAGACAGCTTCAGTTCCACTTCTGCCAGTTGCAGGTCATGAATATCAGGGTTTTGAAGGATTAAGAGAGCCAGGGGTTCCAATGCTATGTTGAATAGCAGAGGAGAAAGGGGGCACCCCTGCCTGGTACCTCTTTTAAGCGGGAACGCTGCTGATGAGATATTGTTTACTTCTATAACCTCCTTGGGATGTGTATACATTACTTTAACCATTCTAATAAATCCTTCTCCAAAACCAAACCATTAGAGGGCAGCTAGAAGGAATGGCCACTCTATCCTATCGAACGCCTTTTCGGCATCCAGTGTTATCCCAACAAGTGGGCTTCCACACCTTTAGGCCTCTGTGAGCGCATGGCAAAGAACCCTTGCATTATCTGTAGTGGATCACCCTGCTATGAATCCACATTGATCGGGATGGATTACACAGGTACACTACCAAAAAACTGCCTCCAGTTTTGCAACTGATTCCTATAGATTTTGGGGTGCTGAATCCAGGAAAAATAGCCAAAATGTTCCATCACGTCACGTTTTCTTGCAAAATTAGATTTCTTACCCATATAAGGAATGTTCACATAATTTCTTTTTAGCCGACTGCAGTTTATTTTCTTGGCCCAAAATAGAGGTTGTAATGGTTAACTAACTAGAAACACTCCCTCATGATATTTTAGAGTGTTTTGTATTCATTTTATACATTAACAGGACAATTGGGAGGCGGGGGGCTAAATCCAGTACTCGCACTGGCGCATGTTCTTTCCTGTTCGCCTCGCCTCGTTCGCTCGCTCGCTCAAACACGGAGGTTGCGACATGAATGTTCCTGTCAAATTTCAGTTTCTTGCAAGTTCATTATTACCTTTTGTTTGCTCAGTCGTAATCCAGCTTTATTCCGAAGTGGTTCACTACAGTTGTAGTTTGCAGTGCTGTGTATTTGTGATGGCTCACAGAGCCAGAGGTTGCGTCAACTCTCCGGACAGTTTTTGTTTTATTTGTGGGGAATATACCGTGAAAAAGCGGCAGAGGAACATTTCTGCATTTATTAAAAAAGTATATTTCGCCTATTTCGGTTTGAAGTTAGGCGATCAAGACAAACCGTGGGCTCCTCACAAAGTGTGCAAGACATGTGAGGAAGATCTACACTTATGGATGAAAGGTAAAAAACAAGCATTTCGTTTCGGAATACCTATGATGTGGCGTGAACAAAGAGACCACAGCAGTGACTGCTATTTTTGCTCTTGCATTGTGAAGGGATACAACTTAAAAAATAAGAACGTAATAAGTTACCCGAACCTTCCCTCAGCAATTAGGCCTATGCCTCATAGCAACGAAGTACCTGTGCCTGAACCACCAAAATCTTTGGATCATATTTGTGTGGACGGTTCTGATCATGATGAGACTCATCAGATGGCTTTTCCCGATGAGTCCAGTACTTCCGAGTTTGAAACTGAACCAGATCCGAAACCTGAACTTTTCTCTCAAGCTGAATTGAATGATTTAGTCCGGGATTTAGGACTCCCAAAAGATGCTGCCCAACTGCTAGGTTCTCGGCTTAAACAGAAAAATCTATTGTCACCAGGAACAACTTTTTATTGGTACCGCAACCGCGAGACACAATTTTTGAAGTATTTCAGCAAAGAGGAAGATTTGGTATTTTGCAACGATATATACGGAGTGATGGAAAAGTTTAAACTCAAGTATGATCCTGCTGAATGGCGGCTGTTCATTGATTCGTCAAAAGACAGCATAAAAGGTGTTCTTCTTCATAATGGCAACACATTCGCTTCAGTTCCTATTGCTCACTCTGTTATTCTCCAAGAAAAATACGAGAATTTGGCCCTGATTCTTCAGAAGATTTGTTATGATGAGCATAAGTGGATGATTTGTGGAGACTTTAAAATTCTATCCATGCTAATAGGGCAGCAATCCGGTTTCACCAAATATCCCTGCTTCCTTTGCTTGTGGGATAGCCGGGCCCGCGACCTACACTGGGGGAAAAAAGACTGGCCAATTCGGGAGTATTTGAGACCCGGTGAGAAAAATGTTCTTCATGAGAGCTTGGTACCTCGTGATAAAATTCTATTACCACCTCTCCACATTAAGTTGGGTCTCATTAAGCAATTCATCAAGTCCCTTCCAAAAGATGGTGAGTGCTTTCGGTACCTTTGCTCAAAGTTCCCCCGACTTTCTGAAGCAAAGCTAAAGGAAGGAGTGTTTGTTGGCCCTGATATAAGGAAACTCATTTCAGATGGAGCATTCGCTGAAACGATGTCTGAGAAGGAAAAAGAAGCCTGGGATTCCTTCAAGGATTTTGTTCTCAAATTCTTGGGGAACAGGCGGGATGAGAACTATAAGGATATTGTTGCCAGGATGCTCAATGCCTTCAAAGTACAAGGCTGTATCATGAGCCTGAAAGTCCATTTCTTGCACTCCCATGTGAACTACTTTCCCGAAAACTTGGGGGCGTACAGTGAAGAACAAGGTGAAAGGTTTCACCAGGACATCAAGGACGCAGAGAGAAGGCACCAAGGAAGATGGAACACCACTATGATGGCTGATTTCTGCTGGTTGCTGCTGCGGGAAACCCCAGATGAAAAATACGCCAAGCAGCGCACCAAGAGAAGCATTCGGGGGAAGAAGAAACGGGCCCACCAGGAGATTGATTGACCCAAGAATGACTTTAAAATCTAAACTGTTTTGACAAATATCGTGTGTTTACTAAACTTTGAAATAAAAATTTGCTAGTTATTACCACAGTGTCGGATCTCATTTATTAGAATTTTATTTTCACACCATCGGGTGTTTGTCTTCATGTATTGCAATGGTGCGGTTTGCGTTTTCTATTCTTACATACATACCTGTACAACATTTTTTGCACATTTCTTTGCTTTGCTTTGTGTCTAACCTCGCTCTTATATGCTCAATGTTTGTGCACATGTATGTGGCTGTTTTAAGTGCAGACAATTTTGCTACCATCACAGTGTGTTTTGTTGACATTACTCTATTCTTATGTGCTGCCTTATTACAATTTTCTTTATTCTTATTTGAATAACTACTAAACAATTAGTATAAAGAATTCATCCAAGAAACTTTTATCTCGATCGCACTCAATCTGAAACGTTCACCTCAAACTGCTAACCCAATGTAGCAAAAAATCTGTACGTGATGGAGCAAATTGGTTACCAGATTTGGATTCAGCGCACCAAAAAACTTAAAAATCAATCGAAACATTAGAGGCAGTTTAAAAAAAATTTTTTTTAGTGTACCTGTGTTATTGAAGGGGCTACATCTGCCAGCCGGGCAGCCAATATTAATGCATATATCTTGTAATCTATATTTAGTAATGAGATAGGGTGGTAGTTACCCACTCTTTGAGGATCTCTCCCTGGCTTTTCCAGTACAACCACTGTTGCTTCCACAAACTTCCCTATTTGTGGTGACTGTTGACTTATTAACTCATAATACTGCAGCAGGAATGGGATAAGGTCTATTGCAAAGGCTTGCCACCCACCCACTCCCTGGACCTTGAGGGTTAAGGGAGGGGCTGGCCTTGGTTGCCCTTGAGGGTAAGGTTGTAGTTGTGTTGCTGCTCAAGTAGTAAGGCAAGGCAAAGAAAATTTCTTTTGTGAGGTTGTATACGGTGTATATAACTTGTATACGGGGTATACAAGTATACGGGGTATACTTGTATACGGGGGTAGGTAAAAGTTCCTCCATGGACACACCTTATTTTAACTGAACTAACAGGCTGAATTACTTCCTTGCCCTGCATGGCTTCTATTCTCTGCCAAAACTCTTCAGAGAGCATGCTTAACTCTGCTCCTGAATCCAGCAGAGCCTGAGTGGTAATTCCCTGTACTTCAATAGCAAGAAGAAACCCGGGTCTATCTTCCATAGGAATACCTGCTATCAAGGCAGTCTTAACAAAACAGTGTTTTTGCAAATGTCCCTCTTGCCCACATTTGTAGCATCTTATCCTACTCTTAGAGCTTTTCCATAAAGGCATGCACATTTTTATCGGGTCCTCATGCACCCTTCCGTCCCTTCCTGACCTGCAAACGCCTGACTCCAGTGCTAGCTCTCTGGGCAGTTAGCTC
Organism: Ichthyophis bannanicus; assembly: GCA_033557465.1. Classification (NCBI taxonomy): domain Eukaryota; kingdom Metazoa; phylum Chordata; class Amphibia; order Gymnophiona; family Ichthyophiidae; genus Ichthyophis; species Ichthyophis bannanicus. Next base: position 457,366,228 of record CM066035.1, read on the forward strand.
TGCCTCAATGTATCTCTCAGAGAGTGCAACAGCTTCTTGGGGAGTTTTGCAATTCTGCAAGATTAGGAAGGTGCGGATTCCCTGGGGTAGAGCGTTCATATATTGCTCCAATACCAAGTCATCAAGTATTGACTCCACCGACCTCCCTTCTGGAGTTAAAAACTTGTCAATCAAGCTTCTAATCCTATGACACAATGACTTAGGAGTCTCACTCGGCCTCAGTCTCACACTCCTCAAACGCGTGTGGTAGAGCAAGGGAGTGAGCCCTAATCTCTCTCTTTTTCAATTCCTCATAGCTGCCGGCCATAGCAGCAGGTATGGCGTAGTAAGCGGCCATCACTTCCCCAGTAAGGGATGCTGCTAGTCTTAGCGCCCATTGTTCTTGAGGCCAGGAGCTAAGGCGAGCTACTCTCTCAAAGCTCTCGAGAAAGTCATCCACATCATCCTGATTAGTTAGCTGCCCAAAGTTGAACAAAGTTCCTGTCTGTAGACCAACAGGGTGTACAGTGTCTGTTAGTGTGGAACCTGTATTGGATGTTGATGGTCCAGCGGCTTGCTTCCTCTCTTTTATCCATTCCTCCATGAGAGTCAGTAGCGGTTGCTGCTGTTCACGTAGGCTTGCGTTGGCTTTTTCCTGAGCCTCTAATGCAAGATCTCTCTGGCGCTCCAGCTGCATCGCCATCCAGTGGAAAATCTCCTTGGCATCCATCGCCATCTTGGAATACCTGCAACAAATCAAAAAGACAGACCCAAGTGCAGAATCACAGTACACTTGTCTATCTGCGCTTTTTCCCCTTTTTTTTTTTTTCCTCCTAGTCACCACTAGGCTGCACCCTTGCCCTGGTATCCTGGTTACCCGGGGTGGATACCCTTTACCTGGCTCAGGTGGTATACAAGCATGTCAGGAACAGAATATCCTGTAGTCCTGCAGTCTCCTTCCTTGTCTGGGCTCGTCAGCTCTTCGGCTGGGCACCTCCTGGAAGTCAGCTCCTGCAGGTCTTCGTACAGCTACTTCTTACGCCTGCGCCGTATCCTCAATACTACGCCACTTTGCCACCCACCCACTCCCTGGACCTTGAGGGTTAAGGGAGGGGCTGGCCTTGGTTGCCCTTGAGGGTAAGGTTGTAGTTGTGTTGCTGCTCAAGTAGTAAGGCAAGGCAAAGAAAATTTCTTTTGTGAGGTTTATTTCCCGCTTTCGCAGTTCAAATGCAGCAGACGTAAAGGAAACAATGTAGCATAAAACAAGGCTGAGAAACTTAACTAAACAAGGCTTTTTACTGCTTGGATAAATGTCCATTCTGGATCACATTCAATTGTCATGTGACCTCCTTTTAGTAACGTAGCAGAAAACTCTGGTAACAGCAGTGCTCCTGAATTGCACACAATATGCTTTCACTTATTCTCTTCACATAAGCTTCTTTAGCATAACAATCGGTGAGTTAAGTTTCTTATATTCTTTCATAAAACATTGGCAACCATATCACTTAAATGTCCTTTTGAATCACACAAGTAGAGCAGTCCATCGGGACTTCCAGCTCTGTAGACGGCAAAGAAATTAAAGGCATTTCTTCCTCACAGCTGCTCATAGGCTTTGCTACGTTATTGGGAGAAACTGCTCTGCTCTTAAGGAACTCCTTGAATTCAGTGAGAAGTAATTCAGCCTGTGTATTTTCTGAACTAGGCTGAGGATATCCACCTTCAGTTAAATGCTTGTTTACAGTTCTTATCTCTTGGCAATTATCAGTGCTTCTACTTGGACAAGAGTTCAGCATGTAAGCATTTCCCTTCCCCCACCTATCTCCAAATGAAAGTGCAGGGTAAAACACTTCAGCTGTGCTTGGAGAGTCTTTCAGAGTTTTAAAAGGAAAACAGTCAGGCTTCTCTTGGCTTAACCAATTACTATCAAACTTTCTGCTTTTGTCCTGTCTTTCACAATTAAAGTTCACTCTTTCTGGCTTCCCACTGTTAAGCTTGCTAGCCGTTCCAAACCCACCAGATACCTTGTGCTGGGGCTTCTTCCAGGGTATTTCTTTCTCCCACTGCCTCCTGTTCCAAGGTTCTGCTTGGTCCTTTAAACTCCTGAGCTGCAGCCTATGTCTCTCAGTGCCTTTGAATTCTTCTGCTTACAGAAGTCTTTCTTTGCCCCTGAGTCTCCCAGGTCCTGTCTGCTCCTTCGTGGATCACAGCTGCTTAGTGGTTCTCTCTCCCACAGTTCCTGTTCCTGGTCATCTGACCTGTCCTCATCCAGGTGCTTGTGTCCTGACTCCTCCTCTCCTTGCTCCTCTCCTTGCCGAAGTACTTGCTGATGCTCTCTTTGCCCTTTTCGCTGTCGTTCTGTTTCTGTTTCTGGGTTCTTAACAAGCTTCTTGAGTACTGCACTGCCCGCCTCCTGCTTGGGCGTGCCCAATCAGAGACTTGGCTCCTCACCTGCCTTGAGGTGAGGTGTGGTTCCTGATTAGCTCTGTGTTTCTTTATCTCAGAAGAGAAAATCCTGCATTCCGCTGCAGTACCGGTTCTCTCCACCGGATCACTATCAGTTTCCATTGCTTCGTAAGAGTCAGCTACATCACAGATCCCCCCCTTAAGATATCACGGGCTGGCTTAGTCTTGATGGCACAGCACGTGATTCTATCTATGGGTTCAGTACTGATGAACTCCTGTTGAGGCGGTTGTCTCAGAGAGGCTATTGTGGATAATTGGGCTAAAGCTACTCTGTCATGCCATGGTTTTAACACGTTGACATGGTAGACTTGCCTGCGACCTTTCCTATTCTCGACCAAGTAAGATACAGGTCCTACAGCTTGTACTACCCGACACGGGCCTTTCCAATGGCTCTCAAATTTCGGTTCTGTCCCCGCCACCATTACAATAACTTTCTCTCCTACATTTAGTTGACGTTGCTTTGTATTCCTATCATAATAGGCTTTCTGTTTGGCCTGACTACGCTTCAGATTATCCACTGCAACTTGTGAAGTCCGGCGTAGCCGCTTCTTTAAGTTTCTCAGGAACTCGGGCACTTTTACTTCCTGGGGATCGGGTTCTACCCACTGTTCTCTCAGAATATCGAGAATACCTCGGGGAGACCTCCCGTATAGTAGCTCATAGGGTGCTGTTCCTTATGAGGCCTGTCTTCTCTCTCGGCATGCATAAAAAACAAAGGGAAGCATTGTATCCCAGTTGTCCATTTACCCCTCCAAACTCCTACGTAACATCCTTTTAAGAGTCTGGTTTAGTCTCTTGACTAACCCGTTCGTTTGTGGATGGTATGCTGCCGTCTTAATGTGGTGAATACCAAAGGCATCCCACACTTGTCCTAAGTATTTTGACATGAAGTTGCTCCCCCTGTCAGTCAAGACTTCCTTAGGGAAACCCACTTCACAAAACAACTTAATAAGTTTGTTTGCTATTACTTTGGCAGATATGGTGCATAGTGACATGGCCCACGGGAACCTTGTAGCGTGGTCTACCACCCCTAAGATATAGCGGAAACCTCGAGGGGTTTTAATCAGAGGTCCGACAATGTCTACACCTATTCTCTGTATGGGATCCTTAATCACTGGTGATGGTATCATGGGGACATCCCTGGGATGGGCCGCTGAAACTCTTTGGCATGTGGGGCAAGCCTCACAGAACTTTACTGTCTCTTTAAAGACACCCGGCCAATAGAATCTGGCTAAGATTTGATCGAGGGTTCCCTGAATGCCTTTATGCCCCCCAACGGGATGGTTGTGTGCCAACCGCAGCACTATATTTTTAAAGGTTGAGACAACTGCTTTCTACTATCTCCTGTGAAAGGATCTTTACTCTCCCTATAGAGTATGCCTGCAGTCAGGATAAATCTAGGTAAGGTATCCCTAGTAGTCTGAGCCCATTTGAATGCCTGTGTGAGAGCGGGGTCCGTTTGCTGCTCATTTGGGAATGTGGGAAACTTATTCATTAGCTCCTCTGGTACCCATGGTAGCTCTTGCCCTGCCTGCACTTCAGACTTGTTCTTAGAGCGAGACTGTTTCTCCTTATGCTTCTCAGATTTAGGCTTCCTGACTTTAGTGTCTGGTGTATCTATCAACGCATCATCAGAGGGGAGAACTTCTCCGAGATCCTCTGAGGTATCTTCTTTCTCTTCTAAGGCTGAGGACTGGGCTCTTGTGGAGACCATTGCACCTTTCACCTGCAACTCTCTTTCCATCTCCCTGAAGAACTGCGGCCAATCCCTGCCTAGAATTACTGCGTGGGGAAGTCCTGGGACAACTGCTAAGGGGACAGCCCTTGGTGGACCTAACCCTGCTATGCGTAACTTGTATACGGGGTAGGTAGAAGTTCCTCCATGGACACACCTTATTTTAACTGAACTAACAGGCTGAATTACTTCCTTGCCCTGCATGGCTTCTATTCTCTGCCAAAACTCTTCAGAGAGCATGCTTAACTCTGCTCCTGAATCCAGCAGAGCCTGAGTGGTAATTCCCTGTACTTCAATAGCAAGAAGAAACCCGGGTCTATCTTCCATAGGACTACCTGCTATCAAGGTAGTCTTAACAAAACAGTGTTTTTGCAAATGTCCCTCTTGCCCACATTTGTAACATCTTATCCTACTCTTAGAGCTTTTCCATAAAGGCATGCACATTTTTATTGGGTCCTCATGCACCCTTCCGTCCCTTCCTGACCTGCAAACACCTGACTCCTGGGAAGTAGTGCTAGCTCTCTGGGCAGTTAGCTCTGCCTCAATGTATCTCTCAGAGAGTGCAACAGCTTCTTGGGGAGTTTTGCAATTCTGCAAGATTAGGAAGGTGCGGATTCCCTGGGGTAGAGCGTTCATATATTGCTCCAATACCAAGTCATCAAGTATTGACTCCACCGACCTCCCTTCTGGAGTTAACCACTTGTCAATCAAGCTTCTAATCCTATGACACAATGACTTAGGAGTCTCACTCGGCCTCAGTCTCACACTCCTCAAACGTGTGTGGTAGACCAAGGGAGTGAGCCCTAATCTCTCTCTTTTTCAATTCCTCATAGCTGCCGGCCATAGCAGCAGGCATGGCATGGTAAGCGGCCATCGCTTCCCCAGTAAGGGATGCTGCTAGTCTTAGCGCCCATTGTTCTTGAGGCCAGGAGCTAAGGCGAGCTACTCTCTCAAAGCTCTCGAGAAAGTCATCCACATCATCCTGATTAGTTAGCTGCCCAAAGTTGAACAAAGTTCCTGTCTGTAGACCAACAGGGTGTACAATGTCTGTTAGTGTGGAACCTGTATTGGATGTTGATGGTCCATCGGCTTGCTTCCTCTCTTTTATCCATTCCTCCATGAGAGTCAGTAGCGGTTGCTGCTGTTCACGTAGGCTTGCGTTGGCTTTTTCCTGAGCCTCTAACGCAAGATCTCTCTGGCGCTCCAGCTGCGTCGCCATCCAGTGGAAAATCTCCTTGGCATCCATCGCCATCTTGGAATACCTGCAACAAATCAAAAAGACAGACCCAAGTGCGGAATCACAGTACACTTGTCTATTTGCGCTTTTCCCCCTTTTTTTTTTTTTCCTCCTAGTCACCACTAGGCTGCACCCTTGCCCTGGTATCCTGGTTACCCGGGGTGGATACCCTTTACCTAGCTCAGGTGGTATACAAGCACGTCAGGAACAGAATGTCCTGTAGTCCTGCAGTCTCCTTCCTTGTCTGGGCTCGTCAGCTCTTCGGCTGGGCACCTCCTGGAAGTCAGCTCCTGCAGCTCTTGGTACAGCTACTTCTTACGCCTGCGCAGTATCCTCAATACTACGCCACTTTGCCACCCACCCACTCCCTGGACCTTGAGGGTTAAGGGAGAGGCTGGCCTTGGTTGCCCTTGAGGGTAAGGTTGTAGTTGTGTTGCTGCTCAAGTAGTAAGGCAAGGCAAAGAAAATTTCTTTTGTGAGGTTTATTTCCCGCTTTCGCAGTTCAAATGCAGCAGACGTAAAGGAAACAATGTAGCATAAAACAAGGCTGAGAAACTTAACTAAACAAGGCTTTTTACTGCTTGGCTAAATGTCCATTCTGGATCACATTCAATTGTCATGTGACCTCCTTTTAGTAACGTAACAGAAAACTCTGGTAACAGCAGTGCTCCTGAATTGCACACAATATGCTTTCACTTATTCTCTTCACATAAGCTTCTTTAGCATAACAATCAGTGAGGTAAGTTTCTTATATTCTTTCATAAAACATTGGCAAGCATATCACTTAAATGTCCTTTTGAATCACACAAGTAGAGCAGTCCATCGGGACTTCCAGCTCTGTAGACGGCAGAGAAATTAAAGGCATTTCTTTCTCACAGCTGCTTATAGGCTTTGCTACGTTATTGGGAGAAACTGCTCTGCTCTTAAGGAACTCCCTGAATTCAGTGAGAAGTAATTCAGCCTGTGTATTTTCTGAACTAGGCTGAGGATATCCTCCTTCAGGTAAATGCTTGTTTACAGTTCTTATCTCTTGGCAATTATCAGTGCTTCTACTTGGACAAGAGTTCAGCGTGTAAGCATTTCCCTTCCCCCACCTATCTCCAAATGAAAGTGCAGGGTAAAATGCTTCAGCTGTGCTTGGAGAGACTTTCAGAGTTTTAAAAGGAAAACAGTCAGGCTTCTCTTGGCTTAACCAATTACTTTCAAACTTTCTGCCTTTGTCCTGTCTTTCACAATTAAAGTTCACTCTTTCTGGCTTCCCACTGTTAAGCTTGCTAGCCGTTCCAAACCCACCAGATACCTTGTGCTGGGGCTTCTTCCAGGGTTTTTCTTTCTCCCACTGCCTCCTGTTCCAAGGTTCTGCTTGGTCCTTTAAACTCCTGAGCTGCAGCCTTGGGTCTCTCAGTGCCTTTGAATTCTTCTGCTTACAGAAGTCTTTCTTTGCCCCTGAGTCTCCCAGGTCCTGTCTGCTCCTTCGTGGATCACAGCTGCTTAGTGGTTCTCTCTCCCATGGTTCCTGTTCTTGGTCATCTGACCTGTCCTCATCCAGGTGCTTGTGTCCTGACTCCTCCTCTCCTTGCTCCTCTCCTTGCCAAAGTACTTGCTGATGCTCTCTTTGCCCTTCTCGCTGTTGTTCTAACTGTTTCTGTTTCTGGGTTCTTAACAAGCTGCTTGAGTACTGCACTGCCCGCCTCCTGCTTGGGCGTGCCCAATCAGAGACTTGGCTCCTCACCTGCCTTGAGGTGAGGTGTGGTTCCTGATTAGCTCTGTGTTTCTTTATCTCAGAAGAGAAAATCCTGCATTCCGCTGCAGTACCGGTTCTCTCCACCGGATCACTATCAGTTTCCATTGCTTCATAAGAGTCTGCTACATCACAGGCTTTATAAAATTCTGATGAGATTCCATCTGGGCCAGCTGCCTTACCCGGCAATAATGCCTTAATAGCATGCAAAATCTCCATGCTAGCTAATGGATTGTCTAGTCGTTTAAACTCTTCCAACGTTAGAGTGGGCCACTCTACTTTATGTATCAAATTTGTAAAGGCCTCCTCCTCATACTGTATCTCAGTGGAGTATAGGTTCGAATACAAGGTACCAAAGCACCCTGCTATCTCCTCGTCCTTCGTTACCAATTGCTGTGAAGTCTCTTCAACAATAGCTGTTATTCTAGATTTCCCCCTCCTACTTTTCAGGGTTTGAGCTAACAATTTCCCTGCTCTGTTGGCCTCTGTATAATATGTACCAGCTTGGCCCTGCAAGGTTTTCACTGTTTCTGCTGTTGTAAGGGAGTTATCTTGAAAACACAGTCTCTGTAACCTAAGGAGTATACAAGGGTCTTTTCTCCCTATCAGTATACGCTCACCTGCCTTAATTTGCTCATTCAGCCTATTCATCTCTTCGCCTCTCTGTTTTGCTAGTCTTATTGAATAACTAGTGATTTTCTCATGGATGGTGGCCTTGAATGCTTTCCACCAGGTCCACCCAGATGTGTCCACGGGGTTATTAAACTAGAAGTATTCCTTAATCATTTCACGCATATCAACACAGAATTGGGGGTCAGCCAATAGGGATCTATCTAGTCTCCAGATGCTGGGAGGTCGTTCCTTAGAGCTAATGTCCAGTTCAAAGGATACTGCTGCGTGATCTGACACGTGAGTGGTATGAATGTTAGAGCAGATTATATTGGGGATTAGGGACTTCCCGGCCAAGAAAAAATCTATTTGTGAGTGTGAGGAGTGTGGTGTGGAGAAGAACGTGTAGTCCCGCTCGGCAGGATGTTGGAGCCTCCAAATATCTACTAGGCCACTTTCCTTGCAGCAGGATTGAAGCGTTTTTTGTGCTCGGGAAATTTTACGTGAGCGGAAAGGCTGTCTGTCAATCAACTGATCCATAACTAAATTAAAGTCTCCACCCAATATTTTTGGGTGCTGACTATTGCCCAGTATCTCTTCCCCAATATCATGAAAAAAGCTAGGGTCATCGGAATTGGGAGCATAAATATTTATTAGCGCCAATAAGCCATGTTTTATTTGCATCACCATCCTCACCCATCTGCCCTCCTTATCAGATCCTGTATGAGTGAATAATGGCATCAGCGATTTGCGCACCAACATAGCTACGCCGGTTTTTTTATGGACTGCTGGTGAGAAGGCCGCAACCATGTATACTCCATTTGACAGTTTCAGGGATTCTGCTGTGATTAAGTGTGTCTCTTGAAATTGATTACATCTGTCTTCTCTTTCTGACAATACGTGAGGATTTTTTTGCGTTTGATTGGATTATTTATGCCCTTAACTTTCAGTGATAGGATTTTAAGTTTGCTTGCCATTGCCTATACATTGTGGAACATGATACTACTCGTAACTCTCTGCATTCCATCCTACATGGTCTCCCCAATATATCCAACAGCCCATGCATTAGCTCCATTACTGAGAAAAAAATGACCATCCCTCCGAAAGGGGTTCTACATTTAAACGTTTGGTGAGCGCGCAAACTAACACCGCCCAATTGGGTGAGACTAGCCATCAGCTAAGGGGTACCGGAGGAGCTCACTTGGGTTCCTTTTTTTTCCCCTACCCTACTTTTCCTCTCATATCCCACCCTTTAAGAAAGGGGGGGGGGGAGAAAGAATACAGAAGATGGTGTAGAAGGAGAAGAAAAGATATCAAATAATTGTAGCAACTAAGAACATTATTAACTGAGAATATCCACTTTAAATAGTTTGTTATTAGACAGCATTAACACTATACACACCTAATAACTCTGCTCTCCCACACATTTAACCACCCTCTATATGCTCTGCGCCTGCTGTGCATAAAGAAAATTTAAAAAGAAAAGGAGAGACAACCCCTGCATGATCAGACCTCCTTCCAGCCTTAATTACTCTGGAGGACGCCTACCATTTGTTTCTTTCCCCTGAGCTGAACAAGTATACATCTAACAAATAAAAGCAGAAGCTGGAGGCAATACAGAGGGGTGGGGGGGGGGGTAGTGACTGCGGATACTGATTGTATTCAGTTGCACTAAGCAGCTACACCCAGGAATGCATCAACGGCGCCATTGGGCCATAAGTAGGATACGAAGCAACAGTCACTAGGCCCCTCCTTAGCACATGTGAAGACTCCTTTTCTTCCAGGAAAGCCCTTAAAGCGCTGGGCTCCTCAAAAGTATGTGTTTGGTTGTGAAGAGTGATCCGTAGTCTTACTGGATAGTACATCCCATACCTGGCCTGCAGCTTCTGTAGACGTGGCCGGCATTCCAATAGTTGCCTCCTCTTATCAACTGTGGCTTTAGACAGATCAGGAAAGAACAGAATCTTATGACCCTCGTGCTCTATTGGTGCCCGAACTTTGGCAGCATTCATGATCTCGACCACCTGCTGATATCGCATAACTCTAAGCACTACAGGCCTCGGATACCTCCCCGGTGCTTTGGAGTATGTGGGTACGCGATGGGCCCGGTCGATCTCCAATGGATAAGACAGCTGCAGACCCAGCATTTTTGGCAGAAGCCCTTCCATAAATGTTGTTGGGTTAGCCCCTTCTATACCTTCCGGTAGGCCGAGAACACAGATGTTGTTTCTATGTGCTCTGTTGTTCATGTCTTCCAAGTTTCTTTCTAGTTGGGTGATCCTGTTAGCATCTTGCTCGACTACACGGATACGTTCCTCATGGGCTGCCAGGTTATTATCGGCTTTGTCTGCGCATAGATTTAGTGCAACCAACTGATCTTTCATGTCTGTAAGATCAATTTGTAGAGCTCCCAGCGTAAGCATTGAGCTGTACTAGCTCCTTTACTGCTCTGATCTCGGCAAGTAGCGCCAACAGGCCCTCCATTTGATTTTTTGAAGGCGCCATCTTTTGAGGTGAAGGGGGTTCTTGTTTAGAGCGTTTTGCGCCCGTGGAAATATTATTCTGGAAGTCTAGCCATGGTGGACATTCTTTACTACCAGATGTCAAGACTGGATATCGTCTTCTTAACAGATTCACGAAGAGGGTAGCAGATTCTTGCATGATTCCTCCGGAGCAAGCCTCTAGACCTCCATCTTACACCGTAGCTAGCTCCGCCTCCTACCATCTTTGTTTTAAGTTAGTCTTTATATTTCATCAGGTTTATTATGTTGGAATTCCTTCCTTTCTTTCTTATACTTTAGCTTCTTAAGTTTCTTCCCTGTCCCTTCACTCGTCACAGCAAAACCTCTTGGTTGTACCCCTTCATTCTGTGATCCAATTCTAGGATTGCTGCCATTCTCCTTTTCTGTTTTGGCCCATCTTTGTGGAATGCTTAACCTCTTGATATTTGTCTGGAGTCTTTCTTTCAAAAATTTAAAATGGTTCTCAAGATGTTTTCTTTAGTAAAGGCTTTTCCATCCAACTTATGCAGGCAGGAAGAAATTTTAACTGGGCTTTATTTACCCCTTCCTTTGTGTCTTTTGTTGCTATTATGGATTCCTTTTGTTTTGCACTTGTCTTTGCTTGTAGTGTCTCAAATTGTTGTTTTATTTATTATTGTAAATCACATTAAATTTATGCATAGCGTCCCCGAAATGGGTACGCCCAAATTGTATGCCTCAGGTCATATTAAACCATGCATAAAACAATTCAATCACGCAATAATTTATTAGGTACAAAGGTAGAATGAATGCATTACAAAACGTTCTGTGATATGTTCACCTGCAGAACCGATAAAAGAACTTAAAGTAAGAGTTTAGTAAAATTTGCTAAATTTATCGTACGCTTGAAAAGTAGCATTTTTTTGACAAGAACGCAATCAGTCATTCTCTCAAGTAAGCTTGATTTTTGTTTACTATGCATTTTTTAATCAAATATATTTGTATGTAGAATTTACAGTGATTCCATTCTGAGTATGATACATATTTCTGCCGTTCCCGTTATGGGGATGTTATGCATGAATGGGTAGGGCGTTTGCGATGAGCAATAATATGAGCAATTAAGTGTAACAGAGAATGTGCAGTATGCAATTATTCCACAAACCGTGCTATTTGGTGTTTTTATGTTGTCTGTTTATGATTTTTCACATTTTTCAACTTTAGAATGTCAAAGCATTACAAATTACATGAAATTATTTCAATGCTGGAGGATGATGATGAATGGATAGCAGGCGACATATACATTACTTTGCATGACTGCCTGAGCCATATGCCCATACCACTCAATGTACATGTCAGGGGCTGAGGTATGTGCAGCAGTCGCCACAGGCCTGTGCATGTCCACACCATGTGTGGCTGGCCCATCCCTCTGTGCATCATGCACATTGCCTGCCTGGGACATTGGTTACAGCAGTGTTCCATCGTGGGCTGCTGGTATGGGGACTGCCATTGGGTCCGGGTGTTCAAGGTCACTCCGCCAATATTTTTGCTGAGATATGCGAAGGGTGCAGTGTCACCTGCTCATTGCACAATGCCAGTGCCGCACACATGGTGGCTGTCATGGGGGGCTGGACATATGCATGTTGTGTTGCATATACATAGTACCCCAGCACATCACCGTCTAGCTGCACAGGGCATGCATGTCAGCCATTGGGCACTGCGGATGCAGTCCCAGGCCTATTTCTGTCACCATGGGGTGGTAAGGATGCCGCACAGGTGCCACCATGCATAGGACAGGTGTCTGTGGCAGCATGTGGCCCCTTCCTCCAGCCCACCCACCCTGCCATGGGTCCCTCCACATCCCTTCTTGGGCATACCCACACATCTGGGCCACCCACCTGACTTGATCATCCATGACCTACTGCAGGCCATTCCCTTCTCCATATCCTGCCCCCTGTACATGTCACACACCACTGTCATATGTGATGTGGCTGGCTACACAATTTTGATACATAAAGATCATTTCCACATAATACTAATTACATTTCATTTTTAATAAGTTTTGGAAATGTATTTGCAGTTGTTTGACATTATTTGCAGTTGTTTTATATAACATCCACTTCACCCGCCCTTTCATGCATAGCGTCCCCGAAATAGGGACGCTGAAATATTGTGCAAAATAGCAGTCAAAATATTTGTTTTGACCAAAATTATCACTTGAGGTGTTATTAGTTTGGTATTGAGCAACATATTATGGAGTTTCATGTGAAAACAAAAATTGTATATTTTGAATAGCGGTATATCAAGTGAATAAACTATAAACATTACCACTCGTACCAGGACAATTGCCATCTACTCAGCAGCAATGTGGTTCTTATTGCGATTTTACCTAATGACCCCTTATGGCTTGTTTGGTGCATTTGCAAAGTCTTAGTGAGATTTAGTAAAAGGGGCCCTTAGACACTCTCTCTCCCCCTTTTCTGCTTTCAACCCAATCCAGGCACATTTTACACCTCCCCCTACAATATGACCTCATCATACTCTATCCCTCCTTCTTTATTCACAACTTGACCTAGGCACACTCTTTCTCCCCTGCCCTCATTAACCCAATTTGAGCAAACTATTTTTTCCTCTTTCTTTATCAATCTGACCCACTCAAACTCTTTTTCACCATCTTCCCTCATCAACCTGACCAAGGCACATTTTCTTTTCTCTCTCCTTTCACCACATTTTTAAAGAAATGTGAAAGCTAGCCAAGTTATAGTACTTTTGAAAGGGATGTTGATGCCATGTGTCTCCTGCATTTCTTCACAAATGTAAGACTTCCACTGTGGAAGTCTTATAATACCCCCTTACCAGTGGCATTAAAGTGATTTACAAACAATTAAAAAATACAAGCTACACTGAGGCAGCCATGAGGTTTAGCTGTAGGTAGCCCTTCCCCCGCAAGCCATGAGGCTCTTACACAAGTGATCAGCCTGACCCTTCCCCCAAGCCATGAGGTGATCAGCCTGCTAAGAGAAGGCATTGAGATTTCAGTAGACACCCTTCCCCCCACTCCAGGTCTGAGCACAATGTCCCCTTGCCCAGAAATCAGCAGACCTGAGCATACCGGTTTGAACAGGTCACCCAGGTACCTTCCCCTAGGGGCTGCTGATTGGTGGGCAGGAAATACCTGTGGCAAATGGGATTGTAGAATGAGTTCAAAACTGTACTGTATATAAGGCATTGTAGGCCGTCCCTCGGGGCTCAGACTCTTGTGGAGGTTGCTGGTATCTCTGTCTGATCCTGTATGCACATTAAAAGTTCCTGTTTGCATTCCAGCCTGTCTGAGAGTTTTCCTTCTGTGGGTGAGTGATAGAATAAGAGCTTTTCACAGCGCTTGCTATTACATTTGGTGCATTGGGCCGGGAAACAAAATTAAAAGAAAAGCCTCTCTCATCACACCCACGGTGGGAAGACTACTGCTTTTTTGCAGGATCGGGGCCTCCACCAGTCAGGGACCGGCCCCTCCAGGTGATTAACGGTCCTTGGCGCCCCCGGGCCACTTTGTGCTCGGAAGGACACCTTGATTTAACTGGACAGTCGGTCCCTGCGGTTGAATCCCCGATTGAAAACCAGCTGGATAGACTGGCATCCAAACTACCTGTCTGATCAGAGCTCTGGTGAGTACTGCTACGTTCTGTACTCCGTCTGTAATTCCTAGTAAATTCTAGGAACCTGTAGCGGCCCGATCACCCGCACGAGCAGTCCTAGTAGGGGCCTTAGTGGCCCTGAAGCCATTGCTCGTCCTGTATCTGAATACCGGTAAATCTGAATAACTGCAGTAATCTGAAACCAGTAATATCTGAACTGCAGTAATCTGAGATCTTTTAAAAGCGCTGCCAAAAACTTCTAAAAGTAACCAAAATATAGCACTTGATAAGTTAAACATACCTGAGATAAAGAATAGATCGCTGCTTCTCTTCTTTCCGTTCTGCTTGTGAGGAGTTTCTGAAGCGTGACTGCAAGGAGAGTTCTCCATGTGCTCCGCTGTTAATTTATGCTCCCCTTGTGCCTTGATATTAATTTGTGCTGTCCCCATGCTGCCCGATGTTAATTTCTGTCCCCCCATGCTGCCCGATGTTGATTTCTGCTGTCCCCATGCTGCCCGATGTTAATTTCTGTCCCCCATGCTGCCCGATGTTGATTTCTGCTGTCCCCATGCTGCCCGATGTTAATTTCTGTCCCCCCATGCTGCCCGATGTTGATTTCTGATGTCCCCATGCTGCCCGATGTTAACTTCTGTCCCTCATGCTGCCCGATGTTGATTTCTGCTGTCCCCATGCTGCCCGATGTAAATTTCTGTCCCCCCATGCTGCCTGATGTTGATTTCTGCTGTCCCCATGCTGCCCGATGTTAATTTCTGTCCCCCATGCTGCCCGATGTTGATTTCTGCTGTCCCCATGCTGCCCGATGTTAATTTCTGTCCCCCCATGCTGCCCGATGTTGATTTCTGCTGTCCCCATGCTGCCCGATGTTGATTTCTGCTGTCCCCATGCTGCCCGATGTTAATTTCTGTCCCCCCATGCTGCCCGATGTTGATTTCTGCTGTCCCCATGCTGCCCGATGTTAATTTCTGTCCCCCCATGCTGCCCGATGCTGATTTCTGCTGTCCCCATGCTGCCCGATGTTGATTTCTGCTGTCCCCATGCGGCCCGATGTTAATTTCTGTCCCCCATGCTGCCCGATGTTGATTTCTGCTGTCCCCATGCTGCCCGATGTTAATTTCTGTCCCCCATGCTGCCCGATGTTGATTTCTGCTGTCCCCATGCTGCCCGATGTTAATTTCTGTCCCCCATGCTGCCCGATGTTGATTTCTGCTGTCCCCATGCTGCCCGATGTTAATTTCTGTCCCCCATGCTGCCCGATGTTGATTTCTGCAGTCCCCATGCTGCCCGATGTTAATTTCTGTCCCCCATGCTGCCCAATGTTGATTTCTGCTGTCCCCATTCTGCCCGATGTTGATTTCTGTCCCCCATGCTGCCCGATGTTGATTTCTGCTGTCCCCATGCTGCCCAATGTTAATTTCTGTCCCCCCCCTGCGGCCCGACTTTGATTTATGCTGTCCCAATGCTGCCCGCTGTTGTTTTCTGCTGTCCCCCATGCTGCCCGATGTTAATTTCTGTCCCCCCATGCTGCCCGATGTTAATTTCTGCCCCCGCTGAATTTTCTGCCTGCCGCTGTCCCGATGCACCGCTGAGCCCCCGCTGGGTTTCCTGCCTTTAAACCAAAATAAATAAATAAAATGCTAACCTTTTGTATTTTAAATCGATTGAAGGAGAAGTGATCGCTTGGAAGTCCATCACTTCCCCTTTTTCCCATCTGTAAAGTGGAGGGTGAGCCGGTGTGGAAGAGCACGAGGAGGTAGCAGCCATCTTGTGGACACCACGTGCGTTTCTCTGCACTGATCTAGTGGGCACCACGTGTATTTCTCTGCACAGAGGTATTGAGGGGCCCTGGAGTGATCCTGGAGCTCCATCTAGTGGTCATTTAAAAACTAGCTGTATTATCCTTATGGTTAAAGTGATCCTGGAGCTCCATCTGGTGGACATTCAAGAATAGCTAGCTATACTTTTCATATTACTATTGTACCCATATTGTTATAATTAATTGAGTACAGTGAATTACAGATTGGTTGTTCTTTGCCCCTCCTCTGTTGGGGCGGGGGTGGGTGATGCAAGGTTTAGAGAGGATTCTGTAGATTCCAGCTCTGCTTCAAGTTTTCCTACCCCACAGTGTTACACTCATACAGACTCCTGGGTCCTGTGGACTGAGTCCATCCTCTGCCTCAATTGCTTTGTTAAATGCACGTCCAATCAGTTTGCATGGCTACAGAAAGATACTAGAGATCAGGGAGGAGTCTCCCTTCTAGCAAACACTTGTAAATCCATTAGAGAGGACAAAAGAACAAATTCACCTAGCCTCCAATGAAGAATTTTGAGCATCTAAAACCATGAGGGATGGCTCCCTTGAACATTCTCAGATGTCTGATCTTGATTGTGTACCATGTGTATGTCTCCTGAGGGCTGGGAGCGAACGGGGAATGGGGAGGGTTACAAAAATTTATCAAGAAAACCCTTGTATTCCAATCAGATAGGCTGCTAATAGTCTTGTGTTTAAATGCTATATGCTATCAAGCAAACAAAAAAAAAAGTTAAAAGGGGATTTTATATATTGTGGCAAACACCTCGTAGAGCTATAAACATTTATATAGCGCTACAAGATATATACAGCACTTTAGATATAAAAAGGGATGTTTGCATTCCGGATATCCACCAACCTTCTTATAAAAGTATCAGTTTCATGCCTGTTTTGAACTATAAGATACAAGGTAATCACTTTGCCTTGTTAAGCTCTGTGCTGATGAATGATGAACAGGACAGTAACATCATAGGTGCTATTTAGAATAAATTCACCTGTCCTTCTGTATTTGAATTTTACATGTTGGTGTCCAGAGTTCAGGAGCACAATATGTTATAGCACTGTGAGATACAAATCTTTTTAGTTTATACATTTGTACTTTGTTACCAGGTATACTGGTAGGAGTGCATTGTGTAGAGGTCCAGTATACACAGCAATAAGATGAGTAAATATTAAATTTTGGAAGGGGGCTGATCTGAAATCGCTTTGTTCCCAAGTATATAGAGCAAATTTAGTGGAAAGATGGAACTGTGTTTCCCAGAAAATATGGAAATATTTGTAAAAAAAAAATATTTACAAATATAATGATAACATTAACTTGAGTTGATTGGATAAAACTAAATCTTACTTGTCAGCAATGATCCAGGAGAGCTTTGAGAAAATGAATGAGAGAGAGAGAGAGGGGCAGAAGGTGAGACGACAGCCTAGGAAAAAGGCAATAAACGTGCTACTCCAAGTGTGATGATCTGGGCCACCGGAATTCTGACTGCTCTAAGACTCCTCGAGGACCCACAAGGCCTGAGAAAACATGAACCTTGTACATTTATGCCTCTGAAGAGACATGAATAGGCAGGGGGGAATAGGCCAAGAAGAACAAGAAGGAGTATCGCCATGAGGCCCAACCACCAATGCCTTGTACCCTCTTAGTCTCTCACCTCAAGAGGATCTCTTTTGACACCATAATTAATGGATAGCTTACATAAATCCTTGTGGACACTGCATTTTCAAGATCAGTCCAAGTATTTTTAAGTTTCCTACAGTACTCTCACTGGGAACCAGGTATACAATAGACTCTAGTCATACATGAGAGATATGTGGCTGTCATGTTAGGAGCCATATTTCTTTCTATTGGAATTGATGTATAGTTTTATATTGAAGATTGTTTAGACAGTCGCTATTTAGAATGAGCACCCATGCCAATCTAGAACTGCACCAATTAAGTTAGTGGGAAATGGACACTGTTTACAACAATACTATGTTTCTAACAATTGTTTTAGCAGCCTTGCCAGATAAGGATACATTAGTATGGTATAGAAAAAAAGAAAAATTGAAGGACCTATGTATGTAGTTGGTGGAAAGTGTTGTGAGGGATAAAGTGATATATTAAGAGGAAGGACTCTGATGGACAGTAAACTGATGAAGGTAATTAATGATGTGGAAGGACTCTGATGGACAGTAAACTGATGAAGGTAATTAATGATGTGGAAGGACTCTGATGGATAGTAAACTGGTGAAGGCAATTTAATGATGTGAAGTGATGTATCTGGCTAATGAATATAAAAAATGATGAGCATTTTATTCAACTATGCCATCTCCAGTATCTTCAATTTAGGAAGTCATCTAGGCCCCACCACAATACTCAAAGATTGTAAGTAGGCACCTGGAGACAGGCTAGGTGCACCTTGCATCCTGATGAGCTTTGGAAAAAAACCCACACTGACCATGTGGTAATTCCAGATGCTTTTTGCCTTACTTTTCCTCTGTATGTCCTGGCCAGGCATGCAGAGGCAAAGGGGGATAAATTGATGACAAATTCTCACAGACAAAAAAATTGGTGTGATTCAAAAACTTGTCAGAATTACAGAACACGCGCGTGCACTTGTCTGATCTGTAAACATGTAAAGATCAGTCAAGGGCATAATGGAATATTTCCTACCAGCAAAGGAACCTCCAGTGATAGTGGATCAAGGAGTGGAAGCAGGATCTGCTGACTCCCCAGTGGCGAGACCCGTATACCGTTCTGCGGACCACCCCCACGGCTGTCAAGGTGGCTGAAGTTGCTCCGAGGATCCATCACTCTCGTGTCAAGGCCACTGCACCAGAAATTGTTCCAGCCTGGACTTCTGTCACAGTTCCAAACCAGCCCCTGCGCTTTGACACTTCTGCCCAGTACGGGGTTCTAACAGACTGCCGACGAACTCTGGACCACCGGAGAGACTGATTCACAGACACCTTTCCTGGAACCGGGATCAGACTGAGAAAAGGTGCCTTAGCCTTACTCCTATCCCTGATACGGACTTGCTTTCAAACAAGTGCAGAGACTACTAACACAGCAGTATTACTTGCCCAAACTGCTCTGAACATGACAGACCTTTGTACTTTAACTTGTCCCATTGCTGTACCGTACATTTTAACCAGGTGCCTTTTTCCTTACAGGTTGTTTCCACCCTTGACACCCTGGCAGAATGCAAGGCGGCTGCCACGGTCATGGCCCTGATCCAATATACTCCTCTGCGGCTTGCCTCCAGTAGTATTGCCCTCAACTGCCCTAGCGGTTGAGGTCTTACTTAAAAAGGGGGGAATGAGGCAGCCATGAGGTTTAGCTGTAGGTAGCCCTTCCCCCGCAAGCCATGAGGCTCTTACACAAGTGATCAGCCTGACCCTTCCCCCAAGCCATGAGGTGATCAGCCTGCTAAGAGAAGGCATTGAGATTTCAGTAGACACCCTTCCCCCCACTCCAGGTCTGAGCACAATGTCCCTTGCCCAGAAATCAGCAGACCTGAGCATACCGGTTTGAACAGGTCACCCAGGTACCTTCCCCTAGGGGCTGCTGATTGGTGGGCAGGAAATACCTGTGGCAAATGGGATTGTAGAATGAGTTTAAAATTGTACTGTATATAAGGCATTGTAGGCCGTCCCTCGGGGCTCAGACTCTTGTGGAGGTTGCTGGTATCTCTGTCTGATCCTGTGTGCACATTAAAAGTTCCTGTTTGCATTCCAGCCTGTCTGAGAGTTTTCCTTCTGTGGGTGAGTGATAGAATAAGAGCTTTTCACAGCGCTTGCTATTACAACACTAATAGAAGGTGGAAGAAAATTAGGAATAAAATAAGTGACCGGAGAGAGAAGAAACGTTTATGAAGAAAATAGAATATGTGAGGGAGAGGGAAAATGTTTGGAACAGACCTGGGACCTAACTACACCCTTGTAATGGGGTTTATAGAGTGTTGTCCATCCTCTCCAGAGGGATTATCAACAAGCCTCCTTAAGAGAGCCAGTTCAGGGCTGGGAGGATGTGGCTCACAAGGGGAGCTTAAAAACCCAGCAGGCTACAGGAGGGAGAGAGGCTCGTGGAGCCAGGAATCCTTTCAAGGCAAGCCATACAAAGGTAGGAACTGGGCTGGATGAAGGACCAGGAGTCCAGCTATAAGAAGATGTAACAAACTGGGTGTGAATAAAAACAAGTTTTGTTTTCATTGAACATCTGTTTAATGTTTTAACAGAAAACTCCTTCCCACCAAACATCATGCTACTACATATGGTGGCAGCTTGGGGATTTTCTCTATCTTGTGACTGAAGGCAAATCCATATTCCTCCAGGGCTGGGCCTCTGCAACAGGTCAAGGGTTTTGTTTGTTTGTGTGGGCTAAGAGGCTAGCCTCGCCCTAGTTAGGGAGCTTTGAGAATCTTTAGCCAGTGCTGGGCAGACAGGCTTTGTTTTGGCCACCAGAAGTCACTAAAGGTTTGTTGGGGCTGGAATACTGCAGGGTTAACTCAGCATAGAAGGAGAAGCTGTGGTGGTGTTGCCAGTGAGCAGTGACAAGCAAGGATGGAGCGGCTCCTCCAGATTCTGGCAGAAGGTCAGCAACAGCAACAGAACCAGCAGAAACAGCAACAATGTCAGCATCAGTTTCAACATGCCCTGCTGGAAGGGCAGCAACAACAGCAGCAAGAGATAGAGGATCTTATTCGAGTGCAGGGGGAGCTACAGAAGAGTTCCCTAGCTCAGTTGACCCAGGTCCTGCAGAGACTGCAACTCCATCCTCCAGTGCAAGCGCTTCTTAAAATGACAGCAGAAGACAAACTGAACTATTTCTTGGTGAACTTTGAATGAACCACCCACATGGCTGGATAGCCGCAAGCAACATGGGCTACCTCTTTGGTGAATCTGATGATGGGCAGCAGCCAGGCTGCATTCCAGGACACCAACCTAGATGGGCAAGCTATATATGCAGTTGTCAATATCACCATATTGGAATGGTCCAGCTGTACTTCAGAGGCCTACTGCCAGTGATTCAGAAGGGGGAGACTCCAGATAAAAGAGAGCCCTTGGAGGTTCCTCATGGTTGAAGGATCTTTCATGGAGCTGGCTGCAACCGGAAGGAAAGACTGGGCCCGAGATAGCCAAGGTTGTACTGTTGGAGCAGTTTTTGGAGGGCTTGACCACCCTGATGACAGTGAATATGTCAGAACCCTAAGCTTACACTGGCGAGTGCACTGGAAATTGCTGAGGGATATTATGAAGCCCAACTGGTGGTGAGGGAAACCTTGGAAAAAGAACTCCATGCTGGGCATAATTTGTCAGACTACATTATACAAATGCAAGGCTGGCTGAGGAAAGCCAAAGAGGTGGCCAAACTCAGTCTGGAAAAGTAGATAGTGAGAAGGGAAAGAAGTCACCTGTCAGTCCAGGAAGATGGAAGGGGAAAGCCAGAACAGATGTTGGCTCCCATGTTCTGACCTCCAAAGTCACCTCCTAAGCAAGGGTATGGCCCTAGTCATGACACCTTCACCTATTTTAGTTATGGAATCCGGGGACAATTTGCTTGGAAATTTCCCCTGGGTAAGGAAGAGCCAATGGAGGGCAGACTAACCACCCCTCACACCAGCACTTTTGTGGACAGTCCCCACCCAGGGGCACAAAACTTTCTGATTCCTGTGGAGCTCGAGGGGACCCACTTCCAGGCCATGCCAGCACAGGTCTCACTTAAAACTCCAGCAGGCAAGTCACATTTGAGGTCGCGGTGCTGCCCTGGTTACCATATCCAGTAGTGATCAGTCGAGACTATCCAAACTCTGAAGCGATATGGGCCCGACTGACTGACAGCTCTGCTAAGTTGGACCAGGAACATTTCCCAGAGATCTTTCCCCTGGAAGACCCTGATCTATACTTCAAGACTCCCAAACCTGCAAAATCCCAGAGTCAGTGTCACCAGTAAAAGCTATGCTACCAACAGAATCTTGGAGCGGCTTGGTGGAGGGATCCGGTGAGGGAAAGCCTGGAGAAGAAACCCCTGGGGATAGCTCAGGACTCAGCAATAGTTACCCAAATACAACTGCCTCTTTCCCAGAGTGGGGGCTGGGGGAAGACCCACGGAGCTTTAGAAGGGGCCAGCAAGAGAATGAGTTCCTTAAACATGCCCAAGTGTGGGTTTTGGAGGTAGATGGGGTTCAAGTAGGTAGCAGAGAGTCCCCTGCATGAATCTTCCCTTATTTTGTGCTAAAGGGAGATTTATTATACTGAGTAGCCTAGGGGACACTAGAGAGAGAAGAGGTAGAACAGCTGATGGTTCCCCTGCTCTATTGTCAAGCAGGTGCTATCGTTGGCTCATAATCATTTATTAGAAGGACACCTGGGGGTGGATAAAACACTAGAACATGTTTTGGCCTGATTTTTCTGGTCTGGGGTCCATTAACAGGTGCAGTTATATTGCCAGTCATGCTCAAACTGACAACTTCATAACCCCGCCAGAGTCCAACCTGCCCCTCTAGTGCCCATGCCTGTTATTGAAACCCCATGTGAAAGAGTGGTCATGGACCTGGTAGGTCCCTTGGAATGAACCACCCGAGGTAACAAGTATATTTTAGTCATGCTAGACTACGCAACCCTCTGGTTATTGCTCTAATGAATATGAAGACCACTCTGATTGCAAATGCCATCTGGGAAGTATTTTCGAGGGGTGGGAGTACCCAATGAAATTCACACAAATCAAGGAACACCCTTTTTATCCAAGATAATGAAGCAAGTGTGTGCTTTGGTGAAGGTCAAGATGCTGCAAACATCAGTATATCGCCCACAGATGGATTGTCTCACTGAGCAATTCAACAAAACTCTGGAACAGATGTTAAAAACGTTCATGCAGGAGGACAGGAAGAATTGGGATGTTCTTCTACCGTATTTGATGTTTGCCATCTGTGAGGTACTTCAGATTTCTATGGGGTTTTTGCCTTTTGAGTTGCTCATCAGAAGATGGCCAAGAGGCATATTAGATGTGGCGAGGGAAACCTTGGAAAAAACTCCGTGCTGGGCATAATTTATCAGACTACATTATACAAATGCAAGGCTGGCTGAGGAAAGCCAAAGAACTGGCCAAACTCAATCTGGAAAATGCCCAAGCTGAACAGGCTAGGGGCTACAGTTGGGTAGCTGTGCAATGCACCTTCGACCTGTAAGACAGAGTTTTAGTCTTGCTGCCCTCATCTGAAAGCAAGTAAGCCTGCATACCTAATTGTAAATAGTTGTTACCTGTTTACCTGTTAACCTGTTATCCATGTTTTATTTACCCTGTTTATTGTAAGTGCTTTGAAGTATCCTCTTTGCACAAATACGTTCCCTGTAAACTGCGCTGATAATAAATAGTGCGGTATAGAAAAACAATTACATAAATAAATGAATAAATAAGTTACTCTGTACATAGAAGGGACCCTATGAAGTTGAAAAGAAAGTAGGGCCTGTTAATCACACATTTGCCCAGCCAAATAAATGTAAGAAAGCCAAAATGTACCATATTAATCTATTGGAAAAGTGGACTCCATCGCTGGCTATGATGATACATGGAGATGATTTTGGACCGGAAATTTCAGCCTTGTCAGATCTAGCTCAAATCACAATTGGAGCCAGCAATCTGCTGCTCAGAGCAGAGATCTAGAAGCGTTAGTTTATCGGAACCTGAATGTCATCTCCACCTGCCTGGGATGAACGCACCTCATTTGTCATGATATCATTACTGACCCTGGGGTAGTTATCTGGCAACAACCCTATCAGATTCTGAAAGGCCAGCAATAGGCCATCGCCAAGGAGCTGGAGCCATGAGTGACTGGTCATCACCCATCGTCTTGGTTCCTAAACCCAATGGAAGCATCAGATTTTGAATTGGCTTCCAAGGGATCAATGCAGCTTCTAAACTGGAAGCATATCCCATGCCAAAAGTAGATGAGCTAATTGAGTGACTTGGTGGAGCACGCTTTATATCAAGGGATACTGGCAGGTACCCTTGACTCCAGCTTCCAGGGAGAAAACTGCTTTTTAAACACTGCTAGGTCTGTTCCAGTTTCTGGCGCTGCCCTTTGAATTACACAGGACTCCCACCACGTTTCAATGCCTAGTCGACCACCTACTGAAAAGACACAAGGAATATGCAGCTGCTTACCTTATTTATTTATTTATTTGTTTATTTAACAGGGTTTTTTATGCTGCTTTATCATTTTAGTCAAAGTGATTTACATTGTAACTTAAATTTGGTAATGCACATTAAACAAGGACATTAATAACTTGGATTCTTCTAAGGCAATGGAGGGTTAAGTGACTTTCCTAAGGCCACAACAAGTACTAGTGTGAATCAAACCCTATCTTAACATCGTCATCTGCTGAAGAGACTGGACCACCTATCTTACCCAAGTACAGGCCATGTTGACTAACCTGCGGAAAGCTGGGCTGACAGCCATCTCTAAGAAATATTTTCTGGAAGGTTGGGATGTTCAATACCTGGAGTATTTAATCGGGAATGGACAGATATGACCTCAACTGTGAAAGGTGGATGCCATTGCCCAGGTCCCTATCCCAAACTCAAAGAAAGAGGTTTGTTCCTTCCTTGAAACTATTGGCTATTACTGCCAGTTCATCCCTAATTTTGCAGAGGTGGTGGAGCCATTAACCAATCTCCTTCAGAAGAGAGCTCCCAAATGCATTCAGTGGTCATTAGACCTGGACCTGGCCTTCCAGTGCCTCAAGAAGGCCATGTACTCTGAACCTGTTCTGAGTAGACCTGATTTCTCTCTACCATATATTGTGCAAACTAATGCTTCGGAGGTGGGCCTGGGCCCATAGCATTCATCACCAGGAAACTGCTTCCTCGTGAAAAGCATTATGTAATGATTGAGAAGAAAGCACTGGCTGTCAAGTGGGCACTTGAGACCTTCAAATAGTACCTGCTTGGCTGTCTGTTTATGCTAGTAATGGACCATCAACCCTCAAATGTCTGGCTCAACATAAGGAATCCAATCGCTGTATTATACGGTGGTTTTTGCATCTCCAACCCTACCAGTTTGGGTCTGCCATAGGACTGGTCAGACTCACCTGGACATAGACTTCCAATCCTGGGTTGGGGTTCCAGGTGAGGCAGACACTCAACAGGGCATGGTTGAGCTGAGAGGCTCTATAGAATCCTCTCCAAAGGAAGTATTAACAGTTCCCTTTAAGAGAATCTGCAGCCCAGATTTCAGGTCTGGGAGGGCATGGCTCACAGGAAGAGGTTAAGAACCCAGTAGGCTGCTGGAGGGAGAGAGGCTCATGGAGCCAGAAGTCTTTCCAAGGCAAGCCATGCAAAGTTCTGAGGTAGGAACTTTAAATGGGGCTGGAGGAAGGGCCGGGAGAACCAGCTTGTGGAGGTTTAACAGTCTGGGACAGAAGTAAAGCTGATTTTGTTTTCCCTTAACTGCTGTCTGTTCTGAGTTTTGCTTTGTGGAGGTTTAACAAGTTGGGAAAGAATAAAACCTGCTTTTGTTTTCTCTGAACTGTGTCTGGCCTGTGTTTTAAAGAAAACCCCTTCCTACCGCATGCCACACTACCACAAAGAAAAATGGGCAATTTTCAAATAGTGCATTTACCCTTGCAGATGGATTTTAGAAATTGCCCTTATACTGAGTTATGCCTATTGGTGGAATTTAGTCTGCTACCATCGATCTTGTGAGATAGCCTATGTCCAACAAAATCCCACATTCAGAAATTTGCTCACCTCGCCACTATCTTATCGAATAGTCATTTACAAATCGTTAGCGGAGATACCGAGTCTACGGAAGGAATTTTTCGCCTTATTTGACTTGCTACTGAGTTTGGCCCTGAAAGCCATTATGAGTCACTGGAAATCGTTCAGTACCCTGAGTTATGCCTATTGGTGGAATTTAGTCTGCTACCATCGATCTTGTGAGATAGCCTATGTCCAACAAAATCCCACATTCAGAAATTTGCTTAGCAAGTGGGACACCCTGAATTCCAATGGTTTATAGTATCGCTTGTATGTAGGAGAGGTGGCATCCGCGATCTTCTTATCCCCTTTTCTTCTTTCTTTTCAATACGAGCTTAGATGTTTCTGTTTATTCAAATTTGTTGTGTATCCATCTGTACTAGCTTCATAGGTGGTGTTGTTAGTATTTAGGTACATTTATGTTTTATTTTGTTCTTCTTATGTTTTGCTTCTATGGTTTGTTGTTTTTACTGAAAATTCCTAAATAAAGGTTAAAAAAAAAAAAAAAAGAAATTGCCCTTATTACTTACATATTTGCAAAATAAAAAGTATGATGTGATAGATAGGAGTGCTCTGGAATGATCATGATTGTTTAGCTTATCAAAATCTTGGTGGGAGGTGGGGTGTTATGGCTCCAAGCGTCAATTGAGAGGGGGAGCATAGCTGAAGGTTCGCCTTGAGTGCATAATACTCTTAAACCAGCCCTGTTGCTGGCATGAACTCTCTTCTACTACTCATCTTCACATTAGCATTCAGCCTTCTACTGTAAGAGCACTCTTAATAGTCATATTGTGAGCACATTCATGCAATGAATGAAGACTGGGCATCAAAATGGCAGATGAAATTTAATGTGGACAAGTGCAAGGTTATGCACCTAGGGAAGAACAACCCAAACTATGGTTACACGATGCAAGGTTCCACATTAGAAACCACCACCCAGGAAAAAGATTTAGGCGTCATTGTGGATACCATGTTAAAACCCTCGGCCCAGTGTGCAGCGGCGGCCGAGAGAGCAAATAGAATGCTAGGTATGATAAGGAAAGGAATGGAAAATAAAACAAAAGATATTATAATACCTCTATATCATTCCATGGTGAGACCGCACCTTGAATATTGTGTGCAATTCTGGTCGCCGTATCTTAAAAAGGATATAGCGATTTTAGAAAAGGTACAGAGAAGAGCCACCAAAATGGTAAAGGGGATGGAGGGATACTCCTATGAGGGGAGGCTAAAAGGTTGGGGCTCTTTAACCTGGAAAAGAGACGGCTGAGGGGAGATATGATAGAAGTCTATAAATTAATGAACGGAGTGGAACGGGTAAACGTAGATCGATTGTTTACCTTATCAGAATATAGAAAGACTAGGAGACATGCAATGAAGCTACAGGGTAAACTATTTAAGACTAATAAAAGAAAATATTTTTTCATTCAACGTGTAATCAAACTCTGGAATTTGTTGCCGGAGGATGTAGTAAAGGCTGTTAGTGTAGCTGGGTTTAAAAAAGGTTTGGACAAGTTCCTGGAGGAAAGGTCCATAAACTATTATTAAGAAGTGAGCGAAGATATCAATGCTTGACCCAGTACAAGCATTGTGGAACTTGTGTCTCTTGGGGAAACTGCTAGGTACATATGACCTAGATTGGCCACTGTTGGAAACAGAATACTGGTCTTGATGGACCTTGGTCTGACCCAGTATGGCATATCTTATGTTCTTATGTTCTTATGAGACTCTCTCTAACCTCTTTCCATGTTGCCTACTCTCAAGTATAGCAACTTTCTTTCAAATCCTTAAATAAATTTATAAAGGGTGGCAGAACTTGAGGCAAACTAAAACCAACAGACATATCTTCATAAGCACACTAGGTGACAAAGAACTAAAAAAACCAAAAAGCAGAAATAACAGTGCATTGACATTTTAACAAACATCTTTTCCTCTTGAATTCACCTGCCCCAAGTCTAATTGCACTCCTCTCTCTCACTGACAATGAGAGTAGACATCTTTGCTAATTCTCCCCATAACCTTTCTCCTTTTTATATATTTATTTTATTTATTTAACGTTTTTCTATACCGCACTATTCGGCATCAGCGCGGTTTACAAATAACAAGTTGGTACAATGTGGAGTAACCATACATTGAACTTACATAAAACAGGGAATTTAAACATGGATAACGGGTGAACTTTATAAATAATATACAAAAGGGGAATTTAAGCATGGATAACAATTGAACTTTATACATTATATACAAGAGGGGATTGCATCATAGCTGAGTTTATGATACAGGCCCTAAAGGGGGGGTTGGATGAGGTGGAGAGTTATCGTAGGAGATTGGTTAGGTTATATTTCTGAGGAGAGCAAGAACTGGAAGAAAAGCAGCATTACCCATGCACAAAGTTGTCAACAGATGGTAAATAGTATGATGCGCAGCTGGTACTGCTGCTGAATTGTAACTTTCATGATAGCATGCAGGGATAATTTTTAGCATGCTCATTTAAAAATGTAACCACTTTTTTCTAATTGCATGGTCATATCATTATCTTAGTAAAAAAATGTGTGTGCTAAAAAATGTACCCATCCATTCAAACCTTTTTGGTGTGAACTTTATTGAATTGCCCCTTATAGGATGTAATTTGATAAACCTTTCCCTTGTGTAAACTTGGTTTTATATGTACGAGTATGCATAGTGCTAAGAAAGCATACAGCTCTATGCAATCCACTTGGATAGATCATGTATAAAATATGCATGTATGTGCAGACTTTATACATGAACATTAACACTTGTTCCAGAGCAGGCATAAATGTCCATGTCTTCAATCTAGTTGTAATTTCTGCTCATTTACCACTAATAATTTAGAAAGACAATAGGAGCTCAGACCTTGTGCAGGGTGGATTCAAGTATCAGCCCAGTCTTGGGATAATTAAAAAGACAGTGATCTAAATGTGATCCCCAGTGTGATGTACTCTAAGAGGTATGTTTACTAAGGTGCATTAGCTGTTAACGCAGGGATAACGTGGGGAAAGTGCACCACGGTAACAGCTGATGCAGGCCTAATGCAAATACATAATAACATAGTAACATAGTAAATGATGGCAGATAAAGACCAGTATGGTCCATCTAGTCTGCCCAGTAAGATGGCAAGAGTAGGTGCACCTGCCGCTCCGTTCAGGCCACCCCTCCCTATGTCTTTGTTTAGGGGTGAATCCACCGCTCTGTGTAGGACACCCCTGTTTGTTGAGAAATTAGATAGTTAAGTTTATTTTGATTTTATCCTGTTGCCGTAAAGGGATCAACTGTGTCTGCCCCATGCCATTTTGAATTCTGTCACTGTATTTGCCCCCACCACTTACATTGGGAGGGCATTCCAAGTATCCACCATCCTTTCAGTGAAAAAGTATTTCCTGACATTGCCTTTCAATTTACCACCTTGCAGTTTCATGTTACGCCCTCTAGTTTTACAGCTTCCCCATCTTTGGAAGAGGTTTGTTTGTTCATTATTTCTCTTTAAGTATTTAAAAGTCTGAATCATATCTCCCCTATCCCTCCTCTCCTCCGGAGTGTACATATTTAGGTCTTCAAATCTCTTCTCATAAGGCTTCTGATGCAGGCTCCAAATCATTTTGGACGCCTTCCTCTGAACAGTTTCCAGTCTTTTACATCCTTTGCAAGATATGGTCTCCAAAACTGAACACAGTATTCCAAGTGAGGCCTCACCAGTGACTTATACAGTGGCATTAGTACCTCTTCCTTTCTGCTTGTAATTCCTCTTTGTATGCAACCCAACATCCTCCTGGCTTTTGCCACTGCCTTGTCACACTGTTTTGTCACTTTGAGATCCTCAGAAATAATCACACCAAGGTCCTTCTCCTGGTCCATGCACACCAACCTCTCGCCCCCTATCACGTACATTTCTCTTGGATTTCTGCTTCCCAAGTGCATGAAACTGCACTTCTTTGCATTAAATCTTAACAGCCAAGCATTAGACCATTCTTCCAGCTTTTGTAGATCTTTCCTCATGTTATCCACTCCCTCAGGGGAGTCCACTCTTGCAAATTTTTTGTGTCATCTGCAAAAAGACAGACTTTTCCATTCAGTCCTTCAGCAATAGTGCAGGGAATTGTCCATGCTATCTGCATACGCGTGTTAGCAGCGCACATGAGCGGGGTGTGGACAGAGAATGGGCGTGCCTGCCACAAACAGCTACCATGAGCACTGACAGTGTATGGTAACCGCATGTTTTGAAGACACCACGGCTGTAGCTAATGTCACCTCAATGGCTGGCATCAGCTTCATCCATGATGCTTCTCTGCTGTGATCACTGCATTTTTGCTATATTTTCTGCTGGAGTAATGTTGTGCATGCCCCCGACAGATAATGTGCGGCTTTAGCACCTAATGCAGCGTTATTTGCACTAACACTTGATGTTTGCTGCAAAGGCCTAATGTGCAGTGGTGGGATTCGATCCTACCACTAACAAGACCGAGCGTTCGGCAGCCAAGAATGTATTTGCGTTGCTGGCACCACACGCTCAGGCCACTGGTGGTCACTGCAGGGCAGCAGCTCCCTGGTGGCCCAGCGGCCCGATCCCCACACCCACAAGTGGTATGATAGCATCGGGAGCTTCCCGCAATGCTGCGGTCCCCTGATGCCATCAAAGCACAGGCAGGTGGGGGATTCCCAACAGTGCAGTGCCAGCATCTGGATGCTGTTTTTGGCCTGGTTTGCAGAAATTGGGCCAAACTGGCTGGATCTAGCATCCCTACAGGAGCAAAGCAAACACATAGATGAACTATACATTTATATTGCAATCTAAAATAGATATCTAGAAATCAAAGCCATAGGGATCCAAATGACTTGCCTTACATGTGAACAAACACATATTCTAACACTGTTTGTTGAAAGCTCTCTAGGACAGGACAGCCATCCTTTTAAATGGTCTAATGGGGGAAGGGATGGGAATGGGATGGGGGTGTTGTTGTTGTGTTCTGATAATAAAGACCGTTTAGTATAACTCACGGTGTCATCATTGCCTCCTGCTACTGTATGCCTGAAATTCTGCTCCCATGTAACACCGCCTACCAGGGCCAGCTCTATAATGAGGCCGAGTGAGGCGGTGGCCTCAAGCAGCAACTTTTTTGGGGCGGCAAAAATTTCCCCCAAAATGCCCACCTCACTCGGCCTTCAAAAAAAAAAACAACAGAGGAAAAGAGCCGCTGCTGCTGCAGCAGCAGCAGCCAGGTTCTTTTTTTTTATTTCCCTGGGGGAGGCAGGACTGGAATGGGGGGGGGGGGTTAGGACTTGTAATGGGCTGATGGGGGGTAGGACTGGAAGTGGGCT
The DNA here is from genome assembly GCA_033557465.1 of Ichthyophis bannanicus. Taxonomy (NCBI): domain Eukaryota; kingdom Metazoa; phylum Chordata; class Amphibia; order Gymnophiona; family Ichthyophiidae; genus Ichthyophis; species Ichthyophis bannanicus. The sequence continues at coordinate 457,397,005 of CM066035.1, forward strand.
ATGGGGGGCTAGGACTGGAAATGGGCTGATGGGGGGTTAGGACTGGAACTAGGCTGATGGGGGGGTTTAGGACTGGTAATGGGCTGATGGTAGGGGGGCTAGGACTTGAAATGGGCTGATGGGGGGGTTAGGACTGGATGTGGGCTGATGGGGGGTAGGAGTAGTAATGGGCTATGGGGGGGCTAGGACTGGAAATGGGCTGGAACTAGGCTGATGGGGGGTTAGGACTGGTAATGGGCTGATGGCAGGGGGGCTAGGACTGGAAATGGGCTGATGGGGGGGTTAGGACTGGAACTAGGCTGATGGGGGGGTTAGGACTGGTAATGGGCTGATGGCAGGGGGGCTAGGACTGGAAATGGGATGATGGGGGGTTAGGACTGGAAGTGGGGTGATGGGGGGGTTAGGACTGGTAATGGGCTGATGGCAGGGGGGCTAGGACTGGAAAGGGGCTGGTGGGGGGGTTAGGACTGGAAGTTGGCTGATGGGGGTTAGGACTGGAGGTGGCCTTATGGGGGGTTAGGACTGGTAATGAGCTATGGGGGGCTAGGACTGGAAATGGGCTGATGGTGGGGGGGGTAGGACTGGAAGTGGGCTGATGGCAGGGGGGTTAGGACTGGTAATGGGCTATGGGGGGTTAGGACTGGAAATGGACTGATGGGGGTTAGGACTGAAAGTGGGAAGATGGGGGGGTTAGGACTGGTAATGAGCTATGGGGGTGGCTAGGACTGGAAATGGGCTGATGGGGGTTAGAACTGGAAATGGGCTGATCGGGAGGGGGCTAGAACTGGAAATGGGCTGATGGGGGGGTTAGAACTAGTAATGGGCTGATGGGGGGTTAAGAATGGAAATAGGCTCATTGGGAGGGGGGTTAGACCTGGAAATGGGCTTGTGGTGAGTTAGAACTGGAAATGGGCTGATTAGGGGGGCTAGGACAGGAAATGGGCTGATTGGCAGGGGGTTAGGACTGGTAATGGGCTGATTGGGGGCTAGGACTAGAGTGGGCTGATAAGGGGGATAGGACTGGAAATGGGCTTGGACAGGAAATGGGCTAATGGGGGAGGGGAGGAGAGTGCTGCTGGCCCTGGAAGAAAACTAGGGGTTAGGGCTACAAATGGGCTGATCCGGGAGGATGGTAGAATGGGACTGGAAGGGAGCGGATAATGGGAGGGTCTGCCAGGGGAAGGAGGGGGCACGAAGGGAGCTGACATGGGGGAAGGCGGGGGCTGGAAAGGAGCTGACACCTGGGATGTACTGAAGGGGGACTGGAAGGGAGCTGACTGTGAGGGTGGCACTGAGAGTGGACATGATATCTGGGATGGTATTTGGACTAGAAGGGGCTGGACAGTGGGGAAGGAGGGGGACTGGAAGGGAATGGACACCAGTTGCAGTCTTGGGAATGCAAGGCAGTTGATATTGGAAGGTACTGGGAGGGAGGAACTGGAAAGGGGGGTGTTACTGGGGAGGGTTACTGGAACTGGAAATGGGCTGATGGAAGGAAGTGAAGAAAACAAAAGAAGAGATAAGAAATGGCAGATGGACCATAGACCACAGACCACAGAAAGAGAGCTAAGAGTAGACAGGATAGCAGAAGCCTCAGATCAGGGCCAGCATGACCAGAGAATAAAATGGTTAGACAACAAAGGTAGAAAAAATAATTTTATTTAATTTTAGCGATTGGACTTTGTGCTATTTTTATATTTTACACAGTATTGGGGAACTGCATCTCTTATTTATCTGATGTTTCACAGCATGTGAACTCTGGCTTCTTGGGGATTCAATTTAAATTTAGTCTACATATTATTATTTTTACTTTAGATTGTGGTTACTTATTCTGTACTTGTCGAGAGTCGATGTTGTGAGTGTGTGACTGAGGTCAGGTGTTCTGTTAACATGGTGTTTGTACATAAAGATCTATACTGTACTGTAGCAATTTGACTTGTTCAGCTTTTCAAATAGGTGTATGGATGTTCCAGGGCCCACTGTAGTATTTATAGTGTTACTTTAATTGGATGGGCTCCTTATGTGAGTTTTGGAAGTTTGTGCTGATATGGTATGGTATGGTAGGTTTGCTCTTTGTTGTAGGTTTTTGTATTAGTTCACAATATTCCTGGTACTGGAGTATAGTGGTTGTTATTCTTGGTTTTGTTAGTGAGATGGTCATAGTCAGATTTTTTTAAAAAATATTGAGTTCTGTGGGTGAATGTCCTGGTTCTGCTCTGCAGCTACTGTGGATGCAAAGTATATGTTGAAAAAGAAAAAGCAAGAACCATAACGCAGTTTATAACAATAAAATAAAAATAAGTTATAATTTAGTTTTATAAACTGTGCTGTTAGTTCTTGCTGTCTTTTAGTTCCTTGGTGTGCAAATGGGACCATACCTAGCACTGTGCAAGCGGTGCAGTCGCACAGGGCGGAAAGGCTTGGGGGGGGCGTATTTTGGCTGTCTGCTGTCGCCCTGCCGCCACTGGCAGAACAATAACAGGCAGCCGAAATATGCTCCCCAAGCCTTTTTGCAGCACTTTAAGCAGGTCTGGTCCCTCCCTCCTCCAACTCTATGTCAGAGTAGGGAGGGACAGATCTGCTTAAAGTGCTGGTGCCTTTCAGATCGGGTGCATGCCCCCCTCCTCATTCCCATACCTCTGTCCAGCGCTGCCTGCTCTTTCCCTGCTGCTGGCACCTCCATGAAAAAAACAGAGGACAGCAGCAGCAGGGAAAGAGCAGGCAGCGCTGGACGGAGGTATGGGGGGATAGGGGGGCCGTGCGCCCGAGCCGCAGCTTGATATGGCCCTGTGTGTAAACATCTTGCATTTCCTCCATATAATCTAATCAGCTTTTTGGTTTGGTTCAGTCTCTGATTGGATTTCTGAAAAAGCCCCCCCCCCCAAGGTGGGGGGGGGCACCTTTTCAAACTTCGCCTCAGGCAGCAGATTGCCTTGAGCCACCCCTGCTGCCTACCTTCTCCCTCACTCCTGGCCTCAGCATGCTATCCTGCATGCTCCCCGATGGCCCATCTTGACTACCATTTCACTGCTACTGACTCGCCTCACTATTCCCCTCCCTCCAATCTTTTCATAGACAGAGACTCTGATGTGTTTTCATGTGTTCCATTGTGGGGTCAGGGGTTGGTTTATTATACCTTCAGGGGAAGAACTGTATAGTGTTATGATGCCACTGTTGTCCCTTGGCAGATGATGCCATATCCTCCAGCTGTGTCTAGGACTCTTTTCTGTGCAACCAGAAGCATGTCAGAGTTGTTTCCTCATAGGCGATGTGACTCATTCCTGCAAAGTACAGTTGGGGACAGTTAAGAGTAAGAGATATGTCCCCACAGTAGACCTCATGGCATGTTTGAGGTCTACTGGCATGTTTGAGTATTGTGGTGAAGACTCCCCTCCAGAGGAAATGGAGATAGGGGAAAATCCTGATAGAAGGGATGACACACACAGGATTTCCAAAACTGACTTGGAAAAAACACAGTTATCGGCTGAGCTGAAGACAAGCCCCAGCCCAGGGGAGGAGTTAGGCTTCAACACTGATTGGGCATGCCCAAGGGAACGACAGGGAGTGCCGGGAAATGAAGCCCTTTTTAAATCCTCAGACAGGATTGACAAAGGAGGCAGCAAGGCTGGCAAAGGAGGCAGCAAGGCTGGCAAGGCAGGCAGCAAGGCTGACAAAGAGAGCAGCAAGAAACGAAGCAGACGAGAAGCAGCTTCCAGTGCACGTTGGTCTTCAGGAGGAACTTGGAATCAAAGGGGAAAAACGCTAGAACCCTGGGAGAAGGCAGAACCCTGGAACAGTAAGCCTTGGAGCCCAATATACTCTCAAGGAGATCCTTACTGCACGGTAGAGCCTAAACGTGGGAAGGCTAGCAAACCCAGCTCTTGGAGAAAAGGTATTTTGTCTGGTGGCGAGCAGTGCTATTAAAGCCAGGAACCAAAACAGGAAAGAAGTTTTTCTGAGAGAAATTCCCCTAGCAGAAGAACTAGACATAAGGCTCCTGAGTTTCTAGAGAGGAGAGAGTCCTGGAAGAAAGGTGCCTGTTCTTATGCCAACGTCTCTGATAAAGGTAAAGCTGAATTTTCTAATTTTAATGCCTTGCTGGAGAAACCCTTTTATTGTGCTGACCTCCCTAAGCCAAACTCGGCAACAGGAGCAGATAGTGAGTGGGGGAAGGGTGTGACCCTTACCGGAGACTATCAAGCAGCTAAAGAGCAGCTACAGGCTGAATTGCTTCTAAAAGAGTTTCAGCAATTTCTGGAGCTAAAGTCAGGGAAACATAAGAAACCTGATGAAGAGAACAATTGCCTTAGCCCAGATGAATGTATGCAGATAAATAATGATGTGCCTACCTTGAGTTATGATCCTTGTGCAATGGATTGCTCTTTATGTTTTAGAGAGTAACAGTGTAAAGAAGCATCTGGAGTTTGTATGAGAAGAATACAAAATGTTTGCTATACCTGTTGCCTAGCAGTGAAAGTTCACAAATTGTTTTCACCTGTTTCTGTAAAGCCACGCTGTGAGGAGAACAGCTGTTACTGTGAGGCTGCAATAATCCCAAGCAACTACACGAGGCAAAGCTGAGTAGAAGCTACCATGACTGTGTAAAGCTGAGTTAAAGTTATTTGATTTCAGTTGTTTTCCTGACCTCCTGATTTCACCTTTATGTTGAAAGTTGCACCTTTACGTTATGCACCTTTGAATTGTAATGCGTTGAAAATATCCCCACAACAAATAAATTTCTTGCAAACCTTATCACTCGAGTCACAACTACAACTTTCATCCCTAAAGAAAAAAAACAAGTGTACTACGAATCCCAGCATTCAGAGGGATCAGTACCACCTTTATTCATAAGGGACATTATATAAGGCCACTCCTGCCTGTAAGCTCTAGGGCCCAGGCAGGAGCATCACAGTTTGCACAGTTACAAGGGACAGCAGGGCTATTTACAGTGTCTTCTCACCATGCCCTGTGTTCATGTGCTGTACACACACAGATGAGCAGTTTAATGTAGCCCTTCCCCCTTGTGTCCTGCTCCATGATGTGTAGCTGGTTGGTAGCTGGATGCTGCCTTCAGCATACGCTATGTGAATCTGTAGCAGACAGGGGCTATGTTGCCAGTTATGCACATCCACCCTTTGTAGCTTTCTGTAAGCTGCATGTAAAACCTGGACAGATATGTACTGTACAGTATTCTGTGTAGACCTGCTTTACATACCGGTGATGTATGATACTTCTCCACTGCTTGCAACATACTGTAACTCTATCTTTCACACCTATCTGGTGTGAGGTTACAGCTACAGTGGCAGGGAACTGCATTGGGGCCACCTGCCCCTCTCTTTTTAAAGCTGGTGCACACTGAATGCATTCCCTACCCTGTTCCACTGGCTAGTGCTGAGGCCTGACCTGTGTCACTCGAGCTCTCCTACAGACCAGCCAGAGCTAGGACCATCGCAACCCACAGTGGCTCAAGCAGACGGCATCCAACCATGGAGTAGCAGCTCCAGAGCTCCTGCAGGTTCAGCACAGGAACCTCAGACAATCTTCATTTGCTCTGGAGAGGGCTCACATTTTCTGGAGTGCACAGAGGGTATCCACTTTGAGTTGCACGCCATCCATCAGGAAATGAAGACGAACAATTAGATGTTCCTGGACCAACACAGGGTGGAGCAGAGACAAAGGGAGGCACAGGTTTGGCTGCTCAGGGAGATGGTAGCCTACATGGCTCCATGTCAAACACCAGTCACCAGTTGTTGGCCTCCTGCCAGGGCAGGATTCAACTGTCCTTCAAGAGGGGCCTGCTACAGCAGCATCAGAGAGTGATGAGGTGCATGAAACAAGCTCCATCACAGGGGAGGGTGAGGACACGGCGAACAATGCCTCCGAGACTGCACCATTGTGACTGGTGGGGAAGCGGGCAGGACCTGCTCATGAGCTGAGTGGTGAGGGTAGTATGAGGGCACCATTTATGCAATGTTTGTTTGAATGCACTGTAATAAATCTTATAGCACTTACAGTAGTCTAGAAGATTTCACAGGTGAGTCTGTTCCTGGTGTTGAGTGCTAATGTCATCTGCTCTTGGTCCCCTCTCTGCACCACTTCCTTTTCTGCAGCCTCTGCAGTATATATCCCCTCTATCACTTCACCCTCAGGGATGGGGATCCCATGCTGCATAGAAAGGTTATGAAGGATGCAGCAGGCTGTGAAGATCCTGCATACACTCATTCAGGGCAGCACAGTAGCTCACCACCATAGTGGACTTGGCATCTGAAGCGACTTTTAAGAATCCAAAATGCCCATTCCACCACTTCCCTGGTCCTCTGGTTTGCCTGGTTGTATCACTCCTCTTGCAGGGTCTATGGTTGGTGCACAGGTGTCAGTAGCCATGGTGGGAAGGGGTATCCATGGTCACCTGTGGTTGCAGGGTGACAGGCACATATCAGTACAGAAACTATGTGTTGGGACTGGAGGGGTGGGTGGGTGGTGGACATATTTATGGTGCCTTTCACATGACTTTGGCATGAGGCAGTGCATTCTGGTGAAATTTCCTGCAGAGCCCTATGCAGCATGTTATTGTTTGGCTGCTGTTCAGACTCTTGCCGTGTCTCCAAGATGCACTGCTTCCACACATTCTGAGGCTTTGCTACCTCTGGCCTGCTTTTCTCCATTGGAGTCCCCTACTACTGTTTGTAATCTTTCTCCGCTCTCTACTTTCGGTTAAGCTCCGTTTGGTCCTGGGTTCATTTCACAGAGACAGTAGGGTTAGTAGCACAATAAGACAACCAAAACTGGTGTGGCTTGGAAAAAGGTCTTTATACAGAAATAGGCTTATTACATAGGTACAGAACAGAGATATAAGGTTGTTACAGAGCTGCTTCCATGTATATCAATGAGACTGTGTGTGGGTGCATGTGTGTGTGAGACAGAGAGAGGGGGGGGCAAGAAGTGTGTGTCAGAGCCTCATAGTAAGAAGTGTCCCATGAATGGGGAGAGAGAACAAAAGGGGGGGGGAGGAGAAGTGTGTGTGTCCGATGAATAGGAAGAGAGGGAGAGAAGGGTGGGGTGTAAGGAGTGTCCGATGAAATAGGAAGAGAGAGATATTTTGTGTTTCTCTGTATTTATAGTGAAATTCTTCAGCACCTCTCTTTGTCATAATTTGGTTTGTTTGAGGTCTGCTATCAATTGATTAGCAAGGAGGGGCTGTTTGTCCTTCAGACTAATCAGGTAAACTATGCTCATTAAGTCTGGAGACTGACATCACCAGAGGGTCAAAGCTGCTTGCAATCCAAGGTCTGGGAAAAGCCATGACACCTATGCTAGGCATAATGTCATGCTGATGTATGCTGACATCTCCCACACCTTTTTTTTTTTATTTATTATTTGTGCCTAGATATGGTGGAAGCAAACCTGTGGTACCTGTCCCAGCTGCAATTAGATGATAGTAGGCAGCTTGTCTAATACCTCCTGTATTAAATACCTTGCTATTTCCAGCAGGTCCCTTGTTCTGCACAGTACTGTCTCTAGTGTTCTAGAGATAAGCAAGTCCCATTATGAGTCCAAACCTTGTGTCTTAGGTAGGGCAGTCACTACTGGGGGGGGGGGGGGAGGGAACCCAATATGCCACCTCAGCGCCCGTCTTACAGAGAATGAACAGTGCATAAGGGATGCAGGAATTTCTGAGGAGGTTAAAGCCGAAAGGTACCAGGATGCTATGAGTGAGGGTAGGAAGCAATACTAAACTGCAGCTGACTCTGGTATTCCATGTAGTAGGAAATGCCAAATTAGCCATATTTGCAGGCCAAATGATCCTGGATGTAGAGGTAGATGGTGGAGAAATTAAGTGTAACTACCTTAAAATGTTGTTGGTATTTTGTAGGACATGCGCTGCATGTGTTTCATTTTACAACACAGGAAAATTATGATAATGCATAGCAATATTTGTACAGCAGTTAAAATAATAATAGGATGAATAAAAACATTAAAGACATGATCAGCAGTAGGTGAGTAACCAAATAACAATTCCCACACAGACACATGAGCATCTTGTAGAAAGTGTTCAACAGTTTGTCGAATGTGCCCATTCTCATAAGTGATGGTGTGATTCACTTCGGTGGATGTTGTTTTAAGGTGATCAATATAGGCATGGAATTCTGTAAAGTTGAGCAGTTTATGTAATGTCTCTTCTCCCATGCCAAGTGGTAATGGATGCACAGCATATGAGATACATTAAGTCTGGAGACTGACATCACCAGAGGGTCAAAGCTGCTTGCAATCCAAGGTCTGGGAAAAGCCATGACACCTATGCTAGGCATAATGTCATGCTGATGTATGCTGACACTGTTCAGATATGTTCTTCCAGTGACTATATCAGTAATGTGCAGCCTTTCATTCTGGTCCCTCAATTCTCCCTTCTGACTATACATTTGTGTTGGGCAGAATCAGATATTATGTGCTCACTCTACTGTGCCCCATTCTGGGATGCTTCCCAATATAGTTGCATGACTGACATTTTTATCATATTTGCTCACGGCTGTGTCCACCTACCAAGCAACCATGCATCTCCAAGGTGTTTTGTGACTGTCGTTTGTCCCAGGTAAGACTGTGACAGGATGAAGACATCATGGCAGGATCCTGGGAGGAGAGAGGTCACGTAACAGGAAACTATTACCCTGGTGTGGCAGGAAGTAATTCTGTAGCTAGAACCTGTACTTCAGGTGATGTAAAACCCTCTCGCACTGAGGAGGTTTCTCCATAAGCCAACAAGGGAAGGATTAGGACAGCCATTACAGTTGGTGATTCAATCAATAGGCATGTAGATAGCTGGATGGCTGGTGGACACAAGGATTGCCTGGTAACATATCTGCCAGGTGTGAATGTAGCAGAACTCACACACCACCTAGACAAGGTCTTAGATAGTGCTGGGGAGGAGTCTGCTGTCTTGGTACATGTTGATATCAGTGACATAGGAAAGTGTGGTAGGGAGGTTCTGGAAGCCAAATTTAGGCTTTTAGGTAGGAAGTTGAAATCCAGAACTTCCAGGGTAGCATTCTCTGAAATACTTCCCATTCCACATGCAAGACCCAAAAGGCAGGCAGAGCTCCGGAGTCTCAATGCATGGATGAGACAATGGTGCAAGAAAGAGGGTTTTGTATTTGGTAGGAACTGGGCAACATTCTGGGGAAAGGAGGGGCTTTTCCGAAGGGATGCACTCGACCTTAATTAGGATGGAACCAGAAATAGAGACAGTTGCCCAACAGCACATGGTTCAGAACAATGTATCCTTGAAGGATACAAGCAAAAGACTGGAGTTAGGGTATATCGACAAAGAGGTTCCAATAAATGACAGAACTTAAAGATTCCAAATTACCCCTGTCTACTGATAACCAGATTAATATGAATAAAATACAGCCTCTAAAATGCTTGTATGGAAAAGCTGGAAGTCTAAAAACCAAGATGGGAGAGTTAGAATATATAGCACTAAATGAGAGGTTAGATATAATTGGTATCTCACACACATTGTGGAAGGAGGACAACCAGTGGGACATTGTGATACCTGGGTACAAACTATATCTTAATTATAGAGTAGATTAAATTGTTGGAGGGGTTGCACTCCATGTTAGAGAGGGCATTGAGTCACAAAGAATTAACGTTTTGCAGGAAACAAAATACCCTGTAGAATCTCTATGGATTGAAATTCCATTTAAAAAGGGGAATGGGAAGGTGATGGCAGTGGGGGTGTACTATCGACCGCCTGGTCAGAATGAATAAATGGATGATGAAATGCTCAAAGACATCAGGGAAGCTAACAAACGTTACAGCTCAGCAATAACAATGGGTGATCTCAATTACTTCGGTATCGACTGGGTCAGTGTCACGGCAGGATATGCTAGGGAGACAAAGATTCTAGATGAAATAAATGACTGCTTCTTGGAGCAGCTTGTTCATGAACGGACAAGAGGGGAGGCCATCTTGGACCTAGACCTTAGTGGAACACAAGATCTGGTGCAAGAGATAAGGGTATTGGGACCACTTGGCAATGGTGATCATAGCATGAACACATTTGATTTAGTAAATGGAGGAAGGACAGCAAGGAAATCCACAGTACTATCTTTTAATTTTCAAAAGGGAGACTATGATGAAATGAGGAAAATAGTTAAGAAAAAACTAAAAGGAGCAAATCCAAAGGTTAAAGATTTACATCAACCATGGTTGTTGTTTAAAAATATTATCTTGGAAGCCTAGACAAGCTGTATTTCATTCTTTAAGAAAACTGGAAGTCCAAAAAACTGCCAGCATGGTATAAAGGTGAGATCAGAGAAGCTGTTGTTGCCCAAAAAAAGCATCTTTCAGGAAATGGAAAAATGAGCCAAATGACAAAAAATGGAAACAACATAAGCACTGGCAAGTTTGATGCAAGACATTGATAAGGTAGGCAAAGATGGAATTTGAGATAAAGCTTGCTGTGGAAGCAAAAATGCATAATAAAGACTTTTTCAAGTACATTCGTAGCAAAAAAACCTGTGAGAGAGTCAGTTGGACCATTAGGCCATAGCAGAGAGACTGAATAAATTCTATGCTTCAGTCTTTACTGAGGAAGATATAGGGATATGACCCATGACCGAAATGGTATTTTAAGCTGATGCCGCAGAAGAATTGAAAGAAATAGCGATACACCGGGAAGATGTATTACAACTATTCGTTAAACTGAAGAGTAGCAAATCACCTGGACTGGATGGTATACATCCAAGTGTGTTTAAAGAACTGAAATATGTGATTGCAGACCTACTATTAGTAATCTGTGAATTATCATTAAAAAAATCTTTAATACCTGAAGACTGGAGGATGGGCACTGTAGCGCCAATTTTTAAAAAGGGATTCCAGGAGTGATCCAGGAATCTACAGACCAGTGAGCCTGACCTCAGTATCAGGAAAAATGGTAGAAACCATTATAAAGAACAAAATTACTGAACATGTAGATAGTCAGGGCTTAATGGGAAAAAGCCAACATGGCTTTAGCTAAGGAAGGTCTTATCTTACTAATGTTATCTTTTTTTTGAAGGTGTGAATAAACAGGTAGACCAAGGTGAGCCAGCTGATACAGTGTATCTGGATTTTCAGAAAGCCCTTGACAAGGTCCCTCATGAGAGATTCTTGGCCAAATTAAAAATCATGGGATTGGAGGCAGTGTACTAATGTGGATTAGGAACTGGTTAAAAGATAGCAAGGAAAGGGTAGGGCTATATGACCAATTTTCCCAATGGAGAAAGGTGAATAGTGAAGTACCCTAAGGATCTGTGCTGGGTCCGCTGCTTTTTAACATATTCATAAATGACCTGGAAATCGGAATAACATGTGAGGTAATCTTCTAGTAGAAAGTTTTATTGTACACCACCCTGACACTCCGGCATGGGCAGTAAATCAAATATTGTGAATAAAGATAAAGATAAGTTTGCAGATGATACAAAATTATTCAGAATTGTTAAAACCCAAGAGGATTGTGAAAAATTGTAAGAGGACCTTGATAAATTGCAAGACTGGATGTTCAAATGGCAGATGAAATTTAATGTGGACAAGTGCAAAGTTGTCTACCTAGGAAAGAACAACCCAAACAATGGTTATGCAATGCAATGTTCCACATTAGGAACCACTACTCAGGAAAAAGATTTAGGTGTCATTGTGGATAACATGTTGAAACCCTCCACCCATTGTGCAGTTGCCACCAAAAGAGCAAATAAAATGCTAGGAATCATAAGGAAAGGAGTGGAGAATAAATCAAAGGATATTATAATGCCTCTGTATCTTTCCATGGTGCGACTGCACCTTGAAAATTGTGTGCAATTCTGGTTGCTGTATGTTAAAAAGGATACAGCATTATTAAAAAAGGTACAGAGAAGAGCCCCCAAAATGGTAAAGGGGATGGAAGGATACCACTATGAGGAGAGGCTAGAAAGTTTAGGATTCTTCAACATGGAAAATAGACGGCTCAGGGGAGATATGATAGAGATCTATAAATTAATGAATGGTTTGGAATGGGTAAACGTAGATCAATTGTTTACGCCATCAACATATAGAAAGACTACGAGACATGCAATGAAGCTATGGTGTAACCTATTTAAGACTAATAAGAAAAATATATTTTTTCACTCAACTAGTAATCAAACTCTGGAATTCGTTCTTGGAGGATGTAGTAAAAGCTGTTAATGTAGCTGGGTTTAAAAACAGTTTGGACAAGTTCCTGGAGGAATGATCCATAAAGCATCATTAAAGAGGACCCGAGTAATCCACTGCTTTCCCTGTGTCTTCTGGGAAAACTGTTATGTATTTATGACCTAGATTGGCCACTGTTGGAAACAGGATACTGTGCTTGATGGACCTTGGTCTGGTCTGATCCAGTATGGCATATCTTATGTTCTTATGTTTTTAATGAGCACATATGTCAGTGATGAGAATGTGGGCATTAACTACTATTTGCATTTTCATGGAATTACAATTGTGGCAGTTTCTGAATGCCCTCTGGTCACGATCTGGTTCCCTCTGTGCAACATGTGTGCAGTTAATGATACCAATGACAGATTGGAAACCAATGATATCATAAATTGCCTGCATCGTCTCATGTCTTTGCTCAGGCATGCTGGGGAAGGTGATGTAGGTTAGTGTGCAGTGGTGAAGGCATCAATATAGTGGCATGTGCAGCCTGAGTGATGCCAGTTATCACGCCGCCCGCTCCCTAACCTTGGGGTTTTAAGGAGGGGTTGCCTTGTGATGCCCTGGAGGCAATTAGTTGTAGTTGTGTTTAGTGCTTCGAGCAGTAAGGCATGGCAAAGAGAAATTTATTTTTCAAGAGGTTTATTTGCCAGTTGTGCAGTTTAAATGGTACAGACGGTGCAGAAGTATAAATCCAAAACAAGAGTAAAGAAACTTGCTAAACAGACTTGCAATGCTGTGCTATATTCAGGAATTCACATTCCCTTCATGTGATCCAATCAAAAAGGGTGAGACAGAAAAGTTCCTACAACAGTAGTGCTCCTGTTATAGCAATCACTGGTACATTGACTCATTCACTTTCTACCAGCTTCTTGTATAGGGCGAGTTAAGTGCCTCTGCTATATTGCTTCATATAACAGGTAAACTTTTCCCCTTAATTGTTTTTCTCAATTAAGCATGTAGAACAGTCCATTAACATATCCTCTTCTGAGGAAGGCAGAGAATTAGAAATAGGCATTCCTTCTTTACAGCCAGTAACTGGTTCTGGAGCACTGTAGTTAAAACTTGCCTTATGTTCTAAAAACTCTCTGAACTCGTGGAGAAGTGATTCAGCTGGTGACTTCCCTTCACTTAGCTGACGTTCCTTTTCTCCCGTGAGCAATTGTTTGCTGAGCCTCTCTATCTCAGGCTGATTAGCATATTTGTTTGTGTCAGGAAAACAAACATTCAATGTGCTGCTAACGTTATCTCCCCACCTTTCTCTACACGTGGGTGCTGTGCTTAGATACTTAGCAGTAATGGGAGAGTCTTTAAAGAGACATTTAAAAGCACTGACGTCAGCCCTTTCCTGGCTAGGTTCTTCAGCTAGCTTGTAAGAATATTCACTTTTATTCAAAGCTTCTCCTTGCTGAAAACAGCTGCCACCATTTTGTCTGACTTGGCTTTTAAAACTAGGGCACACTCTCTCTGGCTTTGGAGCATAACACTTATCCACTACTTCTCCCCCACTGGGTACCTTGTATAGAAGCTTTCCCTTGGAGAATTCTTTGTCCTTCTGCCTTTTATTCCATAGCTCTGCCTGGTCCTGTAGCCTTGGATCTCTCAGCGTTCTGAAAGTATTCTGCCTCCAGCAGTTCCTTTCCTCTTCTGAGTCTTCCACCACGCTACCTGCTAGTTGCAGACTATTGGAGGAATCACAGCAGCAAAGATATTTCCTTCCAGATTTTCCCTCTGAAACTCTTGTTTCTCCTTCTGGAAATTCTCTCCGTCCCTGTTGTTCTCTTGGCTTCTCTCTTAGCCTCTGTGGCTCTCCTAGTTTCCTTTGCTCTCTTTCACTTCCTGGTTTCAGACTATTTAACCAGGTGCTTCTAGCTTGCACTGCCCGCCTCCTCTTGGGGCGTGCCCAATCAAGAGCTTTACTACTCCCTTCCCCCGAGGTGAGCTGTTCTGCTTGATTAGTTCTGATTTTTTTTCTTTCTGCAGAGAAATCCCTGCTTTCTCCTGCAGTACCGGCTTCTACCACTGGATGCTTATCTGTGTCCATCGGTTCCTGGGGAGCTACTGGGTCACACAGTGTTTGAACCCACTACATTACCCTCAATCTGTATATCCATGGAGTATGATATGTGTACCTCTCACACCGAGTCAATGGCTGCTGTTGCTGCTTGTACATTGTGTTGCTGCCTCTGTTCCCTGGTGGTGTCTCCACTTCCATTGCAGTATGTGTAGGCACCACATTGCATGGGTGGTTCCTGTCCACAGGTACAGCTAATATCCATTTTTGCCAATGCTCTGTACAACATGTACTGCTGTATCACCAGATCCAATGTGCCCAAAAACCTGGCTTAAAGATAGATGGTTTATGACATTCAGCTCAGCACCCTGCACCACTGAATATCTTTGGTAACTGGGTATGTTGCAACCACACTCCAATTATGCCCCATGGATATCCAGTTAACACCATGCACATTTCAGAAATATTTCGATCGGCAGCATACCTGATATGCGCCATTTACACAGGTAACACTACTTTTTCCCCATCCTATAGCCACCTAAGGGTTGGCATATTGGGCTCTTTAAATTATGCTTTAGTGAATCAGCCACTATACCATCATCTCCGATAGTTACAGCAGGGGATGTGCATCAGCAGCATCAGCAATGGGATAGCAGCCGGGTGCTGAGGGTGGGACTTCCAAGTGGAGGACCACATCTGGACCCCATTCTCCTCTTCCAGGGGCACAGGAAGCCTAAATAAGTCAGGCTTATCTTTTTTAGAGAGTCCCTCTAAAAAAGATAATCCTGACTTATTTATTGTTGAAAAAGGAGTTTTAAAAAATAATATTATGAAAAACTACAAAAAAAATAGTCATTTGGGTCATTGATGCAAATCGGAGTGTTTGGTACAATAAGCTTTTGCCGTAGCTCCTATGAGTCTGAGACCCATGGCTAAATACTTAAGATATTGCATTTGGGAAGTTAGAGATTAATTGTGTTATATCTCCATCAGATCGGAGTAATTAGAATTTATTTTGCCTAACGGTATTATTACTCTGGAATACATAGATCAATTTTTTTGATTGTTGACTATTGTCTGTGTCATGTTTGAACTACCCTTTGTTTCCTTGTGTTCTTTGCTATTCCACCTTTCCTTCCCTATTCCCTTCTGACCACAGCACATTGCTTTTCCCAGAACGCCTTCCCTCCCTCACCCCTGACAATCTCAATCCTCTACTATGCTATTTACTTGTCCTTGCTGTATCAGTGCACCTGTTATCCAGCTGCCTAATCCTTTATGTCTGTGTGTTTCCCAGTGTTCCCTGCAGCCTCTGTTTGTGTCTCAGTGTGGCTAAGTGATTCTGTTTTTCTGTATGTCTCCTAATTTTGTGTGTGTGTTTATCGGTGGAGGGAGTCATGGGTGGTAGAGAGGTTATAGGTGAAGGGAGTCATTTGGTGTTGATGGAGGACAATAACCGAAGGTTTGTAGAGGCCATATGGCAGCAGGCTCACAGAGAGCACATGAGAGGCACCCATATCAGAAGGTCTACAAGCTCAGGATCCAATTATTTGACTTCACAGATGAGCAGTGCCTTATTGAGTTCCACTTTGACAAAACAGGTCATCCACCTTCTTTGCCAACAACTCAAGCCCCTACTATGCTCCACCACACAGAGAGGTCAGCCAATCCCTGTCCACCTCAAGGCCACCACAGACCTCACCTTCCTAATCACTGGCAGTTTCCATGTGTTGGCCATCATAGTGGGTCTCAGTCAGTCAGCCATCTTACAATGCATCTCACAGTTCTTGGGGTCCTTCTTAACCCTTATTGCAGAATATGCGGCCTTTCCTCAGATGGTGCAGATGAGACAACTAACCATGTCACAGTTTTATGAGGTGGTCAGATTCTCATTTGAGCTGGGGATCATCATTTGTATGCATATGGCCATCAGGCCCCCACAAGAGAAGCTACCTAGTGCAACAAGAAGGCACCTCTCTCAATGAAAATGCAGGTGGTCAGCAATGCACAGGAGGAAATAATTGATATCTTTCCAAGTTTCCTGACCTGGTCTGGTATCTATGAGAGATTTGAATGAAGAGAAACCGACAGTGGATGGCTGCTAGTAAGTCCTACTGCAGGCCACTCCATCACTCACCCATGCACATGGCAGAAAGTCCCAGTGATCCCTAGTAACAGCAACCATTTCTAAACAAAGACCATGTATGCAGTGCTCATTTAGTGTATTAAATATCTGTGTCTTTGACTATAATTTGTTCCAATTCTCCTTCCACCCATAGATATGATAGAGGCTACCCTCACAGGAGGGTGATCCTGACCCCATACTCACAATCCACACAGATGCAAAGGAGTGGTATAACATAAGAACATAAGATATGCCATCAAGCCCAGTATCCTGTTTCCAACAGTGGCCAATCTAGGTCATACGTACCTAGCAGTATCCCCAAGAGACACAGGTTCCACAATGCTTGTATTGGGCCAAGCATTGATTTCATGGTTCCTTTTTTAATAGTGGTTTATGGACCTTTCCTCCAGGAACTTGTCCAAACCTTTTTTATACCCAGCTACACTAACAGCCTTTACTACATCTTCCGGTAACAAATTCCAGAATTTGATTACACGCTGAGTGAAAAAATATTTTCTCTTATTTGTCTTAAATAGTTTACCCTGTAGTTTCATTTAATGTCCCCTAGTATTTCTATATTCTGATAGTGCAAATAATTGATCTATGTTTACCCATTCTACTCCATTCATTAATTTATGGACCTCTATCATATCTCCCCTCAGCCGTCTCTTTTCCAGGTTAAAGAGCCCTAACCTTTGTAGCCTCTCTTCATAGGAGTAGCCTTCTATCCCCTTTACCATTTTGGTGGCTCTTCTCTGTACCTTTTCTAAGAACGCTATATCCTTTTTAAGATACGGCGACCAGAATTGCACATAATATTCAAGGTGTGGTCGTACCATGGAACGATACAGAGGCATTATAATATCCTTTGTTTTATTTTACATTCCTTTCCCTATGATTCTATTTGCTTTCTTGGCCACCGCTGCACACTGGGCAGAGGGTTTTAACATGTTATCCACAATGACGCCTAAATCTTTTTCCTGGGTGGTGGTTCCCAATGTGGAACCTTGCATCGTGTAACCATAGTGTGGGTTGTTCTTTCCTAAGTGCATAACTTTGCACTTGTCCACATTAAATGCCATCTGCCATTAGGATGCCCTGTCTTCCAATTTATCCAGATCCTCCTGCAGTTTTCCACAATCCCCTTGGGTTTTAACAACTTTAAACAGTTTTGTGTCATCTGCAAATTTGATAACCTCACTAGTTATTCCCTTTTCCAGGTCATTTATGAATATGCCAAAAAGCAGTGGACCCAGTACAGATCCCTGGGGTACTCCATTATTCACCTTTTTCCATTGGGAAAATTGGCCATTTAGACCTACCCTCTGCTTTCTATCTTTTAACCAGTTCCTGATCCACAATAGTACACTGCCTCCTATCCCATGACTTTTTAGTTTTGCCAAACGTCTCTGATGTGGGACCTTGTCCATTCTAGGTCTACCAGATATTTATGGCCTGCTGCTGCTCCATAATCTGCCTATGAGGTAGCATCAAACCCTGCCCGAAGGGTAGGACATGGTGGATCCAGACACAGATGATGATGCAGAAGGCCTTAGATTGGAGAACACAAGCTGACTGCATCAGCTGGGTGCAACTCAGAGAGAGGAGCTCATATAAGACATTTCTTCTGGAGATATATGGTTTATTACGTATAATTCATGATAGTACCAGCCAGTGTCCTATCCACCCTCATCCCACCATCTCCAAGATCATCCTCCTCACATATCAAATGCCCATCTCTGCCCAAGCCATCTCCCCACCCTCTTGTACCAGCCCAGTGCAAGAACCACCACCATCCTTATCACTTAAGCAGTGCAATATCCTGACTCATTAGACCCCTACAACAGCAACCTTCCCTTCCCTTCCCTCTCAACCCACCTCTCAGCAGCGGCCCCCTTCCCTGTTCCATTCCATTAAAGAAATAGCTATCTTTCCCTCCACCTCAGGGAGCACATTGTAGCAAGACAATAACATTTTTCCCATGCCCTCTTCCATATCCTGGGCCACTCTGTCCCTTCCTCCCCATGCCCTGATCTTGACCCTGAGCATGATGGTATGATGGTGTGCTGGATGATGTCTCACTGTTCTCTTAGGAGTATTCAGAAACATCATCTAGCCCACCAGAGTGATGGGTTGCCTCCTGGATGGGAGAAAAACATAGGGGATCTCCCTTTCATTGGGCACAGATCTCAGTATAGGTGAAGAGGGTTGTATGTTCCAGACAGGTGGATATTCTGCTGTGAAGGTGTCCATGATAGTGGTGGATAGCAGTTGTGCCTTCCTCTTTGGATGTGAACATCTAGGCTGGTGGTCTGGGGTGCTAGAATGAAGAGCTACTTGGGTTGTAATGGCACACTGGTGGATGAGGTTGCCCAGGTCCCTATGTGGTCCCCAGATCTTATCAGTGAGGGATTCTTATGCCTCCAGTTGGCTCTGTTCTAGGTTCAATCTATGCTTCTCTATAGTTGCCAAGCTTTACAATAGAGCTTCTCTATCTACTGTGCCTATGGTTGTTCATTATGCAGCAGCAGCAGCTGAACCTCACATCACAGTAGCTGGCGGCTGCACTAACTAGACCAGGGTTCTTCATGGTCTACAGCTGCTAGTTCCCCCTCCACATATTCTTGGCCATCACAGAGGAGGGATGCTGGTGGAAGCTGAATGTGATTACCTTCCACATCCCTGGCACCATCCATCTGGACAGTGGCATGCTTGCCCACCTCCACATCTAGATGTTCCTTCTGTCTGTGCACTAGGTTCCTCAACTCAGCATTTGTGACACCCTCTACCCTTGCTGCCATGGATGATGATGGGAGTCTTCTGTAGGGGGTCTGTTCTGTCATGTCACTGTTGATGCCATCCAGTGCATCATCTGCTATCACCTCTCTTGTAGGTAAGACATCAAATGCAACTGTTTCCATGTGCATGTCACATATACACCTATGGTGAATATATCACTATATATATCTGCTCCAATAAAGATATCTTCGGCAATCCATATGTGCAGAATATGTGACTGAGGATGCTCATGGATACTAATGCTATGCAAATGATACTCCCAGGGTCATCTGAGGTGCACCATGGAAAAGAGTGGACAGCTGGGTCTTTCAATGTCACACAGTCTGCAGGTCCATAGCAAGTTGCACAGCCCCCAATGCAACATTATGGTTACTATGTTGAAATTCTCTTTTCAGTGTGCAATAGCAGCCAAGAAAACAAATAGAGGTTTATGAATTATAAGGAAAGAAATGGAGAATAAAACAAAAGGATATCATAATGCCTCTGTACTGCTCCATGATGCTACTGCACTTTGATTAATACATGCAGTTCTGGTCACTATATCTAAAAAAGATATAGTGAAATTGGTAAAGGTAAAGAGAAGGTGACCAAAATGATAAAGGGAATAGAAGGATACCCCTATAAAAAAAGGTTTAAAATGTTAGGGCGCTTCAGCTTTGAGAAGAGATAGCTAGCAGGGATATGACAGAGATATATAAAATAATAATTAGAGTAGAATGAGGGCACATGAATCAGTTTTTACTCTGAAAAATATAAATACTGGGTGACATGCAATGAAGCCACAAAATAGTACATTTATGACTAATCTGAGAAAATATTTTCTCACTCAATGTGTAATTAAGCTCTGGAATTCATTGCCAGAGGATCCAGATGTTAGTACTGCTGGATTTAAAAAAAGGTTAGATTAAGTTCCTGGAGGAAACGTCCAAAAAACATTATGAAAGTGGACTGGAGGAAATCCACTGCTTATCCCTGGAATAAGCAGCATAGAATTTGTTTACCTTTTTGGATTCTACCAGGTATGTATGACCTGGCAACAGGATAATGGGCTTGATGACCCAAAATGTCATATCTTATATTCTTATGTTCTTATGTCATTGTGCCCTACATGTGTGTAGCGCTGGGTGGTCACAAAAGAAAATCCTGGAAAAGGACCACACATGATTAACAAAGGTACTAATGGAAATAGAATAGCCACTATTCATGGAAGAATATGTTAATGAACAGCTTGCAAAACTGAAAGTGGAGAAGGCCATAAGACTGGGCAAGATACATCTCTGGATACTGAGAAAACTCAGAGAGGTTCTGGTGTTACCTTTAAAGGATGTGTTTACTAGATCCTTGGAGATGGGGAGTTACCATGAGATTGGAGAAGTGCTGATGTGGTCCCTGTTCACAAAAGTGACCAACCACATGCTGGTAAACCTTACCACGGTGATGAGAAAAGTCAGAGGCACTGCTGAAATAAAGGATAGTGAACTTTCTAGACTCCAATGAGTTTCAAGATCTGAGTCAACATGATTCTATGAAAAGAAGATTGTACCAAATGAATCCAATTGATTTCTTTGACTAGTTGACAGGATAACTGGATCAAGGGCATGCAATGGGCACAATCTATTTAGATTTCAGCAAATCTTTTGGTACTGTTTCTCACAGGAGGCTTATGAATAGAGTAGCCTAGGGATGGTTTCAAGATGGTGAACTGGATTAGAAATTGATTGATTGACAGATGATAGAGAGGGTCATTTTAAAAGGTTTAGTCATAATTTGGGTGTCTGAAGACATGCACATGGACACATATTCATAGCCATTCCACAAATGACATTTACAGACATCTCCAGTGCAGGGATGTCCATGTAGACACAGGGGTGTGGTGGAGGTGTCTACAGGGAATAGCAATGCACTTTCACATCCCTTGTTCAATCTCAGAATATCAGACATGTTTGCAGGCATGTCACTGTTGATACCTGCTAGAGGCATGTATAGGCATCAGGAAAGTGCTTGTTAAAACAACTAGAGAGTGTAGAGAAGATGGAGAATTAAGTGACCAGCCTTAGATCGCAAAGGCCTGCACTGAGATTTGAAGCCTGACCATTCTGCTTTTAAGCCACTACTCTAACCAGTATGCTATTATACATTTGGGTTCTGAAATGCTATCCTGGGGATGTCTACAGTATACAGATGTTTGGTACACATGAAATACAGGGCACGTTCACTTTTTCAAAATCGTGCCTGAACTTGCGCGTGCCTGCTTTTTTTTCAGACTTTCTGGCTTTGACATTCCAGATTGCACTTGGATGTCCCATTGTGAATGTGCCTCAAAATGTCATGTTACAGTGCCTTGTGAAAGTGTTCATCCCCTCGGTTTTGTCCTGTTTTGTTGCATTACAACCTGGAATGAAAATGGAGGTTCATTTGGATGTTGTTAGGTAATCGACCTAACAATATAGTCCAAATTGGTGAAGTGGAATGACAACAAAATACCTTGTATATATAAAAAAACAAGTAAAAACTGAAAAGTTGTGAATGTATATGTATTCATCCCTTTTGCTATGAAACCCCTAAATAAGATCTGGTCCAACCAATTAACCTCAGAAGTCACACAGTTGATTAGGGTCCACCTGTGTGCAGTGTCACATGATCTGTCACATGCTGCCTGTATAAATATACCTGTTCTGAAAGGTCTCTGACTCTGCAACACCAATAAGCAAACAATATGAAGACCAATGAACATTCTAAACAGGTCAGAGAGAAAGTTGTTGAGAAGTATAGTTCAGGGTTGGGTTATAAAAAAAAATCCCGAATTCTGAATATCCCACGGAGCACCATTAAATCCATTAACAAAATGGAAAGAATATGGCACCACTACAAACATGATAAGAGAAGGTCACCCACCAAAACTCACAGACCGAGAAAGGAAGGCAATAATCAGAGATGCTGCAAAGACACCAAGGATAACATTGAAGGGGCTACAAAGATCCACAGCGGAGATGGGAGTATCTCTCTACAGGACCACTTTAAGCCATACACTGAACAGAGTGGGGCTTTATGGAAGATTGGCCAGAAAAAAGCCATTTCTTAAAGAAAGAAATAAGAAAACATGTTTGGAGTTTGCACAGTAGCATGTGGTGGATCCCAAAACACATGGAAGAAGGTTCTCTGGTCAGATGAGATGAAAATTGAACTTTTTGGCCATCATGGGAAATGCCATGTGTGGTGCAAACCCAACATTTCCATCACCCCAAGAACACCATTCCCACAGTGAAACATGGTGGTGGCAGCATCATGCTGTGGGGATGTTTTTCATTGGCAGGGACAGGAAAACTGGTCGGGATTGAAGGAACGATGGATGGCATAAAATACAGGGCAATTCTTTAGGAAAACCTGTTTCAGTCTGCCAGAGATTTGAGAATGGAACAAAGGTTCACCTTACAGCAGGATAATGACTTTAAACACACTACAAAAGCTACACTGGAGTAGTTTAAAGGGTAACATTTAAATATCTTGGAATGGCCTAGTCAGACCTCAGTCCAATTGAGAATCTATGGCATGGCATGAAGCTTTCTGTAGACCAACACAATCCATCTAACTTGAAGGAGTTGGAGCAGTTTTGCCTTGAGGAATGGGTAAAAATCCTAGTGGCTAGATGTGCTAAGATAATAATTTATTTATTATACTGTGCTCTTTAGAATCAGTGCAGTTTACATCTATGCTAACAGGCACTTTTTATTCCTGTGTCCCTGAAGGGCTCACAATCTAAGTGTACCTGGGGCAATGGAGGGTTAAGTGGCTTGCCCAAGGCCACAAGGAGTGGTCATGGGACTAGAGACCCCAGTCCCTCTGGCTTGAAGTTGCTTGTCCTATGTGGGAATTGAACCCCTTGCCTTATGGCCTGAGGTAACTTGTCCCAACCACTGAGCCACCCCTCTTGGATACTCCAAGATACTTGCAGCTGTAATTTCAGGAAAATGTGGCTCTATAAAGTATTGACTTTGGGGGAGGGGGGCGGAATACCTATGCTCACTAATGATTTCCTTTTTTTATCTTACTTATTGTTTGTGTCACAATAAAGGCTATATTGCACCTTCAAAGTGGTAGGCATGTTGTGCAAATCAGGTGCTAACCCCCAAATCTCTAGTTTTATTCCAGGTTGTAACTCGACAAAACAGGACAAACACCGAGGGGATGAATACTTTCACAAGGCACTGTAAATGGAATTCAGGAATGAATATGAGTTGCAGAGTGCCTCAGGGATCAGTCCTGGAGCAGATATCATTCAATGTCTTTGTGAGTGATATTGCTGAAAGGTTAAAAGGAAATGTTTGCCTTTTTTAGGGATAACATAAAGATTTGCAATAGAGTGGACATTTCATAGAGAGTAGACAGCATGAGAAAAGATCTACAAAAATAGAAGAATGGTCTAATATTTGGCAGTTAAGATTTAATTAAAAGTGCAGAGTGATGCACTTGGGATGCATGAATCCAAAAGAGCAGTATGAGATAGAGGGTGAGAAACTGGGGTGCATGGACTAGCAAAGGAATCTCAGAGTGATAGTGTCTAGGATCTCAAAGTGACAAAACAATATGGAGGTATTAATTTTCCTGCACTAGTCATTGGTGAGGCCTCACTTGGAGTATTGTGTTCAGTTTTGGAGCCTGTACCTCATAGAAGATATGAAAAGACTTGAAACAGTTCAGAGGAATGTGACCAAAATGATATGGGGCTTGTGTCAGAGGACACTGAGGGTGTCATTCTGAAATCTGTTTAGCGGGTCTGGGCGTCCGATTTGGATTTCCAGCCCTGTTAAACGGCTGGGCAGTCTGCCAGGGACAGAAATCCGCATACAAACAGGCAATATGTATGGGGAACTCTGTTTGTGGGAGGGAAGGTTGGGACAGAGGCAGAGCAAAGTTGGGCAGTGGGCAGAGAGTGACCCCAGATATACAGGGCTGATTCTGAGGTCGGCCCTGTATGTCTGGGGCCAGACTCAGAGATAGGGGATTTATTCCACCTCGGAGGTGGAATAAGTCCCCTGGACTTCGGGGGACCACGGTACTGGGCAGAGACAGAAATTGAGGGAGTGCAGGAGGATCCCCGCAGTCCGGCCCTGGCTATGGAAGGCCAGATCGATGGTCAGGCTGCAAGGAAAAAAGGTTATTGTCTGCGGCTGGGGATCACAGCTCCTGAATGAAGCTGCAGTGCCATGGCAATTCAGGAGCCTGGCTGAGTTAGCCGGGTATGTGGGCTGGGTGTATGGCTGATCAGAATCAGGGCCCAGCCTGCACAACCAGGCCGCAAACCTGATTCTGATCCCATGGGCATGTCTAGCCCTGGCTGGATCAGAATAAGGTCTACTTCTGTATGCACAAATTCTGATCGGCCGCACAGGGGCTGGATGGCCAGTACAGAATCAACCTCTA
Source organism: Ichthyophis bannanicus (assembly GCA_033557465.1). Taxonomy (NCBI): domain Eukaryota; kingdom Metazoa; phylum Chordata; class Amphibia; order Gymnophiona; family Ichthyophiidae; genus Ichthyophis; species Ichthyophis bannanicus. The sequence continues at coordinate 457,421,565 of CM066035.1, forward strand.
AATACATCTAACCTGGAGCAGAGGAGGAACAGAGGATATAGAAAACAGATATTTAAATACTTAAACAGTATTAATAAATAAACAAACCTTTTTCAAAGATAGGGGAGCTGTAAAACTAGAGGACATGAAATGAAACTACAAGGAGGTAAACTCAAAAGCAACATGAGGAAATACTTTTTCATGGAAAGGGCGAAGCCTAGAGTGCCCTCTCATGGAGGTAGTTGGGGCAAAAACAGTGAGAATTCAAAAGGCATGGGACAGACACAACAGATATCTTTATAGCAAGAGGATGGAACAAAGCATACTTAACTTTTACCCTTCAAGAAACATAGGGGGTAGGGACCTGCATGGAGCGGCAGGTACAACCCTAAACAAAAGCATAAATGGGGGTAACCTACATGGAGCAGTGGATACCACCCTAAACAAAGGCATGAGTGCAGTAATCTGCATGGAGAAGTGAGTGTACCTCTAACCACTTCACTGGTGATGAGGTCATAGAAAATGTTTCCTTCTAACAAATCTTCCTTGCACATCATCATACTGTGGACAACTATTTCATTGTCAGCTAAACTTTATAGCATATTGTTTGAAGTGATCTGTGACTCTGTTTTGTACTTATGACCAGTTTTCATGCAGTTCTATCAAAGATTTCCCTTGAAAGCATTTGCCATTTTGTTATAACTTTCCCTTTTTTGCATGAGTGTATAACCCTCTCTTTGTATGAATGCATTTTCTCATTTTTATTTCCAAAAGCTCTGACAGCTGTTTAGAATAATCCATGGTTTATGAAATAAAATCTCCTCTCTCTCATACCTGATGAAATGAATTCTCTTAATACCACCTACTCTCTCAAACTAAAGCCAAAATAAATACCCAGCAGCTTCCTGACCCTCTTCTTAATTTTCAAAGTCCCTTAAAAGTCCCTAATGACAAGTTGGCGAGAGCCTTTACCTGGTTTCTAGAGTTCTTCTGGTGCTAGGTCTCTTCCAAGGATAACATAAAACAGGAGAGAGGTTTGGCCATTCCTGATCCTCAAGAAAAAAACCCCAAAAGAAAACATACTTTCTTCTATATGGAATTTGCATCTATGAAATTCACTGAAAGTATTATGATATCCTGAGCAGTACCATACCTGAAAAACAACACTCCCCCCTTCAAATATATCCTCACCTTATTGTTTTTTTGTTCTTACATGGCATGTTACTCTTTCCACGAGATCATCATTATCTAGAGCACTGAAAAGCACAAACTGAGAGGATGGAAGGATTGGAATATCTGTTCTTCTGTAGAATTGTACTTATTAGCAACTTTTTAAAAAAAACTAATAATGAATGCACCGGAAGGGTATCCAAACCTATTTAACTGCCATATTCACTTTATTCTTAATCTGTTAAAATGATCAAATATATGGTAACTATGCATTAAAATTTGCAGAAAGATGTCATGTTTAACTTTACAGTAAGGATTAATTGAAGCATAACATTTGACGAGTGGTGCCTAAACTTTCTCACACAACCATGTAACACAATATATCACAGTCGTGGTCATTATTGGCACCCTTGCATTTTAAGTATGTTTTGTAAAATATCTTGAGAAATGACTGGAAATGTTCAAACTGAATGTCATAATATTTTAATAGTATGTTCAAAGGTATACAACAAAAAAAAAGATGTCTGTGCAACTTCGATGTAGTAATTTCTGAGAAAAAAAACAAAATATGACCTGAACAGGATTAATAGCACCTTTCACTAATATTTGGTTGCATAACCCTTGGCAGTGATGAAAGTCTCCACATGTTTCTTGTAGCCATCTCTAAGTTTCATCCATCTGTCTGCTGGTAGTTCTCCCACTCTTCAAATGTGATTTGCTCCAGCTCATGAATGTTCCAAGGATTCCTTTTACAAATGGCAGATTTCATTTCTTTTGAGAGGTTCTCGATTGGATTGAGATCAGGGCTCATCGCTGGCCAGTCTATTTGTTCCTTTTTAACCATTCTTTTGTACTTTTGGATGTATGTTTTGGGTCATTGTCCTGCTGGAGGACCCATGATCTTTGACCCAGATCTAGCTTTCTGACACTAGGTAGCAAATTTCACTCTAAAATACCTTGGCAGGCCTTTGACTTCATGATTCCTTTAATACGTTCTAGGCCTGCAGTTCCTGATGCAGCAAAACAGCCCTATAACATTATGAAACCTAAACCATATTTAACTGTAGGAAGGGTATTTTTTCCTTATGAGCTTAATTTCTTCACCTGTAAATGAATCACTGGTCTACATTGCCAAAGAGCTTAAGTTTGGTTTCCTCTGTCCACAGAACATTTTCCCAGAGGGATTGTGGTTTCTCAAGGTGAGTTTGGGCAAAGATCAGGAATGATATTTTTATGTCTGTCGTTGAGCAATGGAGTGTTCCTTGGCCTCCGCCCTTGAAGTCCTTCTTTGTTTAGTGCATAGTGTATGGTGCGGGTTGAAATCACCACTCCAGATTGCTCCAGGTCAGCCTTAAGCTCTTTGGATGTTGTACATGGTGTTTTCCAACAGTTTATACTAACCTTTGAAGACTTCTTGGATTAATTTTTCTCTTCCAATCACATCCTGGGAGGTTCTTGACAGTTCCATGAGCAGAAAACTTCTTAATAACATTGCAAACTGTAGACACAGGAATCCCAAGGTCTTCATAGATGGCTTTGTACCCTTTTGAAGTTTGATGTTTGGTGATGATCGCTCTAACAGTGTCAAGCAACTCTTTTGTCTTCACCATTGTGAAAATGGAACAGGGAGGGAATGTGGCCTTTTAAAACATTAGAACCATCATTAATCATAGGTGCATCTAATTTTACTGCAATGGGAATGTGGGTTTTTTTGTTCAAATTGATTTGAATTGTTTATAAGGGAGCCAATAATCATGTTCTGGCAATGTCCCAGTTTTTATAATATTTTCTACTATTTCCTTTTTTTAATTGGTCTTTTTTTATTTGATTCTTATCTGTGTCAAATATTTGTGCATATATAATCCAAAGCCATTTCACTGGCCACTTTATTTTTAGGAGGCATTGGACATTAAGGGGTTGAACTGCAATGGTGCCAATAATGTTGAAAACAACGGTACTTTACTTTACTTTACTTTATTCCATCATTTGATTAACCGCCCAGGCGAGAGCATCAGGGCAGTGTACAATAAACAAAAAAATAGGCTCCAATAGATAGGAAAAGAACGCCAATTGTAGATAGGATAGCAGAGAGGACAGGGCACACAGTCCAGAAGGAAAGTGGCAGTAGCATACGCGGAACAGCCACATCATGGAACAGGAGTAGAGTGAACCAAGGTGGAGGGAAGGTCGAAGTAAATGCCGAATAGGTGGGTCTTCAGCATTGTCTCAAACCTCTGAAAAGACTGTTCAGCATGGAGGAGGGGAGGGAGTGAGTTCCAAAGGGCTGGGCCAAGGAAAAAGAATGCTGAGTGGCGTGTGAGTTCCAGGCGTGCGCGAGCCGGAGAGGGAAGGGACAGACGATCATTGTGGATGGAGCGCAATACACGCTTAGATATACTGAATATAAGGAATAGTCCTTAACATCAATCTTCATCTCTGTGAAAAAATGCTGTCATTTTCATCCTGGTATTTAGTAGCCTTTAATGGACTTTTAATAAAGATGTTTTTATCCGTGACTCTCAGTTCCTATGAAAGATTGTGTGTGGGTGAATGCAGAATGCATTTGGTTGATGATGATTTCATTTAAACTTTCAGAGAATATAAACTAAGAATTCTTACCATGTACTGAACATTCCAAATAAAATTATGTGCACTCATTTTAGAAACATTGTGTTATTCTAAACAAAACTCCACAGCAGCATCAAACTTCAGTCTGGATTATGGATAATTAGAAATAGTATCCATATTTATCTTTGTTTGCTTACTGGAAGTCAGTGTCAAAGCAATATCAAGAATATTGTTATTGAGAATCTGGCTGTGGATGTTATACTTGTGAGTTATCTATGAAGCTAAAGTTAATAGAATAAATCTGCCATAGCTGGAGATAAATTTTATTATAATAAGCAATAATAAATGTTCTTAGTGTTTTCATGAAAGCTTAGCTTGCTAGACATGCTTTTATCCACTTATACAAAGCTTTTACTTCCTGCAAATACATAAAAAAGAAATGAGCTTTAGAAGGGAATCTAAACATATATCCAAATGAAAGCTTGAACGTGCATGCCTCTCTGGTCTGTTGCTCTTTCAAGAAGACCACCTTTTTCTGGAACAAACAATAGGATGTCACCCATTATGTTTCTGTTCTTTTTCCACTGTATAATATAATTTGTTTTCTGAAACACTCTCACAAATATCAAAAAGGAGCTATACAATCAAAATGCCACAGCAGACAAGGTAACATATGAAAATGACAGCAGAAGCATTATTTAGCATATTTAGCAATAAAACCATGGATGTTATTACATTCTGCCATCATTAACAAACGGAAGCTGAACAAAATGGGTAGGTTTATCCAGTTACTCAGTAATTCTCATTATACAACATGGAATTTGGTCATACTTCCCAATTACAACATACAAAATAAATGTATTCAATAGATCCAATGTCAAGATGATCAACTATGACTTTGTAATGACATAAACAGCTGATGGAAAGTGCTATAGATGAGTTGTTTACAAAATTCCAGCTGCATTTCAAACCTTTGAGCTGAAGAAAACAGATGCTACATTAAATACCTAGAATAATAAATTTGGCTGCATCTTGCAGCTGTGCTTCAAGCATGACTAGAAAATGATGGGCTTGGTTTTCAGCTAAATAGTCCCCATATTAAGTGTCAACACTGATGGTTAACTTAATCTGTGTACTCAGTGATACTACTTACATAGGTATTGGCACTGAATTTACGGATTGACCATTGACCACATTGGCATTATCAGTTTAGTTTAGGCTTGTTATTCAACAGGCCTAGAATAAATGGATAAATTTACCACGTGAAGGCAAATTTTAGAAAGGCCATGTAAGTTGTGGCAATGACATGCAAAAACAATGTACAAAAGTCAATGGAAATTTTAGAAGAGGCACTGTATATGTGCCTTCTACAATCAGCATGTCCCTGTTCCCAGACATACATATGCAAAAAATAAATAAATAAATAATGTGTGGGGTAGACTTGTGCATGATGGAAAATGTGATCCATACACGTGCATAATCCTTACAGGCAACAATGGCCAAGAAGACATGTACTGGGGAAGGCTCAACAAGTAGACTAGTGGAGGATCATGGATGTAAGGACAATTTGTCATCCCATGATACATAAGGTAATTTGGCTATCAGGCCAGCTAGGTGGGTGCCTCTTCTAAACTCAACACTCCATGAACATCCCTCCTGGCTGAAATATCATTCTTTAGGCCAAAGGTATATCAGTAGCTATGCTCCCCTGTTAGAATCTCCAAAGAAGTGCAGTAATGGAAATGTGTAAAGAACTCTGTGGTAGCTCAAGGCTTGTTGACTGTGGTAGTCTGTAAATGCCCCCCCCCCCCCCCCGTATCACATTCAATTTTTCCTGGACTTGGGTTTTTAGAAACTGCATATCAAAATGGGTAGCAGAACAGAGGCATATAATAGGAAGCCAAAGGGACTCACAAAGATGCAAAGCAGAAGGAATATGAGGAATGGCCTAGGAAAGCTAAAACATATTGTTTGCAGAGCCACAAGTTAGAAAGGTAGTGACAAATGGGCATGTTACTTAATGGAAGTGAAAGTCATATAATGGCAATACTAAGGTACCCACAAAGATGTAATACAGAGGATGAAGAAGAGTGACTGAGGAAAAGCCAAATCAACGAAGACATAGAGACAGAAAGACCCTGTGTCCCTTACCCAAGGAGAGTTACTGTGGTTCAGCATGGGAGTCGTCTCCTGAATCCCAATTGTTCCATCTGCATTGAGCATCTGTCCCCACATACTGTATCCAAAATGGAAATGGGGCAGATCGAGGAGGAAGACAGCTGCCATTCTGAACACTCTCTACTCCTGATCTAAAGAAGAGAGAAGCCTGGACCAGTGATAGAGGTACTCCCTGGACAGGCATTCAGTAAAAACATCAGGTGGTGGCACTGTTGGAAGGTGTCGTCCAGATGGTCAGTTTTACAAATTTGGAGGTGAAAGCATATCTTGTTTGAGATTGTGGCAGTCTCCTCTGTCAGGCTTTGCCAGAAGTGAATCCCAGAGATTTATTCTTTCTGAGACTGCTTGGGAGTAAGTGGATCACATCTGACCAAATGAATCCAAAGATATAGGCTTGATCCAATTCAATAGCAGCTATATCAGGGATTCCCAGATGCATACCTAAACAGCAAGAAGAGATATGGCACTGTGAACAGCAACAGGATGGAGATGTACATTATACCTTTACCTTCCTTCTAACCAGTCCCACTCACTCTGGCTCCCAGGACTGGAAATGACACATAGTAGTTTGTTACTGACACTCATCCTGACTTAAACCTCTTCTTTGGCTCCTGTTGCAGAATGTGGGCTCTGATAAGCTGAGAAAAAGATGTATTGTCACATTTCAAAAGCAGGCCATGAGGAAATATCAGGTCTTAACTCCTGCCCTGGAGACCAAAGCAATAAATCAAAGCACTTGTTATAGATGCAGTAATGCTGTGTTCCGCCAGACTTTTGTCCCTTTGAGGGAGAGCCCCTGGAGTTGTGAAAGGAGTGGCCATCCCATACTGGGCTCATCTCTAGTAGTTATTCCCACAACAAAAACAGTCCATGAATCCTCTAGCCTTTTTTTGGATCTTGAAGAATACTTAGCCAGTGAAAGCTCAGCAGTGGAAGCCAGCAGGCCAGATTTACACTTAGCAATATTCTTCTGCTGATGGGCCAACACTATTACTCACCACCTGAAGTCTGAAGGAGGCACAGAAGATGAGGACTGAGGTACCCGCAGAGTTCCAGAATGCAAAAGGGCCATCAGCTACTGCACTTCCAAATGTAGTTTGCCGGGGATGCTGTCTTCCCTCTCTCTCTGAGTCTATCGGACTGTAAAAGTAATTATTTTCTTGCTTTTTGATGTAAGTTTTGGCATGGGGAAAAGTAGCCACTGGAAATAGCCACCATCTTGGAGAAACTGCAGTGCCAACTTTCAAAACACATCTAGTAGACACACTGAAGGCAGAGAGTGTGGGCAATTGCCCTTTAGTATGACTCTAAATTCCTTCTTTCCACTCACATGAAAATGAAGGAAAATCAGCAAGGGGAAGTTTGTCTTCAGAAATACTCTTTTCCACCAAGTCCAGACCTAATTGTGAATGATGGGAAGCCATGATATTCCCTGCCATGAAGAATGCACATTCACTGGGCACACTGTTTGGAGGACAGTACAGGAAATGCTGCACAATCTTGGCCAGGTCTGGCCAGACTGATGACTTATGTGTCCAGTATGCCAAAGTATATGTGTGCATGATCTTATTTTATGTATTAACAATTCTTATATACCGCACTATTAGACATCAGCGCGGTTTACATTGAACAGAAAACATCCGACAATTTACATATGTCTGGTCAATTACATTTAACAGGAGATATAAACTTGGGAAATAGGGGAAACTATATACAAAGGTGAGCTCTGTAAGATAGCATATCACTGAAATCCATTCAGGAGTCTGACTTGTGGCAGGTTGATTTTCTCTGCAGCTTAGCATTTTAGCTAGAGCTTTGACCACCAATGAACTTCACCTGTGCTTACATGGGGGGGGGGGGGGGTCTGCTGTTGGTGCTACTGTTGGACCTGTAAGTAGGGGGATAGCAGAGTAGGAAAGGATAACAGACCTAGGAGTGATTGTTTCTGATGATTTGAAGGTGGCTAAACAGGTAGATAAGGTGATGGTGAAAGCCAGAAGGATACTTGGGTACATAGGGAAAGGAATGGCCAACAGGAAGATGATCACGACTCTGTATAAGTCTGGTGAGACCTAATTTAGAGTATTGTGTACAATTCTGGAGACCACACCTTCAAAAGGATATAAACAAGATGGAGTCAGTGAAGAGGATGGTTACCAAAATGGTCAGTGAGATTCATCATAAGGCATATAGGGACAGATATAAAGATCTCAATATGTACACTTCAGAAAAAAGACGGGACAGGGATATATGATAGAGATGTTTAAAAACCCCTGTGGCATAAATGCACAGGAGGAGAGCCTCTTTCAATTGAAAGAAAGTTTTGCATGAGACTTCATAGGGTGAAGGTGAAAAGAGATAGACTCAGGAGTAATTTGTGGAACTATTTGTTTATAGAAAGAATGTTAGATACATGGAATAGTCTCCCATTGGAAATAGTAGAGAAAGAGCCGGTGCAAGGACTGGAGGTGCACTAAGTGGGCTATCCATATTGCTGCTCCCTGCTGCCCCCCATGCTCATTTTGCATAAATCGGAGGATGGCGGAAGTAGCAGATCATGCAAGAGAGAAACTGTGACATAGCCCCGGTGATGGTAAGTGCTGTGTCACAGTTTCAGAGCCATTGCTGCCACTGTTAGCCCCAAAGAAGGGCAGCAGTGTTGGCTACTGAAGGTCTGGAGCTCTAGACTTCTGCCTAGTTTGCCTGATGGCAGTGCTGGTCCTGAGTAGAGATAAAGGGACCAATATTGCACAAAATACCGAAGAAGCTGATAACTGGCAAAAAAATCCCGCTCAGTAAAGGGGTACAAATCATGAGTCAGGTGGCGCACATGCGGGCAAGCATGAAATATAGGCGGTTTGGGGTCAATGCAGGCCAGTGGGCAAATGGGGCTACCAGGATAGCCAGCAAGCAGGGATTTTCATCATACCCATATAATGGGGCTCACATGAATATCGGCCCATAACCCATTCAAACCACAGAAGGAAAAGCAGTAACTGGTAGAAATGACAAACCGGGTAAGCTGGCAAATTAGAATGGTGTACATGTAGATGCGGAAAAGCACCCAAGAATGCAATATTCTGCTGTATATGGGTAGAGGGAGAAGAATGAGAAGGTGCCCTTTTACGGGTGGTTACCCGGGGTTTGGTGCACAAGGGGGAGCTGTTAGCTGGGTTTCCAGTCCTGGCATGCCTAGTTGCAACAACTTACATGAGTTTGGCATGCATATCCGTGTACAGGCTCCCATACTTGGTTAACTTTCATGTTATGCCAGTGCAGGAGACCCTCTGGCTGGGCAGATATACAGCAGTAGCATGACGGCAAGATGCCCAGCAAATTGCAGCACCGTGGTGGCAGAGATCTTAGCAAGAATGGTGTTCAGGTCTGATGGGTGTTCTACCCCAGGGGCCAGTGGAGAGCAAATCTGTGCCTCTCTATGGCCAGTTGGAGAGGGATCCAGCTCCAGCTGCGGAGTTGAGTAGCCCATGGAATATGTATTCCCAGGGATTACAATGGAGGGATGGGCAGAGCAGCAGGTCATAGGAAACACACTGCCACAGGCCTTGCTGTGGGATTGTGCATGCAAAAAGTGAGGATGGTTCATGGCACATGCTGACGTCAGCACCATGTGTCTGGTCCATGACTCTGCCAGGTTCCACACCTCACAATGTAGGTCTCTGCTATCCCAGGTTTCCTATAACAGTATGTAGCTGCAAACATCGCATGGGAGGATGCAAGAGCTCCCCCTGGTAGAGGATTCTAGCAAATGCATGAGCAACAGGTAAATCACCACAACAGGCAAACTGTTACAGCTTTTGGGGCTTGTTCAGGGTGTTGCTTGTTGTAGGGGCATCACTGTAGTTGTTGTAGCTCTTAGTCTGTGGCCTGCTGCAACTGCTCAGCTGCCAGGAGAAATCATAGCCACTGCCTATCCAGATTTATAAAACATTGATTCATACAGATGGGAACAGATGTTGATCCCCCAGCATGTCTATACTGAGGCCCCCCTGTTCCCCACATTTTACCACATCTTGTGCAGCTATAAGTTAAATACACCATCAGACAGCTGGCTATCTGCAACAATAATACACCTGCAACTGAAAACCCTTACAAACCTCATACCATGGCTAATTGCTCCCAGAGTGGTGTCACAAAATGGAGGTTCAGAAGGGGTGGGGATATCATAGACATTACAAGGATTCTAGGGAGACTGAGAGGAAAGGGGAGGAGGGCCAGGGCAGCAGAACGAGCGAGATGGTATCATCCAGCATGGATGAGATAAGATGGGACAGAGTGGGGTATGTGGTTGGAAATGGTGAGGAAGAGATAGGATCTAGAAAGTGGAGGCACATAGCAGGTTGTATGGGCCTGGGGATGTTCGTTAAGGGCAGTGAGGGGGTAGGTGCAAAAGGGACATGGGGGTCCAGAGGGGAAGCACAGGTATCTGAGGGAGCAGTAGGAGGGTCAAGGTGACAGCCGCACTGTACTGGTACTTTGAGGACTGGCAAAGGCTAAGGACGACATGAGGGTACCAGTGAGAGCTACTAGGTAGTGTACTTAATGCCTCACATTTAGTGCCACAAACTAATGGAATCCAGATAGAGCTGCTATGTAAGGACTGACAGGGGAAAAACAGCTTCTCCACTGTCACAGGAGCTGGAAGCATTCTGTAGCATCTTCACATGGTCCAATCTGTGAATCCAACCATAACACTATGTCAACACAGGGGTGCATTAGAACCCTGTCACAGAGTACCCAAATGTGTAACAACAGACAAATATGGTGAATTGCCCCCCTGAGAATAGAAGTACATGCTAGGGTGCCCAGTTCAGCTGTAAACAGCTATGTATGTGATTGCACTATTGGGTAAATGTGGGCACTATAGTATTCTAGTCTGATCCTTTAGATTTCTCCCACAATGATTTTGGGGTATGGAGAACCCTAGAGGCATTCAAGTGTAGGTTCCGTACTATGTGGCAACAAAAGCCTAACTTCATCCAGCACATCAGGGAGGAGGTTGCTGCAGATACAGATAAGCGAGGCACAGGACAGTGTGGCAAAGTCAACCATTTTGAGCATGGGGGAGGTGAACAGCATAAGGAATTCACCTTAATCAAGGGGCCTCTGTTAGGTGTGCAGGGTCAAAAGGCCAGAGCCACAGTTCAAAGGCAGAAAAAACCCAGCTGGAACAAGTTCCAGGAAATGCTTGACAGTGTAAGAGGGCTAGATTGCAAGCACAAGGACAAAAACCCTCACTCTAGTAACTGCACTGATTATTCTGATGTCAGAAGGCAGGGGGATTGCAAACACCTGGGACAGAAAGAGGTGGGGTTGGATCCCAGTGAGTATAAACCTTGGTTAAATTATGGAGAGAGCAGTAGGAGCAGTAGGAGCGGAAGGAGGAGTGATTGGAGAAGGAGCAGAGGAAGCAGCAGAGGACAGTCTTCAGAGCAGCAAGGACGATGGAATGCTGGAGAAGCCAGAGCAGGTGCTAACTTCTGGAGACAGGCTGAGCTACCCATTGCTGAGAAAGGTGATTTCCCTGAATCACGTTTGCAACAAAGGTGGGAGCCTGGAAGGAGAGAAGCTTTCAGACCACCAGAGAGGTTGTCAGCAGGGCACTCGGATCAAGTGGGTGAGGCAGAACCTATGCAATTGGGAGGACCAGTGTCAGAGCTAGGGGCCGAAGAAGATATGTTGATGGATTGTTCTTTATGCCAAGCTCTAGACTTGAAGGGTTGAAAAGAGCCAGCCTTGAAAGAACTGTTCCTCCTGCTGAAGTAACCTCAGAGCTAAGCAGTGAGAAAGTAAATTCCTGTGTGTGTTTTGAAAGGAGGAATTTACTGAAGCATAAGCTAGTGAAGTAAAGCTGTGATTCATGCTTCTGTGTCCGCTGTGTTGAAACTCCACAACGGAGAGAAAGTTAATTGGCTGCTAGAAGTGTTTGTGCTTTGCTCCTGTCTTATATGAAAAGCCTGCTATAAGAGTTTGTGCTGTGTGGCACAAACCCAACACTTCCCATCATCCCGAGAACACCATTCCCACAATGAAATATGGTGGTGGCAGCATCATGCTGTGGGGATGTTTTTTATTGGCAGGGACAGGAAAACTGGTCAGGATTTCAGGAACGATGGATGATACTAAATGCAGAGCAATTCTTGAGGAAAAGCTGTTTCAGTCTGCCAGAGATCTGAGACAGGGATGCAGGTTTACCTTCCAGCAGGACAATGACCCTAAACATTCTGCCAAAGCTGGTTTAAAGAGAAACATTTAAATGTCTTGGAATGGCCTAGTCAAAGTCCAGACCTCAATCCAATTGTGAATCTGTGGCATTACTTTAAGATTGCTGTACACCAACGTAACCCATCTAACTTGAAGGAGTTGGAGCAGGAATGGGTGAAAATCCCAGTGGCTAGATGTGATCAACTAATAGACACATACCTTAAGCCACTTGCATCAGTAATTGCAGCAAAAGGTAGCTCTACAACGTATTGACTTTGGGGAATGAATACACATGCATACTCTTGCTTTCAGTTTTTTTGTTGTCTTAATTATTGTTTCTGTAACAATAAAGGATATTTTGCACCCTCAAAGGCATAGGCATGTTGTGTATATCACATGGTGCTAACCCCCAAAACGCCATTTTAATTCCAGGTTGTAATGCGATAAAATAGGACAAACATAGAGGGGATGAATAGTTTTGCAATGTACTGCATTTCACGTAACCACTTATTGTGGATAATTGGATTGGCCCTCCAAATATCTCCGCTTATCATCCTGCACGACTATGGAGGCTTCGGGCGGTGTGCATTGGTGCCAGTATTCAGATTTTCTGTGGGAAAATGTTACACGGGTTTCTCTTGTACTTTTAGGCGGAGTGTTCCCTGGATAAGGCATCATAACTGCGTAGCTTAAATTACCTTATGCGGATAGCTTTCCATCTCCATTGCCATTAATCAGTGAGGATGTGTAACCCAGTGACTAAGGCATTGAAGCACACATGAAAAGCCAAATTTACTCCCTCTGAAACTTCTATGGACCTGGGGCTAATCATAAAGGAGCACGGCATCTTGAGTAGAGCCAAGGATGCAAGCAGCCAACAACGGGGCTTTCAGGAAATAGCAAGGAGAGTCAATGTGGTGCACTACCACAACAGAGATAACTCCTCAGTTTAACTTCCCTGTTCTATGTAATGTTCTGTTTTATTGTAAACTGCCTTGAATATAAGATAAAGCAGTATAGAAAACCTGTTAAACAAATAAATACATACATACATAAATAAACAGAGATGTTGAGGACCTAAAAAAGAAGTGGTGGGTGGTTTGGCAGGGTGCCAAGGAAAAGAGGGCAGCCAACAACAAACTGCCAACCGAACTTCAGGTGCAATTGAGCCCCCTGGAGGAACAGGTCCTTCAATTCATGGATGGCATCATCATCACAGGTGTTACAGGTTATGGTTGCTCCTCCCTTGCCACACAGGAGGGTAAATAGCTCTTGCTGATGTTGTGACAGGCTAGACTGTTCTGACATGAAGCACAAGGTTGCTGATTTGTAAGCCCTACTGCTGGTGACTGTGTGAAATCTTTCTCTCATTATCGCCTTCCCTCTCCCTCACTCTAGGCCCCAGCATGCTGTCCTGTGTGCCCTCCCATGCCCATTCCCCTTCCTCAAGGTACTGCTACAGCCACCCCTGCCTCTTCTCCTCCCTCAATCCCTATTTTCATTGACAGAGACTCATATGTGTGGGCTAATGTACCATTGTGGGTTATGTGGGTGCTATATTGTAGCATATATTGTGACATTGTTTAGTCTAAGGACACCACTGCTGTCCCTTGTCCAATGATGGCATTACCTCCTGCAGTGTCTGTAACTCTATTCTGGGCACCCATAAGCACATCAGGACATTCAATCATAGGCAGTGTGACTCACATCTGCAAAGTAGAGTTGTGAAGAATTATGACAGAGGGTTACACCCCCACAGTAGATATCATGGCATGTTTTTGTATCCACAGGTGTAAGGGACAAGAGGGATATCTACATTGTCTGCTCATTGTGCCCTGGGTACCTGTCATGTACACAGAGGTGATCATACAGTATACTGTATCTCTTTTCACATGGGTCCTGCTCGTAGGTTGTACCTGGTTGATGACCGGCTGCCACCATGGACCTTTGCTGTGGGAATGTGGGGCAGGCAGGGGCTCTGTTTGCTGATTTGTACATCAATCCTTTGTAGCTTTCTAAGGGTCACATTCCAAACCTGCAGAAACCTGTAATGTGTGCAGACCTGATTGACAAATTGGTGATGTGTGTCACCTCTCCGCTGTTTGAAGCATACTGAGCCTGTACCTTGGACACCTATCTGGTGTCAGGAGACAGTTGAAGTGACAGTGAGCCTCAGTAGGTCCATCTGCCCCTCTCCTATCAGGACTGGTGGACACTCAATGCAGGACCTCTCCAATTCCTGTGACTACTGCCTAGGTCTGACCTGTGCCACTCTTGCTCTCCTACAGACCAGCCAGTGGCTGGACCTTCATGGCCTGTGACTGCTCAAGGAGGTGGAGCTCCTACTCATGCAGATGGCAACCCCCCAGGAAGCTCAGGATGCAGCTGGGCTGCTGGGGATGATGAGCAGGCCTCTGCTGAGCCTGCTGCAGCAGAACTTGCCTTCTGAATACTGAAGGACCCTGACAACAGTGGCCCAGATGATGTGGACCAGGAAATGCTAAGAGTGGGGGCACATATGCTGCACTGCACCAAGAGAATCCAGTCCAAGCTATGCACCATCCATCAGGAGCTGCACGCTACTAACCAGATCATACTCGACTACCATATGATGGAGTAGCGCCACCAAGAGGCACAGCTGAGACAGCTGAGGGAGATGGCGGCCTACATGGCGACAATGTCAAACACATGTCGCCAGTTGTTAGCATCACAGCAGGCCCAGAGTGCTGGTGTTGCACAAGGCACACTCCAGTAGCACCACCAGATGGCACAGAACCGATTGAGATGGATTACCTCACAGAGGAGGGGGAGGATACAGCAAGTACCTAACAGGGGTAATACATTTAGAACAAAGGTAAGAATTTGTGTTTTTTTAAATTGCTAGCTCTTTGACTGGGAGCTCTTAAAACAAAGTTACATTCTTTTTGGTGTTTTAGTTTAAAAGGAGAAATATTTTCTTTATTGGTGTAGGATTAAAACTCTGCATTAGTAACTTCCTCAGCTCTTTAAAGCTACTGACACCTAATCAGGAGTTAGTGGGCCTGATTAGCCTGTGAAAGAACTGAGAGCAGCTGAGGCCTGCATAAAAGGCTTCAGAGCCCTGCACTGTTGAGGCATTCCTAACAGGGGCTATACATTTCAAACAAAGCTAAGAATTTGTGTTTTTTTTAATTGCTAGCTCTCTGACTGGGAGCTCTTAAAAGGGTTTTTAAAACAGTTACATTCTTTTTGTTGTTTTAGTTTAAAAGGAGAAATATTTTCTTTAGTGGGGTAGGTTTAAAACTCTGCATTAGTAACTTTCTCAGTTCTTTGGAGCTACTGACAACTAATTAGGTATTAATTCCCTCCCTACCCCCCCCCCCTCCAAACTCCAACCCACCCCTAGTGAGCAGTCTTGCTTTATAGGGCACCTCCCCAAATACCAAAACACAGGGACTTTGAACAGCGCATTTTGAATATAATTAAATAGATTTAACTGGGAAACCAGCTTGTACTTTGGTAGATCTCTCTTTTGCTTTAACAGATACCTAAGCTCCACGAACAGAACAATGGCTGGGAAAAATCATATTGATAAAGCTGTTGCCCCAGTTACAGCTTCTATCTCTGTCCAGACAGAGGTCCCAATGCCAGTTGAAGGACTGGTTCCATATACAGGGTGCCTGCATGCTGAAGCTCTCAGGAAACAAGTGGAGGAACTCAGAGAGGAGGTGGCGAGGCTGAGGAGCATTCAAGACAGTGAGAAGTACATTGATGAGATGCTTCTTGCAACAACCAAGCTCTCCAGCAGAGGAGAAGATGGGTGCCTACAGAATGATGAAGGTTGGACACAAGTCACCAGGGCCTGCAGAATCACCAATACAACTTCTCCAGCCCTTGAATTGAAGAACCATTATGCAGCCCTGGAAGTGGAGGAGGTGGAAAGGGAAGAAACAGAGCTCAAGTGCCCCAAAGTTGCAGAATCAGTGATCACAAGGAAGAGAAGGCTAGTGGTGGTTGGTGACTCTCTTCTGAGGGGTACTGAGGCATCCATCTGCCAACCAGACTTGATGTCCAGAGAGTTATGCTGTTTGCCGGGTGCCAAAATCCAAGATGTTACAGAGAGTTTGTCCCCCTTATTGTTTAATCTTTTCCTTACACCACTTTCCCTTCATATCTATCAGACCAGTCTATCTGCTTTTTTCTACGTGGATGACATAATTATCATTCACCACACTAATCCGCTTCACCCAAATCTCACACCTTTGAACTCATGTCTTACTCTCTTCTCCAAATGGCTATCTTCAAACTGTCTCCACCTCAACTTCACCAAAACCTCAGCTATCTGGTTCACATGTGGAAGCCCCTGCCCCTCTCTTTTCCCCAACCCTTAACCACTCTGCAATTCCTACTGTCTCCTCCTTCAAATACCTTGGTGTTCTCCTTGACTCAAACCTCACCTTCAAAGACCACATATCACACCTATCTAAGACGTTTTATTTCTTTGTCCGGCAAATTCGATCTGTCCACCCTTTTCTGTCCCCCTCAGCCCTGACCACCCTCACATTATCTACAGTTTTATCATGACTAGACTATTGTAACTCCATTTTTGCCAGTATCACTAAAGTCCAACTTCGTCGACTACAACTCATTCAAAATACGGCAGCTAGAGTCATCTCTCACTCCTCCCACTATGACCATGTTACCACTTTACTGCTTCACCTACACTGGCTCCCAGTTGATTACCGCATCAAATTCAATATACTAACCCTAGTTCACCGTACCCTTTACAAACATACACCTCAATACCTTACTGACATTCTCCACTTCACCACCCCCACACGTAGTCTCTGCTCTCTTCATATCAATCGACTCCATCTTCCCCCACCGTCTCGTGCACATCTACAATCTACCCGCCACTCTGCCTTTTTCTTCTATGGTCCAGCTCTTTGGAATTCTTTACCCACCCCGCTTTGTCTGGAAGAGAATTACATTACCTTTCGGTCATTACTCAAAACCCATCTCTTCGCCTCTGCATACAACCTTCTGGCTACACCCAGTTGACCTGGTATATTTATGTTTATCTATGTCTACCTCTGTCTTTGTCTTCCACACACTCTATACTTTAACTCACTTCCTTCTATTTTCCTCTTTCCTGTCCCAACTATGTAGTTCTTTTCTCGCTATGGGGTTTGTGCCCATCCCAGATTGTTTTTATACTACGTAAACCGACTTGGTGTAGCGAAGGATGGGACCGGATGGGATACACCCTAGAATACTGAAGGAACTTGGGGACATTCTAGCAACTCCACTGACTGACCTTTTCAATGCCTCGTTGGAGTCGGGAGTGGTGCCAAAGGACTGGAGAGAGGCTCATGTGGTGCCTTTACACAAAAGCGGAAGTAAGGATGTGGTTGAAAACTACAGGCCGGTTAGTTTAACTTCGGTGGTGAGTAAATTATTGGAAACGCTGCTGAAAGAGAAAATAGTGAGGTTTCTGGAGTCCAGCGGATTACAGGATCCGAGGCAGCATGGATTCACCAGAGGCAGGTCTTGTCAGACAAATCTGATTGATTTCTTTGACTGGGTGGCCAGGGAGTTGGACCGAGGGAGAGCTATAGATGTGGTGTATTTAGATTTCAGTAAAGCCTTTGACACTGTTCCTCACAGGTGACTTATAAACAAACTGAGCATCCTAGGGATGGACCCTAAAGTTACTGCTTGGGTTAGAAATTGGTTGGGTGGGAGGCAACAAAGAGTACAAGTAAATGGAGCTCACTCTGAGGAGAAGGAGGTTACCAGTGGTGTGCCCCAGGGATCTGTCCTTGGTCCGATTCTTTTTAACATCTTTGTTAGTGATATAGCGGAAGGGCTGTCGGGTAAGGTTTGCCTCTTTGTGGATGATACCAAAATCTGCAATAGAGTAGACACCCAGGAAGGTGTAGATAACATGAGGAGGGATCTAGCTAAGCTTGAAGAATGGTCTAGAATATGGCAGCTGGGATTTAATGTTAAAAATGTAAGGTCATGCATTTGGGCTGCAGCAATCCAAGGGAGCAATACAGTATAGGACAGTGATGGCTAACCTTTTTGAGCCCGAGTGCCCAAACTGCCGCACAAAACCAAAGAATTTCCTCAAAGTGCCAGCACGTCCATTAAAGCCTCATTTGCATAAGGTGCCTCATTTGCATAAATATTTGCATAATGTTACCATACACTAACTTTTAGTAAACATGCCTCTTAATGAGTATATGGATAAAGAAAGACTAAAAGGTTTCTACATTACTATAATCCAGTACCAACCGCCAGGCACATTAGGAACTACTACAAACGCTGCCCATTTAGAACCCATAGCAAACCCGCCGTATCCTAACAGTACTACCAGGACTCACAAAGCACCATACCCTAACTATCAAAAGGCAACACTGCAAATATTAAACCAATACATTTCAGAGAACAACAATACATGACCTACTGGGGAAAGAACAAGTGGCAATGTCAAATAGGAATTATATAAACAGAATACCTCAGCTCAGTTACACATGCAGAACAGACCATCACCAAACAAGGAATCACAATTTAAAAACAGGAAGACAATAATTAAACTGGGAACCCCAAAAGCCAAACTTGGAATATACAACAACACTGTAGAAATAAAACTATAAATTAATTTCCTCTTGTACTAAACAAAGCGCAAAAATTAATGATGCACATTTCCCAGAGCTGACATATTCCAGTTAATAAATTCTAAATAAAGAGATATTTTTCTACCTTTTGTGCATTTTTTTTCAGTTGCAATTGCTCCAGCCACTTTCTTCTGGTTTCTTCGTGTCTTCTCCTAACTCTCCATCTGCTGTCCATTTGTCCTTTCTTCTGTCTTCTTGGTTTTTTTTTCCATTCTCTCTCTACATCTGCTTTAACATACTAATCTTTCTCCTTTTGCTCTTTCCTCATTCCTATTTCATCTACTCAAAATTTACCCCTCCATCCTCAATCCCCACTTATTCTCCCAATACCCGGCCAATTGTAGATTTTTTATCCCTCCCACACAAAATATTTTTCCCCTCTCCATTTTACTCTCCCAGCCCCATCTCATTCTAATCCTCCCCCAACACCAGCTCCCTTCTAGTTCCAGCCTCACCCAGCATCCATTCCCTTCTAGTCCCTGCATCAGCCCATTTCCAGTCCTAGCAGCCCCCCAACCCATTTCCAGTCCTAGCAACCTCCCAACCCAATACCAGTCCTAGCCCCCCCTCATCAACCCACTTCCAGTCCTAACCCCCATAAGCCCATTTCCAGTCCTAGCTCCCCCATCTATTTGCAGTCCCATCCGAGTCCCTCCATCAGCTCATTTCCAAACCCAGCCCCCCATGAGCCCATTTCTAGTCCTTTCCTAGCCCCACCATCAGCCCATGTCAAATCCTAGCTCCCCTCCACTCAGCCCATTTCCAATCCAAGCCCCCCATGAGCCTACTTCCAGTTCTAGCCCCTTCATGAGTCCATTTCAATCCAAACCCCCACCACAGCCCATTTCCAATCTTAGCACCCCCCCAACAGCCAATTTCCAGTCCTATTCTAGCCCCTCCATCAGCCCATTTCCTGTCCTAGCCCCCCCTCACCCATTTCCAGTCCTAGCTCCCTCCCCCTCACAACCCATTTCCATTCCAAGCCCCAATCCCATCAGCTATTTGCAGTTCAAGCCCTCCTTCCACTCAGCCCATTTCCAGTCTTAGCCCCCCCATAGCCCATTACCAGTCCTAACCCCCCCATCAGCCCATTACCAGTCCTAACCCCCCCATCAGCCCATTTCCAGTCTTAGCCCCCCCCCATAGCCCATTACTAGTCCTACCCCCCCCCCCAAATCACCATCACCATCACCATCACCAGCCCACTTCCAGCCTTAGCACCCCCCATGGCCCATTACTAGTCCTAACCCCCCCCCATCAGCCCATTTCCAGTCTTAGCCCCCCCCCATGGCCAATTACCAGTCCTAACCCCGGCCAATTACCAGTCCTAACCCCCCCCTGGCCAATTACCAGTCCTACCCCCCCCGGTCCAATTACCATTCCTTCCCCCCCCCCCGGCCATTTACCGGTCCTACCCCCCCCCCTGGGCATTTACCAGTCCTACCCCCCCCCCCTGGCCAATTACCAGTCCTAACCCCCCCCCATCAGCCCCTTTCCTGTCTTAGCCCCCCCCATGGCCAATTACCAGTCCTAACCCCCCCCCCTGGCCAATTACCATTACTACCCCCCCCCCTGTCCAATTACCAGTCCTACCCCCCCGGCCAATTACCAGTCCTAACCCCCCCATCTGCCCCTTTACAGTCTTAGCCCCCCCCCCCATGGCCAATTACCAGTCCTAACCCCCCCCCATCAGCCCATTTCCAGTCTTAGCCTCCCCACCATAGCCCATTACCAGTCCTAAACCCCCTTCCCCCCTATCATCCCAAATTAAAAAAAAAAAACCCAAACAAAGCGGCTGCTTCTGCCGCGGCAGCCTCAAGAGCTCTGCCGCGGGCCCCCCCCCTGCCCGGCAGAGCCTCCCTGCATCATCTACCTTCAAGTCGCAAAACGCGGGCTTCTTTCAGAGCCGCGAGAGTTTCCTTTCTCGCGGGAGAGCCGCGAGAAAGGAAACTCTCGCGGCTCTGAAAGAAGCCCGCGTTTTGCGACTTGAAGGTAGATGATGCAGGGAGGCTCTGCCGGGCAGGGGGGGGGGCCCCGCGGCAGAGCTCTTGAGGCTGCCGCGGCAGAGCTCTTGAGGCTGCCGCGGCAGAAGCAGCCGGTTTGTTTGGTTTTTTTTTTTTTTTAAATTTGGGACCTTTTAAATGCGGACCTTCCCGCGTGCCAGCTGCAAGGCCTTCGCGTGCCACAGCTGGCACGCGTGCCATAGGTTCTCCATCGCTGGTATAGGAGGTGAAGTACTTTTGTCCACTAAAGAAGAGCGGGACCTAGGCGTGGTCGTGTCTGATGATCTTAAAGTAGCTAAACAGGTAGAAAAGGCGACGGCAAAAGCTAGAAGGATGCTTGGGTGAATACGGAGAGGAATGGCTAGCAGAAAAAAGGAGGTGATAATGCCTCTGTATAAGTCTTTGGTGCGACCTCATTTGAAGTATGGTGTGCAATTCTGGAGATCGCACCTTCAAAAGGATGTGAACAGGATGGAGTCGGTGCAGAGGGTTGCTACTAAAATGATTAATGGGCTTCATTATAAAGCATATGAGGACAGACGTAAGGATCTTAATATGTACACCTTAGAGGAAAGGTGGGATAGAGGTGATATGATTGAGATATTTAAATACCTCCGTGGCATAAATGTTCAGGGAGAGAGCCTCTTTCAATTGAAAGCAAGTTCTGCTACGAGGAGACATGGGATGAGGGTGAAGGGAGATAGATTCAGGAGTGATATGTGGAAATATTTCTTTACAGAAAGAGTAGTGGATCCATGGAATAGTCTCCCAGTGGAGGTGGTAGAGATGAGGACAGTAACTGGATTCAAAAAAGCACGGGACCAACACAGAGGATCTCTAAAGGTAAAAAGTGGACTGTTGTAGTTGTTGTTATGGAAGGACAGACTAGATAGGCCATGTGGTCTTTTTCTGTCATCATGTTTCTATGTATATCAAATTAAGTAAACATAAACATAAATACCTCCATGGCATAAATGCACAGGGGGAGAGCCTCTTTCAATTGAAAGTAAGTTCTGCTACAAGTGGACATTGGATGAGGGTGAAAGAGGATAGATTCAGGAGTGATATGCGGAAATATTTCTTTACAGAAATAGCGGTGAATCCGTGGAATAGTCTCCCAGTGGAGGTGGTGGAAATAAGGACAGTATCTGAATTCAAAAAAGCATGGGACAAACACAGAGGATCTCTAAAGGAAGAAGGGGACTATTGTAGTTGTTGATATGGAAGGACAGACTAGATAGACCTAAGTCTTTTTCTGTCATCATTATTCTATGTTCTGTATCTATCTGAGAATGCTCCATTGTGAAGCAGTGCCTGCATCGCAAATTGTCTGTGGCCGAACTATGAGCCGAGTGATAGGGGTGGGAAGAGGGTACCTTAAGTAATGTTTCTCACAGATGTTCAATAAGTGTACTCACTTGTATTAGAAGGTTTCACAGATGAGTCTGTCCCTTGTGGCAAGTATTAATGCCATCTGCTGTTGTTTCACCCTCTGCATCCCTTCTTCATTCATAGCCTCTGCAGCATCTGTCCTCTTTGTCCCTTCTGCCTCAGGATTCGGGATGCCACGCTGCATGGCAAGATTATGTAGGATGCAGCAGAATGTGAATATCCTGCATACACACTCCAGGCTATACAGCAGTTCACCCCCACTGTGATCTAGGCATCTGAAGTGGCTTTAGAGTACTCCAAATGCCCATTCTGCTACTGCCCTTGTCCTCTGGTGACCCTGGTTGTATTTCTCCACCTGTGGGAGCATAGGGGCAGGCAAACATCTATAAAGGAAATGTGCAAAGTGTGTCAGGTCTAGAAGGGTGATTTAGTGGACATATTGATTGTGCCTGTCACAGGACATAGACATGTGGCTGGGCATTCTGATGACAGATCCTGGTGAGTCATGTGCAGCATGTAGGTTCTTGCCTGATGTTCTTGGTCCTGGCATGTCTCCAGGATGCCCTGCTCTACATATTCTTGGAATTTGATAGCTCTGGTCTGTTTTTATGCATACCTGTCCCCTACAATTGTTTTTGCTGTGTTCCACCTGAGACTGGATCACCTATGGGCGTCCTCTCATCCTAGCCCTTCAGATCTCCCATCTGACTGCACCTGTGTTGGGGCATCTCAGATTTAATGTACACACTCACATAGATCCCATTCTGGGGTACCTCCCCACAGAGTAGCATGCATTATTCACTTTCCATCACATTGCCTCATAACTATGTCCACTCACTAAGCAACCATGCATCTCCAAAGTGTCCTGTGGCTGCTGCTTGTCCCAGGTCTAACTGTGAGAGGATGAATGCATCATGGCAGGTGCCCGGGAACTTGGCACATACATCAGTGATGAGCATGTTGGCATTGACTACCACTTGCATGTTCATGGAACTGTAATTGTGGTGGTTTATGAATGCCCTCTGGTTCTGACCCGGTACCATCAGTGCAATATGCATGCAATTTATTATGCTGATGACAAATAGAAACCATCTATATCATAAAATGCCTTCATCATCTCCTGTCTTTCCTCAGGCATGGTGGGGAAAGTGATGTAGTTTCCCATCCTTCTCAGCAGGATGTTGGTGAAGGCATCAATGCAGTGGCATGTGGTAGACTGGGTGATGCCTGTAGTGGCACCGACAACATCTTGGAAGCTTCCTGTGGCCAAGAACCCCAGTGCAGTGGTCAACTTCAGAGCAGTGGCAGTGCCTGGATTCAGGCAGTGGCTAGCACAAAATCCCAGCACAGAATCCCCACAGCTCTGTTTTGGTGGCACTGGCTAGCCGATAGCATTTGATACATCTCCTCCTCTAACAATTGAAGGTATGTCACCCTAGGTCTGTAGATCCATGGGATATGGTAGATGCGCAAATGGCACTGGATCACTGGCCGCTGCTGTTGCTGCACATTGTGCTGCCTCCTTCTCTGTGCCCTGGCACATTGGTGGCATCTCCACCTCAATAGCAGTCTCTGTAAACCCCACATTGCATGGGCAGTTCCTGTCCGTGGGTATTTCATCTGCCCGGGTTTGCCAACGGCCAGTCGCTGTGTCCAATGTGCCCAAAACCCTAGCCTAAGCTTATGTGGTTTATGGCATTTTGGGCCATCACACTGCACCATTGAATATTGCCGTAAAGCAGGTGAGTTGGAGCCATGCCCCCATTATGCCCAGTTATGCGCTCATGGATATACGGTTATGGCTGGCCGCAGTGGCGGGATTTTCAGCAGTACCCATAGAAGTGAGGATCACGGATACATGGTTATAACTGACATATGTTGGTAAGGCTGCTTTTTAGGCACCTTAGCGATGCCTAAGGCTTCCATTATCGGGCCCAAAGACTGTCTCTGAATTCAAGGAAGCATGGGACACACACAGAAGATCTCTAAAGGAAAAAAAGGGACTGTAGAGCTTAGTAGTTGCTGTGGAAGGGAAGATTGGATAGGCCATATGGTCTTTAACTGCCATCATGTTCCTATGGTTCTATCCTTTCCATTCTCTACATGTGCAATGCTCTTGGCCTTGGTACTGTCAGTGTCAATTTCTACCTCTTTATCAGTTGGCAAGCTAATAATGACCTCTTCAACAACCTCTTCAATTAGAACACTTTCAACACTTGATGATCCATTTGTAAATCTCACCCATGTGGATCCCTCAGATTCTGTGTCTGCCAAGACCATATCCACACACTTTTCATCAAGGAATACAGCGTTCCTGCTGGAAGACTGATTTGTCTTCTCCTGCTGTTTTGCTTGTGTCCCTCTTCCCTGTACCATGTAAATGTTCCTTTGCTCTTCTGTGGAGATAACACCAGATAAGTACACTTGCTCTTTCACAGTTGCACCAGAAACTGTAGCTCTTTCTACTCTTCTTGTAAAGACATATCTTTCTAGCTTGGGAAGTGAACTGGAGGAGCCCAAACCATACCCTGAGAACACCCTGTCTCTTTCTGCACATTTATTTCAGTACTTACTCTTGCCTTCCCTCCCTTATTTCTTTCTATGACCATTTAATTTTTCAGATGTACCCATCCCAAGCTTTATGTGTCTTAGCTCAGCCCTGCAGTGGCCGTTAAGGCTGCTTGTGTCTGCTGACACTTTTGAAAGGATTAAGGAAAAGAGGAATTTGTTTGCCCACTGCCCATACCAACTAAAAACTCGCAGCTAGAAGGCTGCAGTGGGATTGGCAGATTCCCATGGATTGTGCCTTTATTGCAGCTTTTTACTTTTAAATTATATCTTTTACTTTTAAAGTTTACCATTCTATGAAAAATGGAATGTTATAGATAAGTAAGGTGCTCTGTGGCCTGCCAAACTCACAACTGCTACCGCAGATGATACACAGAAAAGATTGATGCAGGAAACATTGTTGCAGCATATCTCATGCTTCTTCAGTGAGATGCATAGATTTGGAGACAATAACTTCTGCCACTTGCTCCACGTTGTCCCCTTTAAATCCCAAAGTATGGCAGGGTCTGTAAAAGAAGGCTAAAACATTTTCTGTGATAAGAAAAAAAAACAAAAAACAAGCTTGAGTCTCTTCTTTCTATGATTTGATATAGCAAGGAAAAGAGAATGAAGCACAAGGCAGGCTTGCAGTTTTTCTGTGTTTTCTCACCTTTAAAGTCAGCGATGTTACTTACCTGTAACAGAGTTCTCCGGGGACAGCAGGATAAGTCAGCCACACCTGGTGACGTCATCCGACGGCGCCGAGACGGAAGTACTCTCCATAGCTCAGAAGGGCTTTTGCCCTTCTGAGCATGAGCCAACTGGCCGCACCCCCGGCCCGCCCCTAGCTAGCCAGTTCGTCACTAGCTGAGCCTTCGCCGCTAGGAGGCGGGCACCGGTCAGAGGCTGACCCCTTCTCAGGGGAGGAGGGTGGGTATGTGTGGCTGACTTATCCTGCTGTCCCCGGAGAACTCTGTTACAGGTAAGTAACATCGCTTTCTCCTAGGACAAGCAGGATGAGTCAGCCACACCTGGTGCCTCCCAAGCTACCAGGAGCTGTGGTAGAAGGGGTAGCCGAGATAATGGCTTCTTACTGGTGTACCCTGGGAGACTTTGTACCAGTGTCTCTATCGTGAGATAAGGTTAACCGGAACAGCATCGCTATCGTGAGGTAACTGTAACAGCACTGTAACTGTTACTGCTAACTGCACCAGCACCGTTAGATAGGACTAACAAGCCGGGGTACTAGACACCTACTAGTGCAGCCGGTTAGACGAAGGCATGCCTGTAGACGGCAAAAGGTGTAGGTACAGTGCAAGCATGCAGCGATAGCTAGCATGTGCCCCCGGGATGCTGAGTGTGAGCCCTGCGGTCCCAGCATGCCGCAGCAGAGTACAAGAGCATACGGTAACCTGCAGTGCCAATGCGTGCAAGCGACGTGGCAGATACACTAGCCTATGGGCTCCATGTGCAATGGCAGATGAGAGATGCGACTAAGAGCATAATGCCGCCACAGTAAGGGAGGAACCGTGTACTGGCACAGGACACTGAAAGACACTAAGAACAGCATCCAGAGAGCGAAGTGAGTGAGGCCCTAAGGCCACAAGAGCGAAGTGAGTGAAGCTTCAGACCACCACGGGCATGAGTCAGTCTCTGGACCAGTCGTATGCCAGGCGAAGAGTTTGTCCATGCTGAAAGGTCTTGAACAGAGTGTAATGCAATGGTATTGGACAGGGCGGCCCAGGCACACTTAGGGCCTGCACACTTAGGGCCTCCGGAGGTGATGGACTCTTTGGAGCAGCACAGCCGCAGGTTGGAGATGGACTCTTAGGGGCGGTACAGCTGCAGGTCGGAGATGGGCTCATTGGAGCGATGAGATTTCGGAGCATGTGGTGTTTTTAGCCCTTGCTTGTGCCCTTGGCTGGGTGGGAGCATTGTGGGATTGAGGGAGTTGCTGCCCTAGTTGCTGTTGCACTAACTTGAGTGTGTGTGTGTCCTGTGAGCCTAGTTGCCTAGGTCAGAGATGATTGGGACCCGCAGGCCGATGGCTGGCTGATGTCCGGGGTCCCACAGGCGGTTCATGCAGACATCATGAAGCATTTTGAACCGCTGTCCAACAGTCCTGGGCTAGCCGAGGGCAGGAGTATAGAGGCAGCGAAGCTGCTGAATGCATTTTCCGGGGCCAGCAATCACCAGGGGGTTTAGGGACCTGTCTTGTAGCTGGTGCTTGCTCCGGGCTCTGTGGGACTCGTGCAGTCGGTCAGGTCAGAGTACCACCTGGCAATCGGCTTGGGCTAGATTCGCCTAGACTACTACTATCCCATGCAGTAATGCCGGGGCTTCACCGCCAGTGAACGGTCGGTAAATGCATTTCAGGAGCGAGACAAATCAGTGTCGACACTTTCCGAGTGATAGCCCTGTTGTTGTTGCAACTGGAGCACTGCAGGGGGGCATTGAGCCCATATATGAAGTACAAGCGAAGGACAATACGGAGAGGGAACTGAGAGGTGGGACTAAAACGCTGCAGGCAGGACATGCCGTGACAGTAGGGAGATTGGGATGGCCCGGGCTCTGTCCATCTTGAAACGTAGGCTTTCCCGAATGGGGCAGGGCAATTAGCGGTCTGCCCCAGGAAGATTAGTGGTCCGCCTTCTAACATAAGGAGGAGACTGATGGCCTTGGGTTCAGATGCTACCCGTGGTCCGTTTGAGAGCGGAGTCTATCGGCCAGCTCTCCCTAGGTCCCCTCGTGGATGAGAGCATAGTCCGTCAGGGTGCGTCTTTCGGTGGTACTGTCCTGGGTGAGAGTTGCTTGGCCGCGGTAGGGCAGGTTTTGGTCTGTGACTGCCCTGTCTATTATCCGAGCAGGCCTTAGATAACAGAGCTGTTGCAGCACTCTGCCGGTGTGCTTCAGACCTAAACCAGATCTGTTGCCAGGACACTGATCCCTGATGCTAGTCAATAGATGCCTGCTCTCTAATTGCTCAGAAGGAGGGGGGATCCTATCTGATCCCCTTGCTGGTGTAGAGAGTTGCAGTCTGCAGTCATGCCCAGTGGCTTAGTTTGTGGTGTCGAGGGCCTCTTGGTCCAGGTCAGGACCTGAACCTGTGACGCAGCTCCAAGGCACATAGGCTGTGGGTAGAATGCCACACTGTGGCCGCAACCAGGTTGTGGAGTCCATGATGAGTCCAACAACTATCTGGTACCAATCGTTGAGACAACTACCCACCTTGACACTTCTCGGGTACTGAGAATGATGATGATGACCTCGAGTGGTGCGGAAACCTGTCATGGGGCTGTGGTGTCGATGTGCACTTCAACTGCATCCAGCTGATGTGAGGCTTCCATTTGGAGATCGGAGTCTGGTCTTCCCACTGGTTTTACCATGTTGGCACGGCCAATACTTCTCCGGGCGTTTGTTGCTACGTGGTGCTGGGAGCACCCGTGAGGCAAGGAGTACTGAAGCACCGGCGGGGAAGGGGTACTGGTTTGCCCATCCCTCGCTGGACTGGTTTGGCAGGAACCATGGCTGGGACTTGAACCTGTGACCTTCTGCTCGTGAACGCACTGGCTGTGTGTACTGCACCACCGCGTTGTCACTCGCATGTGCCTTCTACCGCCCAGGAGCCAGGGTGTGAGGTAGTCCTGACGATTGTCCATAGATGACAAGCGCTGCAGGGGCAGAGAGACTGTCTTTCCTGAGATGGAAGGCGGGCCCCGGTCTGATTCTGGGAGGCTATGCATGCCTCAGGTGTTCAGACCTTATATATTTATTCTTAGCACTGTGATGCAGAATGGCCGTCCGCTCTCAGGAAGAGACTGGAAGTTC
Source organism: Ichthyophis bannanicus (assembly GCA_033557465.1). Classification (NCBI taxonomy): domain Eukaryota; kingdom Metazoa; phylum Chordata; class Amphibia; order Gymnophiona; family Ichthyophiidae; genus Ichthyophis; species Ichthyophis bannanicus. Next base: position 457,450,114 of record CM066035.1, read on the forward strand.
CCGCATATTATCTGTTGTCCCCATCTTATGGGTGTTGAGTATAGGTTCAACCATACCATTGGTTGAGTATGGGCCTACCATGCTTGCAAGGGCATTCCTGATGGGAAAGGGTTGTTCCAACCGACTTGACCACCTTAAGTAACTCTTCTTCCAACATAAAGCACTGCGATGCCAGAACTTCCAGCTGCAGCAGTTGTGAGCACGGGTGTAATACGAGTGGGGGTCTGTGGGTCCCTGCCCTTTTTCTGCAGATCCATTCACCTTGCCCCTTGATAGGCACGCTGTCATAGTGGGCCTAGCCAAAAGCGGCGGTCTGGAAGGGCTCTGGTGGGATAAAGGATTCGTGATGGCAGTCGTACTAGACTTGTCAATTTTAACTTGAGAGTTGAAGGTTGTACTAGGCCTCCACCTTAGGCCTCCCTAGTACCCGAGAAATCCGTAGGTGTCGGGAGGCTGGTGTCGTTTGGGCCCAGATGCCATTGCATATCGACGGTCCTCCTTTTAGCGCTGTACAAGGATCGTTGTTGCTGAGGTAGAAAGGTTCTCGAACCTGTGATCCAATCCCACCTGACCAGAGTTGGCAGAGCGATGCTCCAGTCATGTTGGCCGCACGCTCAGTCCGGTGATGAAAGCAGGCCACCATGAGCCTCATCCAATTCAGAGGGGGCTGCATCCACGCTGAGAGCCCCTACAGCATGTGTCTCTTGCAGAGAGGCCTCATCTGGCCCCATGTTTGCTGGGAACTCATTCTACCTGCTAGGCCAGCGATTTCAGAGAGGCCGTATGTGGACAGGATTGGCAGGGCTTTGAACCTGTGACCTTCTGTGCTTGCACACACTGTCCATGTGCACTGCACCACCGTGTTGCCACTGTCCTGTTAGCGCTGCCACGTTCCCTGTTCAAGCATTTGATAAACCGCCTTTGTCAAAGTATTAAGGTGGGATACTACTCCGTTATTCCACCTGAGGGGAAGCAGAAGGAAATGTGAGGCAGACTGATCATAATCAAGGCGCATCTGTATCCTGTATGTAACACCTCTGCCAGCCTTCTTCGTTGGGCACAGTGGGGAATTGAACCCCTGATTCCTGCACCATTGGTCAGTCTGTGGCTCTGCTCTGAAGGCAGAAGTGGTTTTAGGTTGATGAAGTAGCGCTCCGGTGGGCCTGTTCCCCTTATTGATTTATAATCAATTCAGGAACAGTAGAGTTCATTGTCCACCAAGGCTGATGAAGTAGCGCTCCGGTGGGCCTGTTCCCCTTATTGATTTATAATAATTCAGGAACAGTAGAGTTCATTGTCCACCAAGGCAATGGGGCCCTTTAAGGCATAAGCAGGATTTGAACCTGGTTTTCCTGTTGCAAGTCCGCAGTTCGAATCACTGGGCTGTGCTCACTTGCATGTGGAAGGGCATCGTGCCTCGCGAGCAGAACAGGGCCCTATTAATGCTGTGGACAGGATTGGCAATAGCCCCAGCTGGGCTTTGTGTCTTTGGTGGCTGGCTGCTGTGCTGGGAGCGGGTGCCGATTTTCGCACCGGGAGTGGGAAACTGTGCACCTGTTTGGAGCACCATCGTGAGCTAGCCAGCGGCGTCTCACCTCCAACGGGAACAGAATTAGTGACCACCTGAAGCATCCAAGACGGTCATCATCCAGTCAGGACACAGCCGCGACCCCGTGGCAAGGGCACTCGATCCGTGTCCAGTTGCCCGAGCTCCTCCCATTGTGCCTGCCGCTCCTCCAGCCAAGCGGACCGTCAACGCGCCAGCCCTGAAGTCATGATAGCCGCTGGCGGGAGCAGAGAATCGGCGCTGAACAGAGATCCCAGTGCAGAGGCCCAGGTTGACGATGCATCGGGAGGAGTGGCAGGTTTCCACCGACGGTGTTGTCACATCCGAGGCAAGAGGTATCCGCGCCACAAGTGGAGGCCACTGGCGCTGGGGCCAGAGTTGTGTGTAGTGTGGGCTCATGGCGGCCTGCCTTTGATGTTCCTGTGCTCCGGGAGGTATATCGGCGCTGAGGCAGGGGATGCAAGTTCATGCCGCGCGCCTCGGCGCCGAGACTGCCCGGTCGGCACAGTTGATGGCGTCGAGGGACTGCTCAGCCAAAGCCATGGAGCCGTGGGGCAGGCTGGGATTGCTGACCTCATCTCCAAGCCGGGAGGAGCCTGGGCAAGATGGCCGCCCCCGTAGTCCCCACGTGTGAGGGGATGCAGAGCGGCAGTGGATCAAGAAGGTTTTCTCGGGGACGGAGGCCTTACCCGGCACGCCGCTTGAGCCCACAAGCTCATCCTCTGGATTCCTTACGTGTTCATACCTTCTCGATCGGACACATCTGGCGAGGGCAGAGAGGGAGGTAAGGCTGGCTAGCCGGGGATGGAGGCCTAATAGGCACATCCTGGACTGCCGCACAGCGATAGCTGACTGGAAGCTTCCTCTTCCAGGCCGTTTCCTGAAGTCCTTGCCGCTAGAAGCAGCGTCGGCAGACTCTTGGCACTAGGCAAGCTGTTTGAGCTAGTGTCCCCCGCTCTTCAACACTCAGCCGCAGATTTTGAAAAACGGAGGCCTGTTCGAGGGCTAGCCGAGGACGGAGGCCTATAGGCACGTCCTGGGCTGCCACGCTGGCTGGGATCCCTCTACCTGGAGACTGACTGCTCCCGGAAGGCATGAGCCTGAAGAAGGTAATTTAACTGACAATACATATGTTAAGGAAGAGAATTCTGATGATTTTCATTTGATTAAGATTGATTTCTGGAGAGTAGCAAAGTCCGTCTTGCTGGCAAGGCGGAAGAACTGAAACTGGCTAGCTAGGGGCGGGCCGGGGGTGCGGCCAGTTGGCTCATGCTCAGAAGGGCAAAAGCCCTTCTGAGCTATGGAGAGTACTTCCGTCTCGGCGCCGTCGGATGACGTCACCAGGTGTGGCTGACTCATCCTGCTTGTCCTAGGAGAACTCCTTTACCCCAGCACAGCCCTATGGCAGTAGCACCAGTGCCACTTGTGAAGTTGGTATGTTTTTTTTTCTTTGCAGTCCTACCCCAGCACAGCCAAACTCCTGTCTCTCCATTAGAATCCTAAAACCTGCACCAACTCTCTGTTCTAGTTCTCTGAAAATCAGAGCCAAAATGCTCATCTATCCTTTATGCTCATAGTCTGTTGCGGCGCTGCTATAATGTCATCATCCATGGATTTGTAGAAGTAAGGTAGGGATATATTTCTCTAGCTGCCTGTCAGGCATTCAAAGAAGGATTAGTTCAAGTGCCTCATGCTGACTGTTGGTGACTGCTTTTTGACTTCCACCCTCTCCCAAATTGGCTTCAGTGAGTCTGGGCGTGTGCATGTGCTCATGACAGAAATAAAGTTTGCAAAAAGTGATTTGTGTAAATTTACCAAGCATGCATGCTTAGTTAATTGGTGCTGGGATGAACCAAAAATTGTGATTTTTGATTATTTTATCCTTTATATGAAAACTGAAGCACCCGTCTAGTGTGTGCTTTCCATGCAAACATTTACACCTTCAAAATTTGCCTTCAATGGAGCTGCAGTTTCTGCAGGATTTGTGTTAGTATTTCATAAAGACACATAGGTGCCTATTTGTCTTTATGAAGAAGACAAGAAAATAGGCATCTTCCTGCCCAATTAACTTAGGTGACCTTTTAAAAAATTATCCACTCATTATTATTTAGACTTTTATCATACCCTCCATCAGCCCTAACCTCTTTAGAATTTCCTCATAGAAAAGGTGCTCCATACCCTTTATTATTTGGTTAATGTTCTCTGTACCTTTCTAATTCTGTTGTATCTTTTTTTAGACGCAGTGACCAGAAATGCATATATTACTGCTACTACTGCTACTTATCATTTGTATAGCACTACTCAGCGCTGTATAGAATACTCAAGGTACAGTCACACCATGGAGTGAAACCAAATTGTTATGATATCATCTGTTTTATTCTCCATTCCTATCCTTATAATTTCCAGTATTATATTAACTTTCTTGGCCTCCACTACACAATGAGCTTCCTATAAGAGTGGAACAACTAGGCCTTTGTGTTGCCCAAACCATGCCCCTAGAAATGCTTAGATACTGATTTCATAAAAGCAAGCATTCACTCTCCATTTCCATGCTTTTTTGTGTGGCGTGTGGTGATGAGCTTACTGACAAGCATAGAAAGAGAGCTGGTTTTAAAACTTTTTCTTCTGAGTTAGAGCAGGGCTCAGATAGACAGTCATTTAAAACAGCACCTAGAGAGAAAAGTTACAGGGTTGAGTGTGCTGAGTACAAGCCACGCCCTACCTCCATGGCAACACAGATTGCAAAGGGGAATCACCTGGGGAGGAGGGGCAGGCAAACGAGCTTCACGCTCAAGCATTTAACCTCTCAGGGTCAGAGACAGAGAGGAACGGATGCAGGAGATTCACGATCAGGAGCAGAAGCAGGATTGGGCTTGGAACAGAAGCAGAGCTCAGAGCATGGGCATGAGAAACAGAAAGAAAGAGAGAGCCCGAGGAATCTGACCAGAGACTTTGGAGCACGGCAGAGAAGGGCTGACCTCCAACACAGAAGGGGTTCTAGCAGCAGCTCTCTCAGCCAAGACAGATATACAGAGTTTGCAAGCCTTGGTAAAGGTAGGAAACCAAACTCTGGGAAACTGGTGGAATACAGTTCAGATAGCAGTGAAGCTATTGAGGATTCAGAGGGGGAGTTTTATTCCTCTAAAAAGCCTGCAAGGAAATCTGTTCCTAGAGCCCAGGGAAGGCTGATTAAGCAAGTGACTGTTTTACCCAGAGATATAAAACCCTGCAGCTCACGTGTTAAACCTGGAGGGAGAAAAGGTAATCCCTGGGAGAAACTGTTTAAACTAATGCAGCAGTTAAAACCTGATTATGTAAGTAAAAGCCCAAAGCTGTTTCAGAGTGAAGGTGAAGATATGGAAACGGATTTAGCTGGATGGGAGGAGGACGCAGACTCTCCAATGGAATGTTCAACAGCCTTTATTGCATAGGAGAAAGGCTGACTTACCAGCTGAAAGGAATATTTCAGGACTGTGATATATGCTCTGAGTTTCCTGAACCCTGAAGCCAAAGGGAAAGGATTATAAATGTGTTTTGTTTGAAGTTTGGTTCCTGTATGCTGAAGGAAGCTATATGAGTTGATTATTGTTCTGTTACTACTTGTTCATACGCTTAAGAAGATTTACTTTTCTGAAGTTTGGTGACAAAAGATAAAAATAATAAATTTCCTGTGTAATGCCTAAAAACCACTCGGACTGCTTACTGACCACAACTACAATAGTCCAGGCAGCACATGCTCTGGAGTTAAGCACAAATGGTTGGCACGCTGCCCATTCTAGGCGACCGCCTAGACGGCTGGCAGCGCCACAGGTGGCGTAGTTCTTTGGATTTCTTTTCACCTAACGTATACCAGCGTGAACAAGGAAGAGTTGTGCACCTACAACAAGGAAGGAGCTGTAGGAGGTCAAGCACAACAGGGAGATACAAGAAGTGGGAAAAAGTGAAAAATCTGGAGTGGCATCCAGCAGGAACCGGAGGGAGTTCCAGCACTGTTCCTGATTGTTGAAGAGCCTGAATCTACACCAGAACCAGGTAACCCGTAGAGAGGAGGGGTTAATGGTGGATACTGGTGTAGGAAGTATATGGTAGTACCAGTTACTGAGGGCAACAAGGAGCATTTGTGGTGCCACACTTGGTGGGGTTTTTTTCTCTTTCTTTTCTAGGGAAGCACCAGACCGGAGATGGAGCCAAGGGATCTCATGGCCTGGATGACTGAGCAATTCAGGAGGCAACAAGTGATGGCAGCGAGAAGCCAGGAACAGGCAATTGCCATGTTGAAGGCCCAGCAAAAGCCTCTCCTTGACCTGTTGGGGAGATGGTTAGGGGAACAGGAGAAAACAGCGGAAGCCACAAGAACCATGTCCGGTTCCCAAGCTGGTTTACCAGGGTTAGGGGTGCTTGACATGGGACCTTTTTCTTTTGGACAATTAACTAAGGACGCTGACATTGATGATTTCGTAGAGTCCTTTGAAAGGGTAGCAATATTGGCTAGGTGGCCAAAGGACCAATGGGCAATTAGAATTGCCACTTCTCTTACAGGGGAAGCCATGGCAGCCTATAGGGCTATGCCCACAGCGCTAGTTAAGAAACTATGGAGAGGTAAAGCAAGCCCTAAGGGATAATATGGGTTTAAATCCAGCGGTCTATAGATGGCATTTTAGAGCGTCTAGGCTGAAACAGGGTGAAACACCCCAAGCTTTATGCCATCGCTTAAGGAGTCTGGCATATAAATGGCTCACTCCAGAGACTAAGGGTCTGGAGGAAATGTTGGATTGCATTGTTCTTGAGCAGTTTATGGATGCTGTGCCTTCAGAGGTGCAAACCTTCCTGGTCCTTCAGAATTGTGGTAATACCAGGGACGCCGTTTCGCTGGCAGAGTGTTTTCTAGCCGCCAGGTTGGTGGGCCAGGCGAAACCGGCATTGATGGAGGTACCAGAAAGGAAGGCAAGGTCAGCAGATGTTGAAAAACAAAAATATTTGTCTGTGGATAAATGTCATTATGCCCAGGAAAGAAAATGTTTTGCATGTGGGAGAATGGGGCATTTCAAAAGGGATTGTAAGGCCAAGATAGCCCTGGTAACCACAGAGCCCGGTAGGATAGGAGAGGAATGCCTATTGGAGGTGGAGGTGGAAGGGGTTCCCACAGAGGCATTACTGGATTATGGGGCAAACCAGTCAATGATTGCCCAAAGACTATGGAAGAGGATTGTATCCCAAACTGATCATAATCTTGAGTCTTCTAAAAGTCAGGTGAGGATCAGATGTTTTCATGGGACTACTACATCCCATCCAATACATAATGTATGGGTGAAGGCTCTAGTCCTAAGAAAAAGGATAGCGGTAGCAGTGGTGTCCAAACTCCCAAATACCTTAGTCCTGTGGAGGGACTGGTCCCAACTTTGGCATGGGTTAGCAAAGGGGTTAAAGGACAAAGCAGGAGAGACCTCCATCCTAGGTAGTCTAGAGGAAGTTTTACCCGGGGTAAGAAGAGTTGCGAACTCTGACAATCATAAGGATAGAGCAGGCATGGTCTCTACTCGTGCCAGTTCTAAGGCAGTTAGTGGGGAGCTAGATACCCCAGAGGATCCCATAGCGGGTATGCCCTCACACGATGATTTAATAGGTCCCTCTACAAGTGGCCTGAGGAAGGAAAAAGCTGAAAAGCGGAGGGAGAGACAGAATAGATCAAGAAATAGGGCTAAGCTAATGACTGGACAGGAATTGCCCTGGGTGCCAGCCCAATTAATGGAGAAATTTCCCTCATTCCCGAGGGAACAGCAGGCAGATCCTACGCTAGCACGAGCCTTCGACTATGTGCAGGAAGGATCTGGGACCCTGCCAAGATTTTTCTTGAAGGACACTTTGCTCCTTAGGGAGAGTATAGACCCAAAGACGGGGGAGATGAGGAAGCAGTTGGTTATACCCACCTCTTTCAGTAATATCGTGTTAAAGTTAGCGCACGATCACCCAGTGGGGGGACACAAGGGTATACAGGCCACACTGGATCAAATCCTGAACCGGTTTTATTGGCCTGGAGTGTTCAGGGAAACATCTAGGTTTTGTGCATCCTGCCCTGCTTGCCAACGGGTTACTGCAAGGCATCCGTCTGAGGTACCCATGGTATCAGCACCCGTCATATCAGAACCAGTGCATAGACTGGCAGTGGATATAGTGGGCCCTCTCCTTAAGACACCAAGGGGTTACCAATACATATTGGTGGTAATTGATCAGGCTACGAAGTTTCCTTGGGCTGTTCCTCTGCGGAATACGTCAGCACGTACCATAGCCCAAGAGATGGTTAAAATATTTTGTGAAGTGGGCTTTCCCCGTGAAATCCTGACCGATAGGGGAAGCAACTTCATGTCCAAATACCTTGCCCAGGTCTGGGAGGCCTTTGATATTCGTCACGTGCGTACGGCCGCATATCATCCCCAGACAAACGGCCTGGTAGAGAGATTTAACCAGACCCTGAAAAATATGTTAAGGAGGAGTCTGGAGGGTAACATAGCCGAGTGGGACATGATGCTCCCATTTGTATTATATGCCTCTAGGGAGCGTAAGCAAACCTCTACAGGTACATCCCTGTATGAGCTTATGTATGAGCGCACTCCCCGGGGTGTCCTTGATATTTTGAAGGAGCAATGGGTAGCACCGGCCATACGGGAAGAAGAGGTACCCCCATTTTTAAAGGATTTAAAAGGGAGGTTACAGAGGCTGTCCCAAGTATCAGAAGGGAATTCGGTAGTGAGTCAGGCCCGCCAGAGAGCCTATTATGACCGACGGGCTAAACCACGCCATCTAGAGGTTGGCGAAAAAGTACTTGTCATGGTTACAGGGGCCACTTCCAAAATTTGAAAGCACCTGGAAAGGGCCTTATAAAATAGTAAAACAGGTAGGACCTGTCACATATTCAGTAGCGAATAACAGAGGGAGGCAGCAAGTCTACCATGTAAATGTCTTGCGGCCTTGGCAAGAGAGAACACTGAGTGCTCAAATAGCTGTAAGGGATTATAGTGACCAGATCGCCCTTTCAAGGATTACTGACTGTGCACGGCTTAGCGCGCCAGCCAGTAATAGCTTAAGTGGGGGGATATGTGGTGATGAGCTTACTGACAAGCATAGAAAGAGAGCTGGTTTTAAAACTTTTTCTTCTGAGTTAGAGCAGGGCTCAGATAGACAGTCATTTAAAACAGCACCTAGAGAGAAAAGTTACAGGGTTGAGTGTGCTGAGTACAAGCCGCGCCCTACCTCCATGGCAACACAGATTGCAAAGGGGAATCACCTGGGGAGGAGGGGCAGGCAAACGAGCTTCACGCTCAAGCATTTAACCTCTCAGGGTCAGAGACAGAGAGGAACGGATGCAGGAGATTCACGATCAGGAGCAGAAGCAGGATTGGGCTTGGAACAGAAGCAGAGCTCAGAGCATGGGCATGAGAAACAGAAAGAAAGAGAGAGCCCGAGGAATCTGACCAGAGGCTTTGGAGCACGGCAGAGAAGGGCTGACCTCCAACACAGAAGGGGTTCTAGCAGCAGCTCTCTCAGCCAAGACAGATATACAGAGTTTGCAAGCCTTGGTAAAGGTAGGAAACCAAACTCTGGCAAACTGGTGGAATACAGTTCAGATAGCAGTGAAGCTATTGAGGATTCAGAGGGGGAGTTTTATTCCTCTAAAAAGCCTGCAAGGAAATCTGTTCCTAGAGCCCAGGGAAGGCAGCTGAAGCAAGTGACTGTTTTACCCAGAGATATAAAATCCTGCAGCTCACGTGTTAAACCTGAAGGGAGAAAAGGTAATCCCTGGGAGAAACTGTTTAAACTAATGCAGCAGTTAAAACCTGATTATGTAAGTAAAAGCCCAAAGCTGTTTCAGAGTGAAGGTGAAGATATGGAAACGGATTTAGCTGGATGGGAGGAGGATGCAGACTCTCCAATGGAATGTTCAACAGCCTTTATTGCATAGGAGAAAGGCTGACTTACCAGCTGAAAGGAATATTTCAGGACTGTGATATATGCTCTGAGTTTCCTGAACCCTGAAGCCAAAGGGATAGGATTATAAATGTGTTTTGTTTGAAGTTTGGTTCCTGTATGCTGAAGGAAGCTATATGAGTTGATTATTGTTCTGTTACTACTTGTTCATACGCTTAAGAAGATTTACTATTCTGAAGTTTTTTTGACAAAAGATAAAAATAATAAATTTCCTGTGTAATGCCTAAAAACCACTCGGACTTCTTACTGACCACAACTACAATAGTCCCAGCAGCACATGCTCTGGAGTTAAGCACAAACGGTTGGCACGCTGCCCCTTCTAGGCGACCGCCTAGACGGCTGGCAGCGCCACAGGCGACAGAGGTACAGTTTCATAAAAGTTGTTTTCTATGTTTAAAACAAGCCTCACACGTGAAGAAATCTTTATAAAACTACCTCCATGATGCTCTAATGCTATCTTATGACATGGAAATGCTATACCACAATTTAAAAAACTTTAATTTAATTGTTTTTATATTGCTTTATCATTTCAGTCAAAAATGCTTACATTGTAACTTAGGGGTATGTTTACTAAACCGGGTTATGTTACCTGTAACGGGTCTGCTCCTTGTTGGTCACTCCAGGCCAGGGAAGTCCCGACCCCTCATCTGCGGTGTGCTGCTTCATCTGGCTGGAATCCATGGGAATAAAACTCACAACCGGACACAGAAGGAAAGGTGTGCAAGTTTATTCCAACGTTAGAAGTGCAGTCTAACTTTTATACAGTAGCAAAAACATATATACGTCATAAACCCATCCCAGCAGCATAGCCCTGCACCTGCTATTGCTAATTAGCAATCGTACAAACTGGTATCTGTCTCTGTGAAGATCACTGAATCTTGTCTTAGCACAACACATTCCTTTCTATCTAGGTATTCACAGATGAGCCTCATGGTCCCTTTGTATAACAAGAAACTGATTTCCCCTAACAATACTTATTTTCTCCTTACAATACTTATTTTTCCCATTACATTACCGTCGTTAATTTTCCCAGTAATGTTACGGATGCCCATATAAAGGAGTGGGCGGTGTATCATTAAAGCAAGCCATGTCAGGTAACACACATTACAAGGTGACTAACACGTGGTACAGTGCGCCCTGGATCTATAACTACCAGGCGTTAACGTCACAGCCGACGGGAAGCAGCAGCGTCCAAAGGGGCTGCAATCAAAGGTGTACAGACAGTAGAAAATGCACTGAGAAATGTGCACACATGGTGCCACATGAGAAACGGAGCCGTAGGTGTAAGACCATAGACCATAGGCAGCTGATATCACAGTCTGTAATGGGGATGTGAGCCACAGTTAACTCATGCACAAACATCATGAAATGGTGTGCAGTGAGCACAGCATGCAGAGGAGTAAACAACGGTAATGGAAAGGGCATCAGGGGTCAGTCTGAAGGGCCAGCTGTGTGGATGGTGTGTGTATAAGGGCAAAATGGGCAAGGGATTCAAAAAGGAGTAAGAGGGAATTGAACCAGTACACTGAAGAGCCCAAACAAAGCTCACCCACACCAATACCAAACCACTGAGCCACCTAGACAACCCAATGAAAGGGAGCATATGTAATAGCTATCATGTGACGGATAGGCTGCATGGAGGGGACACTGCAGTGTACAGTGAAGAGAAGGAAGGGTGTGTGGAGAAGGGACGAAGATGGTGCCATTGTATGGTAAGGAGAAAGGAAAAGGAACCTGTGGGACCAAAACCCACAACCTATGTTGGCTCCACACACATGTGCAACCACTATCCCAAACAACCACAACAAGCACAATGCAAATATGTTCCACCAAGTGGCCATCATGTCTACTAGATTATCATGCAGTAGTGCAGCATACACACATTGCGGAGAACATGCGTAGCAGGGCGTCTGACATGCAGCGTGCACAATAACGTGCGTGACATTATAGACCTTTCTACGTGCCTTATGAGATACGTCTAAGCGCCTTGCAATATGTGGTCAGATTATGGCGTGTAACAACGCACGTCCCAAACAGATGTCACACGTATTATTATGATCACTGTGCATCTTCGGTGCTGCAATGCGCGTTGCAGTGTACGGGCATACGAGCGTTCACCGCAATGCACATACGCTGCAATACTGTGCCCTACAGTAGACTACCTGACATTGCCCTTACTCTGTGCTCCCACCAGTTATAGGACTACAGCTGTTCCCCTGCCTTCCAGCTCATGCCTGTCAACCTGATGCATCTTACTGTCCTTGAGGTACCTTAGACCCAAGGTGTCTTAGGTTCTGGATGCCATCAGGGGGTCAGACCAGATCTGGACCTGTTACTAGGCCACTGTCAGACCAACAGTAGTACTAGGAGCCTCCGCAGCCCCCAACCAAGGTCTAACATTCACCAGCAGCAGGCACAGTCAGACTGTACCACGCCAGGTTATCCAGCCATGCACAAACTAACCACCGACACTCCGCTAGCCAGTCTATCTTGCATGTTCACAGTGGAACTGCATGCACCCAGACCTGGGTTGTATGGCACAGGCAGGTGCCCCAGGGATTGGCCCTACAGAACAAGGGGGGCACACATACATCACTTAAGACAGATACTATGCAGCACTATGGTGGAACATAGCGTCCCATGGTCACTGTTTGGTCAGTGTGAGAGTGCTCTAGCAGCAAGATGTGCTGTGGCCACCCTGTCCATGAAGGTGGTGGTTGGGCACTACAATGTCCTAGCCATTGCCCTACACCCTCTGCAGATGCATCCTGCCCAGTCCACCCTGTCTGGGCCATACCCACAATACCTTGCTCCACATTATGCACATTTGCAGGCTAACGCTGGTAACAGTGGAACATTGTGGGCCCAGTGAGGTGTAGGCAGCCACAAAACAATGGATAGACATAAACACACACACACACTCCTATTGCAGCATTGTGCAAAGATAGGGGTGGTTGCCAACCCTGCCCACCACACTGGTCCTGATTACAGTGCCAACATTGCAGGAGGTAGTAACAGTGCTCTGGTGATAACTTCAACTCCATGCTGGGGCCAACAGCCTTACTCTCCATGGAACTTTGGATAGTGAAGCCTGTGTGAATAGGCGTTTGTACCCCTGTTGGCTGCTGCTTTGGGGATTGCACATGTTGATGTTGTATCTGCATTGTAGGGTAAAATATAGGGATATGCTCTGCAGGATCCATGGCTGGGACCTGAACCTGTGACCCTCCGTTTTGGGACACCCTGGCTGTGTGTACTACACCACATTGTTGCCACAGAAGTGCAGCACTCCCTGGGGCTTCTTTTACTTCTCCTCAGCCAGACATTTTCTGTTGCACTGCACACCACGTACTGGTACAGGGCATGGCCTAGGTCCACTGCAGGCAGGTGTCACTGCCCCCTCCAGCACCAACACCCCCCCCCCCCCCGCCATGCTGCCTGGCCATATGCTGTCAGTACTGGTAATGTGCAGTCCCAGGCCATCCACTATGCAGGTAGGCGGTTGCCTAGGATGTGGGGTCTGGGGTGGGGAGGCATACATGGACATCCACACATCACCCCCATCACCGCTTACCAATGTTATGTTTCTTCCACATGGGGGAGAGATGGCTGGGGGGATGTCAAGTCAGTGCTCTAGCAACTATTGGCTAGGGTGGACTAGGTAGATGTAGGTATATTGTGTTGTGACAGCTGACTGTGGACAGGCTAGGGCACGCACCTCAGATATGGTGTACCCAGTTTGGCCTGCTGGGTGTATATATGTTTCAGAGAACATGTGGTCACACACTGCAATGCCGTACTAGGGGCTGCAATAGAGGGTGTTCAGTTAGCTGGGTTTACAAACTGTTTGGGACGCATCCTGGTTGCCCTATTACAGGCATAGTGGTACCTGTGTGATCTTTGGGGTACTTTCTGAGATGTCTCCTGGGTGGGACACTGTGGAACACCGACTACTGGGCATGTTTGGCCTTGGACAGCTGTTGTCTTGCTGATTTCCAGTTTCTATGTTCCTATGTGCCACCTAGGCGACAGCCTAGTCCACCCTGTGCCCCAGCTGCCCCCACTACATGTCCCGCCTGCAGCCCCCTATGCCCCATTTGCACCATCGCCATAGTGGCCTTTCATACTTGGGCACCATGCTGTTTCTGTAAATGGAGCACTACTATCACTTTTCTGGGCTCCCTGCCTATGTTGTACATTGCTGATGCTTAAATGGTTTCACCCTCCTGCAAATGTGCATGTAACGACAGGTTTTCAGTCCCAGTAATGTTCAGCCCTTCAGTTCCCAGCGTTAGTATAGCAGGAGCCTCTCCTCACCCATTGACCCCTTCTCTCCACCCTCTGCGGGACTTACCACGGACAGTGACATTAATGCGTGTTAGGTAGTGTTAACACGCGTTAACGTTACTTGACACACGTTAACGTAGCCGCTGCTACATTACCGCAATTTAGTAAACATGCACCTTAAATTTGACAAAGTACATTAAATAGAAACATTGATTTTCACTGAGGTAATGGAGGGTTATGTGACTTGCCCAAGACCACAGTGAGTGCTAGTAGGTATCTTGGTCCCCAAGCCAGTGCTCTAAACATTAAGCTACTCCTCCACACCAGTTCCTTACATATTCAAGCTTTTTGAAATGTGACATCAGACTAGTAGTATACATGGCATGTTAATGAGCCTTCTGATGGAGCCATGTTTATGTTTATGTTTATTAGAATTTGATATACCGCTCACGCCAGAGGCATTAGAGTGGTTTACAATGCTATATCATTCGAGGAAATAGGAAAAGAACGCCAATTATATGATAGGACAGAATAGAGGAACAGAGACAGTCAAACAGATAAGAGAAGGAGAGGAACATGGAACAGCAAGGTACCATAAAAAGGAAGCACGTCAACCCAGTCCATGTCATCAGTGCAACTCTCAGCAGCAGACGCCATGGACCAACGCCTAAGGGCCACACCAAAGGGCCCTCTAGCAAGGCCCTCAGGCGCGGGCGCACCTCGGAAGCGGCGGTTTTTGTGCCGATGAAGAGGGCTGCTGATAGGCAGGTAAAGGAAGTGAGGAGGAGCTCCTGCTCCCTCCCTCCGAAGATGGCTGCTGCTCCCCGATCTGACCGCGCGCCTCGCCATCTGATGGTCCCACATTACTGGAATTTCACAGAGCTGGTAGAAGGGCTAGAATAAGTCAGATCTCCACCTGGGAAGAACATTTGTGTGAAGATAATCCCTGATGTGGTCAACCTCTTATCTTGAACCTTGCCTCCTAGTTATTGGGATGACAGGGAATAGTACCCTGAGACAGTCAATAGGCTCAGTTGTAGACATGCCATCTTACTCCCACATGGGATGTGGGGGATTGTTCTGACCATAAATACAGCATTGATTAGAAAAGAGATACTATACTGAATTGCATAACAGCAGCCATGGGCCTACCTTTATCTTTTTCTTCTTCCTTCACAGAGACACATCCACCTGTAAGCTAAAGAACTAAGGACCAGATGATACAAACTTAAATGGAAGGAACAATGTCTGTGTCACAGGTAAAGTCACAGAATGGTGTTGCTGCTACTAGTGTGGTTGGAGGTGGTATCCTGGCTACTACACAAGGTTCCAACAGTACATTGGCCTGAAACAAGCATAAATGATCAACACTCATGAAAGATTTGGCAAAATAACTATGCCTTAGTTGTTTTTTTTCTAAAACGTGAAACAATTATTTTCTCAATGAAGCTCTAAAGGAATGGAATTCCATAGACATGACCCCATGTACTGTATAAAAAAAGCACGTATTCTACTTGATTATAGAACAGAAGAAGTTGGGATAGAGAGAAAAAGTATGAGAGAAATCCAAATATTCAGCTAAGAGCTTTGTAGTCAATTGGATGAAGCAATTTTTCTACTCGATCATGATGCTGAGTAAGTTGAAACCTTTCTTGACCATCCCTTTATGGACATGCAAGAAATATGAAGGGTTTTCCTGGCTTAGGTATGTAAAAGAATATCAAACAATTCAGCTGTGTCATGACATACTAAAGATATTAATCTCTAGCTGACTCACATGAAAAATTTGGCTTTTGGCATCTTCAAACTACTAGTTTCGGAGTTTTGACAACATCCTAAAATTAGCATTCCAACCTGTCCTACTAGTGCTGGAGATTCAAAAGAAGCAGTTATTCCCTATAAAACTGTCAATTCTAGCATGTTTGATCCATTTGCATAGCTTCACATCCTGATGCCAACTACCACAAGAAAGGAGTGGGAGTTGGGGAGTATAGGATGGAGGTATGGAAGAGGGTTCCTATTTTAGAATGCTGGCAGAATCTGGAGTTGTGGTTGGCAATATACAGAGACAGGTCACCAATTGTTTCATTGTTGGGTGGTTTTAAAGATGGCTTGGTAATCCTATACAATGATTCTTTGTTCCAGAAAAACACCATATACAACCTAAGAGCCAATTACTTAATTATTTATTTACTCCAATTTTTACATTGCCTCTATGACAAATCTGAGGTGATTTCAAATCAACACCTCCCTTTCTCCCCATCCAGCCCTTTTCTTTCCCCCAGGCCACTTACAATCCCAGAATATGAACAGATATGTCACAAACTAATACAAACATCTCACCCTTTTCTAACCTCCTTTAGTAGTATGCAGACACCTCCTATTCTGTCAAAATGTGTGACCCAATAAACTACACATTAACCAGTTTTCTGAAGTGGATATAATCTAAGCATCCTCATATCTGAAGGTTGCACTCCCTCCTAATGCATTCAGATCTTATTTCTCCCCCTCCCTTGGATTAACAGTAGACAAGTACCTACAGACCACAACACATAGACTGGCTGATACACCTCCAAATATGTCTGGAGATAACTAGAGGCCAAATTGTATAATGCTTAAAATATCATCATTATCTAATCTAATCTAATCTATGTGTATATGCCACCATACTCCCAAAGCCATTGGTTCAGTGCGGTTAACAAAAAGCATGACAAATTTCATGAATAAAGTTTGTTAGTTATTGAACAGCGAAGATTTTAGACTCTTATGAAAGCGTAAGAAAGATAAAATAGATTTAATTTCTTTTGGTAACTGTGGTCATAGCTTTGCTGCCATATATGAAATTGACTGTTTAAATCTTGATTTTAATCTAATGTCTTTACATGAAGAAAACAAAATAACACTAGAAGCCTGTAAATGTTTAGAGTTACATAGTAACATAGTATATGATGGCAGATAAAGACCAGTATGATCCATATATTCTTCCTATTAAGGTGGCTAGAGTAGGGGTATCCAAGACTCTATGCATGTCATCCCCCTCTATGCCTTTGTTTAGGGTTGTACCTGTCACTCCGTGCAGGTCACCTCTCTCTATTTGTTGAAGTATGAGTTTATTTTGATTTTATCCTCTTGCTATACTTGATAAATTTGGGGCCAAAAGTGAGGCGAGATATTCGGGCACACAGTCATTAAAAAATTTGTAAAGAATCATGCAAAGTTTAAATTTATCCCAATTCAAGACCCTACGCCAATGTAATTCATGAAACAGTGGGGTCACTGGTGTGTATCTATATACACCAGGCCCGATATTCAACTGGGCATGGTTAAGTGCCATAGCTGCTTAGCCCTGCTCTGCAAACCCCCAAACCATGGATATTCACTTCCGTGGCAACAGAAGTGAATATCCGGTTCTGGCCATGCTGCCCGGAAGCCGCCGAGGCTAACCGTACAGCATTGATAATGGATGATGCACGGTTATCCTTGGCACCTATAAGCTAGACAAGGGTTTTCCTCGCCTATCTTATAGGCACCGAGCGCTAACCATGCAGCTTCCAATATCAGCGCTGCATGGTTAGCGCCGATCCCTGCTTCCAGTCCGCCCTGGAATGCCCCCGGCATGCCCCAGTGCTAGCCAGCTAGCATTGGGGCACGTAGGGGACTTAGGGATATTCAATAATGCTGTATATAACGATGTAGATATGTTGATTCCCTGTTGAATCCAAGTTCTAATACCTTGTTTAATGTAAACCCTATGTGGCCCACCCACATAGTAATATGTTGTTTATTGTAAACCGCACTGATATTGTAATAGTGCGGTATATAAGAAAAGTTAAATAAATAAAATAAATAAATAAATAAATAGCACAACCCGTGTATGTGCTGTCAAATATCCGGTCAGCAGGCATTTACACGCTTAACTGGCTGTTAACCATATAAATACTGGACCCACCATAAATAAGTCGAGCCACAGTATTTTGACAGAGCTGCAGACATTTCATCTGCCTCTGTGAACAGCTCAAAAATAAAAGATTTCCATTGTCTAAGTAAGCAAGAATGGTATTTTGAACTAAAAACCAAAAGTGAATTACAGAGAAAAAAGGTTTGATTCTACGTAATTGGTGCAATTTGAAAAAGCACCTTGCTACAACAGAGCTAATATCATCCTCGAAAGATAAACTTCCATCCAGTAAAACTCCTAGAACACGGAGTACTGGGTAAAAGAATAGATTTAATTGCTTTGATACCTCAACTAAAGAACTAGGCAGTGGTTTAGCATTATTAAAACAAAGACCATTTGTTTTAGATGTGTTTAACTGTAAACGCAAAGTCCGCGCCCATCTCAGGCCAGCCCAGGCGGGATAGAGGTGATATGATTGAGATGTTTAAATACCTCCGTGGCATAAATGTTCAGGGAGAGAGCCTCTTTCAATTAAAAGCAAGTTCTGCTATGAGGGGACATGGGATGAGGGTGAAGGGAGAAAGATTCAGGAGTGATATGCGGAAATATTTCTTTACGGAAAGAGTAATGGATCCGTGGAATAGTCTCCCAGTGAAGGTGGTAGAGATGAGGACAGTAACTGAATTCAAAAAAGCATGGGACCAACACAGAGGATCTCTAAAGGTAAAAAGTGGACTGTTGTAGTTGTTGTTATGGAAGGACAGACTAGATAGGCCATGTGGTCTTTTTCTATCATCATGTTTCTATGTTTCTATGTCTCAACCGCCATTGCACGACCTTTTGTGAACAATCATCAATGTCCTTATATCCTGGCTTTCCCCACAGTAATTGGGAAGTATTCGATCGGCCAAGATTCAGCCTCAATGGCCAATGTTTTTTTTTTTCGAATGCTCACTGTAGCTGTAAGCAAATCTGGATATTCATCTCAGAATTTGGTTATTGGTCTGCATTAAATATCTTGATTCAGCACATACTGTCAGTCCTATCCAGATGATGGAGATACTAAAGCCCATTAGCCAGTTAACGCACATTTTAAGGCACGGCAATGGCAGTTGGGGACACCAATATGTGAGCGTGTTTTCCATTACATGCTAGAGCACATGCTAATTGGCGATCACAGGATGGGGTGGGGAATGGATGGAGAATGGGCATTGAGAGCGTATTGGCACTAGTGCCAGGTAATTGTCCCATGCTCATTGGTAATGCGGCTCTTAACATGGCTTTAGCTAAAAACTCCTCTATTGGAATAGTTAAGTGAACCTGCCTTAGAGGAGTGAATGTTTGAGTGGCCCATCACACTTTAGCTGCTGGGAGCATACTAGTCACACCCCATGACATTTAACATCATATAAGAAATGTCATAAGAAATTTAAACAGGTCCTGAAGACCCACCTGTTTAGAAAGGCTTATGGAGTCAGAGAGTGCTGAGCTTGGTCTGTTTGGAGTATTACTGATCATTGTTTGTTTGTTTTATGTTTGCTTAAGTTATGTTGTTTTAATGAGCCTGTACTGCTTTGCATTTTCTTTTTATCAATGCTCTGGTATATGATTTGAAGGGTGGTATATAAAGTTAAATACACCATAAACCATAACGTTGAGGCTTTGCAATTAATGTGTTTTTGCCTGGTGTAATACTTGAAAATCCTTTGTAGGCTTTAGGAAAAGGGGCCTTAAGTCTCATATTCAGATAGATAACTGGATAAATTTAGGACAACCTTTCAGGTGACCTAAATTTATCTGGATAACTAATCTGACTAGTGGTTGAAAATCGCCACTATCTGGAGAAGTTCCAGCTCTGCCCAAGTTCTGGCTCCAGACCAGATCAGCACTATCCAGATAGTGCCAGTGATGTCTGAGGAGATACGCTGGCCAGCATTTATATGTTTAGGAGTTGTTGCTAACCGGATAGATACTTTTGAATATTGGTCTCTGAATGTCATCTGCAAAAACAAAATTGACACCAAAATTTGTGAATTATCCCTACCAAAAGCAGAGATATTTACAAGTTGAAAAATGCACACTTACAATGTGACAGACAGGCATATTTTTTGTTCCTCCATTGACAAACTCAGGCATATCTGCGAGTTGGTGTGAAAAAATATACCAAAGTGTTTCTCAATAGAGTATCAGAGGCTGCATAAGTCATCTCTTTTAGTGGTGTCATGTGTATTTTGGTGCTTCGGGTGAGTATGCGTGTGATGGGAGGATGGAGGTAGGGTATGCCTGTGCATGTATGAAGGAGCAGGATTTATGTGATTGGAGGTGGGGGGGGGGGGATGTGATGAGGTATGTGTGTGGTCTGCATATGTCTGATGGGGTGGATGGAGGAATAGCGTCTGTGTGCCTATGATGAGGATGTTGTATGTGGTGTGTTCATGGAGATAGGTATGTGAAAAGGGTGGGATGTGTGTGATGGGAGGTGGAGTCTGTGAATGTGATGAGGTGTGGGTGTGGTCTATTTGTATGTGATAAGGGTGAATGGGCAGCTGGGAATGATAGGAATGCACGGGGTTGCGGGTGTGTGTGTGATTCTGACTATTTACCCCATGAACTCGTAGTCTAAAATTCCAACCTCCTTGCACTCTTCCCTCCCTTCCACTCTCCCCTCCCTACTCTATCCCTCTTCTCTAGTCTCTCTGCTACTCCCTTTATATTCTTGCTCATACTCTCCATTCACTTCCCCCAGACCCTTTCCCCTCCACTTTTCTCTTGAACCCTAACCATCACCTCACCCTCACCCCCTTCCCTCTATTCCTGGCTATCATTTACCCCCATCTCATACAATCTTCTACCTTCCCCCTCTTTCCTTTCTTCCCCATCTGCACTCTTGCTCCTCATGTATTGAAAACACCTTTTATGTATGGATCAGAGGGCATAAAATGAAGTTGCAAGGAGGTAAACTTAAAAGTAACACCAGGAACTACTTTTTCATTGAAAGGGTGGGGATGCTTGGAATGCCCTTTCAATGGAGATGATGGGAGAAAATACAGTGACAGAATTCAAAATGGCATGGGACAGACACAGTAGATCCCTTCATAGCAAGAGGATAACTATTTCTAATACCTGTCGCGCCCTTCCCCCGCCTAGGCGGCTGCCTGACGAGGTGAAGGGGGAGCGAATGTCACTTTCAAGCAACTCCAGAGCAAGGGCTTCTGGGAGTTGTAGTATTTAGAGCAATTGTAGTTGTAATCAAAGGCTGAGCCGAGAGTTGAAAGCAAACGCAGGAATATTTTTATTAGCCTCCCTTAATAGGGAACTTCAAAATGAAGCTTGGTAAATCACGTGTACAAAATATCCACAAGAAACTCAGGTAAGAAAAATGCTCTTGCTTACTTCAGCATACAAAGGTTACTCATTCCAAAATAATGCTTCACTTCCCAGTGCTTTAAACAAACTCAAAATGTTCATTGAAACTTCAATGCAAACAACTTCCAGCAAATAAACTTTTCTTCTTTTGTTTCAGAGCTCTAAGGGTTATAATCACTTGTCCAGAGACTTCCAGCAGCACTCCGGTGCACGTCTCATTTAGGGCAGCAAGCACACTAATTAAAACTTCTTAGCTCTGTACAACACCACGCATATCAGAGAAATGGAATTTCCTTCAAACATATATTTCCAAACACTCTTATTTCACTATCAGGGATAACTCACATTCCATAGCCTCCTCTGGCTCACTTAAAAGAATATTTTCCCCGATGTCCATTGACTCACATTCTGAACAGGACTGTTCTGTGACGTCGTCAGCAAACAGCTGTTCTTTCCCTCGGTGCAGAGAACTATTCTCTCCACTAATTACTTCCTGGTCTTTCAGCATACGTTGAACCAGTCTTAAAACATTTAAACCTTCTTTACTGAGAGGCTTCCTGTAACCCCGCTTCTGGTTAAACTCCTGGAGCTGGCTGTCTGGGAACTCTTCCTGAGACCTTTGGCTAATAACTTTAGCAGCAGTACCTTTTGGAAGTTTCTTTAGCAGTGCTTCCCTGCTCCTTCCCTGGCCATGCTGTTTCCTGGTTAAAGCAGCCCTCTCGTCTCTCTTCCTCCTGCAAGCATGAACCTCTTGCTCTGAATGAGGCTCCCTTTCAGACTCCTCCTCTGAAACAGAGTCAGCTCTCTTCCTCTCGTGTCCTGGCAATCTTTCCAGACCTGGCAATCTTCTTGCCTGTCTTTGGAATCTCCCTTCCTCCCCTGGGAAGCTCGAGACTTTCTCCAATCTCTTTAATCCTGCCAATCTATCTCTCTCTGTTCTCTGGGGCTTATAAACATGTGACTGGCCGGTATCTTTCCACCCCACCCCCAGCTATGCTGCATTACCACCCTCAGTTGCTATGGAGCTGGGGCGTGGCTTTTGAACAACAACTTTTGACAGGTTCTTTTTTTCAGCCTTAGCTGCACTTTTAAACTGAGCATTTTTTTTCTTTTCCCTCTGACTAGGGGAAATTGCCTGTACTTTTTCTACCTCCATAGGGACTTGGCCGTCTTCGCCATCACATACCTCAACAAATAGAGAAGGGTGACCTGCACGGAGCGGCCAGTGTACCTACTCTTGCCACTTTACTGGGCAGACTAGATGGACCATTCTGGTCTTTATCTGCAATCATATACTATGTTACTATGACTTCCTGGCCTCAGCTAGGATGACAGATTTCATCCTGGTTGCAGGCACTAAACATCTTCATTGTAGCTGGACAGATGTGGCCTTTCTGCCTTCCTCCACCGGCATAGCTTTTGCTCTCCACTAGAAGGTGATGCTTCTCTATCATGACCACAATCTTTTTCTCTTCTGCTGCCAGAGTCCAACCTGACTGGCTCCCAGACACTCTAATCCATCATACCTGCAGCTTTTACTGCTCCTTCTGCCAATGGGACATAGAGTTCCTGCTTGCATGTACTGCTCCACTTCACCGCAGCTAAAGCCTTTTTTGTCTGCCCATGGAACTTGCGGTCCACTTTACTGCCAATGCAGTCTTTGCAGCTTCTGCCAATGGGGACTAGGGTCCCTGATAGCATGCACTTTTCCACTTTACCACAAGTGCAGCCTTTCTGTCTTTCTCTGCCAGTGAGTCTTGAGGTCTCCACCAGCAGGGTCTGCTCCACTTTGCCAGCAATGCAGATTTTCTTCCTTCTTCCACCAATGAGGCTGGTTTCCCCATTCCTCTTTGCTGTTTCAAGCACCTTTTTTCTCCCTCTACTTGTGGGGATGAGAGTTCTGCTGACATCTTTAAAGAAAGCCACCATGAGAAATGGAGTTCCTGACGTGCATCTTCAGGATATGCTCTGACTCATCAGTCTTAATTGTTATATATAGGCTTGTTTGTACAAGTTCAGACAAATCTAATATTTGGAAAACATGAAAGAAAAACATGGAAACAGATGGAATCTCCCAGTAGGTGCTATTGCTTGGGTGAAATGCACCTAAAACAAATGGAGAGAGGACTGATGTTTGAGGGAAACAATTCATATTTCTAAAACTCGAGTGTCACTGATTCAAGACCACCTGCCGAGACTGTCATTCTATGTAAGATTTCATCCAACTCAGTATTGTACCCACCATCCTAGTGTTTTCTAATTCATTTACAACATTGCATATTACACAGTGTCAAATGCAGGTGAGAGATCTGATAATAATATCACTAAGTTCTTTTGCTGTTCCAAACCCTTATACAAATCATCCAATTTAAAAAAAAGCAGTACTGTCTCTATGCCATAGTCACACCTAAACCCTGATTGATAATCATGCACAATACATTTCCTCTCCACAGAGTCCAGTAGTTGTTTTGCTACTACCTTTTCTATCACTTTCCCCAAATATTGGATATTAGATACAGTGAGATAATTAGTTACCTGCAGGAGGTTAGCACCTTCCCGTACATTGGCATCATTATATTGAAATTGAATGAAGAGCTCTAGCTGGGCTTTGTGGCTGGCCTATTCATAATGAGGCTACTTCCAGAGATGAATTTTCCCCTCTATCGGTATGATGAAGAATACACAAGTGGGTCTTATGCCAAAGGGCAGTCAGTAAATGATTTCATCCTTAAAAAAAAACATGGTTTAGAATGCTTCCTTCAACACCATAATATGCATGCTGAGAGTGTTGAGAAGCTGCTTTATCATGGTTATAGCAGACATAGCTAGCCTTTTGTCTACAGTCAGTACAGTCGGACAATTTCCATACTCGGTTTCCTCTTGAAGGGAACTCATTATTATGATAAGTACATGACTATAGTTTGCTCCATCCCACGCACTTGCTTTGTGATGCTCCGAAAATTTGTGCACTGGAAGATGGCAAGACAGGATGGGATAGAAACATAGAAACACATAAATATGACGACAGAAAAAGACCATATGGCCTATCTAGTCTGTCCTTCCATATCAACAACTACAACAGTCCCCTTTTTTCCTTTAGAGATCCTTTGTGTTTGTCCCATGCTTTTTTGAATTCAGATACTGTCCTCATCTCTACCACTTCCACTGAGAGACCATTCCACGGATCCACCACTTTTTCCATAAAGAAATATTTCCGCAAATCATTCCTGAATCTATCCCCCTTCACCCTCATCCCATGTCCCCTCATAGCAGAACTTGTTTTCAATTGAAAAAGGCCCTCCCCCTGTACATTTATGCCACGGAGGTATTTAAACACCTCAATCATATTACCTCTATCCCGCCTTTCCTCTCAGATGTACATATTAAGATCCTTAAGTCTGTCCTCATATGCTTTATAATGAAGACCACTAACTATTTTAGAAGCCACCCTCTGTACTGACTCCTTCCTGTTTATATCCTTTTGAAGGTGCGGTCTCCAGAATTGCACACTATACTCCAAATGAGGTTGCACCAAAGACTTAAACAGAGGCACTATCACCCCCTTTTTTCTGCTAGCTATTCCTCTCCGTATGCACCCAAGCATCCTTCTAGCTTTTGCCGTCGCCTTTTCTACCTGTTTAGCTACTTTAAGATCATCAGACACAACCACTCCTACGTTCCGCTCTTCTTTAGTGGACAAAAGTACTTCTCCCCCTATACTATATTGCTCCCTTGGATTGCTGCAGCCCAAATGCATGACCTTGCATTTTTTAACATTAAATCCCAGCTGCCAAATTCTAGACCATTCTTCAAGCTTAGCTAGATCCCTCCTCATCTTATCTACACCTTCCTGGGTGTCTACTCTATTGCAGATTTTGGTATCATCCGCAAAGAGGCAAACCTTACCCAACAGCCCATCTGCTATATCACTAACAAAGATGTTAAAAAGAATCGGACCAAGGACAGATTCCTAGGGCACACCACAGGTAACATTCTTCTCCTCAGAGTGACCTCCATTTACCTGTACCCTTTGTCGCCTCCCACCCAACCAATTTCTAACCCAAGTAGTAACTTTAGGGTCCATCCCTAGGGTGCTCAGTTTGTTTATAAGTCACCTGTGAGGAACTGTGTCAAAGGCTTTACTGAAATCTAAATACACTACATCTAGGGCTCTTCCTTGGTCCAACTCCCTGGTCACCAAGTCAAAGAAATCAATCAAATTTGTCTGACAAGACCTGTCTCTGTTGAATCCATGCTGCCCCAGATCCTGTAATCCGCTGGACTCCAGAAACCTCACTATTTTCTCTTTCAGCAGCTTTTCCAATAATTTTCTCAACACCGAAGTTAAACTAACCAGCCTGTAGTTTTCAAACACATCCTTACTTCCGCTTTTGTGTAAAGGCATCACATGAGCCTCTCTCCAGTCCTTTGGCACCACTCCCGACTCCAACGAGGCATTGAAAAGGTCAGTCAGTGGAGCTGCTAGAACGTCCCCAAGTTCCCTCAGTATTCTAGGGTGTATCCCATCCAGTCCCATTGCGTTGTCTCCTTTAAGTTGAGTTAGTTCTCACGAACACAGTCTTCTGAAAATTGTTCAAGATGTCCCTCGCTTCTATTCCTGTTTGTGGGTGTTTTCTGAGGTCCTGCTCCTGGTTCTTCATCTGTGAACACAGAACAGAAATATTTGTTTAGCAATTCCACTTTATCCTCATCAGCTTCTACATATTCCTCCCCTTCACCCTTGAGTCTGACAATACCACTTTGCCCTTCCTCTTCTCACTAACATATCTGAAAAATGTCTCATTTCCCCATTTTATTGCATTGGCTATTTCCTCCTTTTTTTGAATCTTTGCTTTCCTGACTACTTTGCTAGCTTCTCTAAGTTTTTCCAAATATAGATGCCTGTCTTCCTCTCTCTGTGATCGCTTGTATTTCATAAAGGCCTCCGTCTTTTTCTTCACCTTTTCAGCTACTTTCTTCAAAAGCCATAGCGGTCTCCTTTTCCTTTTACCTTTATTTACCATTTTAACAAAAAGGTTAGTTGCCCTTAAAATATCCCCTTTCAGTTTTGTCCACTGTTTTTCTACATCCCCCAGCTGTTCTCACCCCACTAATGACTCCCTGAGGCAATGTTTGTCTTCCTAAAGTCTAAGACCCTCACCTTTGAATGGATTCTAACAGCCCTAGTCCTAAAACTGAACCACACCATCTGGTAATCACTGGATGTAAAATGATCTCCCACTACAACATCAGAAACACTTTCACCATTGGTAAGCACCAAATCCAGTATGGCCCCTTCACATGTGGGGTCTGTTACCAATTGGCTGAATAGTTCTCCCTGTAGAAAACCCAGGATCTCTTTACTTCTAGATGATACTGCAGCAGGAATGTGCCAATCAACATCTGGCATATTGAAATCCCCTATCAGTAGCACTTCCCCTTTCCTAGCAATGCTGTGTATGTCTTCAATTAACTCTCTGTCCACCTCTTCCTCTTGTGAGGGAGGCCTGTATATCACGCCAATGCAAAAAGATTTCTCTTTTCCTCTTTCTAGTTTAACCCACAATGCCTCCTCTCTCCCTTTTAAGCTCTGTAATTCCAAAGCTTTAATAGTATTATTTACATATAGTGCCATTCCTCCTCCCTTTCTTCCTACCCTGTCCTTTCTGCATAAAGTATAGCCAGGTATAGTTACATCCCAGTCATGGTTTTCTGTGAACCATGTTTCTGTAACTGCCACTAAATCCAAGTCGGCCACTCCCACCAAAGCTTCAACATCAGGGATCTTATTTCCCATACTACGGGTATTTATATACACTGCTTTCCATATGTTACCCCTGTTACCCATTTCCATAAATGTATTTAATGTATCACTTACATGGGGGCTTTCACTTACCTGGGGGCTTTCTTCACCCATCCCCAACAAATCTAGTTTAAAGCCCTCTTCAGTAGATTAGCCAGTCTACTACTGAAGACGCGTCAACCTTTCTTGGACAGATGGATGCCATCTCTGCTCTGCAACCCTTGGAACAGCATCCCATGGTCTAGGAAACCAAAATGCTCTCGATGACATCATCCACACAGCCATGCATTCATCTTCAGGATGCGAGCCTCTCTGCCTTGGCCTTTACCCTCAACAGGGAGAATTGAAGAGAACACCACCTGTGTACTTAACTTCTTCACCCTCTGTCCCAGAGCCATGAAATCATTTTTGATGCACTCAGGCAGATACCTGGCAGTATCATTTGTTCCGACATGGATTAGCAACATTGGGTAATAGTCAGTGGGCTTGATGAGTCTCGGCAAACTCTCTGTAACGTCTTGGATTTTGGCACCAGGCAGACAGCATACCTCTTTGGACATCAAGTCTGGTAGGCAGATGGACGCCTCTGTACCCCTCAGAAGACAGTCACCAACCACCACTACCCTTCGCTTCCTTGTGGTCACTGATTCTGCAACTTTGGGGTACTTGAGCTCTGGTTCTTCCCTTTCCAGGGATGCTTTCACCTCCTCCACTTCCAGGGCTGCATAATGGTTCTTCAATTCAAGGGCTAGAAATGTTGGATTGGTGATTCTGCGGGCTCTGGTGACTTGTGTCCAACCTTCCTCATTCTGTCTGCACCCATCTTCTCTTCTGCTGGAGACCTTGATTGCTGCAAGAAGCATCTCATCAATGTACTTCTCACTGTCTTGAATGCTCCTCAGCCTTGCCACCTCCTCTCTGAGTTCCTCCACTTGTTTCCTCAGAGCTTCAGCATTCAGGCACCCTGCACATGGAACCTGTCCTTCAACTGGCATTGGGACCTCTGTCTGGACAGAGGCAGAAGCTGTAACAGGGGCAACAGTTTTAGCGAAACAATTTTTCACAGCCATTGTTCTGTTTGTGAAGCTTAGGTATCTGTTAAAGCAAAAGAGAGAGATCTACGAAAGTACCAGCCAGTTTCCCAGATGTCCTTTCAGAGAAAAAACAGTTAAATCTCTTTAATTACATTCAAAATGTGCTGTTCCAAGTCCCTGTGTTTTGTTAAGTGGGGAGGTGCCCTATAAAGCAAGACTGCTCACTAGGGGTGGGTGGGAGTTGGGGGGGGGTAGGGAGGGAACTAACACCTAATTAGGTTTCAGCAGTTCCCAAGAGCTGTGAAAGTTACCAAAGTAGAGTTTTAAACCTACCCCGCTAAAGAAAAGATTTCTACTAAAGCACCAAAAAGAATGTAACTTTGTTTTAAAAATATACCAAAACCCTTTTAAGAGCTCCCAGTCAGAGAGCTATCAATTTAAAAAAATAAACCTTCAGATTTTTAGCATTGTTTGAATTGTATAGCCCCTGTTAGGAATGCCTCAACAGGGCAGGGCTCTGAAGCCTTTTATGCAGGCCTCAACTGCTCTCAGTTCATTCACAGACTAATCAGTCCCACTAACTCCTGATTAGGTGTCAGCAGTTCCCAAGAGCTGAGAAAGTTACCAAAGCAGAGTTTTAAACCTACACCACTAAAAAAAATATTTCTACTAAAGCATCAAAAAGAATGTAACTTTGTTTTAAAAATATACCAAAACCCTTTTAAGAACTCCCAGTCAGAGAGCAAGCAATTTGAAAAAATAAACCCTCAAATTCTTACAGTTGTTTGAACTGTATAGCCCCTGTTAGGAATGCCGTAACAGGGCAGGGCTCTGAAGCCTTTTATGCAGGCCTCAACTGCTCTCAGTTCATTCACAGGCTAATCTGTCCACTAACTCCTGATTAGGTGTCAGCAGTTCCCAAGAGCTGAGAATAGGCAAGGTCATGCATTATTTGGATGACTTCCTGTGGATTAGAGTGTGGCAACAATCTGCATGAAACGTCCATAAATTCCACAAACTGGTATAGGATTTTATGGTCTGATTACAGCATCAGAACCCAAGCTTTATCAGCCTGGGAACAGAACTTGATTCAGTGGGCATTGTCTCCTGGCTGTCCAGAGATAAACTAACTAGTGTAGCAAATTTGTGGAATATCCATAATAGTTGCAACTCCTGAAAGCTTTGAGTTACTTGAAGGTTTGTTTCTTTGTTTGTTTTTTTAGTATATTGTTGGCTATTCCTCACATTTCCCACATGAATACTTGGCTAAAAACAAATATCCCGAGGTATTTAGCCTATGGAACCAATAAAGACTGAGATGAATTAACTACTAACTAGATTTTAATAAATACTGTAGAGGTAAAATTAGAGGGCAATTTCTTATCCACAGCACATCATAACATAAAGAGGCCATTGCCCTTTTTAGTGAGCTGTGAAATCTGAGAGAAGCAAAGTTGCCATTCTCGGTAGATTAAGGTACAAGTAAAAAATTAACAGCATTGTTCAATGGCATGATAGCCTGCCAAAATATTCTTTTGCTTCCATTAAAGTTTCTAGCAATTTACAGGAAGCGTTTAAAGCAATCTTTAGCTTAGCAGGACATCGCATGGCAAATTCAGTTTCCTTTTCCTCCAGCTGTTTCTTTATTGTTGCAGAAGCTTGATGTTGCTTTTGAAGATATGCTGAATAACCTGAAAATCTAATATTCTTTGGTCTTGGTATTTAATGGTAGTTAACCTTTAAAAATATTTCTGAAAAAAGAAACATGCATGCTGAACATATTTGATACACATTTTTGCAGAGCAGTCTCTAGAAGGCTGAAGGGTTTTCTTTATACAGATTTATGCACACATGGTGATAATCCACACTAAGAAAGCAGAACATAACATCAATGTACACAATACAATTTGATTTTACTGTTTTGCTCACTAGATGCAAGATCGATGCTGTTGAAAAGAGAAAAATTCACTGGATATTGGTCTAACAACCTGTTTTGAGTACTGCCAATATTCATAGAAAATTGCAAGAATTTGGTATACGCAAGGAAGTTAGCCTGCCACCAGATTTAAGGTCTGAAAAAAAAAGCACAATTATGCTAGGGCTGTGAAATTACTCCAATTTTCCAGACAGGTTGATCCACTCCTGGCTTTACTCTATTTCATGCATGAACTTGTACTTCTGATTTTCCTAAGAAAGGGAGAAAACACAAGAGCATAAGTATAGTTGGGTTAAAGCAGAATTACTAGACTTGCCTGAAAAACTGCAACCAGTGGATAAGTCTGCATCATGCTGTAAAAAATCTGCATAAAACATCAAGGGAGTAATTTACTAACAACAATGTGTGCTGTGGCAAAAACATGCATTAATAATGTTAGCTCATGTTAACTGTTAGTAAATTTCTCCTTAAGGAATTGCCACTTATCATATAGACTGCATACTCTTTAAAAAGTGCAAGCTTTGCTCAAGCTAAAAAAAAAGAAAAAAAAGAAAAACAGAAGATGTTCATGCTATAAGATAATTAAATATATTGCTTTGTGGGACATTTGCCCAGTATTTAAATCTAGTTCTTTGACTTCCTGAAATGGGCAATGATGAATAAATTAATTCCATAGTTCTCATTTTCTTAAGAATATAAATAGGTGCCATGCTGAATCAAAGTAATGAACTATTGAGTCTCAACATTCTGTCTTAGAGGCCAATAGAGTTCACTACGAATATCCATTAGCTCACAGTGACGAGATCCAGTCCCAGTTCATAGAGGTATGCACAATCCAAAAAAAAGGAGGTCCATTTTCGCCAAAAACAATTTGCAACTAATTTCCATGCATGTTTTCATGTTCACCTTACCTATTCTTTTCAATAGACATAGACTGCATGTGTGAAAGAACCTTTTTATACGTGTGATTCATTGTATACTGCTAATTCATAGGTATGGACATGTACAAATGTTTTTCATGCACTTTAAATTTTTAGGCAACCAAACCAAATGCATCCTCCTTCATAAGGGGTCCCAACCTTTTTTCTACTTGCACATAAAAGATGTCCATCATCTCCAAAATCACTGCTGTGAATCCTTGTTGCTGTGAAAACCCCTCTAACTTGGCCTGTAAAATATTCACTACTGGAATGAGAAAGTTCAGGGTAGCCCCTGTGGAACTCGGTTCCTCCATGAAATCCTTAAAGGCTTTAGGACTTCCATCGCTTGCATGATATTTGTCCAGCACTGGTGACCAAGGGGTCTGTTGTCTACGATGACATCTGATGCAGATCTGCTCATTGATCCACTAACATCTCTAGCATGTCATAAGTGGAGCTCCACCTTGTGGCAACATCCTGCTTGAGCTAGTGCACCAATTCACCTGTAACTTCATGTTTCCCATGCATCTCATGCTCACTTTTCATACCCTGATGAAAATATCCAGATATATTTTGGTGCTTCTCAGTTTCCTCAGGAGACAGCTTTACTTGCCTTTCTTCCCAGTCCTAGGGAGTCTCTGACAATAAGGTGCAGTAAGTGTGCAAAGCATTGGATCCCACAAAAGCCCTCTTTCTTCACTGCCTTGACCATGTTCATCCTACCATCTGTTACAAAGAAACCTGAATGCATGGCACTCTGTTTTTGACCTATTTGTCAGCCCTGCAGTATTGCCTTATTTCTTCTGAGATCTGGGTTCAAGTGTGGCTGTCATCCATTACCTGGTTGTGCAGCACAGGCCATCAGTACTATCCTGCTGTTACTCCCCTTTTTACTTACAGCCTGTTCTTGCCTTGGCTGGTTGCCACCAGTGTGCTATAGGCATGTGTAGCAGTCTGACAAGTCCTTATGTTTGCGTTGAAATGAATACTGGTACTGCATCTGCACAACTGATTATACAAGCTGAGAATCACCTGACTACTAAAATTTGTTCTGCAGGGCACTCGGTAAGTTGGAGTTAAGAGATACAGTAGTGTCTTAAACCCCACCTTTTCAACCACAATCAGGGGATGGTTGACCAGCGATATATCCCTGATGCACCATTTCACCACCCTCTATGCCACCTGCCCTGTGGAATTGCTAATGAATACTACCCCATATCTGCCATGGTGACTTGTTTTGATGCATGTCAGAACTGCTGCCTTGCCATCTGATAGGTGGAAGAGAACATGGACTCTGCTTGGGAGAGGGATTTGGTTTTTCCTGTACCTTTTCGCCACTGCTATTTCTACTCCTGGATGGAATTTGCAGTCTAGAATCAGCATTCTCCTTTGTACCGAGCTGGAAAGCATTCTATTTGTTCAAATGATGATGCATGCGACTGTTTATAAGATGACTCATCACCTTCCGTCTGCTAATGTGCTGCCTACACTAATTGCATTCTTCATAGACCTCTTGTCAGAATTTCCATGTTTCTATAAGTGTGTACCTTTCAACTCGATTTACTAACTTTTGAAAGCTAAAACCCCCTCGCTCAAGTCTAGACAGAATAAGCAAATGATGATAATGCCAGAATATATATGCAAATAATAAAAATATATTACTATTACAGTGATAGTCGGAAGGGGAAAAGGGATATGTGGGGGGAGAGGGGGAGACAGATGATCAGAAGGTGCTATACAGTTGAATTTTAGTTTATATTACTCTAGAACATCAGCATGTTTGTTAGTTTCAGAGTTTCTGAACATTTTAGATTTAAAACTCTTACATTCCTGGATTGTTCTGACAGTCTGTCTTTTTATTTTATTGATTAACCTGTATTTCTGTGAATTCAAGTGGACTAACATGGCAACCACACTGCTCTTCTAAGATGCAGAAGACAGTTAATAACTATTTCCCCTATCATTAGAAGCCTCATGGCTTAGATTACCTACCTAGTACAGGAAGAACAAAAGCAGGAAAGTCTACTCAAAATTAAATAATTTTCCAACATGTCTTCCTGAACTTTGTTTTCTATTCTTCTATGCCTCCTATCTCTGCTTATTCTCTATTTTTGTTATTTTTATTTCTGCCACCTTAACTTTTCTGGCATCCTCCCTTTTTCTTTTCTCTGTTTTCTCTTCTGTTTTAGTTCTCCCTTTTCTTTCTCCATCTTTTTTTTGCAGATTGAATATAATACTTTCTCTTCTTTTTTTCAGCTTTCTTTCCAGCTTCTCAATTCATTCCATATATACACTCCATTCCTCATTTCTTTTCCCCTTTCTTCTATATTCTGTCCTTCAATTATCATTCCATTCTCCTCCATTATCTCCCTGGATTCCTTCATTTCACCAAACCCAAGAAAAAAGGAAATAATGAATAATTCCTTTCTTCCGCCAAATGCCTTTCTCAACATCATCCCCCAGTTCTCTCCGTCTTTCTCAATCTTTGGTCTTCATTCTTTCCTCACTATCCCTAATCCTGTTCCCCTCTCTCTCTCTCTCTCTCTCTCTCTCTCATCATGGATTCTTTTTTTTCCAATCCCTCCATCCTGGGTATGACCTTCGGTACTATTTAGCTTTCTTTTCAATTTATTTTTTCAGCTAACATCTTTATTCCCTGTATTGCCATCTCTTCTTACTTCTTAGCTTCTTTTACCTGTTTCACATATCTAACCTAACTCCTTCTCTCTTTTCGACTCCTATACTTCCATACCTTTCTTTTGACTCCCTTCCCCTCCATCTTTTTATTTATTCATCCATATTATTCCTCATTCCTGTAAATTATTTGTTCCCATCTCATAAGACATAAGAACATAAGATATGCCATACTGGGTCAGACCAAGGTCCATCAAGCCCAGTATCCTGTTTCCAACAGTAGCCAATCTAGGTCATACGTACCTAGCAGTTTCCCCAAAAGACACAGGTTCCACAATGCTTGTACTGGGTCAAACATTGATGTCCTGGGTCCCTTCTTAATAATGGTTTATGGACCTTTCCTCCAGGAACTTGTCCAAACCTTTTTTAAACCCAACTACACTAACAACCTTTACTACATCCTCTGGTAACAAATTCCAGAGTTTGATTACACATTGAGTGAAAAAATATTTTCTTTTGTTAGTCTTAAATAGTTGACCCTGTAACTTCATTGCATGTCCCCTAGTCTTTCTATATTCTAATAACGTAAACAATCGATCTACATTTACCCGTTCCACTCCGTTCATTAATTTATAGACCTCTATCATATCTCCCCTCAGCCGTCTCTTTTCCAGGTTAAAGAGCCCTAACCTTTACATTTCTTAATCCCTTACTTCCATCATCTACCAGCTTCTTTTACCCTTGTACCCTCTTGCCTCTTCTCCTACATCTGGCCCGTCACTTCATTTTCTTTCTCCTACTCTTCAATCCCTCCACCTATTATTTATTGATTTAATTGCCACTTTTGAAGAAATGAGTCCATGGTGGTCTATAGCTAGACATAAATAATTTATATTAATAGTTTATGTTTATGTCTATTTAGAATTTGATATATCGCTCAGGCCAGAGGCGTTAGAACAGTTTACAATGCTATATCATTTGAGGAAATAGGAAAAGAATGCCATTTATATGACAGGACAGAATAGAGGACAGAGACAGTCAAATAGATTAGAGAAGGAGAGGAACATGGAACAGCAATAGTGGCAGTACAACCATTAGAGCTATCATTCACTGCAGATTATATGATTCTTCTGGGCACCAAAAAAAATATTTATACATGCAAATTGTTTGTGCGCTCATATATCTATGAATTTACAGGCAAGCAATAGAATTCTGAGCACATATAAGATTAATGCACACAAAACACAAAAGCACCAGAAATATTGTTCTAACTTCATGATAAATGAACACTAATTGAACTTTTGTCTTTGGCCATGCACACACCTAATGACCATAAAAAAGTGCTTAAATACTGACCTAATATGTAAATAGTTGTTGTTATGTTGTTAAATGCTGTCAAGTTGTGTTGACTCCTGGTGACCCTTTGGATAGTTGACCTAAACTTTGTTTGGTCTTCATCCAAGCAGCTCATTGTTGATAGAGTGGTATCCATAGCTGCTGTTATTGTACCGATCCATCTCATTCCTGGCCTTTCTCTTTTATGGTAACCTTCTACCTTCCATTATGTCTTTCTCCAATGATCTCTCTTCATATGATATGTGAAATATGAAAGTCAAAGTCTTGTCATCTGAGCTTCTAAGGAAAACTTACGTTTGATCTCCTCTAGCAGTGACTGGTTTGTTCTCCGGGCAATCAATGGTATACACAGTATTTGTCACCAGCAACATAATTCAAAGGCATCGATTTTCTTCCATTCTATCTTTTTACTGTCCAACTTTCACATGGCCTGGACAAGTCAAATCTTTGTATGGAGAGAGACATCTCTGTCCTTGAGGATCTTGCCTAGGTCCTTCATAGCCATTCTACCAAGACAAATAAATACACTGTCAGACTGCTAGTCCTTTCTTTACTGATTGTTGATCCAAGTAAGATAAAGCTGTCAACTATTTCAATTTCTTCTCCATCAATGATGAACTTATTAATTGTGCCAGTTGTCAGGATCTTTGTCTTCTTAATGTTAAGGTTCATACCCATTTTAAAACAATATTCCTTGATCTTGAGAAACAAATGCTTCAAATCATCTTCACTTTCAGCCAGTAATGTGGTATCATCAGCATAGTGAAGGCTGTTGATGAGTCTTCCACTAATCTTCACACCTCGGTTGTCTTCATACAGTTCTGCTTCTCTGATTTGTTCTGCATATAAATTAAAGAGATAGGGGAAATGTATGCAGCCTTGACACACACCTTTGCTGATTTTAAACCATTCTGTTTCTCCTAGTTCCATTTGAACTGTTGCTTCTTGAAGGACTACAAAAAGGGGCCGCTACTTCAGGAGAGAGATCTGCAATTGGAAGTATTTACTTCTGGGATTTTTTTCTAAATCTTGATGAAAAAAGAATTAAAGCTGATTAAGCTGTGAATCCAGTGGATTTGTTAAATCAGTCAGGGCCTAATTTATTTATTTATTTATTTATTTATCTATTTCTTCTATACCGCCCCTTCCAGAGATCAGGGGCGGTTTACATGGAACAAGTAAACAAATTTGTATACTAGTGTATACATTACATGGAACAGAGATTTTTAACTTTATACAGATATATTACATTGAAATATCAGCAAAGAGCTTTTAGTTAAATTAAAAATTCAACAGGCAGCTTTCAGTTTAAGTTTAAAACCCAGAAGAGAGCCTCTAGAAACATAGAAACATAGAAATATGATGACAGAAAAAGACCACATGGCCTATCTAGTCTGTCCTTCCATATCAACAACTACAACAGTCTCCTTTTTACCTTTAGAGATCCTCTGTGTTTGTCCCATGCTTTTTTGAATTCAGTTACTGTCCTCATCTCTACCACCTCCACTGGGAGACTATTCCATGGATCCACTACTCTTTAAGTAAATATTTCCGCATATCACTCCTGAATCTATCTCCCTTCACCCTCATCCCATGTCCCCACATAGCAGAACTTGCTTTCAATTGAAAGAGGCTCTCTCCCTGAACATTTATGCCACGGAGGTATTTAAACATCTCAATCATATCACCTCTATCCCGCCTTTCCTCTAAGGTGTACATATTAAGATCCTTCAGTCTGTCCTCATATGCTTTATAATGAAGACCACTAATCATTTTAGTAGCCACCCTCTGCACAGACTCCATCCTGTTCACATCCTTTTGAAGGTGCGGTCTCCAGAATTGCACACTATACTCCAAATGAGGTCGCACCAAAGACTTATACAGAGGCATTATCACCTCCTTTTTTCTGCTAGCCATTCCTCTCCATATGCACACAAGCATCCTTTTAGCTTTTGCCATCGCTTTTTCTACCTGTTTAGCTACTTTAAGATCATCAGACACAACCACGCCTAGGTCCCGCTCTTCTTTAGTGGACAAAAGTACTTCACCCCCTATACTATATTGCTCCCTTGGATTGCTGCAACCCAAATGCATGACCTTACATTAGTTTAAATCTAATACTCAGTCAGGGCCTAGCAGCAGCAAAGAGCTTTCAGTTTAAATTTAAAACAAGCAAAGAGTTTCTGGTTAAATTTAGAACCCCAAACTCCCTCTGTCCAAGCAAGGTTTGTGTGAATCACCCAGGAAATAGGTCACAGATTACATTAGAAGCACATGACAGGGTACTGTATAGCAGACAGTTTTTAATAAGTCTTCTTTCCTTCCCTTCCTCCCCAACACCCATCCACCCCTGGGGAAATCTTAGCTTTATAGGTGCTTCAACCTCTTAAAGGAAAAGAGGTGCCATATTCACTCTCAGGTGCAACTGTTTATCCTCATCATGCATACATTAAGGACATGAAATTAATGAATTAGGCTTCATGTGAACAAAGTTCATTAAATGTATTAGGTATAGTTTTATTAGTATAAGTATCTGCAGCAACCCTTAGTAAGTAAAGATCTTAAATACCTAAACACAACCTTAAAACTAAGATGCAGTCAGCAGTCCAGCAGCGAGATGGTGGTTTTTGAGTCTTTTGCATTGAGTGTCACAAGTATAATTTTCTCCCAGTTGCTTTCAGGGAACAATTCTGATCTCTGGAGACTAGAGTAGCAGACTTGGAGGATATAAGGAAGACAGAAAGATACATAGAAAAGACCTACAGGGATATAGTACTGAAATCCCATCTCTAGTCTGGCAGCATCCCTGTTGCCATGGAGGAAAGAGGTCATGTGACAGGAGAGCATCATCCTAGTGTGTCAGGAAATGATCCCATAGCTAGGACCTGTCCTTCAAATGATGTAAAACCCTCTCACATTGAGGAGGTTTCTCCAGGACCATGCACCCATGAGCGAAGGGTTAGGACAGTCATTTTAGATGGTGATTCGATTATTAGGCATGTAGATAGCTTAGTGGCTGGTGGACACAAGGATTGCCTGGTAACATGCCTGCCTGGTACAAAGGTAGTGGACTTCACGCGCCACCTAGATAAGGTGGGGAGGAGTCTTCTGTCTTGGTACATGTTGGTACCAATAACATAGGAAAGTATGGTAGGGAGATTCTGGAGGCTAAATTTAGGATTTTAGGTAGGAAGTTGAAATCTAGAACTTACAGGGTAGCGTTTTCCAAAATGCTCCCTGTTCCATGCTCAGGACCCAAAAAGCAGGCAGAGCTCCAGAGTCTCAATGCATGGATGAGACGATGGTGCAAGGATGAGGGATTTGGATTTGTTAGGAACTGGGGAACATTCTGGGTAAAGGAGGGGATCTTCCAAAGGAAAGAGCTCTACTTTAACTGGGATGGAACCAGGCTGCTGGCATTAACCTTTAAAAAGGAGATAGAGCAGTTTTTAAACTAGATAATAGGGGAAAGCCGACAGTCACCCAACAGCACATTGTTCGGAACAATGTATACATGAAGGATACTAGCCAAAGACTGAAGTTAGGTAATATCAGCAGAGAGGTTCCAATAAAGACAAAAGTAGACCAAATGCCCTTGAGTACAGGGCAGACACAGCTTAAAGATTCCAAATTACCCCTGCCTACCAATAGCCAGATTAATATGAATAAAATATAGCCTCTAAAATGCTTGTATGCAAATGCTAGAAGTCTAAAAATCAAGATGGGAGAGTTAGAATATATAGCAGTAAATGAGAAGTTAGATATGATTGGTATCTCAGAGACATGGTGGAAGGAGGATAACCAGTGGGACACTGTGATACCTGAATACAAACTATGTCATAATGATAGAGAAGATCAAATTGGTGGAGGGGTTATACTTTATGTTAGAGAGGACATTGAGTCACAGAGGATTAAAATTTTGCAGGAAACAAAATTCACTATAGAATCTCTATGGATTGTGTCACCAGCAGTGGCCCAACTAGGTATAGGTGGCTAGGTACACTGCTGGGCCTGACCCTTCCAGGTAAGAAATTGTAGTTGCAACGGAGTGTCAGGTTGAAAACAGGCTTTATTCCCCTCCCGGGGTTTCAGGATTTTCAAAGTAATACACAGTATGAAATTAAGAGGCAGCCATACTTCTGGCAAACAAAATGGTGAAATGAAAACAGCTTCTTGCTTGTACAAAATCAGTAACAAAACAGGAACCAGGTGAAATAAATGCTGACAGTTTTTCTCTGTATTCTTCTAGCTTTGTGCACGACACCCTTATGCTTAGCTAGCGTAGAGAATTCTCATCAGTTATGACTAGAGAGCAGTCCATGTCCTCCTCATAAGGCATATAACTATCTGTACACATGGGCTCTTCAATTGTATTATCTTGTGGACAGAGAGTTTGAAATGTTCTTAACTCAGTTTCAGAACCTTCATCAGAACTCTCTCTATGATATGGTAAGTACTTATCAGAGAGCTCATAGAACTGCCTTACTCTGTTCCTAACAGGTTTCTGCAGTTTCTTGTAAGGCTTTACAAACATGCAATCATCTTCTTCACTCATACAAATGTCCTGACTTACGTTTCTTTCCTTTTCCCAAGGCTGTAAGTACTTTTGGTGGTTCTGCCTTTCAGATAAGCAGGGAACCTTATCAGCTGCTCTCCTTTCCCTCCACGGCACTCTGTGTCTAGTAAATTCTTCTGTGTCTAGTAAATTCTTCCTGCGTCACAGGTGAGGGTTTCCTCCAGTTAATCCCTCTGTTTGTAACAAGCTTTCTGTCCCTCCTTGAATCCTTCCTGGACTTTCTGTTCCACGGCTCACACACAACAGAATCAGCTGGAGAATATCCTGACCTTCTGTTTGAAACTTTCAAGTTATCTTTTACTTGCCAAGTCTCCCAGTCATTCTCAGCTTCTGAGCATTCACCAAACAAATCACCGTCAGGATCAGAATCCACACCCAAACCATGAGAATCCAATTCTAACTCTGTTTGCCTAACATGCTTTTTATTCAGGTTTAGGGGCGTTCTCCTGCTCATGTGCACACTGTTCTGCTGATTGCTAGGGGAGTGTTTGTTCTCTGGGCGTGCTCTCAGACCTCGTGTCTCAGCCTGCCTTTTTTGCCTATGGCAACCTGGAAGCTTTTTCTCTCCCTGCCTGTCAGAAATTGTGCTGAACTCTGCATCTCTCTGTGTCTTACAGGTATAAGGTAGAACTTCGGTG
The DNA here is from genome assembly GCA_033557465.1 of Ichthyophis bannanicus. Taxonomy (NCBI): domain Eukaryota; kingdom Metazoa; phylum Chordata; class Amphibia; order Gymnophiona; family Ichthyophiidae; genus Ichthyophis; species Ichthyophis bannanicus. The sequence continues at coordinate 457,490,112 of CM066035.1, forward strand.
TCACAATTGAAATTACATCTAAAAAGGGAAGGGGGATGGCGATGTCAGTGTGTGTGTGTGTGGGGGGGGGGGGGGTACTATCGACCACCTGACCAGAATGAACAATTGGATAATGAAATACTCAAAGAAATCTGTGAAGCTAACAAAAGTTACAGCACGGTAATAGTAATGGGCGATTTGAGTTACCTCATTATTGACTGGGTCAGTGTCACAGCAGGACATGCAAGGGAAATAAACGTTTCTAGATGAAATAACTGACTGCTTCTTGGAGCAGCTGGTTCATGAACTGATCAGGGGTGAAGCCATATTGGACCAAGTCCTTAGTGGAACACAAGATCTGGTGCAAGATATAAGGGCGTTGGAGCCACTTGGCAATAGTGATCATAGCATGATCACGTTTGATTTAATAAATGGAGGAGGGAGGGTAAGGAAATTCACAGTACTACCTTTTAACTGCAAAAAGGAGACTATGATAAAATGAGGAAATAGTTAAGAAAAAAACTAAAAGGAGCTGTTGCAAAGGTTAAAGATTTACATCAAGCTTGGGTGTTGTTTAAAAATACTATCTTGGAAGCCCAGACCAGTTGTATTCCATGCTTTGAGAAAAGTGGAAGGAAGTCCAAAACACTGCCAGTATGGTTTAAAGGTGAGGTCAGAGAGGCTGTTGTTGTCAAAAAAGCATCTTTCAGGAAATGGAAAAAGGAGACAAATGGCGAAAATTGGAAAAAACACAAGCACTGGCAAGTTAGATGCAAAGCATTGATAAGGCAGGCAAAGAGAGAATTTGACAAGAAACTTGCTGTGCAAGCAAAGAAGTATAATAAAGACTTCTTCAAGTACATTTGTAGCAAAAAACATGTGAGTCAGTTGGACCACTAGATGATAGAGATGTAAAAGGGGCACTAAGAGGGGATGAGGCCATAGTGGAGAGACTGAATTAATTCTTTGTGTCGGTCTTTACTGAGGAAGATGTAGGGTGTTACCCATGACTGAAATGGTATTTAAAGGTGATGCTGTGGAAGAATTGAAAGCAATATCGATACACCAGGAAGGCGTATTATAACTATTTGATAAACTGAAGAGTAGCAAATCACCTGGACCGGATGGTATATATACAAGGTTGTTGAAAGAACTGAAATATGAGATTGTAGACCTACTATTAGTAATCTGTGCACTATTATTAGTTCACAGATTACTAATAGTAATAGACTTGCCCAAGGTACTTCTTGTGGCCTTGCGCAAGTCACTTAACCCTACATTGCCTCAGAAAAATATAAGTTATCAATGTCCCTGTTTAATGTACATTACCAAGTTTAAGTTTCATTGTAAACCACTTTGATTGAAATGATAAAGCGGTACATAAAACCTGTTAAATATATAGATAATTAAAATAAAATAAAATAAATCATTAAAATCATCTCTAATACCTGAAGATTGGAGGATCACCAATGTAATGCTAATTTTTAAAAAGGGTTCCAGGGATGATCCGGGAAACCAAAGACTGGTGAGCCTGATGTGAGTACTGGAAAAAATGGTAGAAACCATCATAAAGAACAAAATAACTGAACATGTAAATAGCCAAGGTATAATGGGAGGCAGCCAACATGGTTTTAGCCAAAGAAGGTCTTGTCTTACTAATCTGTTATGTATTTTTGAAGGTGTGAATAAACAGGTAGACAAAGGTGTGAATAAACAGGTAGACAAAGGTGAGTTGATATAGTGTATCTGGACTTTCAGAAAACCTTTGACATGGTACCTCATCGAAACGTTTGGCAAAACGAAAAAGTCATGGGATAGGAGGCAGTGTACTATTGTGGATCAGGAACTGGTTAAAAGATAGAAAGCAGAGGGTAGGGCTAAATGGCCAATTTTCCCAATGGAGAAAGGTGAATAGTGGAGTACCCCTGGGATCTGTGCTGGGTCCGTTGCTTTTTAACATATTCATAAATTACCTGGAAATGGGAATAACGAGTGAGGTTATCAAATTTGCAGATGACACAAAACTATTCAAAGTTGTTAAAACCCAAGAGGATTGTGGAAAATTGCAAGAGGATCTTTTTTTTTTTAATTCTTTATTTTCGTTTTATAACAACAAAGGAAAGGAAGACATACAGCTAAAAGACAGATACATAAAGTGTAATACATACACCAAAGTAAACCCCTACCACCCCCCTCCCCCCTGCTTCTTCTCTAGAAAACTAATCATTCCCGAAACGGGCGTGTACTTACATTATTGTGTTACAAAACCTAACGGTGATCTGAAACATGATGAGTGCGCATTATACAGGCATGTTGGAACAATGAGCAGATTGTACATAATCATTAAGCATCTGCCATTTAGACAAGCAAGAGTGAATTTGGGCATGGGGAATAGCTCTCCGAGGTATCTGCTCATATTTGCTATATAAGCAGACGAGGTTCCACCATTCATTGACAGTAAGTCGAGAGCTATCCTTCCAATTCCTCGTGATTAAGCATATGGCAATACCCAGCATGAAATCAAGGAGAAAGCGACCCTTCTTAGGAAGAGAGGGGACCTCCGCCGCAGAGCGGAGTCCTACGATCTTCCAAGAGAGAGGTTCGTGAAGGTGCAAGATAAATTGAATACGACCCCAGACCCGCCCCCAATAAACCTGTAGTTGAGGACACTCATAAATAACATGAACAAAGGTTCCCACAGCAGTATGGCAAGACCAACACTGGTCCCTAGCATTTATGTTCCATTTGGCTATTTTTTCTGGGGTATAAAAGCATCTGTGTGCAAAAAAGAAGAGAGTTTGGGTAACCGAGGCAGACCGGGAAACCCGCACTACTTTGCTCCAGAATACGCTCCATTGCACAGGGGTTAAAGTGGTTTGCAGTTCGCGCTCCCAGGCTTGTTGGGCTCTGAAAGTGGCCGTGTCTGCACCCTGACATAATATTTTATAAAAGTTAGAGGCTACCCCATGTGTACTACTTATAGAGTGAACTATCTCTAATAGCCCATCCTCAGTAGGGGCAGAGGGCGGCATGATTCGAGCACTTTTAAGGCAGTGTTGAAGCTGCATCAATTGAAAGTAGTGTTTCGCTGGTAGCGCAAATTCCTTTTGTAAATCAGAAAAAGTTTTCCAACGAGCTGCAGAGAAAAGCTGTTGGGGTGTCCAGATCCCCCTTGAGTACCAGGGTTTCCATGCTATCGTTCTATTTAGGACTTGAATTCTGGGGTTATTCCATAGCGGGAGTCCGTCCCGAGGACATACAGTCGGGCCCAGTGATAGAATGAGAGTATTAAAGGCCGCAAGAGTATCGACAATCATTGGTGGATGGCGAGTGTCTACTTGATAGGACATACCGGGGAGATGGGTCAACGGAATTGGGCTACTAAGCTCCTCTTCTATGTCAAGCCAAACTGGTCTACTGTCTGTTGAGGCATCTAGCCATCGGGCACCTTGCTTAAGTAGGAAGGCTTGATGATATCTAAGAAAATCAGGAAATCTGGTACCCCCTCTTTCCTTTGCAGACTGTAGTTTTTGTTTAGCTATCCTTGGTGGCTTGCCCTGCCAGAGATAACGGACGAGAAGGCCCTCAATATCTTTATAAGTATGTAGCGGGAGTAAGCATGGCAGCATTTCTAAAAAGTAGTTCACTTTGGGGACTATCATCATTTTCACAGTTTCCAAGCGGCCCCACCATGTAAGAGATAAGGGAGACCAACGATTTGTGAGCTCGCGGACTTTGGAGACTACCTCTTTGGCATTAAAACTGATAGTATCTTCTAAAGGAGAACAGTAATGGACCCCGAGATACTTCACCATGCGGGATTGCCAAAGGAAGGGAAAGGCCTGCATGTCAGCCTCATGTACCCAGCGGTTCAGTGGGAATGCGACAGATTTAGTCCAGTTGATTTTATAGCCCGATAATTGTGAGTATCCGTCAATCAGATCCAAGACAGCTGGAACCGATTCGAGGGATACGAAAAGCATAAGGTCATCTGCATATGCAAGAGTTTAATCTCCCTATGACTGAAGGGGACACCTCGAATACGTGCGGACTGTCTAATAAGGAGGGCTAGGGGTTCAAGAGCAAGATCAAAGAGCATTGGTGATAGGGGGCAACCTTGACGCGTACCTCTTTGGAGATTAAATGGCTGAGACTTGATGGCATTTACACAAATACTGGCGACGGGTTGAGTATACATGACTTGGAGATATCGGAGGAAGCCCTCCCCGAAGCCATACCATCGGAGAACAGCAAATAAGAAGGGCCATTCTAAACGATCAAAGGCTTTTTCGGCATCCAGGGAAAGACCCACCCATGGCTGATCTAGATTGGCAGCACTGGATAGCACATGACACAAGGTCCGAGCATTGTCAGCGGTTGATCTGCCGGGTATAAAGCCGCATTGGTCGGGGTGAATTAGGGTGGCCATCCTGTCAGATAACCGGGTGGCCAAAATCGTAGCGAAGATCTTATAATCGGCATTGAGTAGGGAGATTGGGCGATAGTTGGCGGTTAGTAGTGGGTCTCTGCCTTCTTTCTCAAATACTACCACATTAGCTGCAGCAAAGGATCCCAAAGAGGATGTATCTACCGCAAGGGCAGTAAAATAGAGTTTTAAATAGGGAACTAAGTCTGCGCTGAACGTTCTGTAGAATTCGGTCGGGAGACCATCGGGCCCTGCGGCACGGCCCGAGGCTGTTCGTTTTAGGGCAGATTGGATCTCTGAAATAGAGAAGGGTTCATCCATCGCATCCCTATCATCTTCAGAGAGGGTCGGCCGCTGAATGCCAGAGAGCAATCGCTCGAATGTCTCTGACGAGAACTCACATTCAGATTGATATAGGCGGGTATAGAAATCCCGAAAGAGCTCTACTATGTCGGAGTCTGTGGTCACTATGCCCCCTCCCTGTGGAGCACGAAGGGCCGCTACGCGTTTGGCTTCTTTTTGACCTTTCAAGGCGTTGGCTAAGAGTCGACCGGCTCGGTTATTTTCACGATAATATGTCCCTCGCTGAAGCTCAATGCTCTTAGAAGCTGCAGTGGAGAGGATTGAATTATATTGAAAACGGAGACGCTGTAATCGAATTAATACACATGGATCAGTACGTGAAGTTAGAACTCGTTCGCCTGCTTTTATTTGTTGGTCTAGTATGAGCAGCTGCTGTTTGCGTTGTTTCCACAGGCGGATTTGATAGCTAGTGATCGTTGCTCGAATGGCCGCTTTGAAGCCCTCCCACCAAGCCCAATTTGCAGTATCCTGGGGTAGATTAAAATGGAAGTAATCCTGTATGGCTGCTCGAATTTCTAACTGGAACTCTGGCTGAGTTAACAGGGCTCTATCAAAGAACCAGGCCTCCGAATTCCCTTGGGGTGCAGTAGTGTGTAATTGAAAGGAAATGGCAGCATGATCTGAAATATGTTGGGAGTGAATCTTTGCAGTGTCCACCTGAGGAACTAACAGTTTTGATATTAGAAAGAAGTCTATGCGAGACTGGGATTTATGAGGAGAAGAGAAGAAGGTGAAGTCAAGCTCATTGGGGTGTAGTAACCTCCAAAGATCAACTAAAGCAAGATCTTTGATCAGGGAGGTAAGCGTGATGTGACTCTTGGGGGGACCACTTGTCCTAGGCGGCTGTTTGTCAATCAGGGGATCAAGGACTAGATTGAAATCCCCCCCAATTATCAATGAAGTATTAGCAGAGGCCTGTGCAACCTGAGCAATGGTAACAAAAAAGGCAGGGTCATCCACATTAGGAGCGTAAAGGCATATACATGTAAATTCAAGGCTACCTATCTTGAGGTGAACTCTGGACCATCTACCTTCTGTATCTGAGCTAGTCGCAATAATAGTAGCATGCAAAGATTTCCTAACCAGTATGGCAACCCCACATTTCTTAGAAACGGCTGGAGAATAGGCGGCCACCATGTAAGGTTTAATATTGAGTTTAAGAGTTTCCTTCGAATTTAAATGCGTTTCTTGAAGAAAAATCAGATCCGCAGCTTCATGACTTAGGTAGCTCAGGATTTTCTTCCGTTTTATCGGATTATTGATTCCTTTTACGTTCAATGAGAAAATCTTACATGGTGCCATCAATCGGTAATAGACATTTTAGGTAAGGGCGCTTGAAAACATACAACATAATCAGAATCTGTGCAACAATGACATAATCACCGAGTATTCTGTCTAATACACCCCATATTGAAAAGTATGTACCAAAGTATCTTAGAGAAGAAGCAAAACCCCCAAAGAATATGGCGACCATATGTCTGCGGGAGGAGGCCCTAGAGAGGAAATGGAAAGACATAAAAAAAAAGAAAAGAAACACCAGAGTCATAATTAACACTGTCTCTGATACTCATCGAGGCTACTGTGGGTAGATGGAGTCGGGTCACAGATATTATCAAAAGTAAGGCAACAAACTGCCCTCGCCAGACTCTTTGCTGAGCTGCGGCAGATCCAATATGGCAGGTACAGCGGATATGAGAATACTTGCAGGAACATTCTAGAAGTCAGCGCATCAAGTCGGCTTCTTTGGAATCCAAAAACTCCGCTAGTAGATCAGGGTCCTCAAATGTTCTTGTCTGATTGTGAAGCGTGACTCGGAGCTTGGCCGGGTACATCAGGCCATAGCGGGCTTGTAGTTGTTGAAGCCTCGGCCGGAATTCCAGAAAGCGCTTTCGGCGGTCGACCGTGGGTTTAGCCAAGTCAGGATAGAAGGAGATCTTGTGGCTCTCAAACTCCATATGGCCCTTTGCCCGAGAGGCACTTAGAATTTGCTCCACGTGTTGATACCTCAAAAGTCGAAAAATGATAGGCCGCGGGGTCTTCCTGTTGAGCGTTATGCTTGTGGGTACACGATGAGCACGATCGATCTCCAAATCTTTGACAAAAGTGATTTGGAGCAGGGAAGGGAGGATTTTGTATAAAAACTCTTTCATGTCACCCGATTCCGCTCCCTCCGGTATGCCCACGAGTCGTATGTTGTTGCGGCGCGCTCTATTATTGCCATCTTCCACTTCTTTCTGCAAGGCCCGCACCTGGCGTTCAACTTTGTCAAGTTTGGACATCCGGGCCGCATGGGAGTCCAATATGCTCTCCATTTTGTCCTGACGCGAAGAAAGCCCTTCGAGCTTGCTTTGCAGCACACCAAGATCTTCCCGCAGCGCTCGGAGTGCTTCACCGTTTGACTGCACGAGGTCTTTGACCCCTCTAATCTCTGCGAGAATTTCCTGCTGCATTTCGGGGCCCTCGCACAAGGCCAGCCCCTTCTGCGGGGACGGAGGTTCAGTTTTGGAGCGTTTGCCGTGAGAAGCTGCTGGAGATCCAAATTCCAGGCGCGTAGGTTTGGTCCCCGCCATCTCACCAATGTGCCCCAGTAAGATCAGAGTAGAAGTTCCAAGTATGTACGGTGTTAATTCAGGATTCTGAGTAGGCCTCTCGGGAGCCTCAGCGTTATGCGACCATCCCGCTGGACATCAGGCTCCGCCCCCATTGCAAGAGGATCTTGATAAATTGGAAAACTGGGCATCCAAATGGCAGATGAAATTTAACATGGACAAGTGCAAAGTTATGCACCTAGGAAAGAAAAATATAAACTATGGTTACATGATGTAAGGTTCCACATTAAGAACCACCACCTAGGAAAAAGATTTAGGTGTCATTGCAGATAAACCCTCCACCCAGTGTGCAGCGGCGGCCAAGAGAGTAAATAGAATGCTAGTGTAACCCCCTCGGGGTTCGGCGCTGGCCCAGGCTCTGATCGCAGCAGCCGACAGGGGTGTAGGCTACTGATCACGGTAGCAGGGCAGTTGTTATTCCCCAAGAGCCGGACCACACATTCCCCCAGTTCTCACAGCAGGGCGCATAAAAATTAGGGGTTTTACGATTCCTACGGAGTGTTACTTTAGCATGCACTTTGTTTTTAACTTAATGTACTCAAGCAGTTTTCAAATGAAGAGAAAATACATTTTATTCAATAACATTAAGGATATCCACAAAATAATTTCCCTCTCCCTCAAATTTTATTCTATATTCTAGCACAAAGTCCACTGCAGCAGTCTATACTTAGCTTCCTCTTCCAAGATGGTAGGAGTTGGTGTAATCAGCGCTGTACTTCTTTCTCGGTGGTAGGAGTGTTGGGGCCCTTGAAGAGTAGATCCGAAGTTCTTCTCCCTCACCTATCTTTACGAAACCAAAAGGAGAAAAACCCTGACTCTCCCTGAGTATCTTCAAAAATAACTTATCTGGGAAAACTTCAGTGTACTTACGGGGCTCTATCTACGGGTGAAAACAAAAAGATAATTAAAATTCCCTGCTAATTTCTTCTCAGTCTTTTCCTTTTTGCGTTTATTGCACTCTATAGGAGCTTGTGCCTTTTGGTTGTCCTGAACAACTTGTACCATACAAAGCTTTACTCTCTCTCTGTTACTTCTTTGATATCCTCTATTTCAATAATTAATTTTCTCAAGTCATACTCATCCCAGAGAAACTATTACACTCTGATTCAGCTTGTGTATTAGAACAATAACAGCGCCACTAGTTTACACTTATGCACATATTTTTGTAATTCAATATTCTCTTTTAGGCGGCAGTGCTGTTTTCACACCTTTAACAACTAGGCACCTTATTTCAGACCAACATCAGGGCCAGTATAAATTCTCTTTCTCAAAAGAACAGTGTTACAGTAATGTTATGCATCTCTCCTTTTCTTTTGCTAACTCTGCAACTTGGCATACAATGAGTTTATCAACTTTATAAGCTACCATAGTAATACATCTTTTCCCAAGAAGCAGTAACATTTAGAACAGAACAACAGAAACAGAATTCTCTCCACTGCACTGCTGTTTAACTAAAACAGAACCAATTGAAGATATCTTAATTTTGAAAATAATATTCCTCTGGCCATGGTAAGTTTTCTCTTTTTCATCCGCAAATGTATCTTCAGAGAAACTGCAGAGCAAGCTTTTCTTTAAAACAACTAGCCAAGCTCAATATCTCTCTGCACACAAACCAAAATTGGCTTACACCTATAACCTAATCAATTCTTCCCATGAGATAATGATAGAGACAATGCTAAGTTATTTCACTTATCTCTGCTCTCAGCTTTGCTCTCTGGCTGACTTTTTCTGTACAACAAACACAAGACACCTTCCTCCAGGTAGAGCTTTCTTTCTTTCTTTTTTTCTTGTCTGTTTAACAGAAAACTTATCGTTACCTAGGAGACAGGAATTCCACTCAGTCCATGTGACTGACACTAACCTATCACACGCTGCGTACTAGAAATTCTAAGGGTTGTTTACTATTGGAATGTTCATTTAATCTCCATTTTAAACTATTTTTTCATATTACTTTCTATGTGAATTTCCTTTTTTACCCTAAACTATATTAATATGTCTCATTAACACAATAACATTAACACCCCTTGAATCAGGATCCCAGCAGCTTTCTCACAGTGGTTTTAAAATTTAAATTGTGCCAAGGACAAGTGTGCTGTTTATTTCTCTCTAATATTAAACAAAGTAAATTTCCAAACTTACCCCAATCTATTTCAAAAATTAAATTATTCTTTCAGATACCCCCCACATCAAATATAACCCAGTAGTCAATTTTGGTAGCTTCCCAGGACATAAAGTTCATTTACCCCAAAATTATGTACAAAATGTACTTTTTAAAATTTAGAACCTACTTGCTTATTTTGTTTACAACTCTCAATTTTATTTGAACTCAAATTTATGTCCCTCTAATGATTTTAACCCCTTAAATATCCAACCCTGTAAAATTAAACTCTTAAACATTAAAATTTTCTAATTCTAATTCCAAATTTGATTTTCCCATATCCCCTTTACACAAACTAGACTCTTTTCCTAAGTTCACAGGACCTCCAGATCTCCCTGGGGTTCACATCTTTTCGGGTAACTTATCACCTAAACTCCTGGAACTCTTTCCAGCAGAGCTTTAATTTAGGCCCCTGCTTCCCTCTGGGCCTGCTGCAACCCTTCCAGCCAATCAGAAAGCTCTCTCCACTTCCACCTATTAAAAGATCCCCAGCACATCTCAGGAGAGTGATTAACATATTTTTTTAACAAAATTCATTTTTTAACCCTTCGGGTTACATTCACCCTTGCTAAGTTAAATGTCGACTCGACATTTGCAACACCTATTCCATTTAAAAAAAAAAAAAAAATTAAAACATCACAAATTCTTTCAGGTAGGCAGGCTTTTGTCCTCTATTGGTTCTTTCAGAGCGTCTTAAGCACGGCACCTCATTCTCCTCAATTACCTCTACCTCCGGTTCCATGCATTCATTTATATTTTCTCCTATTTGGTCAGATTCAATATTACCTTCAGGTCTAGTTTCCAGGAACCAAACAGTTTCTATGGACTCTGGCATCGCATGATATTGCTCTGCAGCATCATCTGCTTCTATATTTGCTTCAGATACCTTTGGAATTATACAGCTACTCCATAATGGATTTGGCAATAACCTAATATTATTTCGATGCACTACTTTACAATTTCCAAACCTATCTCTTATTCTGTATGTGCTTCCCCCTGGTTCAAACACGTGTAACACTTCATAAGGTGAATTCTCCCATTTGTCTTTGAGTTTGCGCTTTCCTCTACTCCTGTTGTTTCTAAGTAACACCCTATCCCCTTCAGAGATGAGTGCACCTCTCGAACAACGGTCAAAGCGTCGCTTCTTAACTGCTGCCCTTCGTGCAGATTCTTGTTGTGCCACAAGGAAGGTTTTCCGGAATCTCTGATGATGTTGTTCAACCCAATCGTCAAGTTTTTCTACTCTGTTTTCCGAAGTCTTTGTCTGTAGGTCGTACGGCAGTCTAGAATCTCTACCAAACAACAAATAAAATGGTGAATATCCTGTAGAGCTATGTACGCTACTGTTGTAGGCCAATACCAATTCCGGTACATATTCAGCCCATCTTTTCTTTTTTTCATCTGTCAGGGTTCTTAGCATGTTCAACAAGGTACGATTAAATCTCTCACATTGTGCGTTACCTTGTGGGTGATAAGGAGTGGTATGACTTTTCCTCATATTATAAACGTTACAAAGTTCACGGATAGTAGCAGACTCAAAGTTTCTACCTTGATCCGAGTGTATCTGCGCTGGACACCCATAATAATTCACCCAGTGATGCACTATCGCTTTAGCCGTTGTCTGAGCCATTTGATTCCTTGTAGGCACAGCCACTGCATATCGAGTAAACATATCCGTTAACACCAACACATGTTCCATCCCATTGGTACTAGCTTCTAAAGTTATATAGTCCATAGCCAAAATTTCCAGCGGGTAACTTGCTTGAAAATTTGTATATTTAGCTCTTTCCTTAGGAAACAAATCTTTGGCAAAAATACACCGTGAGCACTGTCTGATCCACCTCTTTATATCTCGGTTCATGTTTGCCCAATAATAATCTTTTCGTATATTTTTTAGCGTAATCTCTTCATTTGGATGCCCAGCATTATCATGTTTCACTTGGAAGGTTTCTTTGCGTAACTTTTCCGGAGTTATGAATTGCATGATTTCCATATTATCTCAGGGATCAATCATTTTTCGATACCACAAACTTCTTTCATAATGTAATCGGCCTCGCTCTTTCCATAGCTTCTTTTGATTACAGGTCCAGCTGCGGATATTAACAGGGTCTTTCTTTTCAAGATGGTACAGGATCTGTTGTAAGTCCGAATCTTCACTCTGACTCTGTTGTAACTCTAATATGGAGCAACTTAAAATTTGTCTAGCACACATTACTTCACGAGGTTTTATCACATTTTCTGCATTAGGCCACAGCCTCTCCCGCACTTCTTTAATCTTGATTATGGAATCATCAGATTTTATTTCTTCTTCCACTACTGTATCCTTGGTAGGCGAATATCTTGATAGGGCATCTGCTACCGAGTTAGTTCGTCCTGGTTTATATTGGACCTCAAACTCCAATTCTGCAAGCTGAGCCAACCATCTTTGCTCGGTTGCATGTATTCGTGCTGTTTCTAAATACTTCAATGGATTATGATCCGTTTTTACTAAGAATTTTTTATACATCAAATAGTCCCTAAATTTCTCAGTGGCAGCCCATTTTAGTGCTAACAATTCTAACTTAAAAATACTATAATGCTGGTCATTTCTTTCAGATTTTTTTAACCCTCTACTAGCATAAGCAATCACCCGTTCTTGTCCTTCTTGAATCTGGCTCAATACTGCTCCTAGACCTTGGTGACTCGCATCTGTGGTTAAGATGAAAGGCGATTCAAAATCTGGATATGCCAGTACTGGTGACGAAATTAGGCTTTCCTTAAGCTTATCAAAGGCTTGCTGGCATTCCGAACTCCAAAATATCGCTGCTTTCTTGTGTCGCAACTTGTTTTTACCAGTCAACCTGTGAAGTGGTGTAGCGATCTTAGCAAATGATGGAATAAATCTGCGATAATAACTCGCTAGACCCAAGAATTGTCGAACTTCTTTCACCATGGTGGGAACCTTCCAATTCTTCACTACTTGGGTTTTCTCTGGATCTACTGTCACTCCCTCTGCAGAGACGATGTGACCCAAATATTTGACTTGCTTGCTTAACATAGTACACTTATTTGGCTTCAATTTCAATCCACTCTCACTTATTTTCGTGAACACCCTATCTAAGTGTTCCAGATGAGTAACAAAATCTTTGGAGAACACCAGAATATCATCAAGATATAGTAGCAAGATTTTAAAAACATAGTCATTCATTATATTTTCCATTAGTCGTTGGAATGTAGCTGGTGCATTTGTTAGTCCAAAAGGCATTCTGGTCCATTGAAAAAGTCCAAATGGTGTTGTAACTGCAGTTTTTTCCTTATCCTCTTCAGACATAGCTACTTGAAAATAACCTGATGTCAGATCCAATGATGTAAACAATGTAGCATGACTCAATGCATCCAGAGATTCCTCTATCCTGGGTAAGGGATATGCATCTTTAACAGTGACGCTGTTCAGCTTTCTATAATCAACACAAAATCGTATGGATCCATCTTTTTTCCTAATGATAACAGCTGGTGACGCCCATGGGCTCTTACTTGACTCCAGAATACCTTGAGTCATCAGGTCTTGAACATGTCGTTTAAATTCTTCGTATATATGCGGTGATACTCGTCGATATGCCTGCTTGATGGGTGGATGTATTCCTGTATTCACTGTATGATGAATCTTGTCTGTGTACCCGATGTCATTTTCATTCACAGAAAACACTTGACGATGTTTCCAAAGTAGACACTTCAATTGTTCGCTTTGTTCTGTTGTCAGCTCTTCCCAATTTACCTTAATAGCTAGACCTTGAATGAATTTATCCACATCTGTATCAGCATCCATGCTCACTGCACTTTTTCTCACCACCATGGTATCTCCATCTAATTGGCATTGTAAGTCAGAGGAAGCTAAAATTTCCTTGGGTTTATATTTCAGCCACTCGAATTCTTGGAGGCAGGCTAATAGGTTTTTGACCAGCATTTAACACACGTACTATTATCTTGTCTTCGTTTGGTTTAACCAATGTATTGGCTACACATAAATCAGTAGGTAAAATGGCTGTTTCTGTGCTAGACACTACCACTGGCGTTACTGCATATTCTCTCAACTTAGTACAGCTTCCTAGTAACATGGTCTCAGACAGTGGAGGAAGTGTCACCCTTTTTCTTCCAATCAACTTGACAAATCCAATTTTTTCATTTTTGTTATTCTGAACTTGTCTCCATATTTTGTAAATCTCTCCTCCCTTAAGCCAGCTATTGGCCACTGCATCCCAATTTAGTTCTTGCAATACGTTCATGCCCAAAATTCCGGGTGTCATGTTAACTTTTCTGTAGGCCATATCAACTTTTACTATGAGTACGCCACAATGCTTTACTTCTTGTCCAAGACACATCATATTCACCTCCACACATCCCACAATAGGAATGTTTACACCATTCACAGCGGATAACTTTATTAGTCTTGCTTCTTGCATTTGGTTACATTCCTTCAGATGTTGTTGAAAGTAGCTTTCTGCTAAGGTCGTTACTTCTGACCCAGTGTCTATACAACACCTTACTGGTACTCCAGCCATTATAACTTCTATTATCGGACTTTTTCCAAATATTTTCCGTTTTTCATCCTCATTTCCGTGGGAACTTACTCGCAGTACTCGAATAGTAGATGGGGAGGGTAACTTGGTAAGAGCTGTCTCTGCTCTCACTGGAGTCTGAACTGGAGGCATAACCTGTTTTCGTTGATAATTTTCCAGATTAACTGGTACTGTACTACTCGTATTTATTCTAGTGTTAACTTTTATTCTTGATGGGTCTAGTGCAGTATCAGATGAATCACCAGGAACATTAGTCTGAATCACTTCCGGAGTCCATACTCGCTCACTCCTACATTGTCTTGCCACATGTCCCGATTCTAAGCATCGATAACACACTAGGTCTCCTCTCTCGTTTCTTAGCGGTGCCCTTCGTTCTCTTGGGTATCTTTCAACATGTTCTGGCCTTCTTTGACCCACTGCCCTGTATGCAGTTCTCTCATAATCGGATCCATACGACGGATTGTTACCATTCCACATACGTCGTGAGTAGTAACTTGGTTGTTCCTGTCGCTGTCTTTTTTCTTGAAGTAACTCAGTCATCATGTGTTTTAATTCATTAATCTCCATTTCATATTTTGTTTCAACAGTAGCTCCTCTTACTGTAGCTTCATTGCGACCTCTCGACAGAATCTTCACGTTTCCCTCTTTCCAGTCACATGACACATCTTCCTCAGACCACTTAACCGCTTCTTGCAATAAGAATGCGAAAGTTATTTCTGGAACTCTCTCCAATCTTTTCTTCATTTCTCTTCGCAAACTTTCTTCTCTTATTCCTAATACAAATCTTTCTTTTAGTATCTTCTGAGGATATCTAAAACAATCAGGATCAATAGCTTCAATCCTAACTAACTTTTCTTGTAGCGTATATGCATAAGTACGTATATCTTCCCCCAGTTCTTGCCTTCTGTCATAAAATTCTTTGATTCGTATGCTCACAGGAACTTTATCACCATAAACGATTTTTAGTACATCAAACAAGTCTTCTACCATATTTTGTGTATCCGGTGGGACAAAACGAGCTGTGTCTCTGGCTTGTCCAATTAAATGGTCTTTGACAATTTCTAATTGATCTTCCGGAGGTATTCTGAGAACTTTTAGTGCTGCTTTTGTCCTTTCTATCCATTCTTCCACCGTATAATCTCCATGTTTCTTTGGCATACCTGCGAAATCAGGTATCTTTTTATCCCTGGGAATATACATGGCTGTCGGCATCCTAGGGCCTTCTATGAATCTTTCTAAAATCTGCTGTTCTCTCCGTTGTTCCTCCTGCATTCTCACTACAGCTTCTTCTCTCCTCCTCAATTCTTCCTCCTGCAGTTCCATCCTGGTTTTGTATGCTCGCCATTCATCTCTCAGTTCCGCAGCCCAGTCTTCCATGATACTAAGGCACTCAATCTCCTCCAGCCGACAAGGGTGTCACTTAGAAACAACAATATCGTGTCTACTGTAGCTACTCACAACAGGAATCTTGGAATAACCCCCCAAGAAAAATGAAAAATCCTGTCCGTGACGCCAAAAACGTGCCTCCTGTAACCCCCTCGGGGTTCAGCGCTGGCCCAGGCTCTGAATGCAGCAGCCGACAGGGGTGTAGGCTACTGATCACGGTAGCAGGGCAGTTGTTATTCCCCAAGAGCCGGACCACACATTCCCCCAGTTCTCACAGCAGGGCACATAAAAATTAGGGGTTTTACGATTCCTACGGAGTGTTACTTTAGCATGCACTTTGTTTTTAACTTAATGTACTCAAGCAGTTTTCAAATGAAGAGAAAATACATTTTATTCAATAACATTAAGGATATCCACAAAATAATTTCCCTCTCCCTCAAATTTTATTCTATATTCTAGCACAAAGTCCACTGCAGCAGTCTATACTTAGCTTCCTCTTCCAAGATGGTAGGAGTTGGTGTAATCAGCGCTGTACTTCTTTCTCGGTGGTAGGAGTGTTGGGGCCCTTGAAGAGTAGATCTGAAGTTCTTCTCCCTCACCTATCTTTACGAAATCAAAAGGAGAAAAACCCTGACTCTCCCTGAGTATCTTCAAAAATAACTTATCTGGGAAAACTTCAGTGTACTTACGGGGCTCTATCTACGGGTGAAAACAAAAAGATAATTAAAATTCCCTGCTAATTTCTTCTCAGTCTTTTCCTTTTTGCGTTTATTGCACTCTATAGGGGCTTGTGCCTTTTGGTTGTCCTGAACAACTTGTACCATACAAAGCTTTACTCTCTCTCTGTTACTTCTTTGATATCCTCTGTTTCAATAATTAATTTTCTCAAGTCATACTCATCCCAGAGAAACTATTACACTCTGATTCAGCTTGTGTATTAGAACAATAACAGCGCCACTGGTTTACACTTATGCACATATTTTTGTAATTCAATATTCCCTTTTAGGCGGCAGTGCTGTTTTCACACCTTTAACAACTAGGCACCTTATTTCAGACCAACATCAGGGCCAGTATAAATTCTCTTTCTCAAAAGAACAGTGTTACAGTAATGTTATGCATCTCTCCTTTTCTTTTGCTAACTCTGTAACTTGGCATACAATGAGTTTATCAACACTTTATAAGCTACCATAGTAATACATCTTTTCCCAAGAAGCAGTAACATTTAGAACAGAACAACAGAAACAGAATTCTCTCCACTGCACTGCTGTTTAACTAAAACAGAACCAATTGAAGATATCTTAATTTTGAAAATAATATTCCTCTGGCCATGGTAAGTTTTCTCTTTTTCATCAGCAAATGTATCTTCAGAGAAACTGCAGAGCAAGCTTTTCTTTAAAACAACTAGCCAAGCTCAATATCTCTCTGCACACAAACCAAAATTGGCTTACACCTATAACCTAATCAATTCTTCCCATGAGATAATGATAGAGACAATGCTAAGTTATTTCACTTATCTCTGCTCTCAGCTTTGCTCTCTGGCTGACTTTTTCTGTACAACAAACACAAGACACCTTCCTCCAGGTAGAGCTTTCTTTCTTTCTTTTTTTCTTGTCTGTTTAACAGAAAACTTATCGTTACCTAGGAGACAGGAATTCCACTCAGTCCATGTGACTGACACTAACCTATCACACGCTGCGTACTAGAAATTCTAAGGGTTGTTTACTATTGGAATGTTCATTTAATCTCCATTTTAAACTATTTTTTCATATTACTTTCTATGTGCATTTCCTTTTTTACCCTAAACTATATTAATATGTCTCATTAACACAATAACATTAACACCCCTTGAATCAGGATCCCAGCAGCTTTCTCACAGTGGTTTTAAAATTTAAATTGTGCCAAAGACAAGTGTGCTGTTTATTTCTCTCTAATATTAAACAAAGTAAATTTCCAAACTTACCCCAATCTATTTCAAAAATTAAATTATTCTTTCAGGTACCCTCCACATCAAATATAACCCAGTAGTCAATTTTGGTAGCTTCCCAGGACATAAAGTTCATTTACCCCAAAATTATGTACAAAATGTACTTTTTAAAATTTAGAACCTACTTGCTTATTTTGTTTACAACTCTCAATTTTATTTGAACTCAAATTTATGTTCCTCTAATGATTTTAACCCCTTAAATATCCAACCCTGTAAAATTAAACCCTTAAACATTAAAATTTCCTAATTCTAATTCCAAATTTGATTTTCCCATATCCCCTTTACACAAACTAGACTCTTTTCCTAAGTTCACAGGACCTCCAGATCTCCCTGGGGTTCACATCTTTTCGGGTAACTTATCACCTAAACTCCTGGAACTCTTTCCAGCAGAGCTTTAATTTAGGCCCCTGCTTCCCTCTGGGCCTGCTGCAACCCTTCCAGCCAATCAGAAAGCTCTCTCCACTTCCACCTATTAAAAGATCCCCAGCACATCTCAGGAGAGTGATTAACATATTTTTTTAACAAAATTCATTTTTTAACCCTTCGGGTTACACTAGGTATCATAAGGAAAGGAATAGAGAATAAAACAAAGGATATTATAATGCACCTTGAATATTGTGTGCATTTCTGGTAACTGTATCTTAAAAAGGATATAGAGTTATTAGAAAAGGTACAGAGAAGAGTCACCAAAATGGTAAAGTTGATGGAATGATACCTCTATGAGAAGAGGCAAAAAAGGTAGGGCTTTTGAACCTGAAAAAGAGACAGCTGAGGGGAGATATGATAGCGGTCTATAAATTAATGAATGTAGTAGAATGGGTAAACGTTGTAATGTAGAAGGTCCTTCCGAGGCTATGAAGCTGGGTGAAACAGAAGATTCTGTTGCAGTTTCTGACAGGCAAGCAAAGCACATGGCCCAGGGTTGCCATGGACAACGTAAACAGTATGAGTCACGAGTGCAGCAAACACGCCCAAGCTGCAGAGTATCCCTGAGCCCCGGTCTTAAGGAGAGACACCTGGTGGGAGGTGGGGCAGAGTTAAGCCCTAGAAAATAGGGATATAAGAATTGCTCACTAAGATTCAGGGGGCAGAGCAACGAGGGGAGAAATGAGCAGAGCAAGGGGAGGAACCCGGAGCAGAGCAAGGGGGGAACCCGGAGATCAAGGAGAAGAACCAGGAGAGCAGAGATGGCAGAATAAGAGGAGCTGGTGGAGCTGCAGGAGTTCCAAGAGCAGCAGAGAGAGAAACAGGAGATAAAGCATGAGAATTCAAAGCTACAAAGTCCCGGAGAGCCCAAGCCCAAAAGCCAGGTGGGAGCTACTCTCAATTAGAGCCCTATTGTGAAGGCAGCTGGAGAGAGAGACTGCCTGAGAGGTCAGTGTGGGAGTGCTCAGAAACTCTGGAGAGAGGAGAGTGTTGGCCAGAGGATGTTTGCATGACTGAGGAAGCAGTGCTGAGAAAGTCTTCTAGGAAAAAGCCAGAAGGTAGGCTGTGTAAAGCATTGAAAGAGAAAACTAAACAGAAAAGTTTTCTCTGTGATTGCAAGCTCTGTTAGACTCTCCATGTGCTAGTTCCCAAGTATACGGCAGTTATCAGCCCTGCTCTATAGAGCATTCTGAAGAGAAACCTCTGGGAAATAGAGGGGGACTGTGTTTTAAAACTCCGTTTGTTTTTGTACAAACCTGCTCAGCTGAAAGTGATGAGGAAATGCAGACAGGGTCTGTTGTAGAAGACTTGGAGGAACAAATGGACTGTATGCTATCATTTGCAGATGATATCATATCCCTGTGCTGATATCTGTTGGCAAAGCTGTTCGAATAGCAGCAAAGGAGCACAGTGATTCTTTTGGGTTTAAAAGGAAATGTTTCTTTGAGTTTGTTGAAGCACTGCATTGTTTAAAGCTGAAGAGGAAGAAGCTGTTTTGTTTCAGTTCCTGTGTTTTGTTTTCTTATGCCAGAAGCATGGCCCTTTTTGTTCTGTATTTTATTGGCAATTAATCCACCACCCGGAGGAGAAATAAAACCTTGTCATATATTGCCTGAACCACTCGACTACAGTTATTCCTTGCTTGGGAGTGGAAGGGGACTACAACACCCAGAAGGCCGTGCATAATTAGTGCACTACCCTACTTCCTGAGTCAGGATTTTCCCAGGCTGACCTTCCTCTGCATGCCTCAGGGCTCTGGGGGAGGTTACTGGTGACAACGTAGATTGATTGTTTATGCCATCAAATTATAAAAAGACTAGGGGGCACTCAATGAAGCTACAGGGTAATCTATTTAAGATGATTCAAAGAAAATATTTTTTTATTCAATGTGTAATCAAACTCTGGAATTTGCTACAGGAGGATGTAGCAAAAGCTCTTAGCATAGTTAGGTTTAAAAAGGTTTGGACAAGTTCCTGGAGAAATGGTCCATAAACCATTGTTTATGCAATGTTTTATGTTTATGCAGGAGGGAGGAGTGGCCTAGTGGTTAGGACAAGGTACCTCAGGCCAGAGGGCCAGGGGTTCAATTCCCACCTGGGGACAGCAATCTCAGGCCAGAGGGACTTGGGTTTCTAGTCCTATAGGCACTCCTTGTGGCGTTGGGCAAGCCACTTAACCCTCCATTGCCTCAGGTACACATAGATTGTGAGCCTTTTGGGGATGAGGGAATGTATCCAGTACGTGCTTATAGTGATTGTAAACCACTCTGATGCCCTTCAGTCTGGGCAGTATATCAAGAAATTGCATAAACATAAACAGACAAGTTCCTGGAGAAATGGTCCATAAACCATTATTGAAGGGGACCCAGAATATCTACTGCTTGACCCAATACAAGCATTGTGGAACCTATGTCTTTTGGGGAAACTGGTAGGTATTTGAGATCTAGATTGGCCACTGTTGGAAACATGATACTGGGTTTGATAGACCTTTGTCTGACACAGTATGGCATATCTTATGTTCTTATGCTCAATGTAAAGGTTGTGCAAGAAAACGGTCAGGTGTTCTACTATACCCATGCTTCTTAATGTGGCCCAGAGTTTCTCATGGTTTACACAGTCAAAAGCCTTGCTGTAGTTAATAAAACACATATGGATAACCTTTGGTATTCTTTTGTCTTTTCAAGGATCCATCTCACATCTGTGTTAATGTCTCTTGTTCCTTGCCCTTTACAGAACCCTGCTTGCACTTCAGGCAGTTCTCATTCCAGGTATGTTTGTAGTCTCTGCTGAATGATCTAGAGTAGAATCTTGCTGGCATGTGGAATCAGAGTGATTGTGCAATAATTTCCACAGTCATTTGGGTCAGCTTCCTTCAGTATTGGTATAAACACATATCTTTTCCAGTCAGTTGGCCATGAATTTGTCTTCCAAATTTCCTGGCAGAGCCTTGTAAATATAGCAACAGCGTCATCCGATTGCTGTAATACTTCAATGTGAATGCTATCAATACCTGGTGCTTTGTTCCTTGATAAGGCTTTCAGTGCTGCTTCGACTTCTTCTTTCATTATCAATTGTTCCTGATCATAAGGTACAGGTTGAAACGGCTGTTGGTCCACTCGATCTTTAGGGTATAATGACTCTATATATTCTTTCCATCTTTTCTTGATTTTCTCAGCATCATTCAGCATGGATTCTTGAGCATCTTGTAGTATTCTAATTTGAGGCTGAAATTTTTTCATTAACTCTTATAGTTTTAGAAAAGCCGACCTTGTCCTTCCACTGATAGCTTCTGATTCTATTTCCTCGCATGTGCTACTGTAGTACTTCTCCTTGTCTTGTCTTGCTGCACGTAGGAAATCTCTGTTGAGTTCTGCTATTGCTTCTCTTTCTTCTCTGACTTTAACTTCTCTGTGTTTCTGGACAATTTTCAGATTTTCTTCAGTCATCCATTTTGGCCATTTTTGCTTTTTCACCTTATGTAGGGACTTCTCAATTTCTTCTAACACAACCTTCTTGATGTCATCCCATAACTCTTCTGGAACTCAGTCATTTGTATCTAAAGCAGCAAATCGATCTTTCAGGCAGTCTTTAAATTCCAGTAGTATATTCTCAAGGTCATATTTTGCTACTGCGATGCTTCCGCTTGGGCCCAAGAGCTTACAAGCAGGAAACAGCCTTATGTTGTCCACTTTTGAATAAAGCTTCCCTTGTTGGCACCAGAGGTATTCTGGGACTTGTAGTTAGTTTATTCTTTAAGGACAAAATTGTAGTTGTGAGTCGGTGGTTCAAGGCAGCAAGAACATTTATTTTGTGGGGATTTCCAGGGCATTTAAGCTCAATACACAAACAAGGCAAAAAGGATGCTTCTCCAACATAAAGGATAAATCAGGTAACAGAGAATGATGTAACAAAAACCACTTTTCACTGTTCAGCTGCTCTTATTCCCACAAGCTTACACCAAGGACTGCCTTGTGTGGTCATTTAACAGCAATACAGATAAACTTGCAACAGCTGTGATTTTCTTTTCTCAGAGCAAACTTCTTCTAAGCCCCACTTCTTAGCTTTAGAAGGCAATTGAGCTTAGTAAAACACAGTATTAGCTTTCCTTAATTCTAAGCAGGAATTGCCCTTATTCTCTATATTGTTTCACAGTCTCTCAGCTCAGTTCAATAATGCAGACTCTTCTTTTAAACACAATGAGCAATCCATTGGTACAGGTTCACACTCAGAGCTTGGCAAACAGGAATCTATTTGCATTCCTTCTATGGCAACAGGATATATGGTATCTCTACCAAAGTTACAAACTCTCCCAGACTTTCTCTCCTTTAGAAATTCCTGGAACTGATTCCACAGCAATTCAGCTTGTAAAGGCACAGTTGTATTAGGGGAGTAAACTTTTCCCTCAGCAAACAACTCTCTCAGTGCTTGTAGCTTTGAAGACTCAGCTGTTCTGCTTTTATCAGGGCTATGACTTTTCCCATACGTAAAACTTTCCACCCACCTCTTAGCAGTAGACGGTGAGGGCTCTGCTTCCTGGACCTTAGCAATAGCAAACTGTTTCTGTTGATTTCTCAGCTCTGAAACTGCTGACTTTACCTGGGGATGGGTTCCTCAGACAAGCGCTGATTTCTTTCTTCCTGGGATCCTTCAGGCTCTGAAATTCAGCCTCCTTATGTCCTTCTCCAGTCCCTCTTAGGTAGCTGCTTTCCTGGGAGTTTTATTCTTTCTTTCTCCTCCAGCTATGCTCAGCCTTGCTCTCTCTGTTTTCCTTTGCCTCCCTCCTTCCCTCCTCTTTCTGCTCTGCTCGTGGTTTTAAGAACCGTTGGCTGCTAGGCACTCCCTGTTCTCTGCACCTGTGTGACCAATCATCAGGCAAGCTTGTCTCCACCCCTGAGCTAGAGCGTGGCCTGACCTTAGCAGGGAGCTGGGTTTTTTTCTGATCTGGCTTGCAAGTCTTATGCACAAGTGAACTGTCATTCCTTTCAAAGGGGAAACTGGGATCTTCTTCCACTTCCATTTCTTCGTGGGAGCTTTCATCACTACACTACATACTGGTCTTTATCTGCCGTCATTTACTATGTTACTATGACCCAAAGTTTGTCTGCTCTGGAAATGTATGGAAAATGCTAATTGGATTTGTTGCCCTGTGAATCAATTGACTCATGTTGCAGAGAGTTACTCTAAATATTTTTCTTTTGCCATGTTATTTTGCCAGATATTCTGTGAAACCATGACTAAGTACTATGTCAGATGCATTTACCAAGCCTAATGCAGATCCTCATTAATCATCACTAATTGAACAATCAGGATCTGAGTTAGGCTTGGTAAATGTTTCTGACAGTATACTTAGATATGGTTTCTCAGACTTTCTTGCATAAAATCAGGGCAAAAGAAACATCTTTGAGTAAATCTGTACAGCAGAAGTCAATAGACTTACAAGATAAAAAATCCAGTTAACATTTTCCATATATTTCCAGAGCAGACAAGCTTTGGGCCAATCAGGAAACAGGAAAGAAGATCACCAGCAATACAAGAGTTTTGTGAATTATAAATTTTCATTTTTGGGCAATTTTGTTAACTAAAGAGGTAGCTGTGGCTGCTGCCTAAACAAAACAAAAAAAAAATAGCGGAAATGTTTTAGGCCAATTAAAAAATCTAGCTGTTTTTTTTCTCAAATTCAGAGACTTTTGGATTAGAAGGCAGGCACATTCTGCAGACACGAGCACAGAACTGCACGTCTTCTGCAAAGCAAAATGGCAGTGACAGAGTTTTCTACCATTAAAAATTTGTCTTGCGTCTTTCTCAGTGTCATCCATATCATTTATGGAGGTGTTCTCAACCTAATCCTCACTGCGTGCATATCTCTCTCATGCATATCCATTGTGGTAATTCTGAAAACCTGCCTGACTACCCAGCACTGGGTAAAGATTCCTGGTCTATAGTATGGGGGTGGATATATGCACAGGGGTAACAAGGAGTGGGGCAGCTGTGGTGTGTGTGAGCAATCCAGCTACTGCTATCTCCTTTGTGGATGCAAAATATAACTGAATGCCAGATAAACAATTATTTAATACAACAAAGGCAATCAAAATACATATACACCATAGAACGAAAATATACATACCTGTGCATTTGTTTTCTATGCAGAGCTGAAAATGTAAAACAACTGTAAAACAAAAAAACTCACAACACTAAACAAAATAGCCAACATTGGAATGGCAATGGATCGATGGATGGATCTAGCAAGGAGGGAAGAATAGCATGCGGGAAAGAAAAAGCAATGAGCGGAGTATGATCAGGCCTCCAAAAAGACTTAAAAAAACCTGCATTTATAAGGTACAGATATTCATTGATGGGCATGTCTGTG
Source organism: Ichthyophis bannanicus (assembly GCA_033557465.1). Taxonomy (NCBI): domain Eukaryota; kingdom Metazoa; phylum Chordata; class Amphibia; order Gymnophiona; family Ichthyophiidae; genus Ichthyophis; species Ichthyophis bannanicus. The sequence goes on from CM066035.1 coordinate 457,514,365, forward strand.
CAAGCCTTTAGTTGCCTGGTGAGATGACTCTTGGGTCTGACCAGCAGAAAGTATGGTCAAAAATCTCCTCAGATGTAGCCCTTTTCCACGCTGTGCCCAGACCAAACTGCGCTGTGCCTGCCCTGTACTGTGTAGCGGCTATCCTATACTGGCAAATCACTTCTATCTGTTCTTTTCTATTGCTAAATCCAGACTTCGCTCCTTTCACCCAGCTGCGACATATGCCTGGAACAAATCACCTGAGTCTATACATCAGGCGTCTTCTCTGACCCTTTTCAAATCCAGGCTGAAAACTCACCTCTTTGCTACTGCTTTCGGATCTTGGCTCATCTGATCTCCTTTGTGTTTCCTTACCATTCTCCCTAGATGTATCCCATGTCTACAGCTACTGTGATGTCTGTCTTGACTAGATTGTATGCTCTGATGAACAGGACCATCTTTTACATGTGTCTGTGCAGCACTGTGTACATCTTGTAACACTATACAGATGTTCAGTAGTAGTAGTAGTTTTGCACCTGCCCTATACTGTGTGGCACCTCCTCCATATGCTGTGCTTCCCCCAGGAGCAGGCCAGCCTATCAATTAGGCAAGCTATGCAGCCACCAAGGTCAGCCAGCCCGGGTGGGCGGCGGCAGCAGCGGCACAACATGGGTGACCTCGCCACCCCCACCGCCCCCACAGCTGCCAAACTATAATTACACGATGCAAGGTTCCACATTAGGAACCACCACCTCAGAAAAACATTTAGGCATCATCGTGGATAACACATTGAGACCATCTGCCCAGTGTGCAGTGGCAGCCAAGAAAACAAATAGAATGCTAGGAATCATAAGGAAAGAAAACGAGAATAAAACAAAGAATATTATAATGCCTTTGTACTGCTACATGGTGCAACCGCACTTCGAATATTGTGTGCAATTCTGGTTGCCATATCTTGAAAAGAATATAGCAGAATTAGAAAAGGTACAGGGAAGAGCCACCAAAATGGAAAGAGGATGGAAGGAGAGGCTAAAATGGTTAGGGCTCTTCAACCTGGAAAAGAGCTGGCAGAGGTCTATAAATTAATGAATGGAGTGGAACGGTAAACGTAGATCAATTGTGTAGATAACATGAGAAGGGATCTATCTAAGCTTGAAGAATGGTCTAGAGTTTGGCAGCTGAGATTTAATGTTAAAAATGCAGGGTCATGAGTTTGGGCTGTAGTAATCCAAGGGAGTGATACAGTATAGGTGGTGAAATACATCTGTCCACAAAATTAGAGCGGGACCTAGGCATGATTATGTCTGATGATCTTAAAGTAGTTAAACAGGCAGAAAAGGTGACAGCAAAAGCTAGAAGGATGCTCGGGTGCATAGGAAGAGGAATGACCAGCAGAAGGAAGGACGTGATATAAGTCTTTGGTGCAACCTCATTTGGAGTATTGTGTGCAATTCTGGAGACCGCACCTTCAAAAGGCTACCAAAATGGTTAGTGGTCTTCATTATAAAACATATGAGGACAGATTTAAGGATCTTAATATGTATACTTTAGAGGAAAGGTGGGATAGAGGTGATATGATTGAGGCATTTAAATACTTCTGTGGCATAAATGCACAGGAGGAGAGCCTTTTCAGTTGAAAGCAAGCTCTGTTATGAGGGGACATAGGATGGGGGTGAAAGGGGATAGATTCAGGAGTGATATGCTGAAATGTTTCTTTACGGAAAGAGTGATAGATGCGTGGAATAGTCTCCCAGTAGATGTGGTAGAGATGAGGACAATATCTGAATTCAAAAAAGCATGGGACAAACACAGAGGATCTCTAAAGGAAAAAAGGGGGCATTTGCTTGCCCCTGAAACCTCATTCTCTGTGACTCCTCTGATACTTCATGTGGCAAGTCGTAGTGTTGGATCATCAGCAGAAGGCTATCGCTAAGTGACTGCAGCACATCAAATAAACCAGACCTGCTGGCTTCCTCTGCTGCACTCTCACTGGCCAAATTCTCTTCAAGATGTGAAAAGAGGGTAGAGAATTCATGGGCTATATTTGTACTAAGGGAAACCATACCAGAGAGGAGCTTAGCATGGGAGGGTCACTCCTCCCCCAGACCCATGTGATTTTCCTCAAACAACAGTTTTGAGCATCCCAGACAAAAAAGTACTCAAAGTCACTCAAAAACACTTTGAAAAACAACAACCCACCCCCCAACTACTGCAGGTTCACATACCCTCACAACTCCTACAAAACAGCTAACTGTCCAACAAATAATAATAGACCCTTGAGCCTCTCTCCCTCTCTGAGGGGAGGTGTGACTTTGTGCTTGAAAATCTGCCTTCCTGCTCTGCTTCTCCATCCTGGGGCTGCAAGCACATATGCAAAGGGAAACAAGCAGAGCACTCCCTCTCCCTCCTGCAGCCTGCTCCTGAACCATATGAAAGCAAACCAGCATCCACCATCAAAGGGGGAGGTGAGACTGCGTACTTGAAACTCTGCCTTCGTGCTTCTGCTTCACCATTCCGGGGTTGCAAGAACACCTGAAAAGGGAAACAAGCAGAGCACTCCCTCTCTCTCCTGAACCATCTGAAACCATCTGAACCAGCTATATGTGGCTGGGTAACTCCGCCCACTGAACTTCTCCGGCGGCAAAGCACAGCTATAAAACACCAGCGTGCCTCTGGCATGCCTGCGCCTGGTGGGCCCACGCCTGAGGGCCTTGCCAGAGGGCCCTTTGGTGCGGCCCTTAGGTGGAGGAATGAAGCTTCAAACACCAGAATGAATCCAACCAGAAGAAACTCGTAAGTTGATCCCAAAGCCTCTATGTAATACCACTCAAATGCCTCTGTTGTACTACATTCCTGATCACCAGCCTCAATATACATTAACTTATGTGTTTTAGTACTACATAATAACCTAGCCTGTAATTGACATCCAAGTTTGTATTTCAGTACTATAATAACCTAGCCTGTATTTAACATCCAAGTTTGTAATTCAGTACTATAATAACCTAGACTGTAATTGATATCCAAATTTGTATTTCAGTAACTACTTAATAACCTAGCCATAATAGACCTATATAAAACCCCAACCAATCCCTCAACGATCCTCCCTGAATTACTGACACAAAGCAACATTATACACCCCAATACAGACAATGGATCCCCATAAACTGATTCACAATATAATCTACACCCTCCTCATATCATACCAAATAACAAACATCCTCTCACTCCTCCAAAATTGGAGGAGTGAGAGGACGTTATAAATTGGAAGTTTTGGAAAATACTGCCAGAGCTGTGAATTTAAGGATTTTAAATTTTCCTAAGATAAAAGGCATTACGGCCCTTGACACATTTAAGAAATATCTACGAGAAGTGTTGAAAGTGCCATTGGAACTAACTCCACCTTTATCTAAGGTTTATTATCTACCTCAAGGGAAAAAAAAGAACCAGCTGCCTCTGAAGAATTTGCTAATATGGACGTTTTAAATGTCTCAGATTTGTTTAAGGACTCTGACCCTGGGACGTGTGTTCCAGCTACTTTGCTGGTGTCATATGCGCTTGCCACTGATAAGGAATGGTTGCTAAAAATGTTCTTTAAAAAGCGGTTGGAGTCTTTTTATGGTCTCTCAATTTCAATGTTTTCAGATATTTCTAAGGAAACGCAGAAGAGGAGAAGGCTTTTTCTTATTCATAAACCTGCTGTTTTGCAGATTGGGGGTACCTTCTTTTTAAGATTTCCCTGTAAATGTTTGGTGGTATATAAGTTGGTTAGATATGTATTTTCTCAGCCGGCAGATCTTGCTACATTCCTTAATGATAAGTTAAAAGATAAAGTCTAGTCTCAGGGGATGATAATAATGTTAATATCTCTCTGTTATTAAGTCTATGTACTCAGGGCTGTTTTTGTAAATTCTTCACTTTTGAGCTGTTTTCTTATTTACTATTTTGGTGCCAGGGATCTCCTTCTTTGGCACTATATTTCTTTCTCTCTCCTCCAACAATGTGGACTACCAGGGATCTTGGGTTTATATTCCTTATTGTTTTTCTTTTGTTAATAATCTGTGTATCACTGTTCACTCAAGAAAGTTCTTGTTGTTATTGTATAAATTCAATAAATATTAAATTTTAAACAAAAAAAAAAAAGAGATGGCGATCATCCAAGACACAAGAAAACAAACAACTATACCTCACCCTGCTCAACAGATACAAAAATGCAATAAACCAAGCTAAAAGAGACTACCACATGAGGATCCTAAACCGGGCAATCAACAGACCAAGAGAGCTGTTCGCCATCGTGAAAACACTGACCAGAAACAACCAAAAGGAATTAGACACTATCGACATAAAACCCCAAACACTTGCTGACTACTTTGCTACCAAGCTAAAAAACAAAAACCCATCCAACACCCCCCCACTCTTGAACCACCGATAAACCACAATACATGGAATAACTTTTACCAAATAGACCAGAAACACCTTATAAATACAATAACAAACATTAACACAACCACATCCCCCTGGACCCATGTCCTGTCTCTTGGATTAAGCATACAAAGGCAGAACTAGCCCCATACCTCCTTCACATAGTAAATCAATCCTTACTTCAAGGTACCATGCCCACAGAATTAAGGATATCCTCCATACACCGTATACTAAAGAACAGATCACTCAACAAGAGTGAATCCAGCTCATACCGACCAATAGCAAGCATTCCCTTTGTTGCTAAAATCATAAAAAAAATCATCCAAATACAACTCCAGGACCATGTAGACTTCAACGCCCCCCTAGAAAACCATCAGTTTGGTTTCTGACCTTTTCATGGAGTCAAAACCCTATTGATATCCTTGTTTGACCACCTCATCCGTGGTCTAGATAACCCCAAATGTACCTTCCTTTTAATTTTCTTAGACATTGCCTCTGCATTTGATAACATCAATCCCAACACCCTCATAGTCAGACTAACACAAATTGGAATAGGAGGAACAGTCCTACAATGGTTTATATCCTACATCTCGAACCGCAGATTACGCATACAACTAGGTAATGAGCCACGGTTACCTTCCCACAAGACAAAGGTATTCCCCAAGGCTCTGCCCTATCAGCCTTACTATTTAACCTTTACCTACAGCCTATCACCAACATATTCAAAAAGTTCAACATAAAGTACTGTATATATGTGGAAGACATCATGTTGTCCATCCCCATAGATACGAATAACCCCTCTTTTAAAAACATATCTGACTGCATTAATGAAACCAAACTATGGCTCAATGCAAACAACCTCGATATTATGGAAGCCATGTACATCACAAAAAACTCAAACCGCACCCTCCCACAAAACATCACCGAGTTCTGCTACCTTCCCAATCAAGAATGAGGTCAAATACCTCAGTATAACCCTTGATCAAACACTCAGCATGCTCTCCCACCTGAAACAAACAGTGAAAACAGTGTTTTACAAGTTAAAAACAATTCAACACATATGGCCATTCCTAGAAGAAAAAGACTACAGATCAGTAATCAAAGCGATTGTCACAACCCACTTTGACTACTGCAACAGCCTGTTGCAGTGTCTACCCGCCAAAAGCCTACACATCCTCCAAAGAGCACAGAACATCACTGCGAGAATCATCTGCAAAACCTCACTAACTGACAGCATCACCCCCATCTTATATGACCTCCACTGGCTCCCAATAGCAAGTCGAATAAAGTTCAAAACACTCACCGCTACTTTCAAACTACTGAACAATATAGTCCCATCCATTCTCTCTACACTCATTCAGATCCCCCCAAACACAAGAACCTGAAGAGAAAATGCACTACACTTACTTGAGATCCCAAACACATTCAGGAAAACGAAGCAAGCCACATGCTCCAGGGAATTCACTTTCACCGCCCCCTCCCTCTGGAACTCCTTACCTCTATCAATCACTCAATCAAGGATCTCCAGCAGTTTAAAAAATCACTCAAAACATACCTCTTCACTGCACACTATGGAATGCAAAACACAACACAAAACACCTCCAAGAACTCACAGGCACACTAACCGCATACCCAACCCAAAGTACAGGCAGCATTCGCCTTTAAACAGCATGTACATAGCTCTAAATAATATGTTAAGTTGTTAAGAGTTGCAAGTTTTTATTTAAATAGTTCTAAAAACAACCGTTCTATGTAAAATGTTAGTTATATGTAAACCACCCCTGATCTCTGGAAGAGGCAGTATAGAAAAATGTAATAAATAAATAAATACCTTCTTATTCTTCAACACTGTTTTTCCAACTACCAACTAACCATCCCTCTGGCAAACAAACTTTTATTTGACTGAAGCTTTTCCACTTTTCAGACAGGAGCCCTGCGTCACAATATGCACCAACACATATTCTTTCACCTTCCTCACTTGATACAGTTTTCTCCCTCTTCCCAGCACCCAGAGCCCTGAGCCTTCAGTTTCTAGTCACACTCTGTCCATTTTTCAGCTCTTCAGTCTCCAGTTCTTCAGTTGTTCCTGCTCTAGCATACTTGTTTACCTCCAAACAGCCCTGAGCTAGCTTGCCTCTGCACACATGCACATTGATACTTCTGGGCAGGGGCGGCTCTACCATGAGACCTACTGAGGCAGTGGCCTCAGGCAGCAGTTTGCAGGGGGTGGCACTCAGCTCTGTTTTAATTTTAGATTTTTCCACCTCTGGCCTGCCTCTGCCTTCCCACGCAGGAAGGCAGAAGCAGGACAGAGGTGGCAAAATCTAAAATTAAAACAGAGCCAAAGAGTTTTGCATTGAGTGCACATTCCTTGGAGAGCAGATAGGTGCTGCACTGCTTGTACGTTCCAAACTCACGCTGCAGGTGGGCCTGAGCCTGTTCAGCCTCTCTCAGATACTGTTGTAGCTCATACATCTCTGGCCCACCCTTCCCGATCTGGTCTTCCATGTGACTTCGCTCTTCTGTCATTGCCCGCAGCACATCCTCCAGCTGCACCACCTACTGCTGCCTGTCCTGGATGAGCTGGCCCCGCTCCATAGAGAGCTGCAGCAGTTCAATTTTTCTCCTGGCTCAGCCGCTCCAGCGGGTCACACAGCTCTTCCATCTCACCTCACCGCTGCTGCTGGTCCTCATGATCTCCTGCCCATGCCCACTGCTCCTAGGCGACGGCATCTAGCAAGAGTCGGTGCAGTTTCTCCTCTAGCCGCCCAATGCGCTCTTTCTGCTCTTTTAGGATGAGCACCTGGGCCTCACTCTCTTCTTTCAGCTGTACAAGCCAGGAGCTCATCGCACTTGTGCAGGGCTCAAGCCTGTTCCATCTTCTCCACCTGCAGCTGTTTCAAGAGCAGTGCCGTCACTACCTGGTAAGCCAGGTAATCACGGCAGGAGGGAGCCGGCGGTGTGTGGGGGTGCCGTCACTAGCTGCCCACCACCCACCGCTTCAAAAAAGAGAACAGCTGCGGAACATTTTTCTGTTCCCATGGCTCTGCTAACTTTTAAACTGCTGGGTCACAGAGTTTCTAATGGCAAGAAAAAGCATGGTTGCAGAGTTTCTAATGGCAAGAATAAGCATTCTTGCTTTTAGAAACTCCACAACCCAGCAGTTTAAAAGTTAGCAGAGCACAGGAACAGAGAAATGTTCCCGTGCCTGTTTTCTTTTTTGAAGGACAAATTGTAACAGACACGGGGTGGGGGGGTGAAAGGGAGCAGTCATGGTGGGCTACAAGGGAGCAGTCATGGAGGGGGGACTGAAAGGGAGCAGATACTGGGGAGCTGGAAGGGAGCAGACATGGTGGGCTGAAAGGGAGCAGACATGGGGTTCTACAAGGGAGCATACCCTGGGGAGCTGGAAGGGAGCAGACATGGGGGGCTACAATAGAGCATATCCTGGGGAGCTGGAAGGGAGCAGACACAGGTGGGGCTGAAAGGGAGCAGACATGGGGGAGCTGGAAGGGAACAGACATGGGGGAGCTGGAAGGGAACAGACATGGGGGAGCTACATGGGGGGGAGCTGGAAGGGAGCAGACACTTGGGGATGGGGTTGGAAGGTGACTGGGTAATAGGAGGGGGGTTGGAAGAGAACTGACAGGAGAAGGTGGGGGCTAGAAGGGAGCTCACATGGGGGGTTGGAAGGGGGTGGAAAAGAGGGGAAGGAGGAGGCTGGAGGGAAGGTGGGACTTGAAGAGAGTTGGCACCCATGGATGGCACTGGAAGGCAGATGGACAGAGGAGAGGGTGACTGTAAGGGAATTAAGAACATAAGAACATAAGATATGCCATACTGGGTCAGACCAAGGTCCATCAAGCCCAGTATTCTGTTTCCAACAGTGGCCAATCTAGGTCATATGTACCTAGCAGTTTCCCCAAGAGACACAAGACACAATTGACACAGGAGGGGGCATTGACACAGGAGGACTAGACATTTGCTGATACCTGGGATGGTATTTGGACTAGAAGGGTCTGGATGGTGGGGAAGGAGGGGAACTAAAAGGGAATAGACATCAGTGGTGGTGCTGGGAATGCAAGAGGGTTAACACTGGAAGGTACTGAGAGGGGAGGCTGTAAAAGGGGTTGATACTGGGGAGGGTTACTGGTACTGGAAAAAAGCTGATGGAAGAAAATGAAGAAAGCAAAAGGAGAGACAAGAAATGGCAGATGGACTATAGACCATAGAAGAAGAGCTACGAGAAGACAGAGGAGAACAGAAACCTCAGATCAGGACCAGCGTGATCACAAATCATCAGACAAAAAAGGTAGAAAAAATAATTTTATTTTCAATTTAGTGATTGGACTTTGTGCTATTTTTATATTTCACACAGTATGGGGAACTGCCTTTCTTCTCTGGTGTGGCACCGCAAGCGCAGTCTGGCTTCTTGGGGTTTCATTTTAATTTTTGTCTACATATTTTTATTTTTGCTTTAGGTTGTGGTCACTTATTCTGTAGTTGGTGAGAGTCTGTGTTCTGAGTGTGTGACTGAGGCCAGGTGTTCCGATAACATGGAGTTTGTATCTAGAGATCTGTACTATAGTAATTTGACTTGTACAGCTTTTCAAAAAAGTGTATGGATGTTTTGGGGGCCATTTCAGTATTGGTAGTGCTGTTTTTTTTTCTGGATATGCCCCTTATTGTATGAGTTTTGGAAGTCTATTCCTGTATGGTATGGTAGATTTGACTGTAGATTTTCAGTGACTATTGCAGTGTTTTATAGTAGTTCACAATATGTCTGGCACTGGAGAATGTTTATGCTTTTAGTGAGAAGACCAGAATCAGATTCTATTTTTTTTGGACTATCACAGACTATTTGTATGATGCCATAGTAATTATTGCTAAGTATTTTTATTTTGGTTATGCATTTGCTCTTTTGCTGCAATTTTCTTACAACACTGGATTTGAAGGAGAAATACTAATATCGCTTGAAAAGAGTTCACAAAGCGGTTTTGGGAAAACGGAGGGTAGGGTTCAGCCAACATAAATAATAATGACAGAGGGACACTGCTTTATAGGTTGCAGGGGAGACACTAGAAACCCTAGCACTGGCCCTATTCAAGAGCTCTTCCCACTCACGTGAAGCCTTGCCCTCCAGTATCCGCTGTAACGAGGCGCGTTCCTGCTGCAATTCAGCGCTCTATCTTTTGTACTCCTCTTTGAAATGGATAATTTGCTGGTGGGGAATGATAAAGCTACACATAGATGATGAACAGGAGAATAAGATTAGGATGCAAAAGCAGCCTTGACAAGGTGGGTTTTTAGCTTGAATTTGAATAGTGCCTGAGATGGAATCTGATATACTGACATTGTAACTTAAACTTGATAATGTACATTAAACAGGGACATTGATTTGATTCTTCTGTGGCAATGGAGGGTTAAGTGACTTGCCTAAGGCCACAAGGAGTGATAGTGGAAATTGAACCCTGATCTCTTGGGTCTTGATATTCAACTGTGCCAATCCCTAAACTGGATATTCAATGCTGTGGTGATGGCACTGAATATCCAGTGATCGTCGCAAAAGCCAGAAGCTGCCGATGCTAACTGGGCACCAGCAATATTGGATGCTATCCTGTTAGCAATCTGCACCTTCGAGATAGGCAAGGATTTTCCTCGCTTATCTTTATGGCGCATTTGGCTAACTGGGCAGCATCCAATATCCCTGCTGCTCGGTTAGCGCCATTCTCTGCCCCAGTACACCCCCCAATATGCCCTGATGCTAACCGGATAGCATCAAAGCATGTAGGGCACTTAGGAGGGGATATCCAATGGTACTAACCAACAAAGGCTTCTCTTGGGCTGTAAACTATGTAGATGCCTTTCAAAAATCAGGCTCTTGGATCCTAAGCCAGAGCCCTAACCATTAGGCTATTCCTCCATTCCTAGTACAGGAGTATGTTTGTTCACAATATGCCTAGTACAGGAGAATGTTTGTTAGTGAGATATATGTTCAAAAATAAAAAGCAACAACCATAACAGTTTATAACAAAAATAAAAATGAGTTATAATTTGGTGTTATAAACTGTGCAATGGTTCTCGTTGTCTCTTTTAGTTCTGTGGTGTGCAAACATCTTTTTATTTCCTCCACATTATTTAATAGACTTGTTGATTTGGTTCAGTCACTGACTACAGTTTTGAGAAAGCCTCCCCCGATTCCCCAGCTCCGGGGGCGAGGTGACACCATCTCATCCCTCGCCTCAGGCAGCAGATTGTCTTGAGCCACCCCTGCTTCTGGGTTTGCAACTGGCATCAAGTTACACTCTACTTCTCTATGTTGTCATTCCCCAAGGCATTATTCTTCAGCAGATGGTTTTGATTCTACCAGCAACCCAGAAAAAAGGTTTCTGCTACTGCAGGATGAAAACTGGAACCTCCCTCACTTCCAGGATTGCAGTTGCATCAGTGCTCTTCTCAATAAAGCACACAGAATGCCGGAATCAACTAGCCGGTGAAAATGCACGAGAACTACTACTACTACTCAGCATTTGTAAAGCGCCATGCACGCAGCGCTGCACAGCTAACCTACGAGAGGTAGCCAACATACAAGAGACAGTCCCTGCCCATCAGAGTCATGCTCATCGGAGCTTACAATCTAGTTAGAACAGTACATTAGTTAGAATAGTACAGAGCATTAGTCAGTTTTGCGCAAGGTACGGTGTAGTACAGTTTGGTCTGTAGTTGGTCATAAACGTTGACGGGGGTTAGGGTAAGATGAGGAAGGAGTCAGGATCTGAATGCAACGGTGAAGAGTGGGTTAGGGTAAGATGAGGAAGGAGTCAGGATCTGAATGCAACGGTGAAGAGGTTGGTCTTCAATCTGGATTTGAAGATGTCCAGGGAGGATGCCTGGCGCACAGACGCAGATAGGTTGTTTCAGGCATAAGGTGCAGCAAGGTGAAAGGAGCGCAGTCGGGAGTTCGCGGTGCGAGTGAAAAGCATTGATAGAAGTAATTTGTTGGCGGAGTGCAAATTTTGAGAGGGGACGTAGGGAGAGATAAGAGATAAGAGGTATTGAGGGGCCATAGAGTGAATGCATTTATAGGTCAGCAGGAGAAGCTTGAAATGGAGCCAGTGAAGCGACTTGAGAAGAGGAGTAATGTGGGCATGGCCAGGCTGGCAGAAGATTAGTCGAGCAGCGTGATTTTGTATAGATTGAGGGGGAAGGAGGTGGCTCACGGGAAGAGCAGCGAAGAGTAGGTTGCAGTAATCGAGGCGAGAGGAGATGAAGGAGTGGATAAGCGTTTTGGTAGTGTGTTCAGAGAGGAAGGGGCGGATTTTGCTGATGTCGTAGAGAAAGAAGTGGCAGGTCTTCGCTACGAGCTGGATATGAGCGGAGAAGGAGAAAGAGGTATCAAAGATAACCCCTAGACTGTGGGCCGAGGGAACAGGAAGGATAGTAGATCCATCCACATGGATTGAGAGAGGGGGAAGTGGGGGGGAGGAGTTAGGTGGAAAGACAAGGAGTTCAGTCTTGGCCATGTTAAATTTCAATCGGCGATGAGACATCCAGGCAGCGATGTCTGAAAGACAGGCAGAGATCCTAGACTGGGTTACCAGAGAAATATTAGGTATAGAGAGGCAGATTTGGGAGTCATTGGCATAGAGATGGTATTGAAAGCCATGGGAGGAGATAAGCACGCCAAGGCCTTGGGTATAGAGAGAGAAGAGGAGGGGGCCCAAACATGGAGCGGGTTAGGGGAGGAGGATGAGCCACCAGAGCACTGAATGAGCGATGGGAGAGGTAGGAGGAAAACCAGGACAGTACAGAGTCCCTGAAGCCAAGCGAGGAGAGGGTGATGAGGAGAAGGTCGTGGTCAACGGTGTCAAAGGCAGCAGAAAGGTCAAGAAGGATGAGGATAGAATAGAGGCCCTTGGATTAAGCCAGGAACAGGTCGTTTGTGACTTTTGTGAGTGCTGTTTCAGTGGCGTGTAGGGGACAGAAGCTGTATTGAAGTGGGTCCAGGAGGGCCTGGGAGGTGAGGAAGTCGAGGCAACGATGGTGGACTGCTCATTCTAATAGTTTGGATATGAAGGGAAGGAGGGAGATGGGTCGATAGTTAGAAGGGCATGTGGGATCAAGTGAGGGTTTCATGAGGAGGGATGTGACAACAGCATCTTTGAAATCAACGGGGACAGTTGCAGTGGAGAGTGAAAGGTTGAGGATATGAGTGATGGAGGGGACAATGGTGAGGGAGATAGAACGTAGGAGATGGGTGGGGATAGGTTCTGATGAACAGGTGGTGGGTTTGGAGGAGGACAGAAGGAGTGTGGTTTCTTCCTCAGAGATCGGGGGAAAGGAGGAGAGGGTGGCAGAGGGAGTATGGATGGAGGAGGAGAATTGGGGAGGAGGGGAGGTAGATGGGGGTAGGGAATTGGAGGGTAATCTTGTGGATTTTGTCATGGAAGTAGTCGGCTAGGGTTTGGGCAGAAAGGGAGGGCAGGATCGGGGGCAGGGGGACCTTGAGGAGAGAATTGAGGGTATTAAAGAGACGGCGAGGATCATAGGCAAGGGAGTTGGTCAGATGGATGAAGAGAAGAGGGGCAAAGGCATGTGAGCACAGGCCAAATGCGTGTGTCACATGCTGAATGTGTGTGACTTGGCATGTCTGAATACCTGTGTGTGGTAACAATTACGCTGTCACCCATGCCCATGGTGACCATATGCTAAAATGCATGTTAACCACATAATGCACTTTTGTAAAAGGAACCCTTAGATTGTAAGCCTTCTGGGGACAGCAACATATCTAATGTATCTGACTATAACTCACTTTAAGCTTATGAGAAAGACATCAACTAAATCCATCCCCCTTTCCTTAGTATTGTGTCCCGGTTCTCCCCATCCTCTTCCATTCCTCACTTCTTTCCCAACCTCTTTCCCTTTCCCAGAATCCATCCATTGACCTCCTTATCTAATATTTATTTACCTTGCCCTTCTTTCATTTCTCTTATCCCCAGTATCCATTCCTTTGCCCCTTCATCGCAACATTCTCACTCACCACAGTATCTGTCCTCTTCTTTCTTCTCAGCCTCCAGAATCAGCCACCTTCTCCCATCTCCAGCCTCTGCATCAGGTCCTATCTCTAACATCAGATCTTTCTTGCAGCCCTCCCCTCTTTTCTCAGTTGCCTTTATGTCAGGCTCCAGCCCCTTCTGCCATATCCAACCCCTGTATCAGCACCAAGACCTAGCATCAACATATGGCCCTTCTCCCAACATTTATTTTTCTTATTTACACACGCTTCTTAATCACCTCTAGACAATCCATCAAGGCATTTTACAGCAGGGATTAAAATTCCATTTAATGCAATAAATTCCCGAAAACTCTCAACCTAATAGAGACAAAATTATCATATTTGTATAAATCTTCTTGAAAAGTCTGACTCTATATCCAAGTTTTCAATGCTTTCCAGAAATTCAAGTAATGTGATTCTCTTTAAATACCCCCCCAGCAACTGATTCTGCAGATAAAGCACCACAACTGAAAATGCCCTAGCCCTTGTCATTTCCAAACATGCTTCTTCACATTAGGGCACCCACAACAAATCTTTCTGGAAAGATCTTTTTTTTTTAACATTTACATAGTTTTATCAGTGTATTAAACTAAATTATACATAACTAAGATTCTCACTGATCCATAGCATATACTACAAAAACACAGAAGAAATTAACAGTACCACAGCAACATGTAATTAAAATGCCATCTACTTCTGAGACAGTCTTAAAAACAGCTGCTTCTCTCATAACCACTCTCAACTTCTGCCAGTGTCAGCTCCTCTCCCATCCCCAGTCCCTACATCATCTCCTATATCAGACCAAACTCCAGCCTTAAACGTGCCAAAAAATATCAGTGTGTAAAATATACAGGTACACAAGTAGATCAAGTATTTTATAATCAATGCATGCAATTTATGACTATCTTCACTCCTCCCTTAGCAATGCCTCTAGTAAAAGTACAAAATGATCACAAAACTCCCTGTGTTAATATGAAAATATATAAAAATCTTTTTTGCTGGACCTACTGTTCAGTAGAAGAGGTACATAAATCAGTCTGTCATGCAGCTCAATCCAGTTAACTGATAATATAAAATACATCCAGTGAAAATCTCAATTTATACCATAGTTTTCTATCGATTACAGTATTGCACATAATAAAAATCATCAAAAACATAGTAAACACATTTGCTTCCATTTCAATATCCTTTCAGATTAGTTCCAGGCTCTAGCAGATATATATAATCCCACATAAATTCCGTAACCACAGTACTTTCTTAGGATTAGCAAACTTCTAGGAAGTACCAGCACTTTACTTCAGCCTCTTCTTCACTAGGCTGATCCTACCTGTTGGATTTGCTCTTATTTTTCTGTTTTGACAGATTTGCCCCTGATGCAGGCATCATTTGCCGAAATAAGGCCATGTCGGGCATAATAAAATCTGTATTTTTAGCTTTATTAGCCCCGCTTCTTTATTTGCTAAAGTTAGGGCAGGTCAATGACTGTCCTAATCTCATATGGTTTGTGATATCCAGTTAATGGATGAATAGTGTCGCTAACCAAATAGCAAAAGTGTTGCCTGGCAAAACTGAATATTCAGTACCAGACATCAGAATGGCCCCAGTATTGAATATCAGAGTCCAATTAAAGCAGCGTCAGCTAGGTACTTTAAAAGCACTGACTGCCAATACTAAATACTGGCCCCTTTGATTTTTTATACAAATTTTCTTTGCATAGGACTAAAGGATTTTTTTTTTGGTGCATTATGATTAAATCCACAGCACACATTGCATTCTGCATGATTAGATCACTTGAAGCCTCATTCAGGGGGAGATTTTATACGGAAGATGCAGAGAGATTCATGCCTATTATTTGCATAAAACTGTAGTTTCCCAGACTTGCGCACATGAATGGGCAATGGTGCATGTGCGTTGACTGATTGAGATTCAGTAAGTATGCGCGGAAGTACCCAGGACACCATTACTGGGTTGGGGCAGACACAGAGGCATGGCTTCGGTGGACCATAGGCAGGACCTGAAAGAACATGTGTACTTTACAAAATACTATGACGCACATGCATCCCTGTGCAGATCTAGGCGCCGCCAGTTATGCCTACTCTAGGGCAGGTGCCACTGACATGCATACAGTAAACTGCTATTTTATAAAGTGCGGCACCTATGTGTATCACTTTAAAAAATAGGAAGGATACGTGCACCTGGGGAGGCACATTTTCTATGTGAGGGGTTTCAAAATTATCCTCTCAATGTATGATGCTACGCAGTCATGAAAAATAATTGCACCCTTTTCTTCTTCCTTTTCTGAATATACTTAACAAAGAGGAAATCATACCATGAATAACACTTGGAATTACAAAATATCGCTGTGGATAATCTTTATATGTTTATGTTTCTAAATGATAGGAAGATCACAAATGAAAAGGAGGCAGTCCTACATCAGTTAGAGAAGAGCGGGTTTGGATAGAACTAGCTACAACTGAATATAAACTATCACAGCATTGCCTGGGGCATAGGCAAATGCAAAACAAATGCAACAAAAATGCATGGTTACTGAAGAGCTCACTGCCTGTACATGCTGCTTATACAGAGCATAAAGATATTTCTTGAAGCAGATACCATAGTAATTTATGTGTGTTCAGCTACAGCATGTGAGTGCCACCTGGTGGTTGAACGTAATAGCATGTGAAAAAGCTAAAGGTATTTTACCCCTTTCCTCTAATAGTATAAAGCAGTGGTTCTCAATCTTTTTTGTACCGTGACCCCTTTTACCATTGGTCAACTTGTGGTGACCCCCAATGATAAAATCAAATGCGTCTCTTCCTTTATTGTTAACGCATTGTCGCTGTAATCATTTGTTGAATTATTAATATATTATAGGCCTTTGCAATATGTTTTTATTTATAAAATTTACTTATTTAAACCACAATAACAAGTAACAATATTTGATTTCAAAATTATGATGATTTTGTAGTCAAATCACTAATATGAAATACAATTATTTTTTCTACCTTTGTTGTCTGACCAATTTATTCTCTGATCATGCTGGTTCCAATCTGAGGCTTCTGCTTTCCTGTCTTCTCTTAGCTCTCTTTCTGTGGTCTATGGTCCATCTGCCATTTCTTATCTCTTCTTTCGTTTTCTTCACTTCTTTCCATCAGCCTATTTCCAGTCCCAGTAACCCTCCCCAGTATCAGCCCCTTTCCAGTCCTCACTCCCAGTACCTTCCAATGTCAACTTGCATTCCCATGACTGCCACTGGTGTCCATTCCCTTCCAGTCCCCTCCTTCCCCACTGACCAGTCCCTTCTAGTACAAATACCATGGCAGCCCCTCTCAGATCCACCCTCTTCCAGTTCCATTCTCCCATCCCCTCATATCAGCCCATTTGTAGCCTTAGCCCCCAGTTTACTTCCAGGGCCAGCAGCTCTATCCTCCCCTCCACACAATCAGCCCATTCCCAGTCGAAGCCCCCAATCAGCTTGCTTCCAGTGCTAGTCCCCCCTCAACCCCATTACCAGTGCTAGCCTCCCCTAATCAGCCCAATACCAATCCTACCCCCCCATCAGCTCATTACCAGTCCTAGCCTCCCCTAATCAGCTCATTTCCAGTGCTAGTCCCTCCTCAACCCCATTACCAGTGCTAGCCTCCCCTAATCAGCTCATTTCCAGTGCTAGTCACTCCTCAACCCCATTACCAGTGCTAGGCTCCCCTAATCAGCCCATTACCAGTCCTACACCCCCCCCCCCATCAGCCCATTACCATTCCTAGCCTCCTCTAATCAGCCCATTTCCAGTCCTAACCTCCCCCATCACCCCATTACCAGTGCTAGCCTCCCCTAATCAGCTCATTTCCAGTCCTACCCCCCCATCAGTCCATTACCAGTCCTAACCTCCTCTAATCAGCCCATTTCCAGTCCTAACCTCCCCGATCAGCTCATTTCCAATGCTAGCCCCCCCATCCGTCCATTGCGAGGCCGACACCGCGGGCAGCACATGACCAGTCCCAGCCCCACCTTGATCAGTCCATTCCCAGTCCTAGCCTTCCCTAATCAACCCATTACCAGTCCTAGCCCCCCCCCCGTCTGCCCATTATAATCCTAACCCGCACTGTCTCTCCCCTCGGTCCAGCATTTATCCCCCGTCTGTCCAGTATGTCCCCCTGTCTCTTCCCTTGGTAAACAACTTCCTTTGGAGGCGGGACAATGCTGCACGGAGCCCATCGAGAGACAGAAAGGCTCCGCAATGGCTTCACTCACAGGCACAGCCGCGGTTCAATAAGAGGCAGTTAGCTGCGGCTGCAGAAGATTGGAGTCTGTCAGTTTGCCGCTGCCAAGAAGCGGACTAAGCAGCGGCAGCAACTTGTGCGCTTTTTTTTTTTTAACAGTGGAGTGAGACGATCCCCGCTGAATCCTGTGGCGACCCCCATGAGGGTCGCGACCCACAGGTTGAGAACCGCTGTTATAAAGTGAAACTCAAATACTAGGCCTTGTGGAATGATCAGGCACTTGCTGAATGACTGGTAGTAGTAATTGGATTTTAAATTTAATTACTTACCTTTCTAAATCTGAGATTAAAGTGACATTTAAATATGCTGGGCCCAATATTGAACCAGCATGGCAACTGTATTCATTTAACAATTAGTGTTTAAATTAATATGCATATTCACTGTGGTTACTTTTATAAGTAATGGCAGTCACTATAGGGATAGAGTGATCACTGTGACAACACCATCTATTAGTTTAGACCTGCAGATTAGCAGGCCTAAACTAAAAATATAGGGCCCAATATTCAGCAGCTGCTGCTAAAGTGGTTAGCTCCAGCCATAGAATATTAGACCTGGATATTCAATTCCAGGGCCATATCTGGATCCTGGCATTGAATATTCGGATTCCCTGGATAACGATGAAGCTAACCATGAATTGTATCAGACTCTTCATGAGCTTTATATGATAGCAATAATGCTGCTCATTTAACACTCTAAGATAAGCTTTCGTAATTATAACTCTTGGGTAATCCTTCTGCATAACCCCTTTTATAAGATCTAGAACTTGCTCTTTATATAAAGCTACACTGCAGCATGTACTTCTTAATCTTAAAAATCAACTAATGGGAATCCCAACTTTTAATCAAAAAGAGTGGTGACTTTGAAAGTTCAATAAAATATTGTTCTCCATTGTTTTTCAATATAATGAAGTAATCAATGTATGATTAGACTTGGTTATCTGAACATCCAGAAAAGAGATTGTATTAAAATCAGTGCAACTCTGAAATTTCAAATTAGACTTACATGTATTTAACCATTGCAAGGATTGCTATATTAAAATCTTGCTGCCTTTCTATATACAGTACAAAGTATGTCATCCAAGACCGTTCCTAGAGAAAAATATATGGCATCCAAACTGATGAATATATATTGTCGCCCCCGCCTGGCCAGGTAGGTAACTGGTAGCAGGTGAGGTCGCCTTTTGGCTTTAAAATAAGATTCCCTCAAAATGGCTGCCAGGAGGGCTGCTGGGAATTGTAGTCCTATATTAAAGCAAGGAGTTGTGACTCAAGGGTTCAGGCGTAAGACAGAGAAATTTATTCAATGTATTCAGGGGTTCCTTTATACACAGGACGCGAGGGGTAAATTATATAAAGGATGTTTTTAATCCACAGTACAGCTTCAAAACGAAACAGGAATAACTTTGCTTTATTCCAAACTTCAAAGAAACAGGCACAATCTTGCTTGTAAATCAAAATTGTCACTTTCCAAAACTTTTAAACTTTTAAATGTTTTCTCCTTTGCAGGAACAAACTTCTGGCAGCAAAATAAACTTTTAAATGTCCCTTGAACATTT
This sequence comes from Ichthyophis bannanicus, assembly GCA_033557465.1. Classification (NCBI taxonomy): domain Eukaryota; kingdom Metazoa; phylum Chordata; class Amphibia; order Gymnophiona; family Ichthyophiidae; genus Ichthyophis; species Ichthyophis bannanicus. Next base: position 457,533,653 of record CM066035.1, read on the forward strand.
ACATCCAGCTCTCAACCTTATCAGTTGAACTCAGCTGTTTCTTTCAGTTGTGACGTCTTCAGAATTAGGCTGCTTCCTAAGCACGGCATACATACAATTGCTCTCTAGGACTCTTCCACATCAGAGACCTGACATATAGCACATTGTAAATCCATGGTACTGTTCTCCACACTTGTTTTGTCCATTTCCTCTACACTATCTCTCTCACTTACATCAAAAGGTATCTGAACGGAGAGATGGCTATTTTCTTTCTCTATTAGTTCATTTAACTTCTTAAGTAGAGCCTGCTTTTGCAGTAGCTCTTCTGTTAAGTGAGCTACTTGGTGCTTGGATAAACTTTCTCCCTTTATCCTGGTACTTTGTCTATAACTAGAATTAGCTTTCCCTTCTATAGCTAATTCTCGTGGGCATTTCCTGTCTAGGAATTGAGAAGGACACACTTGCCTTGATTCTGAGGTATTTAGAAACTCTCTCTGCTCTGCAAGCCGGTCATGCTGTCTCTCAGCTGCAGCACCTTCGTTTGCTTGCACCAGCCTCTCGTTCCTTGCTCCCTCAGCTGTGCTTGGCAATCTCTCATCAAGCTTCTCTCTTCGGCTTCCAGTGTTTCTTACACTCTGCCTTTCATGCTCTGCAAGCACTCTCTCACTTGCTCTCCATGCTCCTTGTCTTTCTCCTTGTCCTTCTCTTTCCTTGCTGCTTCTCTCCGTCTCAAGAGTGGCACCTTCTTACCACTTCTCATTCTATCTGTGTTACTGCAAATCAGCTTTTTAAACTTTCCTTCCTCCTGAGCCACACCTTGCTCCCAGCACATGTGACTAGGGTCAAGCTTCTCCCTGACGTGCTGCTGTGGGCGGGGCTTAGGGATGACTATTCTCTGAGTCACCGACTCTTGGTTACTAGGCAAACCCTTGATACATTCTGCCTTAAAGTGACAGGACTCATTTTCCTGTGTATTTCTAGGTTCAGCAGTGGTTTCCTCACCACATATTCCCCTTCTTAAGATATTACGGGCTGGGGTTCTCACAGAATCACAGCACGTAATTCTCCTATAAGCTTTTCTGTTGTTTTGCCCCATTTGCCTACCCTGGGTACTGGTGACCAGCTGTACTTGTGCCATTCGTTCATGCCAAGGCTTGAGCAAGTTTATGTGAAACAACTGCTGGCGCCCTCGTCTGGTCTGTACCAGATAGGTCGCCGGGCCTACTTGCTTAACCACCCGGAAGGGACCCTTCCACTGGCTCTCAAACTTTGGAGCGGTTCCAGCTACCATCACTAGGACCTTTTCTCCCAGCTCTAGCTGGCGTGGTTTTGTATTACGGTCGTAATACACTTTTTGTTTTTGTTGGCTTTCCTTCAAATTGTTTTCTGCCAACTGTGAGGCCCGCGTTAAGCGTCCTCGCAAATCCCTAAGAAATTGGGGAACTTCTGTTTCCTGCACTCCCGGCTCTACCCATTGATCCCTCAGAATGTCTAGTATGCCCCTGGGGCTCCTACCAAACATGAGCTCGTAGGAGGAAGTTCCCAGCGATGCCTGAACTCTCTCCCGACAGGCATAGAGGGCGAAGGGAAGCATCGTGTCCCATTCAGCCATCTTTCCTTCCAACCACCACCTTAAAAAGATCTTTAGGGTTTGATTGGTCCTCTCAACCAACCCATTCGTCTGTGGGTGATAAGCCGCAGTTCTAATGTGCTTGATGCCAAAGGCATCCCAAACTTGAGCTAAATATCGCGACATGAAATTGGTGCCACGATCTGACAACACTTCCTTGGGGAACCCAACCTCGCAAAATAATTTTATTAACTCGGCTGCCACCGTGCGAGCCGAAATATTACGGAGGGGGACCGCCCAGGGGAA